>OX421503.1:28770337-29461254 GCA_949126835.1 Anisus vortex | reverse complement strand
TTGAGTGAATGGGCACCATGTAGTGAGTGAATGGGCACCATGTAGTGAGTGAATGGGCACCATGTAGTGAGTGAATGGGTACCTTGCATTGATAGGAGATTTTATAGTGATGGGGGGGGGGAACCATGTTCGTTTTAAAACTTGCTACAATCCTAGTGTATACTCTCCCCTATATGTATGCCCTTGTTTCTCTCTCCTTTGAACAGAGTTTGTCTGCACCTACTTGTTTAAAAGTCACGTGACCTGGATTGTGTTTTATACTCCCAGTTTGTAATCTGCGTGGACTTTGAATAGGAGTAGGGCACTTCGTTCTCCCTCTCCCTCCCCTCACTCTGCCTCCCTCCCTCCCTCCCTGTGTCTGTACCTCTGATCTCCTGTACTTCGGGTAACATGTCAGCTTGTGTTGATTTAGGCCCCCTGAGTTAGAATGCTGCATCTTAACTTACCGTTTTCGTCACGAGAGAGTCACTGCATAATTCCGTACGAAACCCGGAGTCGAGTACACCTTGTGTGCGTGTAGTTTTGTCTTCTTCTCTTTTAGTTCTTGTCCTTCTTCTTCTTATGCCAGATAGGGCGCGTCCAATATGCGTGTTCAGTGGCGGCGATCGGGCGCCAACAGCGTGCGGTTTTCCTCGACATGCGTCTGTCTCTTACCTTTTCAGATGGTAGGCTATCTGTTCATTTTTCTTTTTTTTTTTTGGTCTCCTCGCAAAATGCTCGTCTGGATTGAGTCTTTCCTCTTGGTATTGAAGTGGTTGGATAAATCAAAGAATGGAGGCTTAATTGGGGCAAGGTGGGCAGCGCGTTTTACTGGCGAACCGAAGGTCGTGGGATTAGAGATCCTGGTAAAGGCTAGGATTTGAACCCCGAGTCTGGAGGGGGTGTACCTGAGTCTACCCTGCCTTGATGGGTAGGCCTACCTGACTTTGGTTGGGGTAATGTAAAGGCGGCTGGGCACTGTAGGCCTACTGGCCACACAATCCCCTAGTATGCCGTGGCCACAGAGGACCGGTGAACGCTGCTTCGCTGAGCCTATGGATCAATTTGGTCCGACGGGTACTTTACTTCATTACTCCTGCCCTATCCATGCCTCCTCTTTCCCTTTCTCTCTCTCTCTCTCTTCTCTCTCTCTCCCTTTCTCCTCTCTCTCCTCTCTCTCTCTTTCTCTCTCTCCTCTTTCTCTCTCTCCCTTTCTCTCTCTTTCTCTCATTCTCTCCTTTCTTTCTCCTTTCTCTCTTTTTCTCTCTCTCTTTCTCTCCTCTCTTTCTCTCTTTCTTTCCTCTCCCTTTCTCTCTCTTTCTCTCTCTCTCCCTTTCTCTCTCTTTCTCTCATTCTCTCCTTTCTTTCTCCTTTCTCCTCTTTTTCTCTCTCTCTTTCTCTATCTCTCTTTCTCTCTTTCTCTATCTCTCTTTCTCTCTTTTCTCTATCTCTCTTTCTCTTTATCTCTTTCTCTTTCTCTCTCTCCCTTGCTCTCCTTTCTCTCTCTCTATCTCTCTTTCTCTATGTCCTCTTTCTCTTTATCTCTTTCTCTTTCTCTCTCTCCATTCTCTCTTTCTCTCTCTCCCCTTGCTCTCTTTCTCTCTCTCCTCTATCTCTCTTTCTCTATCTCTCTTTCTCTCTATCTCTTTCTCTCTTTCTCTCTCCATTATCTCTTTCTCTCTCTCTTTTTCTCTCTCTCTCTCTTCTTTTCACCACTTATCGTGAGAAGTGTTAAGGCTACTCATTGTCATTACTTTCTTTGATGTCTTTGTTTTATTTTTTTGCGGCAGCAGGCCTATTACGTCTTATTATTATTGACCAATGTTGGCCATTGAAGGGGTTCAAACAATTAGCCATATAGCTTTGGTGAATCTGGTTTCCAGGTCTGTCTATTTTCCATACAGTTTCTTATTGGTGGGGGTCATCTGCAGCCAGAGCCTGTTGCGAGCTGTTTTATAAAAGAGAGGGGGGAGGAGCTTGGAGCACAAGTTTCTCGGGAGAAATCCCACTTGGGCAATCTTCACTGGTTCCAATGCCTAGCTCTCAGTAGGCCATTACTTAGAACGCCCTTTTTTTTAGGATCCCCAATCCTGCAACGAACATGGCGACACCCGCATCTTGGATATAGTATTAGAAGCAACGGGAATTGAAACAACAGAAATATACAAACGTAAAAAAGAGGGCGCGGAAATACTTTTCTGTTATATGACGTCATATTCTGACGTCACATCTCGACGACTGACTTCGGTGGGAGGAAAAAATCTACATAATTGGCCAGCAGTAAAATATAATGTGTTCTCTCTACGCTTGGGGGTTCTTAACTAGGGAAGGGGGGGGGGGAGTGGGGGCAGGGGCTTAGAGCTAGAAGCTTCCTTGAAGAGGTGTTCGTCGCAGTCTTTGCCAAAACATTGCCACTATAAAATTATCACTTGGTCTGGTTATAAAATATCCATAAAAATATATCACGCTCAGAGTTACGGCTTATTTACGTTCTGTGCTTGATGGAGGGTGAGAAGGTAAGGGTGAGGGGCAAGGTGGGGTGGGGGAGGGGGAGGTGTAGGACTGGGGTAGCCCTCGGGTGGAGGAGTGTAAATGGGGACGAGGGGAAGGGGGTCAAGGGAGTGTGGTGTAGGGGGGGGGGGTGGGTGAGTTTGAAAGACGTAAATGCGGACAGTGCGTCTTGTAACGCTCGGAAATGTTGATCTCGGGTGCATTTCGGGAGGTTGACTGGGGCGGTGGGGAAGGCACCCCGCCAAAAAAAAAAAAAGACGGCAGTAATATAAATAGGCCTAATGTATATGGAATACAGAGGGGGGCGTATGAACAAACTGAAAGGGGAAAAGGGCGGAAATGCACTGATAATTTTTATAGACTGCTAAATAACAGATTTTCACACCCCGTTTTAATGTACACCTCTCTCGCCCCCCCCCCCCCCCCCCGCTATAACCATACAGACAATAAATAACTTCAACTAGTTTGAACTACACAAACTCGCGCGCACAATATATATATGTAGCCATATTATTATACACATATACAGCACAATCTTGGATCTCAATTGATTTGAGGGGTGTATTTATTATGTATAAAAACCGCAGATCACTATACTAGACTAGACCACGGGGCGTACAGAAGGAGAAAACGGGGGGGGGGGGGGGGTTGATTATTTCTTCTAATGAATGCGGCCCAACTCTATATATCCTTCTCTCGCTCTAAAAAGTTCGTTTCGTTTCGTTCTTTAGTTGTTTCTGTGGGTTGTTGGTGTTTTTTCCCCCTCCCCCCCCCTCTCTCTCCTTTTATCATTTTTATGAATAGTGCGAAAGACTTGAAGGTAACAGAGAGAGAGAGGGGAAGGGGTGGTGGTGGGGTGAATGGGTGTAGGGGGGAGGGGCAGAGAGAGATAGAGGGGAGGGAGGGGTACGAGTTGGCAGGAAGAGAAGAAGGAGTAGGTGGGTTGTTTTTTTTTTATCAACTGGTAGGCGGCTCTAGGAAACTTGACTGACGTTTCAACGCTCTAGCTAGTCACAGAAAGGAGGAGATAAACTAAGGGTGACGTGGGCGGGGTGGGGGGCACCTTTTTCTTATTCTTATATATATAATACATACATACCCCCCCTCCCTCCCTTGTCTTAAAGGGAGGGAGGGGGGAGGGGTTATAGTTTGTGTTGATGTTGTTGTTTGCTCTGAGTGGAAGGACAAGGGCTGGGTTTTTAAAACCTAACGGCCAATAACTTATAAGTTTTTTCTGTAAATGTTTTAAGGGGGCGACGCCGTACGTTTTTTTCGTTTTCTGTTCGTATTCTGCAATAAATGTCATCCGCCCCGACACCGCACTTACTTTGGGTTTGTTTTATATATTATATATATATATATGTGTGTTCGTCACACTCCTCTTGTTAGTACACAGTTTGGGGGTTTTATTGCATCGACCTGTGATGTTGACTTGTGTGAGTTCACTTCTAAAGGATTGTGGTCTAAAGGATTGTGGTCTAAAGGATTGCGGTCTAAAAGAGTAGGCCTACGGCCTCAATGCTGCACGAGGAACGGAAGAGGGTAGGCTTATAGTTTTCTGACCGTGAGAAGTGTCCATCGTTCGAAAGACCTTGACTATACTATTATGGTTTAATTGTTTGCGACTATATAGTGGATTGTTGTGACTATAAAGTGGATTATCGAGACTTAATAGTTAATTGACGTGAGTATATATGGTGGATTGTAGAATATCTACGTGTTGTTATAAACTTCCTCCGGGATTCTAATACTCTAAAGCAGGGGTCGGCAACCTTTTGAAAATAATGTGCCCAAGTAGGGTTTCTAATTTATTGAGCGTGCCAAAAGCCTAAAATGTAGGCTATCCTGTTCTAGCTCTCAATTTCTTGGAGAAGAGACTTATATTGTCATTTTGGAGGTCTTCTGCGTGCCTTTGAAAAAATCGCTCTGCGTGCCAAGTCTAGCAGGCTGTCCGAAGGTTGCCGACCCCTGCTCGAAAGAATTTTTGATGTTATGCTCAGTATAAGATTTTTTTTTCTTACACATAATCAGTTTCGCAATGTATTCTCACTGTTTCCCCATTTGTTTTCTCACTGTGGGGAGTTTGGTTAAGTTTTACTTCAATAGAAATTTAGTTTAGTTAACTTTGCCTGAGAAAAGGCTAGGTCTACTTACAACAAAAAAAAAAACTAGATCTATTTCTTGCATCGAATCTAGTTCGCAAAATTTCGCTTTATAAACCCCCCAAAACATAATCGAAAAAAGCATAACACCACCCGCCTTTTTCATAAATCATATTATTATCAATAACATAATATAAAGGCCTTGGGTTGTAGAATCTATATGTTTTGTTTGTATTGTTTTTAAACGTTTTCTTAGAACGCCCAACAAGTTCCACTATAAGTGAGCAGAAGTGATGTAAGGCATATTGTGATGTACTCCCTTCCACACAAACACACACACACAATAATTTTCTTTAAACTTTTCCTATGATTTTTTTTTAAATACTTTGTTTAGAAATATATTTTACTTAGTGATCTGCCCTCATCTGCTTTCAAACGTTGAACTTAAGGAACATGACGAAGTTTTATTATATTTAAAAGACATTTCCCCTCTCATCCGTCGCCCTCCCTCTCATCCGTCGCCCTCCCTCTCATCCGTCGCCTCCCTCTCATCCGTCGCCCTCCCTCTTTTCCTCCTCATTTTCTCTCCAAAAAGCAAAAAAATGCCAAACACAAAAAAAATAAAGTCCTGAAGTGAAATTGTCTAGCGTAAAAAAGTCTTGGCGCTATCCGTTATTAAAATTGTCGTTCGACAGTTTACCGGAATAGATCGCATTTAACCGCTATAAACAGTGCCCCCTTTTTGGTCTAATCCCTCCCCCTCCACAACGATCCCTCCCCCTTTCCCCCCCCCCCCTCCGTCCCTCCCCTCCCTCTCCTCGAGCATGCCCCGTTGGAAGGTTGTATTTTTGTGCCGTGAAAAGTTTGTTCTTTGCCTCTAAACTGTAGAAAACTTGCGCGGCTGTAAGACAAGCACTTGTACCCGGCCTCAAGGCTGGGCCTACGCTTTTCCTATCCCTCCACCCACCCACCCCCCTATCCTGTTCTATGGGGAGTAGTTCTTTTTTTTTTTCCTTCACAATCCTCCTAGTAATATACCCTCCCTACCCCCACCTTTTTTTTACTTCGCCTGCGGCGCTAGCGTCTCTCTCTCTTTCTCTCCCTCTTGTCTCCTCCTCCCCCTTGCCTCAGTTGTAACCCCGCTCTAGCATGCAGCGGACGTGAATCCAGTTTTGTAGGTAGTTTTCTTCCTTGAAGAAGTGCAAATAAGAGAGAAACGGCTAAACAAGCCTGTTTGTAGCATGTAGTAGTACTAGCAGGGCCTACTGGATATATTGGCCTTTATATGTGTAAGCATTGGACTTTAAGTTTTCAACTATTATCAATACTTGGACTTAAATATTTTTTGGAGTAGTGTTTTCTTAAACCAAAATTGTGTGCACTACGTTATTCCGAGTTGCACCTTAGGAAAAAACGTGCGTGTTTGTGTTTCACTTGGACTAATGTTGATACTTGAATTGTGTTGCTCAGTTTAAGCTTTATAAACTTTATATAATATTTTATAGTATAGGCCCGAGCCTCAATAAGTGAACTCGATTTAGTCTCGTGTCGTTAATCCCATCACCTCGTGGCGGGTTTCATTTGATAAGTCGTGCTAGTTTACAGATTCAAATGTAATGTTTACGTTTTCCTTGTCGACTCAACAAGATCGTGGAGTTTTAATTTATTTGCTGGCTTTTTTACTATCGCTGGTGGCATTTTAATTATTGATAGTTTGACTTTCTGATCATTACTCAATATAAGAACAAAAGTGGCTTTACAATGTACACTGTACACCTGTTGTTAATTTTTTTATGCCGCCCTGTCTATAGACTATAGACCCTTAAGCCCTTAACTATAGGATGTAGTTTATTCGATTCATTCTAAACACGGAAATAATATCAATTGTATCATTTTGTTTAATGTTAATAATGTTGTTGATCGGAGTCCAATAATTGTAAACAAAAAAATATATAGGACCTATAGGCCTAATTCACTTTTCAAAATAGTTTAATCTAGCCTACTTTTCAAAACTTGTTGAATTTACTTTTAAAATAGTTAAAACTCACGTTTTAAAAAATAGTTTAAAAAAATCAAATTTCAAAAATAGATAAATTTAAATTGTGTTTTTTTTTCTTCAAATTTCCAACCCACCTTAAATAGATCTAGTTGGAGCTATATAAAAATGAGGCTAATTTTTGAAAACATAATATATTGTCACGCCTCTCTTACCTGGTCGTGTGTATATGATAAATGTGGCAGAATTAATGGCGACAGCATTAAAACAACACACACACACAAAGTTGTATTAATTAATTCGTGTAATACTTCATACTCAGTATGACATAATATATACATGTATATATAATACATAATTATATATTCAACATCACCTTTGTACTTTGGAATTCGCTTCCCTAAAGTTGATGTTTTTTAAATGAGTAGAGCCACATTCACGATTGTTAGATATTTTACTTCATCTCATATTTAAAAACAAAAGCCAGTAATGCAGGCGTTTCCCGAAAATAAAAAAAAACGTTTTCTTCCTTCGTTAGCCCGTTATAATATTTTATATATCTACTTATATTTTATATATCTACTTACATTTTATATATCTACTTCGTGACCCGCTAGGATTTTTACCACCTACACTAGTTCCTGGGTCCACGAGTCTACTTAGCGGCGTCTGGGCATTGTGCTGACCATACATCCCCTAGTATGCCGTTATGAAACTGGTGAACGCTTCTTCACCGGTCCTATGATCAGCTCGGTCCGACGTGTACTTTTACCACTTACTTTACTACACTAGCCTTATAAATTAATTTTAGCCGGTTGAGAGAGACGGGCACACATATGCTAGTATTTAATAAACATGTATCTCCATACCATACAATTATCTGTAACGAATGACGCCTATACTCGAAAGCTGTAGCATTAATCGGGTTCCAATATGACAAATGGTCCTTTTTTTGACGCGAAATAATAATAATAATATACAGTTATAATGTCCATCACAATATTTACCCCCTTAGATTTTTAAGCTTTTCTTCATCTATTCTTTTTTTTGTTTTTGTAAACCGGTAGTTACCCTCTAGAGGCCCGGTGGCGGGTCGCAATCCCGGCGTTTGGGAAACGCCGCCGCCGTATTAGAGTTATAGAGAGACATGCACTAAAGTCTGACACTTACATATGTAGAAAGTCAAACCGTGTTCTTTGAATTCTTGCACTCCCCACAACAGTCCACATTCAAAGAGCATTTGAAATATAAGGCGGCCTAACATGGGTTTAGAAATTGCGCCCGTTTTTATTTTTCTTTCAAAAAAATAATAAACATTATTTTTTTTCTCTCAAAGTTCAAGCCCTAAGGCTTCTAAGCCAATGGGGTTTTTAAGTACACGACGTTACTGTGTTTTATGTGTACAAATCTCGTCACGCATCATACGTTTCTATCTCTCTCTCTATCTTTAAGACCATAACGATTTTAAGCCTCTATAACGGTGACATCCTTTAATACCACTTAGCGAGAGTTTGTGATAGCAAAAGTGTAATAACGAATGTTCTAATATGAATTCGTTTTTTTTTTATCCCCTCTCCTCCCTTTTAGCATTGCATCGACGACGAAGACTTTAGCTAGGACCGAGAACTTTAGCTAGGACCGAGAACTTTAGCTAGAACCTGGTGTGATTTTTTTTATTGCTTCACGCCAATGGTGTTTTATATATTTTATATATAGAGTCTATATTTTTAATTTCTTTTAGTGTTATGACAAATACTTGTGAAAAAAAAAATTTCTATAAAGTGATTTTCTGGTGTTTGTTCCCCGGGAATTTGTTCTGTTTATTTATACAACAATAACAGCCCTCGCTGTGTGGCTCGACTATCTCTCTCTCTCTCTCTCTCTCGTTGTTTGATTGAATTATTGAGGATAAACTTGTTTCACACGAGTGATTGGATATATACTTCGCTTCTGATGTAAGTATTCTAGATGTTATTACATAGATTATGTTTATATTAATTTAATATGTAATAGGATGTGAATTATTAATTTTGTTGCCTGGATGTGTTTTAAGCCCTAATGGGATTTTCTGTCTGGGTCTAACCGAGTGTTGGGCTTAATACTTTGCCCTTTAAATGTTCTATATAGTAGTTTAAATGTTCTATGTAGCGTTTAAAGGTTCTGTTTCGTTTAATTATCTATCTAGTATAGCGTTTAATTGTTCTATCTAGCGTTTGAATGTTTTATATAGCCCTGAAATTTTCACTAGTGCTGTTTAAATGTACTATACAGGATTTAAATGTTCTATATAGAGTTAAAATGTTCAATATAGCGGTTAAATGTTCAATATAGCGGTTAAATGTTTTATAAAACGGTGAAATGTTTTATATAGCGCATTAAATGTTCTTAATAGTGTTTAAATGTTCTAAATTCATGGTAAATAAACTGGAACGTGTGAGATTGTGTGGCCAGCACACCTTTACTTTCCCCGTTATGTCGACCTACCTGGGTTCATTTAATTAAAGACACCCGCCCACACACCCCTAGACTCGTGTAAATTCAAAGAAAGTCTTGGATTTGAACCCAATATCTTTGCGTTTTATTTCTTCAATAATTTAACTTTTGGTGGTTGAGTGTTAAAAGAGACCAACCCATACAGTCACCTCACTACATGTACGTTGAAATTCCGTTTTCTTATAATTATACGGCCAGTCCCCTACATTTTATATAAACTCTTGACAGTAGATGCCCTTTAACTCCTTTAATATTTAACCACGTAAACTTCTTGGGCTATAAATTACGAGCCGTTAGGCGAGGGCTATTTGTGTGTGAAAAGTGAAAAGCAGTGAATTAATTAAATTTAAAAATACTCACCGCAGGTTTGTGGAAAACCTTACTGTATGGTGGGGGCGTGTGAAGACAGATTTGTTATGTTGACAATCCGGCTAAGTTAGTTGGAATATGAGATAATCAAAGAACCTTTGTTCGATGATGCCAAACAGGAGAGAAATTTTCTGAACAATTTTACATTTTGCCACGAGGCTATGAAATAAAACACACACATTAACGATAAGACACACATACTATTACATATTATTATGATATTATATCTATAATTATGTTCTTGTCAAACTAGTACTTTGAAGAATTACAATTAATTTGTAATTGCACAAAATTAATGACGAAATGACGATTTGTCTATGCACCGTAACTTTTGTCTCCGTCAAAGAGCGAGAGAATATAGTCCGGCTAGCCATTATAATGCGTTTAATGTGTCATAAAAAGAACATTGTATAATATATTCACAGCAAAGTCAGAAACATTTTTTTAAGGCAATAAATAATTAAAATTTACTTTGCAACTGAGAATAACGAAATAACCAGAATCGAAAAAGACTACACACACAAATTATTCACGTTATAAGATGAAATAAGAAAGCCCATCTTTATAGCAATACAAAATAAATAATGCCCAATTTTGACCATGTTGGGCAAAGGTGAAGCAGCGTTCTCAAGTTCCCGTGGCCAGAAAATACGATGGGATTGTGATAATCGACACAATGTCGTGAGCCGTGAGACCACCTTGCCCCCGATGTTCTCTCTATTCTCAAACTTCTTTCTCTTACCTCCCCTCCATTCTCAGACAAACTTCTTTCTCTTACCTCCCCTCCATTCTCAGACAAACTTCTTTCTCGGCCATACCTCTTTCTCTTTCTGTCGTTAATTCTTCTCTTCCAGTTACTCATGATCGACCCTCGCCCTCTCTCTCTCCTATCTACTCCTGTGATAAAACTCATGTGAGAATGTCGTTAGATATAAACTTATCCTTCACGTTTTTCGCAGTCTTATCAATAATGTTAGATCACATGCGAGAGAAATATATCATTTAAGTTTAAATCATGTTGGGTTTTTTTTTTAAAGTTATCATTCATGTTAAATCCAAAGGGCTAGATAGACCTATCCGTGGATATTTTATCCACTGATGTGGAAGCATATCCTCCTGATACCTTCATGGTGATATTGTGTATAGGAGAGCAATATCCTTTAGGATATATCAATTTCCCACGTATTTGAGCTCGATCTCCCCCCCCCCCCCCCACACCAACTTGTCCCTATAAAACACAAATCTAGGAATGGTGAGGAGCCGATGGGGAGATGGGAGAAGGGACTGGATGGTGGCGATTTCTTTTTTTTTTTGTAACGGTTCGTCTTTCGCAGTTCAGATGACAGACATACGTCTAGGTCTAGGCTTAACATCAGGAGAGGGGCAGGGGGGGGGGTATAATTCGTGGTCAAGGGGAGGGAGGGGGGTATTTAGAAGGAGGGCTTTAGGAAAAAAAACTACGCGCTGCTGTAGTAGTGGCTCAAGATATACAATGTAAGAGCAATGTGTCTGTGTATGTCTGTGTGTGTGTCTAGTGTGTTGTTTTCATGCATCCGTACAGTATGTGTGTGTGTGTCAGCCGTGCAGCTGGTATTATATGTAAATGAGCTCGGCTTTAGGCTATCCTGAAGCGAGGGGGCTTATTTGTACATAAAATGTCTTTTTTTTTTTTTGTCTCCCCAGTAAGGAAAGATTGAAAGAGAAATAAATAAATCTAATTGTATTAAACCAGAGAAAATGGTAATTAAATAGTTGGAAACAGAAGTTTAATCCCCATCCGGTCCATACTATATTCGTTTGGGCTTAAAATGGCGAAGAAAAAGTGCATCCTACAGGTACATATATAATCTATATCCTGTGTCTTAAATGCGTTAAACTTGCTTAGGTGTAAAAACCGACTAGACAGTGGAATTCAGTGCCAACGGAATTAATTGCTCAGCTTAGACGGTTGGTCTACCCTTAGGGACGACACTTTAACAGCTTGATTAGCATACATGGAAATATGGGACTGAAATGTTTGATCGTTTGGTGAAGTTTTCTTTTCATCATTTTTTTTAAAAAAAACATAAATGACGACTTAGCATTATTTTTTACGCGACCAATGTCATTTTCGGGCCACTTTTTAGCTCTTAAGTAACCTTGAGCAGTTTGTATTTATTGGCTCCTTCGACTTAATGATAATAATGATGGTCATTTGTATAGTGCGACACTCCTCGCTATCTATCAAATTTATATCATGCTCAGTGCGACTGTTAAATGGAAATTCGTGCACCATTTTCCAAGTGGTCGCCTAACTCAGCGGTCATGTTGCTTCCGGAAGACTACATTTAACGCATTTCCGTTATTTAACTAAAAAAAAAATTTCGGTCACCGCCTACGGATGATTCACGAACACACTAGTGAGGGTCGAATTGACTGTGCACACGTGTATCTGCTTTTCATTGTAAAACATAGGGAATAATAGTGCCATTTGTAAACTACAAATTATCATCAAAATAGTATATTGAAAGCTTTTAGCAATAAGTTATTTTTTTGTTAGTATCATTATAATCTGATTTATTAGAACGAGTCAACGAGTCAATAATAAGGAATCAAAATAAAATTTCGTATTTTTTATTTTTTTTAAATGTATCTCTTATTACATTAAGGGATGATAATTTGATTTATAATTTTAAATGGTTATATTTTTTTTTACATAACTTTTTATATCGCCTGTGTTTTAAATACAAGCATACCCTCCTCTATTTTTTTTTAAAGTGCAATATCAAGATGTATTAAGTATTAGATCTAAATAAATGTATTATCTGTGATCTAAATGTATTGTTTAACCTCAATTAGTTGTATTCTTTTATCTAGCTGTATTAGTCCAGGGATCGGAATCTTACGACACGCGAAATATTCAAAGTTTAATATTGCAATTTTATTGGCTATAACAATATGATAATCACAAACGCGTTAACTCATTAAACAGTTTGCTCTTCGTTAATATTTCTAATATGTTTCTTTTTTTTTTCTGTATAAAATAATAAATGGAATACAATTTGTAACTTTCAATATGATCGAATTATTAAAAGCTAGTTGAAAATTATATAAATGCTATATGATTAGATATTGTATATGTCCATTCATAAACATTACATTAACTACCCAGTTTGGTTGATTACTTACGCATCCATTCGCTTACTGTTAATATCGCTTGTTTATTCCTTGAGAGTTTTAAAGGATCTCATTGTGCTGAGATAATATAATATCGGATAATTTTGAGTAGTTGTTAGAAATTCATCTTACCAAATAAATTTAAATTAAATGACATGTATAATAATTTGAGACATTGATTATACAATTTTCGATTTGCTATAAAATTAACAACAACAAAAAACAGGAAAAAAAGATGACAATCACAAAGACGTTCATTTTTAAATATATATAGGCCTATATATAAAACTTTTACAATTTTTTTTATCAGTTGTATAATACATTTTACATATTTTCATTGCGCATAGAAAACAGTTTAGCTTTTCGTGTATACCAAATGATTCAGGATTGACTGTTAGAATGAATTTAAAAACCATTTAAATTAACCAATTTTAATTTATAGATTTATTAATTTTTTTAAATTATATTTTTTTGCGTTGAAAAAGTTTGTTTAAAAAGGTTGAATCTTACAAACGAAACTAGGTTTTAAGGCCTTATCAGAATCGGGGTTCCGTATTCTTGACCAAATCCGGGTTATGCCTAGTACTCGGGTACGCGGTTCTGGAAGGTTATAGTAAATTTTTTATTATAGTAATATCTAACAGTTTTGTATTGACTTCTGCTATAGTTTCTCTATAACGCGCCTTTGCTTTTGACATTGGTCATGCTACGGCGCTATGTAAATTGTCTTATAAATATATTTAAAAAAAACATATGGTAGAGCCAGTTGACTTTTAGGGCACGCCGAATGAATTAGAAATCCTGATTTGGCACACTATTATCAAAAGGTGGCCGGCCCCTGTATCGGTCTAGCTATTATTTTATGTTTTAAATATAGCTGTAGACCGTTTCATTCATGTGAATGAATTATTAGATTTCATTTTATTTCAAACGTTTTAACAATTCTCGGACAAAACCTTCAAACATCTTCTAGACATTATTTTGTCATCTGCTGAAATATAGTACCGGTACCCGGTGTACTCAATGCCCCGGTATACCCGGTGCCGGGAACACGAATGGTTTAAAAAAAAAAATCATAAGAAGTATAGCGTACCATACTTCAATTTTATAGAGTTTATGTTGGTAACTGCAATTCACGGCAAAACTTGTGCAATTCACGACAAAACTTGTATCTGGAATCCTCATTCCCCGACTCACACATATTCTTGGCACACAAATATTCATGCAGTTTTTGGTGAGTCTGTGTTGGGTCTTCTGAATACATTTCACACACGCCTACCCATATACTCCGCTATTGATATAGGATCTGTTTACTTTTAATGAGGGAGGAGGGAGTGGGACAATCGAGAAAAATTATTTGAAACAATAAGAAGGAAACAGTATCCCGGGTGGTGGTTGTATAAAGAGACTGGAGAAACTCGGGTTTGCTGCAGACTAATGCAAAGCTAACACCGAAAGTGTTTAATGAAACTGTTTGTGGGGGTTGTAGGGGCTGCATGTAAATATAGACATGATGTAGGCCGCGCGTGTGTACATTATTGATAAACTCTATTGTTTCTCGTCTTCGCTCGATGGGTAGCCCCAAAGTACTAATAAATATTGCCCCCTCCTTCCCGCGCGCTTGCCCTCCCTTCACCACTCCACTTACAAGAATCTTGGGTTCTTTTCATCGGATTTTTCCCGGAGGCAACACCTTGAGGCAACTGCTGTCCATTTTCCCAAACACTACACTCAACACACACACAGGCAGACACACACGCTGAAAACGTTTTAAGGCTCAAAATATTTTGTTTTATACAGTCCCAAAGTGAGTGAGGGGTAGGGGGGGCTGGACTGGAGGGTTTATATATTGATCAGTTTCACGAATGACGGAGCTTCGGCCATTGAGAAAACATTGAATTTTCTATTTGACTGGCAAATAGAGAACTTGTCCCGATCCACGGGCTACACCCGCCTCCCACACCCCCACTTTTCACAATCAATAGCCACTGGCTATAATTTCTTTTCCTTTTTCCATTTTGTGTGTGTTTAATTAGAGAGAACCGTGATGGAAATGTATCCCACATATAGCTAGATGCACCCACATAAAGCTAGATGCACCCACATATAGCTAGATGCACCCACATATAGCTAGATGCACCCACATATAGCTAGATGCACCCACATATAGCTAGATGCACAATTCCATGCAGCTTTAGACTTAAAGATGGGGGGGGGGGCTATTATATATCATTGACATTCAAGTCAGTACAGCTGTATAGACATCGGTGTCCAGATATTTTATACGTTCCAGTTCTTACCTTGTTCACTTATTATATACATTTGAAACTTTTTGTTATCCATATATGTTATACGTTTGTTCCCCTTATGTTTTGGATGATATCAGAATAAATCCTGGCTTGAAAATAAAATAAAAACACTTAAAAAAACGGCCTAGAGTAAGTAATCGGGTTGCCTGCAGTGCTGCGCCAGGAAGTGGGCAAAAAAGAAAAGGACATTTTGGTGTTG
Organism: Anisus vortex; assembly: GCA_949126835.1. Classification (NCBI taxonomy): domain Eukaryota; kingdom Metazoa; phylum Mollusca; class Gastropoda; family Planorbidae; genus Anisus; species Anisus vortex. Next base: position 29,446,140 of record OX421503.1, on the reverse strand, counting down.
TTGTTTTGTTTGTTTCACTCTTCATCAGGGCTCCGCTTTTACTTGCTACAACATTTTTTATACGTTCCATTTCTTACCTTGTCCATATATTGTATACGTTTCAAACTTTGTGTCGTCCATATATTTAATACGTTTGTTCTCCATATATTTCATACGTGCCAAATCGTATTATGGATTGATTAAGGTTTATCTGTGTAGTTAGCTGTGAAGTAGGAGGAGGGGGTATACAATGGTTGCCCCCAATGTTTTTCTCTCTCTCTTTATTAACTTCCCGGGGGTGAGGGCGTTTCAACTCACCCACCCACATAACCCCCTTTTTAAAGTGTTCATTTCTGCACGTGCTCTCCCCCCCCCTCCCATTTCCACCATTTTCCTCACAATGCTCATTGTCGCGGACGTCGCGCGCGGAAGTGTGAAGTATTCATCTTTGTCACAGGGGCGTATCAAATGAGCGTTTGTGTCCCGCTACCATCTGAGAGTGAGCGGATTATCGAGGGTGACGAATTGCTTCAATGATTTTTTAATTAATTTTTCTTCTTTTTTTTGATCAATGTACAATAATAAATGAAAGAATTGGGCGTGTGAGAATTATTTGGCTGGTCTCTGGGGTGAGTGTACAAAAAACTACAGACATAAGATTATCAAATACAAGTATAGAATATATACTGAATAATATAAGACTATGTTGTTCACCGTATGTTGTTGTTTATTAACGTTTTTGTATGTGAGCAATATATATTGGAAATACGGTATGCATTTCGAAGTAAAGAAGTCGAAGTAATACATAAAATGACAGCACCATTTAAATCTATTACATACACACTCTTACATAGCTTTACACATAAAGTCTTTTCCATAATCTCACCCATACATTAATTCATTTACAGTTGTAAAGAAAATTTCAATGAAATAAGTTCTATTAATTTTATCACTGATAGCACTAAAGGGCTAGCATTCAACCCCAAATGCATATGATAACTTGAGAACCATTGAGACGAGGGAAAGCATTTTGAGAAGCCATGGTTGTGTTGTAAAGGAAATGAAGAAGGTGTAGGTGATATTATACACGTAACGGATTTTCTTGTTATTTATTTGTTTCTATTTATTTCTCGTCTGGATTTTTTTGGTTTGTTTCTTTCGGAGAGACTTGTCAGACTCGGCGCCCGCCAAACTTTCATAGATCCCCCCTCCCCAAGAAAACGTCCCCTTACGTCCATATGTTCTGGTCTACATGATTATTATCAGGGTTTTCATCTGTCCGCTGAACATAAGCGCGCCGACTCCCCCCCCCCTTTTTTTTTTCTTTCCCCCACAGTGGCGTATGACATGTACGCATCTAATCGCTTGCTTTACAAATCATCGAGACAACTCGCCCCTCCCCATGAGGAAATTAGAGAGAGAGAGAGCAAAGCCATTCTTTAAGATTACCCCAGGGACAGTAGCGACTAGTTGTCACAGTGTTGGACCAACACAAACCTCTTGTGTAGATTACATCATTGGTAAAGTAGAAAGGATGATCAATTTGTTCCATGGGATACAGGCACAGTGTTGTTGAATTACTTCTCATGTCAAAGTACAATCAAGAAATGGACATACAGGCACAGTGTTGTTGTATTACTTCTCATGTCAAAGTACAATCAAGAAATGGACATACAGGCACAGTGTTGTTGTATTACTTCTCATGTCAAAGTACAATAAAGAAATGGACATACAGGCACAGTGTTGTTGTATTACTTCTCATGTCAAAGTACAATCAAGAAATGGACATACAGGCACAGTGTTGTTGTATTACTTCTCATGTCAAAGTACAATAAAGAAATGGACATACAGGCACAGTGTTGTTGAATTACTTCTCATGTCAAAGTACAATCAAGAAATGGACATTTTGGTGTTTTAACTCTAGTTTTGATCTCCGGTTTTACTTGCTACGACATTTTTTTATATAAATCTATTCACTTTTTGGTGTAGTCAAAAAATCTTTGATTCTAGAAAAGTGACAAACGTCTTTATCGTTAGTTGAGACACAATTTCGGTGTCGTTTTTTTAACATGATTCGTCCTAGTAGTGGACTGACATCTTTCGACACAACCTGTTTGTTGACCACCTGTTTGTTGACAACCTGTTTGTTGACCACCTGTTTGTTGACCACCTGTTTGTTGACAACCTGTTTGTTGACCACCTGTTTGTTGACAGGTATGTGAATAACTTGATTTCTGATCGTTTATCTGACTTTGGTGTTGGGAAAGAATTACTTTTTATTTTTGTTACTAGTCCAATTTCGACCAATATAATAAATTAATCTGGCTGGCAGCCAGTCTTCAGGCTATTTCAATATTTGTTTTGATAGTCATTTTTTTTGGGTCAATTCACTATAAGTCATCAATTCACTATAACTGACTATAAGTCATTGCGTTATTCTTACTCAGTTCAATGTAGTCAATACAATTTAGTCATTTCATCTATAATAATTTAATTAAAAAAACATATTGGTGTAATATTATCACTACGTTTTAACACAAGAAAGCAGACGCCTAGGATTTCAAACGAAATTTTTTTTTTTGTCGGTAACAACTTTAAAAAAAACATGTTCCTAATGCACAAATATACAGTTACATTATTTGTAGAAATATTTTAATTCATTTGAAGTTCCTGATATTTATTAGAAAAAAAAAGAAAAAACAACGACAGATTATTTATTATTCATTTGGAAATGGTGCATTAGAATAAAAAAAAATTTTTTACAATTTTGTTTAGTGTGTTTTTTTAATTAATTTTTTTTTAAAATTAAATGAGTTTAGATTTTGAGACTAATTGCACTTGAATGTATCCCTCCATGCCATTCCAGAGATTGTTTACAAGCCCTGCCATTGCGTTACCATGGTGATACGAACTCTCCAATACTCCTCCTGCTATAGCTATAATATTCCTATACACTTGGCTTTTCCCCCCACAATGCACCTCACCACATGCTGTCTCAGACCTTTTCGCTTTTTTATTTAAAACATCTATTTCTGGCATTTTTTTTTATGTATTTAATCGGTGTTCGATAACTTTTCAACCCAGGCCATGAATTGATGTTATTTATAACCTTTCGTCATTCACTATAACATTTTATGCCCCCCCCCCCCTTGCCGTTATTTCTCACTACGTCATCAGTGACATGATGTGATGTTTTTTTTTCTTTTCATTCTTCTACTTCAAGTCTGGAAAGTTTCAAAATTATTTTTTTTATTGACAAACTTTCGATTTTGGAGTTTCCAGTTTTTGAGAGCATTTCCAGGTTCTCTTTGATGCCGTGTTTGTGGTGGGCCGGTGCAATCAGAAGTTCAATTCATTCAAGGGGGGAAATAACTCCGTCATTTTGGGAACCTTATGAAAGACACACACACACACACAAAAACCCGGTTTGACCCAGTGGTTCTAAAGATTTCCTTTTTTTTTAATGTCTCGAGAATATTTTTTTCTTAAATAGGTCCAATAGAATTTTTAATGGATTTGTAAAAGAACATCATAGAATTGTAATTGTGTGGTTCGTCCACTTACAAGAAAAAGTTTGTATAAAAAGTTGTTTATGGTGAATTGTTTTAGATATATATGGGCACGCGAACTCAATTCTTAACATATTGTTGGTCGAATGGCGGCGTTATAAGTAGCTCGTTTGAATATAACTATTAGACCTTTAGCGTAAGTCACATACACAACACGAAACGTGTACATATTAGTTGTGTTGATTCGTTGTTGTTGTTATTAGAATTGAACGAATTAGGGAGATATTTTGAGTGGGATTTAGCCAATGTGTATATATTTATTATATGAATAGTAAGTCAGTGGAATTATGAGTGGCTGATCAGTCACTGTGCAGTCATGGCGCATTATAAATAATTGCGCTGACTAATGTCCACCAACGGTCATCCATTTACACCGATTTATCTGATGCCATTTCTGCCACCACCTCTACGTTGTTTTTTTGGTCGTCGCGCGCGCTATAAGATCCACTGCCGTCCTGCACATGCGCAATGAAAGGCTTTGCACAGCCGCACCATCAGCAGTGGGTCCTCACGTTCCAGCGCCGAGGTCTTGTTCACTGCTACATTGAGATTGTGCCATGTAGCCTCACTGCTACATGTATGGCTTGTTCCACTAGAGATTGTGCCATGTAGCCTCACTGCTACATGTATGGCTTGTTCCACTAGAGATTGTGCCATGTAGCCTCACTGCTACATGTATGGCTTGTTCCACTAGAGATTGTGCCATGTAGCCTCACTGCTACATGTATGGCTTGTTCCACTAGAGATTGTTCCATGTAGCCTCACTGCTACATGTATGGCTTGTTCCACTAGAGATTGTGCCATGTAGCCTCACTGCTAAATGTATGGCTTGTTCCACTAGAGATTGTTCCGTGTAGCCTCACTGCTACATGTATGGCTTGTTCCACTAGAGATTGTTCCATGTAGCCTCTAGGTTTCAGCTCTCTCGCTCATTCAATTAGCCTCTATTCATCTTGTTATCTCTCTTTCTTTCTCTCTCTTTCTTTCTCTCTTTCCATCCTTTTACAGATTTACTTTTTACTTTATCGAGTCTGCAACGGAGCCGTCTATTCATGAGCGGGAGAAAAAAAATCAATCACTAATAATGAATCCACCCCCTCCCTCCCCCCAATCGATCTTACTGATTCACCCAACCCTTTGAGTTTTATTATTACACCCTGGACAATTATCTCCGAGCCGTCTCGATGAGCAGGTCTTCCGTTTGCTCAAGTAATTAAAGGGCTCCCTTCTCCCCTCACCCACCCATCCCTTTACGGGCACCCCCCCACACACACACAATATTTGGGGCACGGTAAGATCTCTCCTTTCACTATGCCTCTCCCTTTTTACTCTCACAAACATGCACGCACGCGAGCACCTCCTTTTTTTGTGTGTGTCTTGGAATGACGGGTGGACTTTTACGGACATCTCTTTGCATATAAGGGCGGGTGGGCGGTGGTTCCACTTCCATTTCCCCGACTACGTGTCATGTTTCCATGTTTGGCGAATTGAACGCTTTTAGTCCTTGGGATAAAATAACCAACCGTGGTTTCCTTTTAAAGCCTGTATTAATGCTTAGGTATTAGTAGCTTAGAGTCAGTGGATAGGGGGGGGGGGGGGATAATATAATGAATGACTTTCTGTGACCCTTACACCGGCCCATGTTGGATGAATATGATGAGTCAAACCGGAAGCTTGATGGACCACCACACCACGCTTACTAAACATAAGGGTTGTATGTGTACACCAACAACAACACGAAGTCTAAACTATCCCTCAGAGATTCATTGTACGTGCATTCCATAGATGCATTGTATGATAGTTCTAAATGGCCAAGCCGTTTAGTGGAAAAACCCGTATCTGTTAATGTCCTATATGTTAATACCGTATGTAATACTACCGTATCTGTTAATGTCCTATATGTTAATACCGTATGTAATACTACCGTATCTGTTAATGTCCTATATGTTAATACCGTATGTAATACTACCGTATCTGTTAATTAATAACGTTTTACATCAGCCACCTTAATGAATTTTGTTTGTTTGGTTTTCAGTTCTATGCATAAACCTCATACATTACGTGTTTTGGTTGTTAAACGTAGAAAGAATGAAGTATTATAATATCAATAGAATGAACTTATAGTAGTTGCTTCTTGGCAATTTATGTAGAAGACCTTCATGTGGACACCTCCTGCACAGTAACATGAACTGCTACTCCCCACTATGCTGTTTTTAGACAGAGAAAATGAAAGCGTTTGTTAAAATGATCGTCCTTCGTCTGTTGCCAATTTATTAAACATTTGCTCGCGACCATGGGAGTTGCCCCCGTCCTCCTTTCTCTCCCCCCCCCCCCGGGGGTATGGGGTGTGGAGGGGTTAGGGCGCTCAACAGGTCACATCTCGCTCCCTAAAGTAAGGGCGTTGCCTTCTACCCCAACGAGATCCGCCTTAACTCACGCGCGGGTTAGCTCATACATCACGTGACTCAGGCCCTGGTGTGGATATGAAGATTGGGGGTGAGTGTGTGAGGATTTACGGTATTTGTAGGACCCCCCCCCCCCTCATACACTTACCATCATCAGGGTCATCCCCAATCACCAACGGGGTATAATTGCTCCCAAGCCTCCTCACCCATCAGACCAGGGGGGAAGGGGAGCTTATCGTTTCATCGTTGGATTAGTTGGGCTCACGGGGTTACATCCCTTCAGTGGCATGACTTCACTCACCCCCCCCCCCCCACACACACACACACTTACACACTAAATATCTAGAGTAAAGTCGCCCGCCATTTTCTCCTTGTAGTTGTAGTCATGGCAATCGGTCTTGCGCGCGTGTGTGTGTGTCCATTCATTATCTTATCTTATACATTACAGATGCTCCTACCATAAAGAAGATTATTGCGTCCTACGCTCAGCCGTGGTCCGAGTATAATATTGCATTTTTTATGAATGTTTTCAATGATGTTAAGTTACTGGTTTTCTTGTTTTTTTTTCAGGCAACCCATTCCATGCCCCGAATGCCACTCTGGAAGAAAGAGTACTAATATGCATAATTTGTTCTCGCATAAGGGCTACACAGTATGCTACATAGTAATGCTATAAGTTGTATGTGTGTGTTGCGTTGACCTTGGTTAATGTAGATTGTATTTCATAACAAATAATTTAAAAAAAACAACAACAGACCTACACACATTTGAAGTGTGAAAACTTCAGGCCGTGACAATGGACTACCACGTGATCCTATAGAAAGAACAAAGGAACAAACATACCAGTTGTGCAAATAATCTCTTATCCCATAATTGAAGTTTTAAAACATACATTTCCTATCATGTCTTATTCTTTGTGTGTGTGTGTGTGTTGTTTTTATATTTGTACGCAGACTATAATAAAGAGCAGCAATGGACTGAGATATTCAACAATATAAAGCATGTCTGATCCTGAAATTATAATTATTTAATTTTGTGGGAAAGAGGGATGGTATAAAAATTATGGGGGGGGGCGGGTCGGAGGGGAATGCGTCGGTGCTACACAACCTAACCCCCCCCCCCCTCTCCCCCACACTCTATAAAACCGTCGAGTTGCGCCGCCTATGTGTAACCCCTTCAAACGAAACACACACACTCTCTCTCTCTCACACACACACACACACACACCCACTAACACAAAGAAGTAGACAAACAAGACAGTGTGATTAGTGTAATGTTACGAGGTGTGTTTACGGCAGTGGGAATTGTTTGTTTATTTACATCTGAGAGGAGAAGAAGAAGTAGAGAAGTCTAGGCCAAGATCTCTGAGAGAGAGAGAGAGAGAGAGAAAGGAGGATATACCCCTCCATCTCCTTCCCCCTCCCCCCCTGGACCTTGGAGCACAACTGATCCAAGATCTTTCGTTTCCTTTTACTTTCTATTTCTTGTTCTACATACACCGCCAAACAGAAGCGACTTGAAGAGTCTGAGCGGTGGGTGATGAGCGAGAAAATTGCTGCCTTTTAATATTGTTCTCTTGTACATTCTCAGTTTTTTTTGTAAATAGTTTGTGTTTTATTAAGTGCATAGATGTGTTTCAGTGATTCCGTGTATTGAGTTCCTTGTAAAAAACAAAAATCTCAAGGGTTCCGTTTAGTTTATCAGCTCTGAAACACGATATTATTATCTGTTTATTACATCGGCCTTGTGTTCTCTCTCTATATATATTATGTCTGTGTGTGACGTGCTTCAACTGTGTGTGTGTGTGTTTGTGACGTGCTTCAACTGTGTGTGTGTTTATGTGCTTCATCTGTAGGGCCTACACGTGCTGTTGTCAACTGTGTACTTGTTAATTCATCTGAGGTACCGCTACACAAGTATCCTTCACACGCCCCTACACATACATACTTCATATAAGCTAACACGTTATTCGTTTCCTGTTAACAAAACACGTGTTAAGACCCAACGCCGATCCGGCTTAAATACGACAAAAAACACGGACACAGTCTTAGGTCATTTCCGGAAGTCGGAAAAAAATGTAGGCCTATTTTTAAATAATCCTGGCGCGTGTTATTAATTTAAGACTGTCTTGCATTCATTCCCTAAAAGCCTCCCTGGTGTGTAGTAACAGACACGGTACTTACTTGACCAGCATCTAACTGGCACACATGGAGCTCATGCATCAGGAGATGCTGAATACGCCCTTCTTGCCACCCTCCCCTACCACTCTCAGTCCAAGAAAACCACCGTCTACACGTGTAAAGCACGCACTGACATAGGTGTGTCGGAGTCTACCCCAGCCCCCCTCCCCACTTCCTCCTTCCCCCTCCTTTGCGCGCCCTGCTCCCCTTCCCCCCCCTCCGTTTATCTTTGTTTTTTAGGCGAGAGGTTCGTGTTTCACTGCATCCGTGTAACTCAAATTCTTGCTGAGCATAAAAATCAACTCATATCTCAACGCCACCCCTCCCTCTTGTGTGAGTATGAAATTTCTGCTTGTGGTTGTTGTTGTTTTTTTCTTTCACTCTTTTCTTTCTCTCACCCGCCAGCTTCCATTTTTTTTTCCGGGCTATCAGGCAAAGCCCCCGTGTGTACCGACTTAAACTCTTTTTTTTAAAGCTGATGTTTGTATTCAGATATTTATAATATACAAGTGTTTCTTAACTAGAGTTTACCTTTATATGTGTTTGTGTAAAGGTTTTAGTGGAATATTGAGCTATAGGCCTATATATATATATATATGAATACAGTGGTTTAATAGAGAATGTATCGCAGACATTATGGTCAATATATGTGAGTTCTTTTGAGTTAAAACGCGTTAAGCTTGTTGTTTGAATGATTCAGTGTTATAGATAGTCACACATTCTAGTTATAGATAGTCACACATTCTAGTTATAGATAGTCACACATTCTAGTTATAGATAGTCACACATTCTAGTTATAGATAGTCACACATTCTAGTTATAGATAGTCACACATTCTAGTTATAGATAGTCACACATTCTAGTTATAGATAGTCACACATTCTAGTTATAGATAGTCACACATTCTAGTTATAGATAGTCACACATTCTAGTTATAGATAGTCACACATTCTTGTTATAGATAGTCACACATTCTAGTTATAGATAGTCACACATTCTTGTTATAGATAGTCACACATTCTAGTTATAGATAGTCACACATTCTAGTTATAGATAGTCACACATTCTAGTTATAGATAGTCACACATTCTAGTTATAGATAGTCACACATTCTAGTTATAGATAGTCACACATTCTTGTTATAGATAGTCACACATTCTAGTTATAGATAGTCACACATTCTAGTTATAGATAGTCACACATTCTAGTTATAGATAGTCACACATTCTAGTTATAGATAGTCACACATTCTAGTTATAGATAGTCACACATTCTAGTTATAGATAGTCACACATTCTAGTTATAGTTAGTCACACATTCTAGTTATAGATAGTCACACATTCTAGTTATAGATAGTCACACATTCTAGTTATAGATAGTCACACATTCTAGTTATAGATAGTCACACATTCTAGTTATAGATAGTCACACATTCTAGTTATAGATAGTCACACATTCTAGTTATAGATAGTCACACATTCTAGTTATAGATAGTCACACATTCTAGTTATAGATAGTCACACATTCTAGTTATAGATAGTCACACATTCTAGTTATAGATAGTCACACATTCTAGTTATAGATAGTCACACATTCTAGTTATAGATAGTCACACATTCTAGTTATAGATAGTCACACATTCTAGTTATAGATAGTCACACATTCTAGTTATAGATAGTCACACATTCTAGTTATAGATAGTCACACATTCTAGTTATAGATAGTCACACATTCTAGTTATAGATAGTCACACATTCTAGTTATAGATAGTCACACATTCTAGTTATAGATAGTCACACATTCTAGTTATAGATAGTCACACATTCTAGTTATAGATAGTCACACATTCTAGTTATAGATAGTCACACATTCTAGTTATAGATAGTCACACATTCTAGTTATAGATAGTCACACATTCTAGTTATAGATAGTCACACATTCTAGTTATAGATAGTCACACATTCTAGTTATAGATAGTCACACATTCTAGCTATAGATAGTCACACATTCTAGTTATAGATAGTCACACATTCTAGTTATAGATAGTCACACATTCTAGTTATAGATAGTCACACATTCTAGTTATAGATAGTCACACATTCTAGTTATAGATAGTCACACATTCTAGTTAAAGCGTCCATACGACCTCCGGTTCTGACTTCTTTCATGCTCCATTCATTGACATTTTCGTTGATTTTTTTTAAATATACTCTCTGTTCTTTTTGTAGTTGGTTACCATGACAAACGCAGAGGAAAGAAAACTATAGCATTGTGCTGGCCACATAACCCTCCCTTGTGCACAATAATTGTGTTTACAACCTCGCCCCCCCCCCCCCCTCTCCCATATAAAACTCGTAGGTCAGGATACTTTAAAAAAAAACAACAACATAGCTTCAAGAGTCTTCGACACATACTCGATGAGGTGATAGTTAAAATGTCATTAATAAAATAAGAAAAATCTAATCTCATTGCCTCCCTTGTCGATATCTTTCTTTCACTCTATATCTAACTACGTGTATGTATTCTTTCTTTCACTCTATATCTAACTACGTGTATGTATTCTTTCTCTCACTCTATATCTAACTACGTGTATGTATTCTTTCTTTCACTCTATATCTAACTACGTGTATGTATTCTTTCTTTCACTCTATATCTAACTACGTGTATGTATTCTTTCTCTCACTCTATATCTAACTACGTGTATGTATTCTTTCTTTCACTCTATATCTAACTACGTGTATGTATTCTTTCTTTCACTCTATATCTAACTACGTGTATGTATTCTTTCTTTCACTCTATATCTAACTACGTGTATGTATTCTTTCTTTCATTCTATATCTAACTACGTATATGTATTCTTTCTTTCACTCTATATCTAACTACGTATATGTATTCTTTCTTTCACTCTATATCTAACTACGTGTATGTATTCTTTCTTTCACTCTATATCTAACTACGTGTATGTATTCTATCTTTCACCCTATATCTAACTACGTGTATGTATATCCTAAATTCTCTCGATTCCTGGCTTTGAAGATCAGATAAATTCAATAAGTCAAAACAAACATGGGCGAGTTGTCTTCACTGACTTGGGTGCACGTGAGTGCTCACAGGTCCACGTGTTGGTTTTGTCACTGATATCACTCTAGTATTGGCTCCTTACTGTTTACCTAAACACACACACTTACACGAACACACACATACAATGTCGCTAAGGTGAGTTCATCACGACTTTTCTTCCACAAAGTCTCTAGGTCTACCCGCCTTGTCATCTTGAGTGCTATGCTGCAATATTTGGAAAAAACAGTTATGGACCTTGTTGCGGAATCTGCTCACAAACACTATAGTGGCCGAGTGGTTCGACTGGCGATCCGAAGGTTCTGGGTTCGAATCCTGGTTGAGGCTAGGATCTTTTTTTCCCATGGACTTGATGGTGTCTTTGAGTCTACCCAGCTCTGGTGGGTACCTGACATTAGTTGGGGTAAAGTAAAGGCGGCTGGGCATTGTGCTGGCCACGCATCCCCTAGTATGCTGTGGCCACAGAAACTGGTGAACGCTGCTTCACCGGCCCTATGGTCAGTTTGGTCCGAAGGGTACTTTACTACAACTTTACTTAGAGACTTCTGGTTCCGTTGTCACACGACCGCCAGTCTTGGAAGTCGTCTGTCAAATCGTCTAGCAAACCAGCATTGCATGTACGTTGGGTTTTTCGGTGTGTTAAACGCAGTTGCTAAGGACTATCCAAGGACTTAAACTGAAGAAGAGGATCCAAAAATTGTTGATTATCTCATCTTCTTCCCATTCCCGCGGTTAGTGTTAAGATGTTCACTCCTAGATCTGGGATTAACTGAACTTTCTGATCCTCCTAAGCTTCTTCTGAGCTCATCGGATAAATCCAGTGATTAATTATTAATACCTGATTCTTTTACTTCGTTCAATCGTTAAAGGGCTTTAATTCGTCTTTCTCGTTTTTATTTCTACCTCAACGAGGTGTAAGTTGTAAGCCTTCGTTGGTTTTCAACAAAACGTGTTGACCCAATTATCACCCCGCTGTGTATTATAGTGTGTGTTTGTTTATGTCATAAAGAACATTTCTGAGATGTACTGGGAAATGTTAACCGACTGGGTTATAAATAGTTTTAGCTACTGGATTCTTAGTTGGCATCTCTGCTAAAAATAGATGCACTATTTTTTTTTTTATATTTTATTTTCCTTTTTTTTTCATTATTAGTTGCCTGGAGTTCAGTTGAGTTTTATTGAATGTTCAACGCCCCCTTCCTCCCTTGAACTGCAAGCACCCTCACTGACGCCACACTTTTCCTCACTCTCTCTCACACACACACACCATTCTCTGTTAATGTCATCAGATGCCTACGGTAAAACTTTAAAAGTCGTTGTTTTTTCTTCCTAAGACTTCAACAGTTGTAATTGTAAAGGATTTATCAATGGGGCTTGTTGGTACCAGGTAACACTAGGAACTATAGCATAGATATCTTATTCGATTATATCAGTGGAGCTATCTTATTCGATTATATCAGTGATAGAGGAGAAAGACAATCGTGTTGTTTTTCTTCTGGACATTGAAATGTACTCTTTTGACTTTTTTTTTTTTCATACACACGTTTTAACTGATTGTTTACATTTTGATGTAGGCTTTTACAGTAGGGCAGATACTACTCGTGTGTGTTTTCGACTCGTGCGTTCATTACATTCACTGGTAGCAAGAGTACACATGCCATTGAAAGAGTAAAGACACAGGATATGCGATAGAAATATAATAGAAACACATGATGTGGGGTATATTATAGAAAGGCACACACACACACAGTTAAAAACATACTCTGTCTTTCTTGTTAGTGTACGCTGGCAAACACACGGTTAGGGAAGCTTACTTAGGCCTACACACGTTTTACAAATCTCACACACTTGAACGTCCTGTCTAACCAGCACGCGATGTTAACACACACACAAAAGAAACCGTTGGATTTTAACAACACACCGACACACACACAGGCACGTAAATACCTTATTGAAAATATTTTTTAAAAAGTATATTAAAAAAAAAGAAAACCTGTGCTTGACACATAACTGAGAAGACTTTTTTGAGCCGTCTGCTTCACACCCTCCTGGCTTTCCAATGGCCGTGGTTAGGGGGGGGGGGAGGGGGCGGCAGCGTCTGAGAAGGACGAGAGAGAGAGACAGGGGTGGTGGTGGCGGTTTCAGTGTACGACTTCTTGCCTTTGTGTGCTTACGTGGGTAACTGTAGACTGTAAGGTGAGGCCTTGGTTTGGGGGAGGGATGTGGGGGTGGGGGAGGATTTAGGGATGAGAATTTGTTTTTTTCTTCCTCTGGACTAGTAGTAACACCTCCTTGTTAGATGGTCTCTCTCTCTCTCTCTCATTCTCTCTCTCTCTCTCTCTCCTGCCTTCCGTGCCCAAGGGTCTTCTCTCTTTTCTCATCCAATTTTTCGCTTCAGTTAGGAAGCGATAGAAAGGAAACGAAGGGAGAGGGGGGGGGGGATTTAGACCACTGGTGTGTGTATGTGTGTTTTTCTTACTATGTGTATTGGGACTGTGCCGTGTTCGAATTCTGACGTGTAGATTGTTTGTATCTACGAAAGTATCGACACAGAAATGAAATGTAAAATAACATACTTGGTTTTTGTTTATACATTATTGACTTAATGTTGTTTTCATATGAAATGATGCCAGTTCATAATTAATTGTTTAAGGGGAGGGGGTAAGTGATGCGGAGGTAGCCTAGAGGATTGTAATTCAATGGTTCGAATCCCAACATAATAAAAAATACATAGGATATTCCTGAATTGTATATCATGTCTTGGAATGAGGTGTGTAATCATCTTCGACAGTAGCTCGCCGTCACTTGGACGTAAAGTACAGTCAACTAAGCATTGTCCTGGTTATACAATTTCATGGTAGCCTTTGCGATACAATCGACGTACATTAAGAACATTCTGAAACGCTTTTGATTAAACTACAGTAGCCCCTTTAGGCAGAAAAATGTATTTTTGACAAGAAATATAACAATGTTTCACGTTAAACGATTGCGCTCTGTGGGCAAGAACTTCTTGAACGTTTCATCAAGCATCTGTCTAGTTGATCTGATGAGCAAAGATTTCGGCCACGAGACTTCCGGTTCTGTCTGACCCTGGCAACTTAGGTTGGTGACGTAAGGGTGTCATTGCATTCCCAGACGTTGACAAATACAACAATTAGAAACCAGTAGCAAACAAAAAAAAAAGCAATAAGTCTGTCAACACACGCACACCTCAAATTGAACCTAATAAGTGTGACTCATGAAACACGTGCCATTATTATTACATCGATAAAAACTACTTATAAATACATACTATTATTGACAGATTGTTTCGTTAATCGTGTTAGTTTTAAACTGCGTTATACGTTTTATGACTGTGATGATGCAAGCAACGCATTACCTCTCTCATTGACCTCCTATCTTCGCCTCCCTCCCCCCTTACCTGCATGGCGCACTATGGACGAGATCAAAAGGATATTTTGTTGTGTTTTTTATTTAGTTTTTTTTCTGAAAGCCTTGTATGATCTTTGAGAATGTAAAACAGCTTTTGAGCCAAGAACATGAAGTAAAGTATACATAGATATACACATCTCTATTTGTAGGCCTAATTATATTGACGTGTGCAAAGAAGACAGAGGCGGCAATAATAGACGTCTCGAGGTGTGGGACGTGGGGGCTCAAGACAAAACATTTGAAGATTATGATAGAAAAAAAAGGGATCGCGTGTGTGTATGGAGAGGTGTAAACAAGAACTTTATGAGAGTATGCAAATAAGCAATAAAGGTAAATTATATAGCGCTCTAAAATATAAATCTGACTGGGAAAATAGTCCACCCTTTTTAAATAAATTACATCTGAAAGAAGCTATCTATATACTAAAAATACGAACAAGTAACAATAATTTCCCTGTTGAACTGGGTCGCCACTCCAGAATAGATTATAATTTAAGATTATGTCCCTTTTGCTTAAAAGATATAGGAGATGGATTTCACTATTTACTCCAATGTGTGCACTTCAATGCCCAACGAAAAATGTATCTAAAAAAATATTACTATAACAGACCTAATGTAGAAAAAATGTCGGAACTGCTTAATTCTAGCTCTCTAAAAGAACTTAAAAAACTAAGCATATTTTCAAAAATATTAGTATCTGCTTTTAAAAAATGAGAAAAAGGTTAGAAATGTTTAAGTATTTTAACTTGTTGGTTTGTCACTATGATATTGAGAGATAGTCGTAGAAGAAATGTAATATACTAAGCCGCAAGAAAAATTGTGAATGATTTCTTAAATGTTTGTTCTCACTATGTTAATGCCGTGCAGGTCTAATGAAAGTGATTTACCTGTATGTCTACGTTAGTAAATTAAGTTGTTGTTTTTTTGTTTTTTTTTCTTTGTTAGTTTTTTCCCCCAAAAAATTGTGTTATAAACTAAATTATCCCCCCTGAATTTTCTTTTAGGATACCTTTAATTAATAAATTTTTTATTACTTTCATTTTATTACTAATATTGGTTTTACTATTATTGTTCAATTTATTATTCACAAATGCTATAATTTTGTTATGTTTTTGACTATGCCTTTATTGTACCTATGTACTATGTGGCAAATAAATATTGTTCATTGTTGTTCATTGTGTGGAGAGGTGTAGTCTAGCTGTTTGCCTGGAGAACGATCGCCTTGTTTTGCTACCAGATCTACTGTGCATGGTAAACAGGCGCGTGCTTAGCCTGGTGTTGTGTTTTGACACAAACAGTTACGATATGGAAACTTCCTTACGTTTTCTTACGTTCTCTTTTTTGTGTTTTGTTTTGTGGCGCGTGTTTGTGTGCGTTTAAAAAAAAAATATGTTGTTTGATACAAAAAAAGTAAAGTGGGGAAGAAATCTTTGTCTCGACAGCCCGCAAGGCTCCCCTCCCTCCCCCACGCCCCTTCCCGCATAACATGCAACAAGCACCCCCACTCCCTCCTCCCCTCTCCCCAAGCGAAAACCTTCCGTTGCGATCCAAGCTTTCGGAAATCGGGGCAACGTATTGTTCTTTACATAGTCCCGAGGTGTTACAGCTCTCGACAGTTGTCTCGCAATTTACGGGGAATTCCTTCCCACTCCACATCTATAAACAAATAATAATAATAACAACAATAAATTAGAACCATCTCTCAAATGGCGATTTCGAAGGGGAAAAGTGTTGAGGGAGGGGTGGAGATGAACCGTCCATTGGACACTGGCGTCAGACGTTCTGGTTAAAAAAAAAATCTTTTGGCAACCAATTCCAATTGACTTTACCGTGAACTGAAAACACTGGCGGTCTAGTTAATCAAAACATGCGGGCCAAATCTGGTCTTCGGTTCTTTGTTCCAGGGGCCTCTCTCTGCTCGTTAGTTTATTATTCTTGTGTTCATAATATGTGGCTAAAATATTAACTTATGCAATGGTTATCCCACGACATACCCTATTTACCGTTCGCTTACAACCTTAAAAAAAATCCATGGTTATTGATACGTTGGGGCGGGGGTAGGGAAAGACATGTGGGGGGGGGGGGGGAGTAAACTATACAGGTAAACAATCTTTTGTTTCCTGGTTGGGTAATAGCACACTGCCACTGAGAGTTCTTTTGTCTTCAGACAAGTTGAGCTCCTAGTCCTAGACCCGCGGATCACTTCTGGCACCTTGTCACAACGAGACTTTGGGGAGAAATTGCTTCATTGTTCTTACATTTAGGAACTGACAGGCACTATTTGTGATTGTATGTCTGTCATTGTGTGTGTTTGTGCGTCTGTGTCTCCATTTCATCGGATACTTTCCCTTTATCCATTATGTACGGCCGACATTTTGTATATCGCTACATGTATGGAGTTGAATATAGAGTTGCTTCCCAGTTCATAACGTATTTATAAGAGTCTGGGGTGGGGACAATAATTGATTGCCTTCATTGTGTACGAAGCGTTTGCTCTTAACCCTTTCCTGGTTCATTAGTACTGTTTGAGTCTGTATAAGTAAAACAATTTTGTGCTCAAAGACTAGAACTAAGATTTCTTCGTAGGGCCAACTCTTTTTTAAATATATTTTTGATACACTCAGTTCCAAAAGAGTTACGTCGAATATTTTTTTTTTTTTTATAACATTCAGTCCCGGAAGAGTTAAGAGGTATACTTTTTGTTATCTATATATATAAAAAAACAGTGTTAAGCCCCGCGAGGATCCCCATTGGTCAATTTGAAAACACGTGTGTCACGGACCTATCTAGGCCTAGCCCAATATACCGTCTAATAATTTTTCACATCGGACATGTGTCTTCGATAGCTCAGTGGTAAACGTAGTGGACTGCTATACGGGCGACCAGGGTTCGATTCTCCAGTTAGACTATACTTTTTTTTCGACAATTAATTTTACAAACTTTTAAAAAACAAAAGACATTGTAAATCTATAGGCAATATAGATTTTGTTAAATACAAATATTTGACTATTTTTTTTACCCTATTACAATATTTATTTACTTTCCTAAAAGTATTCAGTAAATGTCGTTTATAAATTTGTTATCTGCACCCCAGACAGTCCTTTTTTTTTTTCACCCGCCTCACCCGGGCAACGCCGGGCAATGTAGCTTGTATTTATATATTTTTTGGCCCATGTGTTTAGAGGCCAAAGATGTTTGGTCAGCAAATCAAGTAGCTTCAATGTCATTGGATAGACAACACAGCATGCTACAAACAGGCATGTACCACAAAGAGGCGGCGAGACAAGTCGGTAACCAAAAACGAGCGTACATCGAGTGTCTTATCGTCTGACTTGAAATCACGTGACTTAATAATCTTCTTAATTAACCCGTCGAGATTTAAACTTTGGAGTAATTTTTTTTTAACAAGGGCCCATTCTTCGCCGCGTCATTTGATCACTCTGTAATGAGTTTCTCAAACAGGGAAGAATAAGAACACTAAGTCGCTTGATACAGGGGTCAAACGCTTGCTAGATGAGTCCTGGTCGAAACGACAGTTTTTGAACCGCTGGTCAAAAAGATTAGCCCCATTACAGTGATCAAGCTTCATTGATGCTGAGCTAAGGGCCGCCCACATCAAACTTAGTGAGTGTGTTGCTTGTGGGTGTTTGTAACTTCCGGTTTTATTGTTTAGTAACAAAGCCGTATAATTTATTCATAGAAGTACTACAACTACAAGCGGGAGTCTGGAAGAAATGTTTCCGTAATTTGGCAGTCGGGGCTACTGGTGTCAGGGAGTGTCCGCTATTGTGTCTCTGTAGGTGGTCAATCTACTTTAGTGACCGCACTTGTCCACTGCCGCCTCGCTGGCCTGGCGATCGATGGGCCCAATTTGTCGGGAAGTACAGATGGCCATTCCGCGAGAGGCAGGCTTCCAGACTTAAGACTAATAGGTTAGCTGTAGTCTCTCTCTCTCTCTCTTGTTCTATCCCTGATAGACTCTGTCTTTTTTTCTTCGTCTCTCTTACTTTCTCTCTGACAGACTCTATGTCTCTCCTCGTCTGTCTCTCTTTATTTCTCTCTCACGTTCTGTCTCTCTCTCCCTCTCTCTGTATGTGACTGTCTATCAATTCCTTTGTGTAATAATATTAACAGTAGGCTATCTCTATATAATTTCAATGAATTCACGTCAACCTCCACACTGCATTAGCTTGTTTTTTCTCTGCCTCAATTTCTGTCTCTCTCTCCCTCTCTCTCTCTCTCTCTCTCTCTCTCTCTCTCTCTCTCTCTCTCTCTCTCCTTATACGGTACAAAGAAATGGTCTCCCCTGTCCCCAATAGAAAAGGTCCCCACTGTTCCCAATAACATTATTTTCCACTACTCCGAGTTACTCCCCCTCCCTTTATTTGTCTGTTCTCGGGTCTCTATCAAAACCTAGTTCTGTCCCCTTGAACTTCAGGCGGCAGACCTGAAATATATTCTCCCACTAGACTTTTGGTAGAGTGTATAGTTCGCCCCACTCCCCCCTACTCTTTCACCCTCCTCCTCTCCCCATTTCCTCCCCCCATTTGCAAAGTCCCCAGGACTACTACAGTGACATATTTAGCTAGGGCCCCTTCTCTCTTTTCATATCATCCTTACAGCTCTTTCACTTCGTTCCCTCTCTCTCTCTCTCTCTCTCTCTCTCCGTCTTTCTTTCTTTCTCTCACTCTCTCCCTCTCTCTTTTAGAAATATATTAAAGTCTTTTCTTTCATCAAACAAAACAAACATTTTTTTTTAACGAGAAAAGAGGTTTGAATCACGCGCACAGACACAAATGTCAGGAAGTAATTGTATAGGTGAGGGGTTGGGTGGATAGGGCGCTTAGAGGACTAGCAGTAAAGGGGGCGGAGGCGCCCTGAGCATAAAGCCTTATTGAGAGTTGAATGTAAAAATGAGAAACGATTGGGGGTCTTTATGATGTGACATGTTGTTTTTTTACTTGTTACTAGACTATGACGTTTTGTGTTTTGGATTGAGTTGAGGAAAGAGTGCAACGATTGAGTTGAGAAAAGAGTGCAATGATTGAGTTGACGAAAGAGTGCAATGATTGAGTTGACGAAAGAGTGCAATGATTGAGTTGAGGAAAGAGTGCAATGATTGAGTTGATGAAAGAGTGCAATGATTGAGTTGGGGAAAGAGTGCAATGATTGAGTTGAGGAAAGAGTGCAATGATTGAGTTGATGAAAGAGTGCAATGATTGAGTTGAGGAAAGAGTGCAATGATTGAGTTGACGAAAGAGTGCAATGATTGAGTTGAGGAAAGAGTGCAATGATTGAGTTGATGAAAGAGTGCAATGATTGAGTTGGGGAAAGAGTGCAATGATTGAGTTGATGAAAGAGTGCAATGATTGAGTTGATGAAAGAGTGCAATAATGGAGTTGAGGAAGGAGTGCAATGATTGAGTTGAGGAAAGAGTGCAATGATTGAGTTGAGGAAAGAGTGCAATGATTGAGTTGAGGAAATAGTGCAATAATTGAGTTGAGGAAAGTGTGCAATGATTGAGTTGAGGAAAGAGTGCAATGGTTGAGATGAGGAAAGAGTGCAATGATTGAGTTGAGGAAAGAGTGCAATGGCTGAGATGAGGATAGAGTAGGCATACAGTGATTGAGTGGGGAAAGAGTACAATGATTGAGTTGATGAAAGAGTGTAATGATTGAGTTGACGAAAGAGTGCAATGATTGAGTTGAGGAAAGAGTGCAATGATTGAGTTGGGGAAAGAGTGCAATGGCTGAGATGAGGATAGAGTAGGCATACAGTGATTGAGTGGGGAAAGAGTACAATGATTGAGTTGATGAAAGAGTGTAATGATTGAGTTGATGAAAGAGTGCAATGATTGAGTTGATGAAAGAGTGCGATGATTGAGTTTGAATAAGGACAAACAGTTACATAGTGCAAACACCCGAAGATTTAAATGTCTACTGTAAATGTCTACAACTGTTAAAATATATCGACTTTACAGTTAGCATTTGTTATTAGTATTTAACGTTCTTTCTCTCTTACTCGTTCTTTCTATCTCTCTCTCTCTCTCTCTCTCTCTCTCTCTCTCTCTCTCTCTCTCTCTCTCTCTCTCTCTCCTCATGATTTAGTTATATTATAGCAAACATCCTATATTCGCCCCTCTGTTTAATCTTCACTCGGTCAGTAAAAGCGGAAGTCAACCTGAGCACCAGCGAAAGTAAAGGGACCAAGGACTGCATTTACATTGAAGTGACCAACTGACCTCTGCCGACCAGTCCACTGTTCCTATTGTTCTGGAATCTATTTTTTGCGATCCCGATATTGTTAGCGTTTGTTCTAGTGCCCCCGTCCTCGTCCCGTATAGACTCCACCCCAACCCCACCCCAGCTATATCTCCAAAAGCCTTTAGAATAGTGGAACAATAGTTGAAGAGAGACCCCCACCCCCACCACCATCGCCGCTCCCTGAAGTTGTATTCATTCGCTGGACTTAAGCTTACAACAAATACTATTGCTAGTGGTCTGTGCAGTGTAGTGTTAGATCAATGAGGGACGAATCGTAGTATCATTCAGTTAGGCCCGAGTAGACCAAACTCTAACACCTCCTGGCCTTTTTTCTTGTTGTGTGTTGAAAATATTATTGTGTCTAAATAACTTTTTTTTTTGCCTGTTCACGTATAGAATCCCCATCGTTGTATTCAAAGTTGAAATCATAATGTACATTGATAGATTGGACCCAATTGGGCCCAAAAGCCCATTAATAGCTTCGACTCAAATGCCCGTTGATAACAGTTCATTGATGAATTGCAGATGTCGCAGCAGGAATATTGTACACCAATTTATACATTGGACTTAACTAACCAATATTGAATTGGTGTTGTCAATGAAAGACTTAATGTATTGTTTTAGGGGTAAAAATGATTCGTCTTTTCAAAAACACGACAATGAGTCATAATGCAGTGATTCATGAATATCACTAGTTTTACTTGATTCTAGTTCTTTGTTGGATTTGAACTCACGTCGTTCTCTACCATAAGGCTTTATACATCAGTAATGAGGGGTGGGGAGGACTAAGAGTAAAATATAATCTTCACTGGAATCGTGCCACATTGGAAGCGTCTCCTCAGACAGTATTGACCCTCAACCCCGGTCTCGGTACTTGTATGTAGTTAGTGCTACATTACAGCATGACTCCCCACCAACTAACAAGCAGTTTTTCCCAGTCACACGTCTCAGAGACACGATCCGAAGTACCAACAACGGTTCGTGCCTGGGCCTCCTTGTCCCGCGGAGTCACTGTGCCGGGGTGGGTGGAGGTGGGGTGGGGAAGGGCGCTGGGAAATGGCTGGTGTCTGGTTTACTGTGTATTATAATGGAACTCTTCTTTTCTCTCTCTCCCTCTCCTCTCTTTCTCCATCTCCCTCTCCTCTCTTTCTCCATCTCCCTCTCTCTTTCTCTCGCTCATAGACAAAAACATATTTTGAAAGGCGAAACAAACAAACTGAAAGCGAAATGTTACATTTAACCCTTCCCGTACCGACCTACTTCTATCTATGCTGCCTTCAGTTCCGCTATATTCGCGCCCGGGACTGTAAGGGTTAATCAAAGTGTGAACGAATTAGTTTATTTAGTTATAAAGTAACTTTGTATGATCTAAAGTAAAGACCTCCACCCCCCTTCCCAATTGTCGACTCTGTGCATCTCCGTCCTTCTCGCCGCCATGGAAAATCTGTTAGTGGACACAAGATCAGTCACACAAGTTCATATTTCTTTGTGAATGTTTGTGACCATTTTGCCCGAAATAGCCTTAGCCTTTTTAAAACTTTGTTTTGGGAAAAGTACTGTACGAGTTGGTGGAATCCATTGCCTAGTAGACAAAGCTTGTCTCTCATTGTTGACGAAGACCTGCCACCATATTAATTATGGCCATGGCATTGTCACTCCATTCTGACAAAACATACACGTCAATTTTTTGTCCACATATATATATTATTATTATTATATATTTATATATATTATATATATATATATGCTTCTCGTCCATCCATCTCTGGACGGTGCACTGGAAACCTGAATGGTTGGTTGGTGGGCAGCATGGTCCAAGACAAGAGACCATTGCCTCTTAGACTTGCTGCAAACTTCCGGCTCCCTGGTAATGCCTTGGGTTTGTACTTGAAGGATGCTTTAAAAAGAAAGACAAATGATCGAGTCGGTGTCAATGTATTAGAGTACAACAGCCTTTGGAAAGGAGGAAAAAAACAGCAACACAAGTCATCTAATATTGAAAAAAAAATTGAATTAAATAAAAACAATAATAATAGAAAAATTGGATTGTTTTAACAAAAAGCATATCCCTGAGCAAATCCTTGGCTTGGTCCATTGTTATATGGGGGAGCCAGCAGGTCTAATTATTCCTTTGAAATATTCATTTTCAGTGTTTGTATTGTTTGTCTCTTCACCCTGGAATAATTAAAAGGCGTAGCTGCCGCCCTCTTTCCACCTCCACTTGATTATTAAATCCTTTGCTTATTACCCACCCAGGACGGGGGAAACATCAATAACTTTAGGGAAGTCAACAGCGACCGCCTGCCCATCATTTTGGCCCACTCTGTAATTTGCAGGAAAAGGGGAGTGTTGGGTCAAGGAGGGTTGGGGGGGTGGATTGGCGAGTCCTTAGTCGCAGATGGTTTGCTTTATCCCCGGGTCCAGTCCACCCAGAGACAATGGTCACTTCGCCCGTGAAATCCGCTGGTCATCCGCCGGCCTGACTGAATGGGAACGCATTATTCTCTAATTACTAGCTTTGGCGTTTGACGTGGGTGCGCGTCTCTCTCTCTCTCTTTTTCGCTCAGGCGCCCCCCCTCCCAAGAGACACCCCCCTCCGTCCAGAAAGCTCATCTGGGCGACGTGACGGTCCGCCGGTCAAGTGGGTGGACACCACAATCTCTTAGTTCCAGAAATTGCAATGGGGGGTGTTGATTGGGGGGGGGGGGGGGGCGAGCTCTTTGTTCCTTGGACGACGCATCAAGGCAGGTTTCCTTGTTTCATACGCCTGGACACACGGGGGAAACTTTGGGTCATATTTTAAGACTGTCACAATGGCATTCAGTCCCCGTCCCCCCTCCCCTCCCCCCCCCCCCCGGGCGTTATTTATGATGTAATTTAAAGACAACTGCCAGATCTTGCAGTTTGGTGCATATTTCCGGGTTATTAAAACGTCATGCTTCCTTTCTTCTCTTGTTGTATCATTATGTTGTGGAGTGTTTGTGTTACATGAAATAAACATATTTGTCTGTTTATATACGACTTTCTCTCTCTCTCTCTCAGTCTAATCTTTCTCTTTTCTTTCATTCTCTGTAATGTTCTCTCTCTCAGTCTCTCAGTCTAATCTTTCTCTTTTCTTTCATTCTCTGTAATGTTCTCTCTCTCAGTCTCTCAGTCTAATCTTTCTCTTTTCTTTCATTCTCTGTAATGTTCACTCTCTCAGTCTAATCTTTCTCTTTTCTTTCATTCTCTGTAATGTTCTCTCTCTCAGTCTCTCAGTCTAATCTTTCTCTTTTCTTTCATTCTCTGTAATGTTCACTCTCTCAGTCTAATCTTTCTCTTTTCTTTCATTCTCTGTAATGTTCTCTCTCTCAGTCTAATCTTTCTCTTTTCTTTCATTCTCTGTAATGTTCTCTCTCTCTCTACTTTCTTTATTTCTCTTCTTCATTTTTTTAAAAATCTGTCTCTCTTTTCTTTTCCCCATTTCCCCCATGCTAGTTATTGATCATATCTCTTTCTTTATTGTTCGTCATTCAAAGGTAGTCATTGAAATGTGTCCCCGGCCAGACTCACTACCAAGTGGTCAAGAAGTAAAACGTTAAAGGCTCAAACCTTTAAATAAAACTGTACGACTACTTACTTGTGTGCTCAGATAAGAGAGCATCTAAAGGTGAAGGTCATTGTAGGGGATCTGAAATGGGGGGGGGGCTGTGATATTTTTTTTCGTTTATTAACAAATAAATTATATTTGTATTATTTGTAGCATAAAAGCCTTAACAATAAGTCGTAAATTTATTGACCCCTTTTCCTCCCCACCTTCCCCCCCAAAAAGTAAAAAAAAAAAGACCTTAAATAGAAAGTCCAAGAAATATCAATGTAGGTTTGGCCGAGTCCATCTTCTCATCATCGTTGCTCCTATTTTTACCCAGAATGCTTTTCTTTCTTTGGACTATTACGACCCACTCCCACCCCTCATCTTCGTTCTCTCTTTCTCTTTTCTCCTATGCCTCTGGTAAAAGATATCTTGCGGGAGGAGAGTTCAGTTTCAGGGAGAGGAGAAAACTTTTAACTTGAAATCTGGGGTGCTGGGTGGTGGGGAGGATTCTTTCTTCACATGACTCCCCCCCCCCACCCCAACTGTCATGTGAAAAGAAAAGCACGGAGCGGCCAGGCGAGTGATGTTGTCCGAGACCTAGTGTATATCATATCTGTCTGGCCTTTCCATCAGTCTACATTTAATACACTGAAATCTAGAAGAGATGGTGGACATTTTTAACTAGCCTCCCTCCCTTCCTCTTCCTCTCTCTGTCCCTCTTCTCCTTGTCCCCCTTCTCTTACTCCCCATGTTTTCTATGTTTGAATGATCTAGTTTTTTTTTAAAGTATATAGGCCTACTTGTTTTCTTCCCTTTTTTTCTCAAAGATAACATCGTAATTATTATAATTTAAGTATGACACGCTTTAGGCTACAAACATATACTTATATTTAATTATGTGGGTTGCACTATAACTTCATTGAGGTCTTCTTCATGTTCTACCAACACGATACATTTTCTTGTTTTTATATTTCAAAATTGTAAAGTTCCCTGAAAAGAAAGTTGGCCTATCGTCTAATAGTCTATACTGTAGGTCTTCTGTTGTAGTTCAAACGCCTAAACATATATATGGTTGGTTGTGTTGGCTTGAAAACACCATTAGTTCGACTATAACTGTGACCGTTTCGGCCTAGCCCTTAATTGTCCACCCTCCCCCATTTTAGTGTTGTTTTTTTATTCGTTAAATCGCTCATTAGAAAACAAGTCAGAGAAATTCTCTCTCCGGTTGGTCTACTACTATTTTTGTTCTAATTGGATTAAAGTTTGAACAAACACACTATGTAATTATTTCCACTTGGAAGAAATCCATCAAGACTGGTGTTTTACTTTAATGTACCCTTGGAGAAGTCATCCGTGTCTGTACAGTTGTCTACTATTATAGGCTCCACTTTTCAATCGGATAGAATAGTTATACGTTTTAACTCGTGCACATCGACTAGCGTCTGTCTGTACATTTTATCTTCTTCTTCGTTCTCATTAATTAGTAGAGGGATTCATTCTACGAGGCCTCTAGCTCTGGTGAATTGCACGGTGGTTTCCAGGTCTGTCTTTTATCTACACTGGACTATTTTTTCTACTGTTGAGACCTTTTTTATTTAGTTCAAAAGGTAAACCGGCCGTGACTGGAATTTTTTTCGAAACATTTTATTTTGTTGGAAAAAAAGGGAGCGAGGGAGGTAGGGGTGCTGTGGGCGTTGGGCCGCCCTAATCTGGCCACATGTTCCTAGCCACCAGCTCATTAAATGACCGTGTCGGACAGTCCCGACAAGACCCCCTGATGCACTACTACTGAAGCGGTGAGGCGATACAGCGGTAAGGGAGGGGTGGAGTAGGAGGTGGGGGGGGGGGGGGGTTAGGGAGTTGGATCTAATGATGTTGGTGGGTGGACACCAAGAAACTGACGCCCCTTGCTGACACGCCTCACTGTCTTGTCAGAGTAAATCTTTCTCCTTTTCTCCCCCCCCCCCTTTTTTCTTTTTTAACCCGACCTTCACTTGGAGGCCAGCTCGTGTCTTCTCATCCGGGCATCGAATCGGTTTTTAGAAAAATAGCCTCCCCCCCTCCTCTTTCTTCCACACCTGCCCATGAAGATGTTCCGATCGACATTTCATTCTTCTTTTTTTTTGTCTCGTGAAAGACTGGACTTGGTGGCATTGAGGTCAACACGCGCGTGCCTTGCTGAATACACACTGACCACTGTCCAACAATGCTGCATACATAGGCGAGCCCACGGAGATATAAAGGCGGACATGACGGGAGGGGGACAATGGAATGGTGTACTTTCATTTTTAAATCCTCCCTCGAATCAATAATCTTGTATCCAAGAGAAGTTTTCATCTTGTGACTCAATCTGTGTTTTGGGAAAGAGAGATAGATATTCGCTTGTATTATTACACTTGGCCATTTATTTCAATGAATCTCCCTGTCCACTTTGTTCACCCAGAAATGTCTTCCTACCCTCCCACACGTTGACAGATGGCCCCGGCTATATTACTCTTTTCTTTTTTGGAGTGAGGTGGGAGAGGAAGTTTTTTTTTATTAAAGAAAAAATAGTCTTGTATCAGTACCATGACACAATCCTTATTTGTTTAGTAGCATTTGATACATTATTTAAAAAAAGAGCATACGCTAGTTTATGTTGTTTAAGCTAACATTATGATTTAACACAAATATGATTACATTTTTATTTTTATATATTGCATTTTTCTCGATAGTTCATATTGTTATTTATTTCTTTAGGTATTCATTTCATTTAATTATCTCCCTTGTTTTATTTATTTCACAGTTGTCTTTCTTCGAAGCCGGGAGCTCTTGTTGATGGATGGTCTCCGTCCTCTAGTGTCAGCTGCACCCACGGCGGCGGCGTGTGTTGTGTGAATCCGCTCGCGCGCGCGCACACACGCACTCTCACGACACACACTGGTCAAGGCTGTTTGTTTTCTTCTTCTACTGTGGACTCCGGTCCTAGACACTTAATTTGGATACCGGTACATAATTTCAGACTTCATATTGGACACGCAGACTGTCCAGTTCATTGAAGGGTGGACATCGACGTGGTCTACACACACACCTTGGTGTGTTCTCGTTGGAATATAATAGAAGCGAGGGGGCGCCGGAGGCTGTCTACTTCACGTGAGAGGATGCTGGACTCGCTTAGCCGGGACCAGCCCAGTAGCTAAGGATGGCATTCGGTCAGCATCGGGCCAGGAAATGGAGACAGAATAACGCACTACTCACCTGGATTAGCCTGCTGGGGTCGATGGTCCATCTCATACGGGGAAGCGCGCAAGTGCCATCAGGTAAGGCGTTCAGGCCCTATCCACATACACTCAAACACGCACACAAAGTACCCCCCCCCCACACACACACACACCGAATGTTGGCCATTCATACACATATGGCTGTTGGACATTGATACACATATGGCTGTTGGCCATTTATACATATGACTTTTGGCCATTCATACATATGACTTTTGGCCATTCATACACACGTGTCTGTTGGCCAGTCATACACATGGGCTATGGCTGTTGGCCATTCATACACATGGCTTTTGGCCATTCATAAACACGTGGCTGTTGGCCATTCATACACAAATGGCTGTTGGCCATACATACACACATGGCACATTGTTGTCTCGTTTGTAAGCAACATATGTATTCCGTAATATTCTAATTCCCTAAAATCTAATCAAAGCTAACATGTGTTCAAACATTTGATCTCTTGCCAACTTTACGTTGTCATTTTTTTTTAAAATGTTAAACATTCTACAAAGGGTTTGTTAACGACTTATTAATAATATCGAGTTTTTGTCTTGTATGAGTAAGTAAAGTTTCCTGTGTACGCCTTCTTTGTCTATCTTGCAAAGCGCATCTTGCAAAACAAATGGATTTTTTCCATGCCCACATGTGTATACACCTCGAGTTGATTGTGCGGTTAACACAACGCCTTTTCCTAGCTCATCTTTTTTTTCATAGACGCCCTTCAATTATAGAGAATTGGCCTGGCGATTCTAATGATTTTTAGCTTAAAACCCTACATTCCTTGTGTATGACATAAGGGAGGTCGGCTGGCACGCGTTGTGGCCCGCGGGCCGCCTGGCGCACACGCCTGCACTCTCATTTGTCGCCCCTCTCTCTCAGTTTCTCCCCGATGCACACAAACAGTGGAAGATTATGTAGTTGGCACTCATTCTAAATCCTCACTAAAACCTATCTATTTATTTCCTCATTGACTAAGAAGTGTGTTTACCTTCCGGCACTAGAATTTGTTTCTTACCGGAAGTGCCGTGTTTAAAAAAAACTAAGTGGCTCGCTCTATCTACTCATCCACCCCCCTCCCCACCGTCCCTTGTGTTTATTTCTGATTGGACACCAGGCTATCTACACGGTCCCCCACTCCCCCTCTTCTCCCATTAAGCCCAAGAATGAGCTATCCGCACGGCACAGCTCCCCCCCTTTTCTCCCGTAATCTACGATTCATCGGATAAACACAACACCCCCATCCCATCTCAATTGTAAACACTGGGGGGGGGGGGGGGGGAGAAAACGTCGTACTTTCGCGCGATCTCGTCCGTTTTTTCAATAAAGCGCCCCCCCCCCCTTTTCCACCCCCTCCTGCCTTCCCAACCAGGGGCGTCGCCTTTGTGTCGGTACTGGGGGAGAAAAGTAGAAGGCAATAAAACAAAACAATATTTTTCGAAAAAAAAAAGTCTTGGTGCCATATGTTAAAACCTGTCAAGTTCCAGAGAAAAGTTCAGAACATTTTAAACAAACTCTTTTGTTTTATACTACAATGTAATTCGTTGACATCTCTATGGAATCTGGGTCAAGTAGGCCTCGGGTTTTCTCTCTTCCTCTCTTCTTACTGTTGGTGATGTTGGTGGTGTTTACGTGTGGGTGAGAACTGAAAAAAGACTTTAACATTTACTTCTCAGTGGTACTTCCGTCACAAGTCACCACAAATTTCTGTGTTAATTTTTGAGTTAAAACAGTAATATGCTGTAAACTTGTTGTTGATGTTTTTTGTCAATATAGTTTTTTGCACTTTGCTTTGATAAGCTTCACAGATAGTGGAACGAAATGTGAATATTGCATACATGTTCCAAATGAATCATTTAATTTTTATCAATTTTTATGTTTCAATGACAGTCCGGAAGAGAATTTTTTTTCTTTTTAAAAAGTTTCAATTTTTTCAACAAGGGGTGTTAACTCTATAAGACCCACTGGTTACAGTAGTCTCTCCCACTGTCTATGAATGCGATAACATAGTATGTGCGTTATTAACCCTTTCCAAACCATCTGATGCAAAAAGCAATAAAGAAATGAAAGAAGGAAAAGAGAAATAAAGAAAGACACCCCCCCCCCATTATCCCCTCTCCTAGTAGTTTGTGGAGACGCCAGAATAAAGAGCTCTATTATCAAAAGCAGCTTTGCTGGGCAACTGAGAGAGGGGGGGGGGGGTTGAAAAGGGGGGGTAAGCACCCCGAGGACAATTTCCTTGAGTTGTGTGCCCCTGCCAACTCGTAAAGAAACAAAACAAGACAACAACAAAAAAGTTTCGGGAGTGCGAGAAGAAATTCCTCCTCCCTCCCTCCACCCCTCGGGGAGATTTCCAGATTTAGAAACACTAGGGTCAATCAAAGAATTAGAAGAAGGCGAAATAAAAGAGTGCTTCTGATGGTGTCAACTTGTTAAAAAGTATCGATGTCCAAATAGTAGATCTACAATCTAGATTAACACAACTATTGTCTCTCTCTCGTGTTGTTGGTTGGTTGGGGGTTTTAAAGTGAAATTCTCAGAAAATTCGAGCCTGTGTGTGTGTTTTGATGTCAATGGAGAAAAACAAACGCTTATTCTCACACTCGCCAGATTGTTGGAACTGTTTAGTTTTTTTCTTAAGTTCCATTGAAGATTTTTTTTTTTGCGCGCGCGCATCCATGACTTTTGGTTGAAATTCTGAAGTTATTCCCAAGTAATTGAAGAAGAATATTTTTACAAAGAACTGTTTTCAATATATTTCATAATGAAGAGAGAGAGAGAAAAATTGTAGTTTTCTTTCTATTTTAACATTAGACTACTTGCTGTTTTTTTTGTTATGTTTTTACTTTTGGAACTAAAGTATTACTTAGATTGGAATACCATTGCTTTTTCTGTCATTCAGAGGCGTCAACAAGATGTGGGCATGTCTAGGTCTACGCCTGATCCTCACGGACTTAATTTTTTTCAGTATATTTCATCATTATTTTTATTTTTTTTTACATTTTGATTTCCCTATACGGTATAAATAGTTTTAAGCTTTCTTGGGTTTCACTGATTGGTCTTTTAAATTTTGGCCCCTATGATGATATTATGTTTACATTATTTTCGTGGTACCGTAAATGCATTTCCTTTTACTCTCTGAAAGCGATAGTCTCGCTAAGCATAATCCACCTCTGAATCACATACACGGACACACATAGGCGGATCCGCTATCCCATTAGTAATATATTTTAACAATGACCACAAAAAAAAAGGGACCGTCGAAATGAAAGTATATTTAATTTTAACCAAGTAAAGAATTGAAGACGTGTGTTTCCCCCACTGCAATCAATGATAAATCTGGCCCACTGCCTGTGGTTGAGATTCCCTGAACGTATCCTACAGGGAGGTGGAGGGGTGTGCACAAACACTATCATTGGGCTCATAGATAATTGCCATAGGGGCTGGGAATTTTTTTGTTTTCAATCTTCCCGCACCAACCAACACCCGCCACTTTCTTGCTTGTCTGGAAACTGACGCCGATATAATTCTTGAGGGGAAACAACGAAATTGGCGCTTCCACGGACCATGTAATTAAATTCTGGTGGCCCCCATTGCTGTTAGAACAGGGCTGTTTGGTGGTGGGGTCAGAGGGGGGGGAGTATGTGGAAATACGGCGTTAGTCCATCGCGCATGTTGTACAACTATTATCTATTTGTATTTGATAATGACTTGTTTGGTAGAAAGGTTCGAGTTTACCGGTATCACCCCCACCCCTCTTGCTCCCTCACAATAAACACGCTTACACACACACACACATACATCCTAACACACACACACACATATATACCTCACCCTCGCGCGCACTCGTAGTGCTTTCATTCGTTTTAATTTCACGAGCGAAACCCCCCAAATAGCATAAAGGGAAATCAGTAGAAAGCCAGTCAGTCTCTCTCTCGCTCTGCGATGACCATACAGTTGATGAGTTGTGTCCTCCTGTTGTTTTAACAGCCGGACGAGGTGAGAGATGAATGTAAGACCTGGGGGCCTGGCTTATCCCTTCTCTCCCCCCCCCCCAACATACACACCCTCCTTGTCCCATTTCTGGTATACGCGCACACAAACACACACATACACAGCTCACGTAGCCACTCACTCGCACTAGCTATTTCGCTCTTCCGCCAGCTGACATAACAAATTGAGAAGATTGGAGAAGGGGGGAGGGAGGGGGGCATACCGTCTAAAATTAGATATGGCACTGGTTCTGAAAATACCCCCTCCTCCCCTCCACAAGACACTGGTATGTTTAGTCGTCCACAGAAATTCTTCCATTTCTCCAGAAGCGTTTGTGTGTTTCTATGTGAAATGATTCCCCGTGGAACATGAGTAGGCACTGTAGGCCTTTATAGTTTCCCCAACACATTCAACATAGATGGAGATATTTATGTCTATACAGGATAGTGTGTTAGACTTGGTACAACAATTCAACGTTTATTTTGTTAGAATAAGTTATATGTCGTCGTCGGTGTCCTGTCTCGAGAGACGACGGTGGATCCCCATATATATGTATGGAAAGACAGACATACAGAAGCTAGAGATGTAAGATGGACCAGGGTTCTCACACAGTCTGGAAAGTCTGTAATAAAAACAAAAAACAAATCCAGGCCTGGACGACCTTGAATATTGGAATTTTAGCCTGGAAAAATAGCCTGTTAGCCTGGAAATTTATTTAAATCAATATTTATATCTAAATTTATTATAAAAATCAAGGTCAGACAAAAAACGCCAATCCCATTTTTATACGCCATAAACGCCCACTGACCGAGCCTTAGATTAATACCTCATTCATGCAATATTTAGGTCACTTAGGGGGAGGAGGCGTTTAACCATTTTCCAAATAACGTGTTCTAGCAGTCTGCAATTTGGCTCTTATAGCCTTGAAATAGTCTGGAAACAGCCTTGAATTTTTCCACAAAAAAAAGTGAGAACCCTGGATGGACGGAGAGATAGATCGATATAGTAGACAGGTAGAAAGTTAGACAGCAAGACAGATAGATAGATAGATAGATAGATAGATAGATAGAAAAAAAAGATAGATAGATATGTAAATGGATAGATAGATATGTTATAGAAAGATAGATAGATAAATAAGTGATAGATATGTGTTTAGATGGATATATAGATAGATAAATGGATAGATAGATGAGATAGATAGATAAATGGATAGATAGATGAGTTATAAAAAGGCGGATAGATAAATAAGTGATAGATATGTGTTTAGATGGATATATAGATAGATAAATGGATAGATAGATGAGTTATAGAAAGGAGGATAGATAAATAAGTGATAGATATGTGTTTAGATGGATATATAGATAGATAAATGGATAGATAGATGAGTTATAGAAAGGAGGATAGATAAATAAGTGATAGATATGTGTTTAGATGGATGAATAAATATATAGAGAGAAATAGTTATACAGATAGAGAGAGAGAGAGAGCAATAGAGAGAGAGAGAGAGAGATAATGTCGTGTTGTCAGGTTTGCCTGCTTGTTTGTTTATTTAATTGGCGCCACCTTCTTACGTGCGCATACATACGTCAGCTGTCAGTCAAAGACATCGAACCCTCAACCCCCTACCCATCCCTGCGAACCCCCCAACCCCTTTCACTGCGTTTGAATTTTTAATTGTTCATCAGTGCACTCGGTGACCTTGGCTGGCACTCAGTTCATCTCGGTATACACACAGAAACGAGAAGGGGGGGGGGAGGGGAGACAACTCAACCCAAATAAAAACTTCTGTAGATCACCCTTCCAATTCACACCTGTTTGTTTAGAAATTCCAGAACTATCCTGGAACACTCTTTTTTTCTTTTATTTGTTTTTACTTAACTTTTCTTTCTAGTTTTTTTTTTTGTTGGTTCTTTTTCATTCAAATTTCTTTTATATAGATCCTTAGATATAGTTATGTGTTGTTGTTTTTTTTTTGGGGGGCGCTCGTTCATTTCTTTTGTTTATAATAGGACTAATCAAAGGGACATAATCTCAACAAGGGAAATAATAGCGCCGTAACCGAATCTGTTTGAGGTTTCCCGCGTTTATGGTTGTTTGATTGGAAGGGAGATAATAATTTTTTGTTGGATTGCGTGTGTTAAGTAAATATAGGGAATTTTACTATAATAATTTATATATAACACGAGTGTGTTTGATTATGTCTCTACTCTAGTAGATGATATTATTAGACACTGCGTGGCAGGTGTTTGGTGTTAATGTTTTTTATTATTATTATTATAGTGTCATACTTGAAATGTATTTTCAAATGTGTGTTTCTGATTTCGGGGCTATTACGACCACTGACAATATATTATAGTTTATAGATCTAATATATATATTTTTTTAGGTAGGCCTATGCAGTATGATTATTTATACATTATATAGTCCCCCCCCCAAAAAAAAAAAAAATATTCCCCCAAGGCCCAAGGCACTGTAGAAGGTGAACTGTAAAGCAAACTGGCTCTCAATTTCACCAAGCCATGGCATAAATTTCTCATACTGTACTACAACTAGATCTATTACTACTAGACCTATATATTATATATATAGAGAGAGAGATCGACCTTGTTTCGTAGTGCATTTCCTACTTCTTCACATTACTACTGTGATGTTCGACCCCCACCTACCTACCAATTTCACCTTACTTATTCCTCTCACTTTGTTGCCGGTTTGAAAGTTTCTAACTTCCCAACCCTCCATAAATAATACACTTTTTTTCTTTTTGCCCCCGGGGTCGTTAAAACAAAAACGTCGCTCTCTCTCTCTCTCTCTCTCACTTAAACCTCTCTCCTCCGCGTGTCACCTTTTCGTTTTTTTTTGTTTTTGGTGACACGATAGAACGTTGTTGAAGGTGTGAAACATTTAGTCTTACCTTCTGTTCGAGTGTCCAACTCTCTCCGTACTTGCCCCCCTTTACAGTTGTCGCATTCTATGCCCCCCGGCTCCCCCCTACCGCCTTTTGTTTTTAAATAGGCGAGGCAAATCTTTTTTTGGGGTCATGGGATTTGAGATGATTTATGGGGGACACCTTGTAATGGTTTCTCCTCAGGCAAATCTTGTTGCAAACTGCTTCTCCCCCTTCTTTTTTTTTACACCCTTTTAATAATATGTATATATTATCTCCCCCTTTCTCTTGTGAAATTACCTCCCCTACACCAACTTCTCTTTATTTGAACTGCCCGTTTAGTTTATAACTGGCTTGACTTTGTTTTTGGATCGAATGCTTTAAGGAAAATATTTTTTTTGTTTCCGACCTGATCGTCCAGTTTATAAGCGTAGCAAGGGCGGGAAGGCAAAATTTTAAAAAACCATTTCAGCGTGTTTGGGTGTCACACTCAATCGTACAGCAGGCGGGGGTAAATGAAGGGGAGGGGGGGTGTTAAAATCACACTTTAAGTTGCAGGCCGAACTGTATTAACTTTCATGAGTTCACGAACTACTCAACGTTTTCATTTTCGCTTTTTTGTTGTTGTTGTTGTTGTTTTAAATTGACGGCGGGAACAATCTCTGACAGCCATCATCGGTTTTCTTTGCTAAGCTGCTGCAGTTGCGGAACCGGATCTGACTCGCGGGCCTTGAGCATGACACCTATGTTGTTTTATTCGCAGACAACATAAGACATCAACATAAGAATCATTGCGCAGTTTTACTTTTCTTTTGATTTTTCCTAGTCCAGAAACCAAATATCCGGTCATCTTGATAGTGTGTCACGCTGGCAAGAGTAGCAACCCTTGACTCTTTAATATCGCTTTAACTTTGACTAATTATCTCCCATGAACTGGCGTATTGCTTTTAAAAAATATGTATTGCATATCTTGAATTTTGTAAAGGGTTAGATTATACACTTACCTTGAAAGCAACATCTCAGGCACATTGGACAATCAAAATTTGAGTAGGAAAAGGCAGCAGCAATAATGGCAAGGCTCAACCAAAGAGTAGGCCCTAATGGGGCTATGTCCAAATTAGGAAAGAACGAAAACCTCAGTGTTCCATGTTCTCGTTGCGTTTCTCTTTCGCCCTGTGTCTGTTTGTCACTCTCTGTCTCTCTTTCTCTCTATCAGTATGTCACTCTCTTGTCTCTCTTTATTTATCTGCGTTTCTCTTTCTCTCTTTGTCTGTCTCTCTCTCTCAGTAGGCCTATGTCACTCTCTGTCTCTCTTTTTTTCTCTGCGTTTCTCTTTCCCTCTTTGTCTGTGTCTTTCTTTCTCTCTCTCTCTCTCTCTCTGTCACTCCATGTCTCTCTATCTCTCTTTCTTTATTTCTCTCTGCGTTTCTCTCTCGCTTTCTGCCTGGCTATCTTTGTCCATGTCCTTTTCTCTCTCTCTCTCTCTCTCTCTCTCTGCCCCCCCCCCCCCACTCTGTCTCTCTCTTTCTCTCTCCGTGTAACCCTAACGGCAGTAAAAAGCCATAGCGAGATATTCATGAAACAATGAAGCTACCGGGAAATATGGAGCTATCTCAGCTTCATGTTGTTTTATTAGTACGTAATTGGGCGCGCTTCTTCTTCTTCTGCCCCCTCACCGCCCTCCCCAACCCCCTAGACACGTTCCCCCACCCCTCGCTCATTCCCCAACACACACATAACTAATAACTACTAATGTAATGGCCGTTTAATCATCACCCCACTCCACTATCTCCCGACATTTATGTCTGCTCTCTGTCTATCTCCCTTCCCCTCTCTCCCTCTCTCTCTCTCTCTCTCTCTCTCTCCACGAAGTGCACGTTTAATTGAATGGGACAGAACTTTGCACCTAGCTCGTACACGGAGTCTGGACGAGTTATATGCTGTTTTTTTTTGTTTTACGCTAAGAGAAGATGGGGGTGGGGGTGGTTGTGGGGCGGCAGAGGTACCCAAATCTTCCTCTTATGACCTTGGATTCTATCAGGGGTTAAGTTTCATACACCCCCCCCCTTCCACCCTCCCTAACGTTTCCTCCATACCTATGTTGTTAGTTTTTCTTGTTTTTTTATATCTTAATTCCATTTCGCTTTAGATATAAACAGAGAAACAAACATATCTGGACGTGTTGAACAAAAAATAAGAGGAGAAAAAAAAAAGGCATTTCCTGTTTGGCCGTACTGTAAAACTGAATATGTTTGTGGTTAGCAGAGATTATCGTGTATAAATAGATCGCGTGATTATACAGGGTTCTCACACAGTCTGGAAAAGTCTGGAGTTTCAAATTTCAAATAAACAAATCAAGGCCTGGACAACCTTGAATATTGGTATTTTAGCCTGGAAAAATAGCCTTTCCTTCTGGAAATGTATCTAAATCTATAATTTATATCTAAATTTATTATAAAAATCAAGATCAGACAAAAAACGCCAATCCCATTTTTATACGCCATAAACGCCCGCTGACCGAGCCTTAGATTAGAGATGGGAATCGAACCCTCATTTAGCAGTTCGGGTTCGGTTCGGTTCGGTGAGACCATAAGTTCGGGTTCGGTTCGGTTCGGTAGGACCCTAAGTTCGGGTTCGGTTCGGTCGGATTAGTAAAAAACAAAGTTCGGGTTCGGTTCGGTTCGGTAATAATTTAAGTTTGGGTTCCGTTCGGTTCGACAACAACTGAACTCTTACAATGTTAGCGTTTTAATTAAACTGTTTTTTTTTTAAATAAAAAATCTTAAAATAGTAGCCTAGCCTAAAACTGAATTTTCTACTGATTTAAAATAATGTTTATTTTCTGCCGCATGTTCAAAACTCACAATGAATTATACATAGGACATACGTTGATGCAAATAAAAACAACAATAGGCCTAAGTGTTATTTCTGGGTCTTCTGTTATATGAAATACAATTTAGAGGCCGACCGAAACCAAATATTTGGTTTCGGCCGAAAACGAAACCATACAGAAAGTTCTAAATTAACTTTTGGCTGAAACCATAACCGAAACCAAAA
Organism: Anisus vortex; assembly: GCA_949126835.1. Classification (NCBI taxonomy): domain Eukaryota; kingdom Metazoa; phylum Mollusca; class Gastropoda; family Planorbidae; genus Anisus; species Anisus vortex. The sequence continues at coordinate 29,408,467 of OX421503.1, read as the reverse complement.
GTTTAACAACACTTTCGGCCGAAACCGAAAAAAACACCTAAATTTCCAAACAAAACATTTTAAATATTAACTAGTTTATGGTAGCCTACTCCATTTAAGTAAACCATAGAACTTGTAATAAACTGTTGTAGGCTATATACATGTAGCCTAGGCCTTTTATGTATAATTTTTTTTCAGATTTGAATACCGGTATTCTTGAAGATTTAATAACCTAAAAGGCAATACATACTTTATTTTAGATTTTTGTATTTAAATATTATGACAAAATTTTGATACAATTAGACAAAACAATACAAAAATGACAAATGCAAGATATTCGGCTGATGACCGAAAGTCAATATCACTTTTGGCCAAAACAGAAAACAAACTGAAAGCAAACTTTTTAGCTTCGACCGAAACCGAAACCACACCGAAAGAGGCCCTTGGCCTACTTTCGGCGTCGAAGCAGAACCGAAACTGAAGTTCGGTCGGCCTCTAATACAATTAGTAGGCCCATACGTATTTCTTGTGTAAGCAATATATTTCTGGTGTTAGCGACGTATTTCTGGTGTAAGCGACGTGATAGGAATGTAAAAAATTTTCGCCATTACAGAAACAATTTTTTTTTTGAAAATGCTCATTGTTATCAGTGATAACGCTCTAAAATATCATAAAAGACAAGTTGAGCTCTTAAAAAGTAAGCTGAAATGTTAAACTATAACAAAATAGTTTCAGTGACCTATTGTTTACCCGCCCCCTACCCTTTTTTCTTTTTTTTTTTCAAAAACAAGGATTTAAAAAAAATATGTTAAAAATGTAATGTTATTATCAATTGTTTACGTTTCAATTTTCATACTTAAAATAAATATTAGTATTTAAATTGTTTAGGGTGAGCCTGTGCACACATGCAAAAAAGCCTGCTATTTTATTGTCCCCCTCCTACCCAAAACGTGCAAGATTTTCCCTATAAAATGTTATCTCCCTCTCCCTTTATACCATTAAATGTGCTATCACTTGCCCTTACCCCCTCTACATTACACAATTTGTCCCTCCCCCACCCCGTAATGTTCTTTGTCTCACACTGCCAGTTTATCATCTATGCCATATAGTCTGGATTTTTGTTTTCACTAAAAATAAGCGGCTGGAGTGTTCACCATGATGTCTAGTCAATTTATCTTGTTTTCTAATGTGAGGTTAAATATACACCTCTTCACCCTCCACCCACCCACCCCCCAATTTCTAGTTGCAACGTAACTCATTCACTCAATTTAGCCACAGCGCCGCTGCTGTAGTGATGAAAATGACATACTTTTAGGCTTCTTTTCGCTTCGCAAAATACATTTGGCCAGTAATATACAAACAAACATATTCATTTTTTCTTAAAAAAAACAAAAAACAAGTTAGAATACCTAGGTTCTCAAAAATAAAAGCCAATATCCTAATTTTGGAATGAACAAAAACAAGCACTTGGGAAAAAAGTCAAGGCGTGTTATCACTGATTGTTATTAGAATAAACACGCTAATTTTTTTTGGTGGGGTAAAGGCAGCTAGGAAGCGGTGTGAAGACAGGAAAGAAGATAAAAGCAGTATGACGTCGCAGAGGCGGGAAGAGCAATCATGCTTTTGTGACACATGTATCTAGGTCACTTACGTTGACGGTCGGTCGATGTTTGTTTAAGCAATGTATTGTTTTTCTTTTTCGCCGCGCATTTCTATGTGCCTGAAAGCCGATGTATCAAAGGGTGTTGGGGAAGGGATGGTTATACAAAAATAATTCTTTTTTTTTTATTACTATCAATACAAATGTTATCATTACTGATGAATGCTTGCTAGTGACAAGATTTAAATATATTTGTTTCTGTTTTTTTTATATAAGTTCGTTCGGTTCGGTTCGGAGTCCGTCACTTTAAAGTTCGGGTTCGGTTCGGTTCGGTCACCGGCAGAGTTCGGGTTCGGTTCGGTTCGCTAGAAACCACAGTTCGAGTTCGGTGTGTTCGGTTCGGGTTCGGTTCGATTCCCATCTCTACCTTAGATTAATACCTCATTCACGCAATATTTAGGTCACTTAGGGAGAGGAGGCGTGTGACCATTTTCCAAATAATGTGTTCCAGCAGCCTGGTATTTGGCTCTTATAGCCTTGAAAAAGTCTGGAAACAGCCTTGAATTGTTTTTCAGAAAAAATTTGAGAACCCTGATTATAATACCCTTGGAAGATAAGGCTTATTACAGCCCCCTCCTCCCCCCTACTCCAACCAATATGGGATTGCCATTAGAACAGCACAAATTGAAATTGGTAATTAGAACAAACCAGCAATCTGCACGTAAGTTCTATTTCTAATATTATTAAGAAATCAGTGTGTGTATTAATTTCTCTGTATCAGCATAAATTATTATATTCTCTTGCACAGTATACAACATTCTTGTTTTTTCTTTGGTTAGTTATAGTTCCGGAAACAATGTTGCGTTATACTCTCACCTACGTCTTCATTTCTTTACAATATTAGAATATATATATTTTTTTTTTTTAGTTTCTTTTTTTTAAATTTATTTCTCTGTCATTCTCCACCCTTCTCTCTCTCTCTCTCTTTCTCATTCTATTTCAATTCCTCTCTCATCCATTGTCTTCTCTCCTCACACACACACACTCTCTCTCTCCCTCTTTTTCGTCTTGCATTTATCCTTTCGTTCGTTCACTTTTTCAAACGCTTTCTGTAAGTCACCTTCTTCTTCCCCCCCCCCTCTAATTTATTCTCGTATTCTCTTTGTTCTGTCTTCTCCGTCCTCTTCCATTTCCATGAACACAAAAATTGTGAAAATATTGAATGAAATATCAAGTTAGGCTCAAGACCTAAACGTTGTTGCTTTTTGTTTTACACGTGGATGTCTCAGGCGCACACCTTCAAAGATCAAAGCGAGGCTATAGTGCTATACCCTTCACCGCTTACGCCCCTTCATCCTTAACCTCTCTCCTGGTGGTGTGTGTGTGTTTTTGTTTAAGACATAAGAAGATAAATGAGGAAGGGAAATAATGCCTTTAAAAGTTAAAAGTATTAGGGGAGTCAACTCGGAGTAGATTCAATTTTCCAGTTCATTGACCATAACTCGCGAGCGCTTTGTCGAGTAAAGATATTGGGCGTGCTAGAGGCTGATCTGGTAGGTAGACATACTACAGCTGGACGGGAAGTTCGTTTGAGGCCTTTAGTCTAGTAGGCCTAGTCGTCTATGGATGCAGATTGCAGACAGCTCAGACAGATGTAGGCTACAGAAGGTATGCCTATTGAGCTCAAATATTCTCAATGAAAAGTGAAAATCTAGTATTAGAATAGGGCTTCATTCAACATTTATGTCTGAGTAACTTGCTCTTTTTAATAATAGCGTAAAACTCCCCCTCCCAACCGCACTTTTCAATCTCTTACGTTGTTCCGCCCCCCCCCCCCCCCCTATACTCCTCTGATTCACGCCACGGAACATCTAGGGGGGTCAGCGATAATATTGTTTCGGCACTCGTTGCTGATTCTCCAGCAGTTTGAGGACCTATGACATTTTCCGCCCGTAGCCGCCAATGTTTATTTCCAAAATAAATAATTTTGGCCTGGCATCGACGCGGAAGTTATTGCTGGATGTTGGCATTGAGTTGTGGTAGTACATTATATAAAGACGAACTGAGGAAGTGTGTAGTTAAAGCATGTAATATGTTATGAGTAAGTTCTATAAGAGACTGTGTGCCCATAATATGATTGCCCAATTTTTTTTCAATGTAAATATGATTTTAAGAGCTTATCACTGTATGCTACAGACTTGACTTCCTTGACTGAGGCAACTTTTTAACTCTTCTTTTTGGAATTAATAGAATTAGACCGCGTGTGTTAGTGTGTGTGTGTGTGTGTGTGGGGGGGGGGTAACTGAGTTGGGGGTCCCACAATTTGAGATTAACGGAGTCAATTTGTCCCTTCCCCCACCTCTACCCCCTACAAAGTTTGTAAGTGCAGTTGTTGTTTTGTTCGGCTGGCCCTGTCAGTGACCTATGAGTATGACGGGAGAGCGGGGCGGGGTTGGGGGGAGCGGCGGTTTATGTAAGATCACGGTGAATGATTTACTCGGAGAGGGAGCGTGTCATTGGTTGAGGGAGGGAGAGACGAGGGATGCAGACACTCTTGCATACCCTCACCTCCTCTTGTTCTCTGCTCCTATCCAACAAAACGACGGTCCGTCTCTCTGTACCTCTCCCTCTCTCTCCCTCTCTCTCTCTCTCTCTCTCTCTCTTATACCTCACCAGCTTTCGCGTTTGTTGTTTTGTTTTCTTTTAATTTGCTTTAAATGGCAATTGATGGAAACGGAGATTTCTGAATAAAAACAAATAAACACTGTTTTATGGACAAACGGCCCCTCGGGAATGATAGTTCACACGAGGTGGCGTTATGAATTTATGATGATGTCCGGAAATATGGGCGGTGTGGAGAGGGGGGTGTCATAGTTGTCATGGTTTATCTATCTATGTGTCTATCTGTCTATCTATCTATCTATCTATCTGTCTATCTATCTATCTATCTATCTATCTGTCTATCTATCTATCTATCTATGTATCTATGTATCTATCTATGTGTCTATCTGTCTATCTATCTATCTATCTATCTATCTATCTATCTATCTATCTATCTATCTATCTATCTGTCTATCTATCTATCTATCTATCTATCTATGTATCTATGTATCTATCTATGTATCTATCTCTTTATATATCTGTATATCCACCTATTTATCTATCTATCTATCGGTCTATGTATCTATCTGTATACATACAAATTTCCCTCTGAGTAATTTTAGATTTCCTGATGTCGACGGTGTTGCTGTGAAAATGTATCCATAATTATTCGCTCTGCGAATCCCATTTTTTGGGGTGCTAATGTTCAGCCATCAGCGAAGGGTCGAGGATCAGGGGGCAAAGTTCATCCCTGATTAGATACAGTGGCAAAGAGAAAAGGTTACGCTGGCGGTGTTCTTGATTCGGGCTAAGGTGGAGATTACTGGAGAGAGGGCGGGGAGAGGGGCGTTAGGATAATGAAACCCAGACAATTGGGAACCGGATGAAATTATACGAACATACCGCCCCTCACCCCCCAACTCCACCCCTCTCGCTAAAGGGATGATTGCGTTTTCCTCGGCATTTAATGAGCGGAGCAGATAACATTGGCGCTAGTGATAGTTGGAGGGGTGGGGGCAACTGCGACTGTATGAATGGCACCCCCCCCCCCCCACTTTGTCTTTTATCCTATATCTCCTTCTCTCTCTCTCTCTCTCTGTCTCTTCTCTTGTGCTGTTTTTTTTTTCTAGTGTAGGCCTACACCTCTGCCTTTTAAACTTACACCGGGTAAGAAAAAGGGGGGGAGGGAATAATTACCATCACTCCCCACCTTCCCCTAAAGATGTATTATCACCTGTATTATCACCTGTATTATCACCTGTATTATCACCAATGTATGATACATTAATCGGGGGGTGCTGTTATTCTTTCATGCTGGTCAGATAACACACCATTAAAAAGAAAGGAATTAATTTTAACGAAACAGGAACAATAAAGCAATCTTATCTTATCTTAAATGCTAAAATATTTTTGATTGGATTTGGAAATCAGGGGGTGTTAATGGGAGCACTTTGGCCGTGCCGGCGCGTTCGTCTGGCGTAGCAAAGATCCTGAGTTCAAATCTTGGTGAAGGCTAGGATTTGTCCCCCGGATCTGGAGGTACCTGACATTAGTCTGGGTAAAGTAAAGGCGGCTGGGCATTCTGCTAGCCACACACTCTCCTAGCATGTCGTGGCCACAGAAACTGGTGAACGCTGCTACGCCGGCCCTATAGATCAATTTGGTCTGACGTGTTTACTTTACATTTTATTGGGGTAGAAAAGGGTGTAGTTTTTGTAGGTGAGGAGTTAGTCATGTATAACCTTTTAATATAAAAAAAAATATGCAATAGAGATTGCAAGAGAACAGTGTAGGCCCACTGGTAATTGCACACTAGCAGATCTAGTCTAGTAGGCCTATAGTAGTTGTTGTAGTCCAATTTGTAAATCTTTGGTTTATCCCTAATACTAGGCCTATGGTGGATCGTAAGTAACAGTACGAACAGTAAGCCGGGGAAAGGGAGCGACTTTTTTTTTTCGTTATATGACAGAAAAAAATATCAGAGGTTAAAAAAAACTCATCTATTCATCTATCATTCTATGAGAAGTTTCAGATGTAGATTTTTTTATATAAATATATCATCAAAAGTCCAAACCTTAACCATAGACTATGGCTAATACACGATGTTGACTAACCATAACCAATATTACACATCTAGTGGTTAACCCATGACAAATCCAAGCCATAAAACCCCTGGGATAGCTCGAGCTAGCTATTAAATAACCATAACCCATACACATCTAGTGATGGGTTAACTCTTGACAGACCCGAAACCGTATTATGTTTCTCTCGTGGCATTCAGCTTGCATTTGACGAGCATTCTGTCCTGTTTTTCTCTTTCCCCTTTTTCAACGTTCATTCCCGTCTATCTCTCCCCGCACCACACTCTCTCTCTCTCTCTCTCTCTCTCTCTCTCTCCCTCTATCTTTTCTCTTTCTTCCAGAATACCTCCAGGGGTCAGTCGTGAAGTCAGACAAAATGCCAACGAGCAGTGGAGAGATGTTTAAAGGTTAACTTTTAGGATTTAAAAAAAACAAAAGACGTCTTTAGAAGAACAGAACCATCAGCAAGGGAAAGGTGTGTGCATGAATATTATCTAACCGCCATCACCCCTCCCACCCCCCTCCCCCGTTTGGTTTCGTTCATTCACGTTTATTCCAATTTTATGCGCGCACACACACACATATATAGGCCAGACGCCAATTATCTCTTCCCTGATTTGGTCATCCGTAACACGTGGTCGTTGACCAATCCCTAACATCGCTTCTGCTGTTTTGTTTTGTTTTTCGTTGTTTTATCTCGCCCACCTTTCGGATGTTTCATCGTGTTTCTGGGGCCACTTGTTTCTTTAACCTTTTTATTAAGACGAGCCCCCATTGTTGAAAGACAAATACTGTTAGTCTGTTATCAACTTTAAAAGGACGAGAGAGATAAAGAGGGAAAACGGAAGAGAAAGTGAAAGATGAATGAACGAACTTGTGTGTTTGTGGTGGACAGGCAGTGTCCAGATTTAAATCCAGGGCCGCCACAGCGCAGTTATATGCTTCATTTTTTTTATCGTATACAATTCATGGGAAAACACACGAAGACTTCCAGCGAAGACCGCCCTCCCCCCCCCCTAAAGTTTTTTACTTTTAAATTAGGCTACATGCATAAAGAAAAGGGGAGGGTGGGGTGGGGGGCACCGGGCACATGCATGGATTGTTCAGATGGGCCACATTGCCACGTGGGGGGATTATTTTAATTGGTTCCTTATTAGAATATCACGAGGGCTTGTGGGAATTCCCCAAGTCTCACAGATGGCGCTCATAAAACAATTTAATGGACAAAACTATTCCACGTCTGTCTTTTAATCATCTCCCACCGCGCCCACTGGGCGACGGGAATCAGGGGGGCATGGCAGTCACTCAGCCAGCCGGGGCAGACGTTCTCGCGCTACCCAGACATGGAAGTTTTGACCAGCGATTCCACTGACCTGTCCCCCTATCCATCATCCCAAACCGGGCCTCGCGCGCGCACATCCATCTTGTTCACACCCACCAGCATTCATCAACTGACCAAAAGGGGTATTTCGTATTCATCAGTCACACCGACCGTTCGCGCCCCACCCCCTCTCTTCCGGCACCCCTAGACACGCACCCCCCTTCCCATATCTCTGGCAGCTAATTGGAGAAACTACTGCGGGCCCATAGTTTTAAAAAACAACAGCAATTTACTGTGCGGCTCGCTGGTCGTAATTATCTGTCGGCCACTTGCCGTAAGTGACCTTTGAACAATAGCCAGAGGTCAGGGTTTAGTCACTAGCCTGTCTGTGATACGGTCACTTTAAATGTCATTTCGACATTGATATTCAATTTTCATTGATGCCGACCACTGGCTCCACTCTCGACTGCTCAACGTTAATGTATGTTAATTGTGCGGGCCAGCTAGATTATTCTAACGTGTTTAATGGTCCACTGGGGGGCTTTTCCGATAAACATTTGGTTGGGCTTTATGCGAATTTGTACACACACATTTTTTTATTTTTTATTGGTCTGTGCGCGAACTTTTACTTCTTATAAGTTTATAGACGTTTCTTCTACTTCTAGATAGAAGATTATTACGTCCACTAGGCCCAAAACTCCTGCAGGGCGGCAGGGATCGGTCGGCGGCAGCGATAGAACCCTCAGGACCAGCCGGCCTCACTAAAAACATACATCTGAGTTGGTCATTATATAAACTTTTATACCGTAGGCCTACATTTTATTCTTTATGTAAACATTTAGACTACATTCTTCAGACACGCATCTTTGTCTGTCATTGTGTGAACATTTAGACCATGCATCTTTGTTGGTCATTGTGTGAACATTTAGACTTCATTCTTCAGACACGCATCTTTGTCTCTCATTGTGTGAACATTTAGACCATGCATCTTTGTCTGTCATTGAGACATTGTGTGAACATTTAGACCATGCATCTTTGTTGGTCATTGTGTGAACTTTTAGACTTTATTCTTCAGACACGCATCTTTGTTGGCCATTGTGTGAACATTTAGACTTCATTCTTCAGACACGCATCTTTGTTGGTCATTGTGTGAACATTTAGACCATGCATCTTTGTTGGTCATTGTGTTAACATTTAGACTTCATTCGCCAGACACGCATCTTTGTTGGTCATTGTGTGAACATTTAGACTTCATTCTTCAGATACGCATCTTTGTTGGTCATTGTGTGAACATTTAGACCATGCATCTTTGTTGGTCATTGTGTGAACATTTAGACCATGCATCTTTGTTGGTCATTGTGTGAACATTTAGACCATGCATCTTTGTTGGTCATGGTGTGAACATTTAGACCATGCATCTTTGTCGTAATATCACATCAACAGTATAGGCCTACTTTTTATCAACCCTGTCACAATTGGACAATAAAAAATCTCTTGACATAATAGTGCTAGACATCAGGGAATCACATACACACACGCTCTCACATACACACACGCTCTCACATACACACACGCACACAAGGGCAAAATAATGTTATCCCTGAACGAGGCTAGTGTCATAATTTTGAGATGAGAGCAAGATGGCGGGCGATGACACGCCGGTTTGCCGGAATATAGCGGTCGAGCTTAGTCGGACAGAAAGCACCTGTGTAGGTCACGTCATACACACTCACACACAAACAGACAGCACAGTTTTGGTTTTATAGTATGAAAGAAGGGAGACTTGTGATATAGTACTGACTTTATGAAGGAATCATAATTTGAAAACATTTTTAATTTGAATGGCTGTGTTTGTATGGTAGTCTCTGTGTTTAATCAAGATTTGATTGGTCTCTGGGTTTAAATAACATTTGAGTTCAAAGTTGTAAACTACGGCAGGACATTTTGTCTCTGAAATTAGAAAATATTTACTTTATGTTCTGTAATTTATACTAATTATTGCTTATCTTATAATTGGAATCATATTTGAGCTATCGGCGTCGATACACAGTGTAGTCCCATCTGGCGGAGGTTTTCACGAGGGCAATTATATTTTTTATGTTCAGCAAATACACTTTTACACGTATATTGATGTTCAGAAAGTCAATTAGTACATTGGATTGTAACTAAAGATTGCTGATCGGAAATATTATTTTTGTCGACGAGGCCCACTGCGCTCTGGGCTTGACCAACCTTTTCATTAGTAGTAAAGGCATTGGAAAGGGTTGGTCGTGGGGAGGGTTGATGTATACATTAATATTCCATCAGCTGTCCATCTGTTTTGGTTTTTTAGCTTTCTGTTCGCGTGGCCTCGCCATATTCAAAAACCCCGTTGTTTTTTCTTTTCTTATGTGTGTATGTGTGTGTGTGTGTGCCTCCACCACTGAGCTATGCCCTGCTCATAAACTACCTAATTCTTCGAGAAATTCGAGCAATTTGTTAGACAGCTGAAACGGCCGCTGCTCTACTCGTCCTTTCCCTTGTGTCAGTGGTTCTAAAATTGACAACGTGACGTACGCTCATCATTTTTCTTTCTTTCGCTCTCTCTCTCTCTCGCTCTCTCTCTCCTTATTCACTCTCTACTTCATTTCTGCGTAATATTTTTTAAAATAAAAATTGAAACATCACTTAGATCATCTTGATTTGATTTCTCTGTAGACCTGGCCCCCCGTGTAACGAAATGGCAACCCAGTACAAAATGGCACATCATCCTGATCTGGCGCACATCTCTAGAACCGTCGTTCTATTTTTGTGTGTGGAGGTCTTAGTGCCATATGTTACCTCCATCCATCCAAAAATTGCTACTCATAGCTAACTCTATAATGACAGCGTCAGAAGAAAGAGAGATACCAACTAAAAAAATTGTGTGTGTGTGGGGGGGGGGGTCTTTTCATTCCCTGTAGTTTCTTGAATGTTGAGCTAGGGGTGGGACCAGGGTGTTGTGGGTTTTTTAGGGTGGGGGCTCAGCGGTGTATGGTGTTTGAATATTTGGAGAAAACTGTGCGATGAAAGATGCACTAGTTGGTGTAAATACCCACGTTCCTGGTTTCCTGTTGCCATAAAGTTTCTTTCTAATTTGGGATTTTTTTTTTCAAATAGTTTATTGGAAGTTTAATGAACCAATACAATGTAAAGTCTTAGTTGAAATAGTTAGACATGTTTGTGTGGCGGTTTTAGCTTTAGACTTTTGATGTGTTATTGTCACGTTTCCTGCAAAAATGAGCAAAGGATATAAACATTAAAATTTATCAATAAATATATAATAATACTATTTGTATAGCGCTGCCAACAAGCATAATGTAAGCTCAGAGCGCATTTAACATACAACTAAGAACACGGATATAATCTCTAGGCTTAAAAATATACAGATAATTGATGATTTAAAACTTTACAAACAAAAGACAAATCAAATAAATGAAGCAATAACAGACCGCACATATAAGTAAGACAGTAGGGGTCTAAAGCATGTTATCTTTGCAAAGTTAAAGTGCATAACATTGAAATATAAACAAATTACAGCTTATATTGAAATTCTAATTATTGTGATCTACTTGAAATATTATGGTTAAAAAGAGTACACATTATCCCACCCTATAAAATAGAATTCTCACTTCCTATTACACTGTCTCTTTGAGCATCTTCGGAGAATTTTTATTTATTTATTTTGTGTCCTTGTTTTTTTTAAATTATTGTTGTATTTGAGTGTGGGGGATTTAGTTTTGATAGAGAACCTCCCCACCCCACTCCCAGCCCTACCCCTCTTGTACAGCCTGTGTCCAGCAGATCCAGGTGTGTGTCAAGAAGTACATAGCGTTTAGGGTAATTCAAACATTGGATTCAGCTGGACTCTCTCTGGATATCAGATCCCATCTGTAATTCATTGTTGGTTTAATTCTTTTTTGTTTACCTAATATAGTATAGCCTTATAGTCCTATTGAAATAAAACATAGTGGCCACTATCGCGGAAAGTGTATGTATCGAAACAAAACCTTTACGAAAAACCTTAACCATATCGGCCATTTTGTTTCCTTGTTTTCGAAATTTACTTTTCTCATAACTAACTACCATGCTCCTCTTAGTCCTGCTTATATCGGATTTCACGTTTGTACCTTTTTTTTTTAAGCCTACGCCTTCTGAAAACATAACTCTACCCCCTTACCTCCCCCCTTCCCCATGTAATTTTCGAGTCCCACCTGATATCCCAGCAGCAGTGATGTATAATATTATTATCTCTTCGGCGAACGTTTGGTAGCGAATTTCAGCAATTTCACTTGATGCCTTTCCCACATGTTTCCTGTGGGGGAAAAACTGGGACAAGATGGCCGTCATTATATATACATGTGTAGTCGTAGTCAGCGCCCGCTGCTTGGCTTAGTTTAGCTGCGGACTTGCTGTGGTCTTAGTTTGTCTCAACGGGGGAACTACTTGCTTGTATGTAAGAGGTCGATCGGGCATTGGTTGGATGGAGTAAATTCACTTGAGCGTGTGTGTAAGGCTGCGGCTATTCGGACCCGGGTCCCTTTAGAATTAAATGGCTATTCGGTCCCAGCTTCAGTTGGAATTCCTTAACACCCATACAAAACATTACAAAATAGGGGAAAAACACACAACATTAGACACCATATTTTATAAATAGCAAAAAAAAATAAAAAAATAAAATAAATCTATCCCTATCCTATATAACCTACCTGATACTATTTCACTAACTATTACAAAAAATACTCCTAAGCCATCCCTAACCTATATAAACTAACCGATACTAACTATCTATTACTAAGTCTATCGGGCCCGAATAGCCACTTCGTTTGTGTAATAAAAAGTCCTCCGAACTTTAGCTCAAAATCTTTTCTTTGTTGTATGTCAACTTGTCTCTTTTATTTGTGGTTGAGAAGTGATGTTTAAATACACCCCACTTCCCCCGGGGCCGCAACATACACACAAACACGAATGCATGTACTATTGGTATTGAAGTAAAAAAAAATCCACTCTGAGGTAGTTCTGCTTGTCGTACTATTGTAAAACAAAAACACATTACAAAATAAAAGACATTAGAAATTTGACATTAATGTTTGATATATTTTGATGGATTTATTATCTTGGTCTTTTATTTTTTCTCAATAATTCCAGACGTGTTTCCCGAGTTCACGGAGCAGCCCCAATCTCAAGTGCTCTCGCACCACGCCCCCGTCACCCTCCGATGCGCCGCGAGTCCGGACGACGCCCAGATCCGGTGGCTCTTCAACGGCCAGCCGCTGGACGAGCGCCGGCACGCGGGCCTGCAGCTGGAGGGCTCGAACCTGCACTTTCCCCTCGCTCACCCTCGCCAGGAGAGGAAGGACCCGCAGAGCAACCTCGGGGAGTACCGCTGTACGGCCACGACGTCACTGGGGACCGTCATCAGCCAGCCGGCCACACTGTCCAAGCCTGGTAAGTAGTCGGGCGGAGCTTACACAATCGCAATCATTGGTCATTATTAGCGACATCAATGAATTTTTGTCAGTTTGCGTCGTTTTCCGTCGAATGCTTGATGGAAGTTGTTCATGGTTTGGAAACGACGCTGTACACAAGTGTTTGAAAAAAGTGCTTTTTTTTTTTTTTTTTTTTTTTTTTTTTGCATTACGCGTGGGTTAATCTTTTTAAGTTTTTAGCCAAAAACGCTCTTGCCGAAATATTGGATTTCTGAGGGCGCTAGGGGTTTCATTTCACTCGGCAAGTTGTAATTGGTCCCGTCAAGACGTGTGCTAAATTTCAACAATGGATCCCTCTTACCGTCCAGACACAGGGCGCGGTCGTTAAAATATTACCCATCATCTCAGAACGAGACGAGGGCGATAACTGGGGCCATCTTACTTACCAAGTTAGAGAAGTTCCAAACTGCAGTTCTAAAGATTCATATCTCTCTCAGACGCCAGGAATACAGTTTCCAGGTCTTTCAACTGACAAATTTGTTTCTTGTTGTTTTTTTAAACCTTTTGTTAACATCCTAGAACAGAACTCTTGATTTTGTAGATCTAACAGAGGCTTCAGCCTCGTTTTCAAATACGGAACCGGAAATACGTACGTCTTCTTGATAATTTTTTTTTTTTTAAATGTGGCTGCATATGTTAAAAATACATTGGCTGTGGCCATGATTGTGTAAATAGAATCAGTATAGACATTTATAAGAACTTCGTAACAACAAAAAGAAAGACTTGGCGAATGTATTTAGACTATAATATACGACAGACAATTTGCCCTAAAAGACTTTACCAGGATTATACAGATAACATGTTCAAATATATTTTTAAAGAGGATTTGTGTGGAATCTGTATTCCTTGCTGCGTGAATACAACAACACAACTAAAACAACAACAAAAGTAATCTAAAAGATGGCTTCAGTTTTTTGCCCCCTTCCCCTCCCCCCCCCCCACACACACAAGGCTTCCCATTGGTTTAGTTATATCAGTACAGTACTGGATTGAAATCGAGCGCCATGTTGTTTTAAAATTGGCAAAAATCAAAATGACACTATTTTTAGCTGCTAGTTCCAGTTTGGCGAAGTTTTCACTATTTCGTTTTTTGTTCTTACTTCTTCTCCGGTATGTAGCAGACGTCAGTTTATTTTATTTTTTCGGTGTCTCTAACGGAGCCGAACCAGTACCATAACGTTATCTATTTAAGAGGAGAGAGAGAGACAGAGAGCGAGAGACTAAGGGAAAGAAGAAGACCAACACCATATTTCAGATGTTGATTTGGCGCCCGGTGCCGACCCCTGGTAGCACCTTTTATGTATGCGCCCGTAATGAAGTAGCAGAGGAAGGAAAGGCGTCCGTTGAACAAGGCGGCGAAACATGGCTTAAACAAATAGATTATCGTCACAATGGAAGGCGTTTGAGGGGAGGGGATGGGGGTCTCTTGATTGCCCACACATTTATACACCCCCCGCCCCCTGCTCACCTTCTATCCCTACCCTTTCTTCCAGTTTTTTTTTCCTACGCCTCTGTGAGCGAACTCGTTCGTTTAGCTCCCCCCCCCTCCCCCTCCGCCCTGCTTCCATATATTTTATATTTTTTTACAAACCGCTACACATGTTGGTTACCGGAGCTTTAAAACACAGGGAATACAACGCCATCTGGCGTGGTTCCGTAGGCACCTACGCGGAAAATTCGTTTTTCAATGCCTGCATTCAACGCTGCAGAAATGGCGGCTATTATATGTTCCTACAAGTAGTAACGTTTTTTCTTCGAGATCATGAAGTATAATAATATAGCGTCCCTAGAAAGTTTATTTGATAGGGCAACTCATGAAAGCAATCGTGTTGATATGTGTTGTTATTTCCTTTTTTAAAAACTCGGAAACACGAGAACCTGGATCGTGTTGAAGAACGTCCGTTTCCGAGTCGTATGACGAGAGCCTTAATGTGTATAGTCTTTGTTGTGTGTGGTGGGTACAACAGTGCCGGGCATAGAGACTCCAATAACTAGTAGAGTGAGTAACACGTACTGACAAGATTCCGCGGCTGGCGTAGACCAGGGGTCTAGAAGCCAGGGATTATATGGGTGCCATATGGCAGGATTGTGAGCAGGAGGAATGTCCCTGGCAGGATCCTAATGTTTCGGTTCAGGGCTTAGGACGCGCGGAAAACGCCACCTACAACACGTGTAATATCTGCTGGATTGCCCGTGTGCGTGTGGTGTTGGCCCCGATTTTCTCCATGGCTTTCATTCCAAGAGTTGCGAAGAATCGCGCCAGAGAGAAAGTCCCCGAGGGTATTCCCTAGACGGCGTATCGCTACATAGAACATAGAATGGATATATTTAGGTCAGTGAGCGACGCCATGTTGTTTTGCCTCAGCTTCACGCGATACATAACTAGAATGGAATCTGTTATACTTTCAGCAGGTGGCTGTATATTGTTATGTTTCTTAGTGTGCTTATTCCCGGCTTTTTCTTGATATTTCTGTGCTGTTTTTTGTTGTGAACCATGCTGTTCCTTGATATTCTCTCTTCTCTGATAAGTTTTTCTAGTTCCCTGCTGTTCCTTGATATATTTTTCCCCGCTTTGTGTCTTGTTAAGCAGGTTCCATACTGTTTGTTTCTTACTGTTTTCCCTAAAATAAGTGCCTCCAACATCCAACTAAAATCCAACATTTGTGCTAAGGGTAACCCAATGCGACTCCTTCAATTACCGGTACCTGGAACACGTATCTCCGCGTCAGCCGTAATGGGGTTGGTTTAGGGCAGCTTCTCCCCACACACCCCTCCCTCCCCAAACGATTTGTTGCCCCGGGGGAGAAGAGAGGCACTCGATCGAACATATGGTCCGCTTCTGAAGTCTCGCCACCCAAACAAATGTTGTAGAAGTGTTCTAGACAGTTGTAACTGTATACTTTAAAAGACAACTATAATGACGCACTACAATTCTTCTAGTCATAGGGAACACACGTTTTCCACAGCGTAGCATGAAAGTAAGTCCTTCATCTTGATGGATGTACGGGATTCACCAACTTAAATCAATTGAACGGAATCATAATTTTGTATGGAAATAATGTTGTTCTTGTAGATATTTTGGGTAGGTCTCGACCTCTGACCTGGGCACAGGTGCCTAAAAATTGTATGCATCTTTATAGTAATTGTCTATTTCGGCCATGAGTTTGAACCAAAAACGACTCATTGGAACGATTATCGTCTGGCATGGGGGAGTCGGTAGTTTTCCACCCCTGGGGGCGGCTGATCTTTGTGAATAGAGTGTGTATGACGTGTGTTTGTGGCGGAGGGGGGGGGGGCGAGTTTGGCAGGGAGGAAAAAGATTCAAAATGCCACCATAAAGAGGAATTGATGTGCCTAGGGGCGGCGGGGGGTTGAAGGGTGCAAGAATGTGGGGAATAATGGGAGAATATAAATTCTAAATGGATTGATATGAAAATTCCGTCGTACGGAAAAGTTAGTAAAAAAAAATAAAGTACCCTTCGGACCAAACTGATCATAGGGCTATTGAAGCAGCGTTCACATGTTTCAGTGGCCACGGCATACTAGGGGATATGTGGCCAGCACAATGTCCAGCCGCCTTTACTCTCCCCCCCCCACTAGCGTCGGGTACCCATCAGACCTGGGTAGACGCAGGGAGGACACCCTCAAGTCCCCGGGGGGGGGGGAAGTCCTAGCCTGCACAAAGGATTCGAACCTAGGACATTCGGATCGCCAGTCGAAAGCGCTTCCGCTCGGCCATCGTGCGTTGGGAAGAGTTGCCGGCACAAAATTGTTATAACTTCGTATAAGTTCTATACAAAGAAAAAGGCCAAAAAAAAAAAAACAACTAGCGTACATTTCCTGATGTACCGTATATGCTCTCGTATAAGTCGCACCCCTAATCTTGAATCGAAAGTTTTCAAAAGTCATAATATTTGTTTTACTCTTTTTATCCAGATCGACTATTTTTTTGTGTCAAAATTTTCGGTTAAAAAAAAAGTGCGACTTATACTCGAGTACATACGGTAAGTTTCATAATTTTTATTTAAAAAAAAATTACAGCAACGTTTTTGGCTACATCTTTAAGAACTCGCGGTAATCAGTAACATGTGACGCACCGGCCGTCTAAATCTGACCCCTGGAATCAGGAGCGCAACCACAACTGGTCTACCCGAGTCAGCTTACCGTAAGCTTTTCATCATTAACCGGAAGTAGTATTCACCGGAAGTAGTATTTACCGGATGTCGAGTTTAAGGGGGGGGATAACCAATAATTTTTATGCCACCATAAAGAGGAATTGATGTGCCTAGGGGCGGCGGGGGGTTGAAGGGTGCAAGAATGTGGGGAATAATGGGAGAATATAAATTCTAAATGGATTGATATGAAAATTCCGTCGTACGGAAAAGTTAGTAAAAAAAAATAAAGTACCCTTCGGACCAAACTGATCATAGGGCTATTGAAGCAGCGTTCACATGTTTCAGTGGCCACGGCATACTAGGGGATATGTGGCCAGCACAATGTCCAGCCGCCTTTACTCTCCCCCCCCCACTAGCGTCGGGTACCCATCAGACCTGGGTAGACGCAGGGAGGACACCCTCAAGTCCCCGGGGGGGGGGAAGTCCTAGCCTGCACAAAGGATTCGAACCTAGGACATTCGGATCGCCAGTCGAAAGCGCTTCCGCTCGGCCATCGTGCGTTGGGAAGAGTTGCCGGCACAAAATTGTTATAACTTCGTATAAGTTCTATACAAAGAAGAAGGCCAAAAAAAAAAAAACAACTAGCGTACATTTCCTGATGTACCGTATATGCTCTCGTATAAGTCGCACCCCTAATCTTGAATCGAAAGTTTTCAAAAGTCATAATATTTGTTTTACTCTTTTTATCCAGATCGACTATTTTTTTGTGTCAAAATTTTCGGTTAAAAAAAAAGTGCGACTTATACTCGAGTACATACGGTAAGTTTCATAATTTTTATTTAAAAAAAAATTACAGCAACGTTTTTGGCTACATCTTTAAGAACTCGCGGTAATCAGTAACATGTGACGCACCGGCCGTCTAAATCTGACCCCTGGAATCAGGAGCGCAACCACAACTGGTCTACCCGAGTCAGCTTACCGTAAGCTTTTCATCATTAACCGGAAGTAGTATTCACCGGAAGTAGTATTTACCGGATGTCGAGTTTAAGGGGGGGGATAACCAATAATTTTTATGCCACCATAAAGAGGAATTGATGTGCCTAGGGGCGGCGGGGGGTTGAAGGGTGCAAGAATGTGGGGAATAATGGGAGAATATAAATTCTAAATGGATTGATATGAAAATTCCGTCGTACGGAAAAGTTAGTAAAAAAAAATAAAGTACCCTTCGGACCAAACTGATCATAGGGCTATTGAAGCAGCGTTCACATGTTTCAGTGGCCACGGCATACTAGGGGATATGTGGCCAGCACAATGTCCAGCCGCCTTTACTCTCCCCCCCCCCACTAGCGTCGGGTACCCATCAGACCTGGGTAGACGCAGGGAGGACACCCTCAAGTCCCCGGGGGGGGGGGAAGTCCTAGCCTGCACAAAGGATTCGAACCTAGGACATTCGGATCGCCAGTCGAAAGCGCTTCCGCTCGGCCATCGTGCGTTGGGAAGAGTTGCCGGCACAAAATTGTTATAACTTCGTATAAGTTCTATACAAAGAAGAAGGCCAAAAAAAAAAAAACAACTAGCGTACATTTCCTGATGTACCGTATATGCTCTCGTATAAGTCGCACCCCTAATCTTGAATCGAAAGTTTTCAAAAGTCATAATATTTGTTTTACTCTTTTTATCCAGATCGACTATTTTTTTGTGTCAAAATTTTCGGTTAAAAAAAAAGTGCGACTTATACTCGAGTACATACGGTAAGTTTCATAATTTTTATTTAAAAAAAAATTACAGCAACGTTTTTGGCTACATCTTTAAGAACTCGCGGTAATCAGTAACATGTGACGCACCGGCCGTCTAAATCTGACCCCTGGAATCAGGAGCGCAACCACAACTGGTCTACCCGAGTCAGCTTACCGTAAGCTTTTCATCATTAACCGGAAGTAGTATTCACCGGAAGTAGTATTTACCGGATGTCGAGTTTAAGGGGGGGGATAACCAATAATTTTTATGCCACCATAAAGAGGAATTGATGTGCCTAGGGGCGGCGGGGGGTTGAAGGGTGCAAGAATGTGGGGAATAATGGGAGAATATAAATTCTAAATGGATTGATATGAAAATTCCGTCGTACGGAAAAGTTAGTAAAAAAAAATAAAGTACCCTTCGGACCAAACTGATCATAGGGCTATTGAAGCAGCGTTCACATGTTTCAGTGGCCACGGCATACTAGGGGATATGTGGCCAGCACAATGTCCAGCCGCCTTTACTCTCCCCCCCCCCACTAGCGTCGGGTACCCATCAGACCTGGGTAGACGCAGGGAGGACACCCTCAAGTCCCCGGGGGGGGGGAAGTCCTAGCCTGCACAAAGGATTCGAACCTAGGACATTCGGATCGCCAGTCGAAAGCGCTTCCGCTCGGCCATCGTGCGTTGGGAAGAGTTGCCGGCACAAAATTGTTATAACTTCGTATAAGTTCTATACAAAGAAGAAGGCCAAAAAAAAAAAAACAACTAGCGTACATTTCCTGATGTACCGTATATGCTCTCGTATAAGTCGCACCCCTAATCTTGAATCGAAAGTTTTCAAAAGTCATAATATTTGTTTTACTTTTTTTATCCAGATCGACTATTTTTTTGTGTCAAAATTTTCGGTTAAAAAAAAAGTGCGACTTATACTCGAGTACATACGGTAAGTTTCATAATTTTTATTTAAAAAAAAATTACAGCAACGTTTTTGGCTACATCTTTAAGAACTCGCGGTAATCAGTAACATGTGACGCACCGGCCGTCTAAATCTGACCCCTGGAATCAGGAGCGCAACCACAACTGGTCTACCCGAGTCAGCTTACCGTAAGCTTTTCATCATTAACCGGAAGTAGTATTCACCGGAAGTAGTATTTACCGGATGTCGAGTTTAAGGGGGGGGGATAACCAATAATTTTTAAAAAGCAAACTATAGGAGGTGGGGAAAAATATAACGGTTGAGGGATTAGGGTAAAGATTTACTTGTTGAATATTCACCCTTTCCCGTTGCCTCCTCATCCGTCTCACACAGGCGCCCTGTTAGACGCCGCTGTGCGCCTTCTTGTGGTTTCCTGTTGAGAGTTGTTGCCCCTGTCAGTGGACTGACCGAGGAAGGGTTATTTGAGACGACATGAAAGGCAGCAGCGTTCATTTTGTTTATCTGTTCATAGGCAACGGCAAAAACGGCGTTATGAAGAATTACATTTGAGTACACTGAAAGAGATGAAAGCAAAAGTGTCATTAAAACTCTTTTAATATGTGATCCATTAGGTCTAGCAAAGTTTCTATAAGATTATGTCATTCTCTCTCTCTCTCTCTCTCTCTCTCGCTTTCTCTCTCTCTCTCTTTCTCTCTCTCTCTCTCTCTCTCTACAGTTATCTCTCTTTAATTTCGTTTCCTGCTCTCTCTGTAATGTTCACTTGTGTTATTCTTTTTCTCTCTCTCTGTTATTTCTTTGCTCTTCCTCTCTATAGTAAAAAAAAAATAAAAAATTATCCCCGACAGACCAATATGATCTTTAGCAGCATCACGCAAAATGAAATTCTACCAAAAAAAACGAAATTTCGCTGTAAATGTAAATTTTGAGTAAATGTACCTTTGTCTCTAGTCTTGATCAGACAAACGGTCTTGGAGATTCATAGCGAACATGCACAAACATTATACATAAACTTAAGGAAATTATATAAGTTGATTTATGTTTTTAAAATTAGTTTTTTTAATGTGTAGTGTAGTTAGTTCTTAAAAATTGTTAATTACACAATTCTTTTTTCGCCCTCGCCTTTAGGCTCGTTAAGAAATCCAATCTATTTCTCTCCTTCTCCAAAAAGAGCAATGCAAAGAATGCTCAATACTCTCCCTCCTCCTGCCACTGGGGGAAGGGGGGGGGGTGCAAGAAAATACACTCACACATACACGCACAGTAGTGCTGCCTGCAAGTTTGAATAAATGTAACAGCATAGGAGGAGGAGGTTAGGGGGAGAGGGGGGGGGAGAATCTCTCGATATGGAATGTTCCATGGTGAAAATATAAAGGTAGAAGCAAAAGTCTGGGGTGGGGGGGGGAGAGAGAAAAGGGGCGCCGGTGAAGAAAGAAAAGGGCGTAAGGAGAGAGAAACAAAACAAAAAGGAGGTAAAAAATCAACTAGCAAAGAGAGTGAAGCGATAGAGTTGATTTATTCACACGGCTTGTACATATGATGATCTGTAGCATCTCATAAAACCAAGAAAATAGGACTAATTACACGGCCATGAAGAGGAGTAGGCCTACAGAATTTTTGTTGTTGTTTTTTGTTCCATGTTTTTTTTTTCTAAGGTTTTGTTTGTTATAGTTTGTTTTTTTCTTTTAGTTTTTTGTAGTTGTTTTTTTTTCAATATCGTTTAAAAGTTTGGAGGGGGGGAGTAACGAAAGTGTGTGTGTGTGTATAATGTTTGTTTTGAGTTAGACACGCCAGGGCAAGGATCGTGGAAAGAAGGGGGCGGTGTTAGACGAAAGTATCATTCTCTTAGAGTTATCGGAAATAGATACTTTGACCCCCCAAAAATCCTGGAAAGGCTTTGTGGCAAGTGAGCCTCTTTTTGTTGTTTGTTTAATAGAAGTGAAATGTTAGTTTTGGGAATATGTCGTTGTTGTTAGTTCATTTACTGTAAACACTGGGATTGTTCATTTACTGTAAACACTGGCATTGTTCATTTACTGTAAACACTGGGATTGTTCATTTACTGTAAACACTGGGGTTGTTCATTTACTGTAAACACTGGGATTGTTCATTTACTGTAAACACTGGGGTTGTTCATTTACTGTAAATACTGGGATTGTTCATTTACTGTAAATACTGGGATTGTTCATTTACTGTAAACACTGGGATTGTTCATTTACTGTAAACACTGGGATTGTTCATTTACTGTAAACACTGGGGTTGTTCATTTACTGTAAACACTGGGATTGTTCATTTACTGTAAACACTGGGATTGTTCATTTACTGTAAACACTGGGATGCATCTTCTCACCGTCTTTCAGACCGTGGTTAATTTTTTTTTTCAAACATCATTTCTTATACCCAGCTTACGCCTCATTGCAAGCCCTCGTCCCACGGCTCATCCAATGGATCTGCCTCGAGAGTTATTGATGTATTGGTTGTTGATCCGTGGAGTTAATAATAGCGAGACTCCTTGGCCGAATACTTGTGTGAATACAACCCACCCGCATCCCTTCATACCTCTTTGTTTAGGCGTTTGAGTGGGGGGGAGTTTCTTGGATGCCAGAGTTGTTCCCAACAGTTGATTGGGTGCGTTTATATTGTACTTCTTCGTGTGAACTCTGGGGCTTTGGAGGCGTCGAACTGTATCAGTGCATGTTCGTTTCTGGGTGTGTGTGTTTTGCCAAAAGCTGTTTTTGGCTTGGTAGGCAATACTCTTTAGAGAATATGTCAGCATTTATTAAACATTTGAGTTTGTCGGCATTTAGATAAATCAAGTCAGTCTTTTTATACTCCCCAAACAACGTTCACTAAGATGTCTTTAGGTGAGCAGTGAACCAAATGATCACTCACACTCTGCTTCGCCATTTATACACACGCTCACCCTAAACACGTCGGTCGGAGAGATCAACGGACCGGAATAGATTAAGGCGCGCGCTCTTCAACAGCGAGTTCGTTTCAAATGGCAAGAAATAGTGCCTCTTGTTGCAATCTTCCACAATGGCAAGAAATAGTGCCTCTTGTTGCTATCTTCCACAATGGCAAGAAATAGTGCCTCTTGTTGCAATCATCCACCTCTTTTTCTCCACAGTTTTGTAGCCCCACTTTAAAGGTAGCTGCAGAAACACTTTTTTTTTTAGCTAGCCGTAAGGCGTTCAAGCTAGCTGTAACGTCACTTTGAAGCTAGTTATATTATCGTTGTGATGATAGCTAGCCATAACATCGAGAAGATAGCTAATGATTGCATAATTAATGGATAGTTCTAGCATAACTTTTTTCAAGTTAATAATACAACTATTACATTAATAACAATATCTTATAAATGTATACGAAGTGTCTAGCTAGTGTGTATCTAGGTGTTTCTATGCCAACTTGTATCTATTAAATATTGCTTTACCTGTATTCACAGTTCTCGCCACATTCCCCCAGTCTCCTGACGTCAGGGCGGTGGTCCCGGAGGGAGGATACGCCACCCTGACCTGCGACCTGCCCGAGAGCAACCCTGCGGCCACCGTAATCTTTCAGACGACCAGGGGCGACACCGTTGATACAAGCAAAGGTGAGCATTGCACGTGTAACATGGGGGTTTGTATAAATGGGGGGACTCTGGAGGTCCAATCAAAATACCCAATATATATATGGATGAGTTGTTGAGTATCATAATAGTGCATTAAAAGTAAATTTGGTCCTAATGCCACTTGACATACCCTCTTACCTCAATATTTAGTTCTTATAATTTTATCTGTTTCAAAATAGTTACTAGATTTTGACAACGAAATGGTTACAAAAATGATGCCATTTTAAAATGTAATCAATTATTAGATTAAGTTGTGCAAATATCTTCTCAAAGCAAACCTCGACCCATTCTAACTCCTCCCTACGCCCCGCGCCCCATTTCCATCCCATGGCACTCTCCCACCTCCTCCTAACGCGCTCCCCCCTCCTTCACATCACCCAACACACCCCTTCCAACCTCTTACATGCGCCACATTTCAAACCGCCCCCCCCCCATAGGCACCCTTCCAACCTTCTGCCTACGTACCACTTCCAATCGCCTTCCTACGCCTCCTCTCACACCAACTACTTCCCCCGCGCGCTCCGCTTCATATATTTTCCTTACGCCCCTACGTTCCCCACATCTTCTTCATCATCACCCCCACCACCATCACCCCACTAGCCAGGTGTCTTCTCCCTGTAACCGACCGGCCCTGACAGGACAATCTGCTCCTCCGTATCAATTTGATTTCAGATAGAGAGTGAGTTCTCTGTTTGTTTGTTACCTGATCACAAACGTGAGTACTTAGCTGTTATTACTTGTTTTGTCTTCTAGCTGCTCCCCCCCCCTGCCTTTCTCCTTCCCCCCCCCCCCCCCAACGTTAAACTCTGTTATCTACCTGCATTCATTGTATGACGTGCGGACAGCTTGTCACAGTCCTTTTTTTTGTACATCCGACGTGGTTCGCCTGCTGCCCCCCCCCCCCTTCACCCTCCCTCCCTCCCTGCCCCCAATTCACACACCCCATCTCATAACCTTTTACGCGAACGTCTGCTACCCCCCCCCCCCCACCCCTTACCGATTTGATTAGCGGTAAGTCGTATTGGCGCGTTAATTAGTCTATCACTGAACGGGGATGGGGCGATGACGGACGAACTGAATTGACTTGACTGATTGACCGTCTGGCTTGATGGATTGATTGATGGGCGACGTAATGGGAGAAACGTGCCGCTTGTAGGTGATGGGTAACCGACTATTGGAGTAATGTACATGTAAATACCTGGCCTGTCTCTCACTTTCTCTCATTCTCTCTTTCTCTCATTCTCTCTCTCCCTCTCCCTCTCTCTCTCCATCTCCCCCTCTCTCTCTCTCTCTCCTTTTCCCAACCCTACCATCATTCCCCTCCCCCCCCCCTCGTTCGTTGGTGTTAATTTGGGCTGTGTACAAGCTAAACACACACACACACACAACAGAAGGTGTCGGTTGAGAGACAACTCACGCCAGCCACTTCAATTACCTGACACTATCATCTGACTTACGTCCCCTTAGCTAGAATGCCACTGTTTCTTTTGTGGGTTTTTTTGGGGTTTGCGTGTGAACGCGTTGCTATGCGTGCACTTGAGAAGGTCTTCCTCTGAGGATTGGCAAAAGCACAGTAGCAAGTGAAAAGTGCTATTGTCTTTTTCGTGCAATACGGCGTCGACACTAAGATACTGAGATATTCATTGGATTTTCCCGCAGCTGTTAGAGGAGCCGCTCTGGTGCGTTTCCCTGCGCCGAAGTCACCCGAGCATAGCGAAAGTGCGCACAGCCGCACCGCGCATCCCTCGTGCGCGCCGCGCTTTAACATACGGGCGCGAAAGATTAGTAGTTAATGATAAGCCCCCTTTAAAATCCGCGTTCGATGTTGCGACTCCGCTCGCGGCTGTGGGCTCGCTCATCCATTTCTTTTCTCCCCATCCTCCTTTATGGTTCACCCGTCGTCTAAAACTTATCACATTGCCGCTCAAAACTGTATAGATGGAAGGAGTCATTCCAAAACTTAGACAATTTTTTTTTACTTCTAAACCTTCTTTTTTTCTTCTTCTGTCTGCGCTCATTATATGTTCCCCCCCCCTCTCTCTCTCCTTCTCTCATATCATATCATATTTTGTTTGTCTTCGTTTACCACAACCTTCAACGCCCCCTACAATCCACCCGCAACCCTCCACCCAACGCCTGCATAAACTTTCAGACTCCCTTCTGGCCTGTCTCAACCAGTTGCTTTTTTCTTTCTTTCCTTCTTTCTTTTTTATCTTTTAGAAAGTAGCTTCTGCTGGTTGCTGGGATTATTAGAGAGGTGAGGAAGGAGGAAACTTGCCGATGGATGGAGGAGGAGGAAGGAAGGAGGGAGGGAGGGAGGGATACGGAGGCGATGATTTTCTTAATTTTTTTTCTTTTTCTAAAACGAGAAAATGTTGAAGGGTTGGTTATTACTCATATGCTTCTTGTATCTGTTCTAATGGATGTGGGGGAGGAAGGGGAGGGAACGGGGGGGGGGGGGGGTTGGTAGTCGTCATCAGAAGCAGAACTGTTGCCTGAGTTTGGAACCGAGGGCGTATTTGCCTTTGAGGGAAGTCGGGATGTGGTTTGTAGTGTAGGTGGGGAAAGCAAAAGTAAAACCACAAAAAAGTTTAGATGGGAGAAGTGGGGTTAAGTGCTAGAGACAGTTCAGTTTAAGATGAGAGTTTAAGAATTAACACACTTTGTGCGATTAATGGATCGAGAATTGAATTTTTTTTATTACATAGTACAACCCTTCTATTATGACGGTCCCTTTTATTCTTCTTTGTGTGGTGAGGGAAGGGGGGCTTTGTTACTCAGACGTAAAATTGGCTAGTTATGTGGCGTTTCTCCATGGCACCCGCACAACTCTTCAATATGTCCCTCACAACACTTCAATATGTTCCTCACAACACCATAAACTGTTCCTTACAACACCATAAACTGTTCCTTACAGCACCATAAACTCTTCCTTACAACACCATAAACGGTTCCTTACAACACCATAAACTGTTCCTTACAGCACCATAAACTCTTCCTTACAACACCATAAACTCTTCCTTACAACACCATAAACTTTTCCTTACAACACCACAGCATCTGTTCTCTTTAAGGTATCATCAGATGTAATGAAGTTTAAATGAAGTCGTTAATGTTAGACTTGACTGTATTGATGTAATGAAAGGTCACTTCAGCTGCCTAATGAGGCGGAGATTTAAACAAGGAAAAGGTGGCTTTGGAGTGGATTCGGGGCTGGCTTCGGAAACCGTTACATTACTGCCCCCACACCCCCGCCTTTCTTCATGTATTTATTACCCTGTCAAGTCCGTCGCGTGTATGTCTACGTCTGCTTAATTATATGCACCCCCCTCTCCCCCCGAAATTAATAATTGCGCCCTCTCTTTCCTCCCCTTCCTCTTCCCGGCTAACTCTGCTAAAGAATCTGGTCCCCACCCCATAAGCTCTCCGCCACTGCCAAAACTGTTCTCAGAGCTGCTTAGTGTTATATCGAAATGAAGATGAATGGCGGAATAACAGGGTAATGTCCCTTGGCGCCTTCTCTAGATTACCGGCGCTTGGCTGGAGCGGCAGAGGAGACTTGGGGAGGGGGGGAGGGTGATAGGGGAGGCAATCACATCGTCTTTCTTATTTATTCTTTCTCTCTTACTGGATCCTCACTAAAGAGGTGGAAAATTCTCAGCACACAGCATTGAGGTAAAAAAAAATGTTTCGAATTTAATTATAGAGAGGAGGATAATTTAGAAATTTAGGAGTAATATGTGAGTGTGCTACCGTTGTATGGTTTGCATTTTGTTTCATTTGTTTTATTTTTGTTATTATGATATGAACAAAAAAGTGTGTGTAATTACATTTGTTTTTATTATTTGGTTTTGACCTTTGGGCGAACATGTGAAACAATTCAATGTTAGATGTTTGTGAGTTTTTGTGTCAACGTGTGTCTATAGTCTATAATAGTCTATAATAGTCTATATGTATACTATGTGTGTCGGTAACATAGATTGAAAATAGTGAGTCATCCCTTTCAGAACCAAGCCATTTCACCGGACCAGCGTTCACTGTTTTCCCTGGCCACTGCGCGTACCAGGGGCATGTGCGGCGAGCACAATACCCAGCCGTCCATTCCGTCCTTTATTTTTCCTTGCGAAATAGGCGGGCGTTGCTTAGCATCTTTGTTCTTCACTGTTGAACGGATTTATCCGCAAGAATAAAAAATAATATTAATAATCAAAGAGCTCTTCGGGTTTACCCGCTTCAACCGTGAGCAACAAACAGTGCGTCGTTTTATAGTAGATTTATATAAACTCTCACTTTTCTCCCCATTCCCCGTTCGCCCAGATCGCAGTGTACGAGAAAATATTTAGATGAGCAAATCCGTGTATTTGAGTTTCTTCGATAAATACACGCGATGTCCTGATCACCTACACACACATACACACACACACACACACACACACATACAAACACCAAGGAATAGTTTCACCGACAGATACCGTAATCATTATTTAGACACCGTTTATTTTTGTTTTCCCCCCGTCCCTTGTCAGGAGATAATCCTCCCCTCCTTCCCTCCCTTTGCCTCTCCCGCTCTCCTCTACTCCTCACCCCATGGCGCGCGGGCCGTTAGCATACAAACAAACCATGAAAGAGGTGTATGTATATTATTAGGACGCCCGGGAGTTTATCTCTCCGTTTTGGTCCAGTCTATCTCCCCTTACC
This sequence comes from Anisus vortex, assembly GCA_949126835.1. Classification (NCBI taxonomy): domain Eukaryota; kingdom Metazoa; phylum Mollusca; class Gastropoda; family Planorbidae; genus Anisus; species Anisus vortex. The sequence continues at coordinate 29,380,276 of OX421503.1, read as the reverse complement.
TTCATCTCAGGCTGGTGTTGGGATGATGATCCCACTCTGGTCCTGTTTTCTTTTCCGCCAATGTAAACTAAAAAAGTTTAGGGATGAACTACGGTTAAATCATAATCTAATATAATATAATACAATATAACCTAATGTAATATTATAATGTAATCTAATGTAATATGATATAACCTAATGTAATAAAATATAATCTAATGTAATATACTCAAACCTAATGTAATATAATGTAATATCGTCGTCGGCATTTTACTTCTCGTGAGACATATTGACATATATTGTAATATAATAATAATATAACCTTATGTAATATAATAAAACCTAATGTAATATGATGTAATATATTGTAATATAAATAACCTAATGTAATATAATGTAATCTATTGTTATATAATATAATAATATAATATAATAATATAATGTAATATAATAAAATGTAAAATAATAAAAAAAAACGTTATTGTAATGTCTGTGATATAGTGATGTATTATAATGTAGTATATAATGGTACGGGGAAACGATATGTCAGATATCATAAATTGTCGAATGCGCTTTCGTAATTCGGTTAGATCTAGAGTTACACAAATAGTAAAAAACACAAATAAATGTAAGAAATTATCAGCATTCCGGGGCCATAAAGTCCAGGGTCCCCGTTAAACCTGGATTGCGCCCCTTGCTTTTTAACTCTTCGGTTGGGCTCATCCTAATAACGTAATAAGTCTTCTTTGGTGAGGGTTTAGGAGAGGTGTAGGGGTGGGGCCTGGTTGAAGCCTGGCCAGAGAGAGAGAGAGAAATGGGAAGAAAGTAACATAATATATTAACTCTCTGCCACTAACTTTACTTGAAATGACCGATAGATGTTTTATTTAAGGTATATTATTTGCAACCTCGTAAATTATTATATTTAGTGGGGTTTTTTTTTCTCATGTATCGAATCGACATCTACTGCCTGGGTTTTTTCTCGTGTATCGACATCTACTGCCTGGGTTTTTTTCTCGTGTATCGACATCTACTGCCTGGGTTTTTTCTCATGTATCGACATCTACTGCCTGGGTTTTTTCTCATGTATCGACATCTACTGCCTGGGTTTTTTCTCATGTATCGACATCTACTGCCTGGGTTTTTTCTCATGTATCGACATCTACTACCTGGGTTGTTGTTTTTTTCTCATCTATCGCTGTCTAATATCTACTTCCTGGGTTTTAGTGTTCATTATGTAAAGACACGTGATGCTAGCCCCCCTCCCCCCTCCTTTCCACTCTTTCCTCAGTTGTATTTTCTCTACTTGATTTGTTTTTTTGTTGTTTTTTAATAAGGTTTTCTTCTACTCGCCCCCGCCCCCACCTCCTTCTTCCCCTCTCCTTACTCACGACTTTGCTTGCCACTTAGGTACAAAATTTGTTTTGGGTTTTGGTTTTCAGAACAAATTTTGTTTTGGGGTTGTTGTGGGTTGTTGTTTTTTTCTTCTCCGTCGCAAAACAAAATGGGGTGGGGTGGGTGTCGGAAATGATCTTGTGCAGAGCATGAAGGAGGAGAGGGGCGTTGGTTAGGGTGGCTGATTGTGTGGGGGTGGTGGTGGTGGGGGAGAGGTGGAATGAAACCAGATCTATCTAGGCCAGGCGGCTTGGTTTTTGAGAGATGGTGAGCGAGTGTGAATGAAATTGAAGGCCATTGGGGGGCCGGGGGGGATGAGCGAGGGAGTAAACGGGGGGGGGGGGGGGCAGTTTCACCTATAGCCCCCACTCCTTCCCTCAATCTAACCAAACCAAAAACAAAAACACCCCGAGACAAGCGTCAATGTATTTTAAAGTCTTTCTAATCAAGAAACGATCCATCTCTTGTGTTGCTTTTTTTTTTTAAATCTCGCTTGCTTATGCGGGGATGGAATGAGCGTATTACCGGTATTTAAACGCTAAGGTGTGTGACCTGTTGAGGAGAGCGGCATCTTGCCGGTACCCCGGGCGCTTAAAGAAGACGGACAGTATCTCGCAGGGAAATCTTTACGGACAGCAGTTTTCTTTCCCCTCTAGAAACTTCTGATTTGAAGAGGTTTTTTTTTTGTCCCCGACATATCTCAAACTGTTTCCGACATGTACACCTCTCTCTCTCTCTCTCTCTCTCATTCTCTTCCCTCTCCTCCCTCCCTCCACCTCATGTTCTCCTCTCTGTGTTTCTCTTAATACTTTGTTTTTGATTTTCGCACCATCTGGTGCTATCATTTAGATCTTTGAAGACTACATCTTCTCCCTCTCTCTCTCTCCCACAATCATCCATTCGCCCTACACCCACCCTCACCGTCTCCCTACACTCTCAATGTTTTCTCTTTCCGTTTCATATTATTCTCTCTCTCTCTTTCTCTCTCTCTGTCCATCCGTCCAGCTGTCGGATGAGAAAATTTAAACCTTTTGGCCCCAGCGGCACTGGCGCGCGTGGTGCATACAGGTAGAAAGAAATTGTCTGTGGAGGGGAAGAAGAAGAAGTTTAACAACAAACAAACAAAATGAACACGTTACGAGCATTGGTTAATTGTGAGTATTCATTGAGTTCACTGTTTACATGTCATAGTGCACATTCAAACACAGAACAGTGCACAGTCGACCTAACCCTCCCCCTCCCTCCCCCAACACCCACACTAATATTTTGTATTAATATGTAGGCTACCTATATTCTGGCATAAACTAGTAGACTTTAAAATTTTTCTTTTTTTTTTTTTAAATCTAATCTCCCTATTTTTTATTTATTTATCTCTCTACCCTTCACTGAATTGTTGTTGATTGTTTGTGGACCAGTGAAGGTGTGTTCAATGTTTGTGTTTGTATGTTTGCCTTCTGTTCACACATCACAATGTCCAACGATTCGCTGTTTTGTTTGTTGTTGAATTACAACATATCTACTCAGATGCTGGAATGGCGCTCGGCCATACTCTCTCTACCCACCATATTTCACCACCACACTACAATTTTTGTTTGAAAAGTAGAATTTAAACGTTTACTTTTTGCTATGTAATAACTTTCCTCCCCCCCCCCCCCCCCAAAAAAAAAAAAAAGTTTACCGGCCCATTTCCTGAATCCACCCACCTGCGTGCCATGACTTACAATCTGCCATAATTGACCGTGCCAGGCGTCAGGATTCATTGTTTTCTCCGTACGTTTGCACTAAGCTTTACTGGTTTGTGTGTCCATTACTGGAGGAGGAGTGGAGAGGAGAGAGAGAGAGAGGGAGAGAGGGGGGGTGTGATCCGGAGGTTCTAGCGTTCTCAGATATCCAGCCACAAGCAGAACAAAGCTTCCCTCATGTTTTGCAAAATGAATCGGTACGACAGTTGTAATGAAAGGAACAGACAAGTCCAGCTTGAAACATACTTACTTCATTTTGCTGTCCATTCATTTTTGGGAGGGGCTTCGAAAAGATTGGATCGTCAGTATAGACACCATTGATACACCAGTAGACTTACCTTCTGTGTTACCATACTCAGGACACCTTCAGGGCACGGGTGGTGTTATGTTGTTTTCCTATATGACATATCGGTTACAGACAAAGGTATCTTATCTAGTCTGACGACTCATTGAAACTTAGCTCTTCTAGAGGTGGAGGGGGTGAAGGGAGGCTTAAGGGAGGAGAGAAGGGGAGGGTGGAGAAGAGATAGAGAGGGGAAAAATCACACTATCACTCACCAGTTTTTGTTGTATAATTTCACTTCGTAAGTATTGTGACAATGAGTGTGTTTGTTTGCTTGTAATGTATTCCGAGAGATATGCAAGGAACGATTTGTTTATCACTAACAATAATAGGCAATATGGTGTGTGTGTGTGTGTGTGTGGGGGGGTAATTGAGCTCTTCTATGTTGTCATTTGTATTCTCTGTTGTCATTTGTATTCTCTGTTCGTCTCTCTATCTCTTCCATTTTCGGTTACCACGAGTTCCAACCGTTCAAGTTTGAAAACTGTTTTGTGATTCATTCATGAGTGACAGACGAGGGCACGTGCAGTTAACGATGCGCGTGCATGATATATCTGTGCATGGTGTTCCAACTGAAACGGAAACCAACAACTTGTCCAGTCTTGGTTGTTTGGCTGACATAATAACCCTCCGTCTACCCCCCCCCCCCCCCTTTTTGCGATATTTGTTTTCAATTTCGCTCAAGAAACCCCAATTGTTTTAAAGCTTTTATCATTCTCTCGAGCGTACGGGAATTGTGGGGCGTCATTTGGAATTTAGACATAGAGGGGGCGATAACTGTTTCTTTGACCTGCGAAACAAGCCTTCCTCGGGCTAAAATGGATAATAAACGATGGTCGCTTTTGGTGTTCGGGTGCCAAACTAGAATTTCTAACGCATTCAGCGTACCCAACTAGAATTTCTAACGCATTCAGCGTGCCAAACTAGAATTTCTAACGCATTCAGCATGCCAAACTAAAATTTCTAACGCATTCAGCATGCCAAACTAGAATTTCTAACGCATTCAGCGTGCCAAAAACTAGAATTTCTAACGCATTCAGCGTGCCAAAAACTGGAATTTCTAACGCATTCAGCGTTCCAAAAACTAAAATTTCTAACGCATTCAGCGTGCCAAAAACTAGAATTTCTTACGCATTTAGCGTGCCAAACTAGAATTTCTAACGCATTCAGCGTGCTAAACTAGAATTTCTAACGCATTCAGCGTGCCAAATGTCCAAACGTTATCCTGCCCTTATCTTGTGAAAGAGACTTGAATGGCTTCTTTGGAGGTCTTTCGCATGCCATTAACAATAGCTCTGCGTGCCAAGTCTAGCACGCGTTCCGTAGGATGCCGATCCCTGTCATAGAGTATAGTGTGACGTTTATTTATGAGTTATTTTATTACCTCGACGATATAAGAAACTCATTTCATGCCTCTGTTTCAAACAATGTCCTTTTTATTTTGTTTACTCTTTGAGGTATAACAGCATTTTGTTTGGGCTGTAGGAAGTAAATTCAAGTAATGTTCGTGACTCGCTCAATGACCAACGCCATAGGGCTCCATTTGGCCTGGCCCATTAGTTTAGGCCAATGGTTGACCAATCTATTCCTTGATCATTGGACTTGTGTGAAGTCTCCCCCCCTTTCACCCCAGCGACCATCTCTACCCAGGCCTTGATTAATTCTATCAGCTGTACTCTGGCAAAGGGGAAGTCCCCGATGGTCGATGAAGTCAGGTGGGGGGGGGGGGGGGGGATAACCCATCTACATACGCTCTTACTTCAAAAGGTTTTCTAGTATTGTCCAAGTTGAAGTGGGGGGAGTTATCGTTCGTGATTTTAGCCAAACTGTTTTTGTTTTTGCCCGGCAGTGGGACCGCAGGTGTCAATGTTTTGACCAGTCCTTGTTCACTGTATGTTCACTTTGACAGTGGACACTTTATACTGATTTATGACTTGCAGAATCTAACCCGTTGGTCCGAGTTTTTAAAAAGAAACAGCATACCATAACAGCATACCATTGGAAAATATGCGACTAAATCACTATTTAAACCTGTGGCCTGTGGCGTGTGATCTTTAGACCAATTTCAAAATATTGTTATCTGAACTAATATTCTACAGTAACAAATTTATTTTGTTCATTGTCTGTATGTCTCTTTCTGTCTCTCTTCTGTAGTAAGTACAAACTCACACACACACACATATATAAATGTATATTGGTGGATAGTAGGGAATACAGGTACAAAGTATCAACTCACACACACACATCTATAAATGTATATTGGTTGATAGTAGGGAATACAGGTACAAAGTACAAACTCACACACACACATCTATAAATGTATATTGGTTGATAGTAGGGAATACAGGTACAAAGTATCAACTCACACCTACAAAAATATGTATATTGGTTGATAGTAAGAATACTAAGAATACAGGTACAAAGTACAAACTCACACACACACACACATATATATATATATGTATATTGGTTGATAGTAAGGAATACAGGTAGAAAATACAAACTCACACACACATATATATATGTATATTGGTTGATAGTAAGGAATACAGGTAATACACCTTAGACCTTACTGGAATCTCCGGGTTTTGGGGGGTGGCGTGGGGGATGGAGTATTTGAGTCAACTAAATAAACTGAAAAATGAGTTCAGTGATAAGATTTCATGTTTGATAAATGTGCCGAAAGATTTATTGCCTTTTTTTTTCTTTTTTTTCTTTCCCACCTCTTCACCCACGTGACATAGAGTTCCCTCCCTTTGAAACCCCTCCTCCTACTCCTCCTCCCACGAGTTCCTCCTGCCTTGTTTTTTTTTTTTCACTCTTCTTTGTTATTTATTTTTTTGAGTTTTGAATAACTGACATGGATGGCTTTCAAGTTTCTAAATCCACTAATGCATGCCCACATCCGGGTAGTTCCCTGCAAACCAATGTTCTACAAATGGTATCAAGGCGTATCCAGACAATATCTCTCGGTTGGGGTCCCCTCTCCCCTGTTTTTTTTTTGACTGCTCGGACCAGCGGGTGTTGGAATGTGGAATTGAACAGGAAGTGACGCAAAAGCTTGGTTGTTGTTTTTTTCATCGACCCAACAACGCACACACACACACACACGCTCATACACACAATTGATCAGCGATCGGTATTACCCCGCCACTAACTTTTATCGATGCCCCTTCTTACACCACCGCCCTATTCTCCCCTTGCCCTTTATCTTAAAGTCACCACTTCTCCATTTTTTATTTAAAATTTCCAATTCCAACTTTTTTTTTTTTTGCGTTTCCCTAAGTTTCCATGACTACGCGTGCCCTGACCACAACCAACCGGGGAATGACTTATAGATTCTTGACTTATAGATTCTTGACTTATAGGTTCTTGACTTATAGATTCTTGACTTATAGATTCTTGACTTATAGATTCTTGACTTATAGATTCTTGACTTATATATTCTTGACTTATAGATTCTTGACTTATAGATTCTTGACTTATAGATTCTTGACATATAGATTCTTGACTTATAGATTCTTGACTTATAGGTTCTTGACTTATAGGTTCTTGACTTATAGATTCTTGACTTATAGATTCTTGACTTATAGATTCTTGACTTATAGATTCTTGACTTATAGGTTCTTGACTTATAGATTCTTGACTTATAGATTCTTGGCTTATAGATTCTTGACTTATAGATTCTTGACTTATAGGTTCTTGACTTATAGATTCTTGACTTATAGATTCTTGACTTATAGATTCTTGACTTATAGATTCTTGACTTATAGATTCTTGACTTATAGATTCTTGGCTTATAGATTCTTGACTTATAGATTCTTGACTTATAGGTTCTTGACTTATAGGTTCTTGACTTATAGATTCTTGACTTATAGATTCTTGGCTTATATATTCTTGACTTATAGATTCTTGACTTATAGGTTCTTGACTTATAGATTCTTGACTTATAGATTCTTGACTTATAGATTCTTGACTTATAGATTCTTGGCTTATAGATTCTTGACTTATAGATTCTTGACTTATAGGTTCTTGACTTATAGGTTCTTGACTTATAGGTTCTTGACTTATAGGTTCTTGACTTCGCCCTCTCCCTCATTTCTGCTTGGCTTGGGGGGGGGGGGGGGGGGGTGCAGGGATGAGGAAAGGACCAGGTATCACCAACAAGTTATCTTATCAGCGACATCTGTGAGTGACATTGGCAGAAGTGGCTCCATGACCTACATTTCACCGCGCCTTGATGTCACTTGATGTCATTCGTAGAACAGCGAGCGTAAGTTTCCTCTGGGATATACCCGGTGACAACCCGGTAAGATGACTACGGCCAGTGATCCCAGACCGGCAGACACTGGCGCAGAGTTGTTTTTTTTAATCTCATTTCCTCTTTGAGGGAGGGGGGGGGGGGGAGCCTGCACCCGAGAAGACACCATTTGGTACCAAATATACTCGGGCTGTTGCGCAATTGTGTTATTTTGCCTTAAGTTTTGTTGTTGCTTTTTTAGTATTACATTTAAATTAAGATACAAATGCCAACGTTTTGTTTCTTATTGCACGCAGTAGCCGGCCTTTGTCTGTAAGACCCACTGCCCGGGGATTTGGGGCCACTTGAGTGACTTTCCTGGCATATAGCGTGAGGATCCCTTGTAATCATTAGGAGGGAAGGGGCGGCGTGGTAATTCAAGGTACGCGAATATCTGGACCCCTGACACGACATAAAATAAAGGGGTTTATCTCTTACATTGGTTGATGGGTTGAGCTATTTGGAAGAGAGGGGGGGGGAAGGGGGGATGACAAATGGGTTTTCTGTTTACCGTTGCCAAGGCAATGGAGATCTATCTTCGGGATGAAAGGAGATTTCCGGGGGGAGGAGGGAGAGATGGCGGGGCTATATTGACAACTGGAAAACGTCTGAGAAAGCATATTGCGTTGAGGATTTTGTTTTTGAAACGGTTTAGCTTTAAGACAAGGGTTACACTTCATGTTACGGGCACTTGGGCACGTTGGAACATTGACGATGCCGTCCGAGATGTAAAATGAGCCTTGATAACCCAAAGTTTAGTTTGTGGGTTCAAATCCTTAAGTCATTTTAGATACATTTTTCCTCGCGCTGATCCAATAGTTTACCTTTTGTCTCGAAAGTCAATGCACTGGCCACGCAATCGTCGTGTCAGCCACATCTATGAAATATTTCATAGAGTGTGCGTTGCCTCCCAGAGATGAAGCAAAAAATCCGTAGACCGTGAAAAAAAACAGTCAAGTCTTAGTCTGTATGCCTGCATGATATTGGATATGTCTTTAACGCATGGACGGCGGAATGAAATCATACTTCTCACTCAGTTTGTTAACGCATGGACGGCGGAATGAAATCATACTTCTCACTCAGTTTGTTAACGCATGGACGGCGGAATGAAATCATACTTCTCACTCAGTTTGTTAACGCATGGACGGCGGAATGAAATCATACTTCTCACTCAGTTTGTTAACGCATGGACGGCGGAATGAAATCATACTTCTCACTCAGTTTGTTAACGCATGGACGGCGGAATGAAATCATACTTCTCACTCAGTTTGTTAACGCATGGACGGCGGAATGAAATCATACTTCTCACTCAGTTTGTTAACGCATGGACGGCGGAATGAAATCATACTTCTCACTCAGTTTGTTAACGCATGGACGGCGGAATGAAATCATACTTCTCACTCAGTTTGTTAACGCATGGACGGCGGAATGAAATCATACTTCTCACTCAGTTTGTTAACGCATGGACGGCGGAATGAAATCATACTTCTCACTCAGTTTGTTAACGCATGGACGGCGGAATGAAATCATACTTCTCACTCAGTTTGTTAACGCATGGACGGCGGAATGAAATCATACCTCTCACTCAGTTTGTTAACGCATGGACGGCGGAATGAAATCATACCTCTCACTCAGTTTGTTAACGCATGGACGGCGGAATGAAATCATACCTCTCACTCAGTTTGTTAACGCATGGACGGCGGAATGAAATCATACTTCTCACTCAGTTTGTTAACGCATGGACGGCGGAATGAAATCATACCTCTCACTCAGTTTGTTAACGCATGGACGGCGGAATGAAATCATACTTCTCACTCAGTTTGTTAACGCATGGACGGCGGAATGAAATCATACTTCTCACTCAGTTTGTTAACGCATGGACGGCGGAATGAAATCATACCTCTCACTCAGTTTGTTAACGCATGGACGGCGGAATGAAATCATACCTCTCACTCAGTTTGTTAACGCATGGACGGCGGAATGAAATCATACTTCTCACTCAGTTTGTTAACGCATGGACGGCGGAATGAAATCATACCTCTCACTCAGTTTGTTAACGCATGGACGGCGGAATGAAATCATACTTCTCACTCAGTTTGTTAACGCATGGACGGCGGAATGAAATCATACTTCTCACTCAGTTTGTTAACGCATGGACGGCGGAATGAAATCATACCTCTCACTCAGTTTGTTAACGCATGGACGGCGGAATGAAATCATACTTCTCACTCAGTTTGTTAACGCATGGACGGCGGAATGAAATCATACTTCTCACTCAGTTTGTTAACGCATGGACGGCGGAATGAAATCATACTTCTCACTCAGTTTGTTAACGCATGGACGGCGGAATGAAATCATACTTCTCACTCAGTTTGTTAACGCATGGACGGCGGAATGAAATCATACCTCTCACTTAGTTTGTTAACGCATGGACGGCGGAATGAAATCATACTTCTCACTCAGTTTGTTAACGCATGGACGGCGGAATGAAATCATACCTCTCACTCAGTTTGTTAACGCATGGACGGCGGAATGAAATCATACTTCTCACTCAGTTTGTTAACGCATGGACGGCGGAATGAAATCATACTTCTCACTCAGTTTGTTAACGCATGGACGGCGGAATGAAATCATACCTCTCACTCAGTTTGTTAACGCATGGACGGCGGAATGAAATCATACTTCTCACTCAGTTTGTTAACGCATGGACGGCGGAATGAAATCATACTTCTCACTCAGTTTGTTAACGCATGGACGGCGGAATGAAATCATACTTCTCACTCAGTTTGTTAACACATGGACGGCGGAATGAAATCATACTTCTCACTCAGTTTGTTAACGCATGGACGGCGGAATGAAATCATACTTCTCACTCAGTTTGTTAACGCATGGACGGCGGAATGAAATCATACCTCTCACTCAGTTTGTTAACGCATGGACGGCGGAATGAAATCATACTTCTCACTCAGTTTGTTAACGCATGGACGGCGGAATGAAATCATACCTCTCACTCAGTTTGTTAACGCATGGACGGCGGAATGAAATCATACTTCTCACTCAGTTTGTTAACGCATGGACGGCGGAATGAAATCATACTTCTCACTCAGTTTGTTAACGCATGGACGGCGGAATGAAATCATACCTCTCACTCAGTTTGTTAACGCATGGACGGCGGAATGAAATCATACTTCTCACTCAGTTTGTTAACGCATGGACGGCGGAATGAAATCATACTTCTCACTCAGTTTGTTAACGCATGGACGGCGGAATGAAATCATACTTCTCACTCAGTTTGTTAACACATGGACGGCGGAATGAAATCATACTTCTCACTCAGTTTGTTAACGCATGGACGGCGGAATGAAATCATACTTCTCACTCAGTTTGTTAACGCATGGACGGCGGAATGAAATCATACTTCTCACTCAGTTTGTTAACGCATGGACGGCGGAATGAAATCATACTTCTCACTCAGTTTGTTAACGCATGGACGGCGGAATGAAATCATACTTCTCACTCAGTTTGTTAACGCATGGACGGCGGAATGAAATCATACTTCTCACTCAGTTTGTTAACGCATGGACGGCGGAATGAAATCATACTTCTCACTCAGTTTGTTAACGCATGGACGGCGGAATGAAATCATACTTCTCACTCAGTTTGTTAACGCATGGACGGCGGAATGAAATCATACCTCTCACTCAGTTTGTTGCAAGCTTATATAATCAGGCGGGTACACAAAAGTGTTCTTTTTTCACCCAAATCTGCACAAATTGAAAAAAACAAACAACATTTTTCATACCCCCCTCCCCCGAATCCCACCCCCTAAAAGAAACTCATTTATCATTGCGAAAAAAATATCATTCTTCTCACTACATCCCCCCTCCCCCACCCCATCTCTTCCATAACTCGGTATATCCGTGAGACAGGTTTCTCCCAGGGTTTTTTAAAAAAAGACAACCAACCTTAGCTCTTCCCTCGGTAAGGAACCATGCAGCGCCCCCTCCCCCCTCACCTACCCCGCTGTTCGAGGGTGATGAATAGGGGGGAGCCAGGCCAGATGGAAGGGGAGAGGGGCGTTGTCTGGTGAGCTGGTAGAGACCCATCTATCTAGATTAAATTTCATACTTGTAACTTCAAGAGCTCTATCCAAAACCTATTCGTTCAGACCCCAACTCTCTCTCTCCAACCAACCCCTCACCCCCGCCCAACCCCTCACCTCTTCTTGCTGTTCTTTTTTTCATTCTTTCTCACTTTGAAAGAATTCGTTGTTGTTGTTTTTCTGGAAAGTTCTAGCTCAACGACGTCACATCGTCAAGTACCAACACACTTGGACTCAATTAAATGTTTCGCTCTTTCTGTCCTGCCATTATAAGGGTCTTCCACATATAACTTCCATTAAAATTCAATTTCAAAAATATTTAACATATTATTTCCTATATTCTAAATGTAAATTTAGAAAGCTTTTACGCACGGTGTTAACCAAGTGAATGAAAGCAGGTACAATTCAAACTCAACTTCAAAAGAAATTATTTTCGATTGAGTCGTTGTCCTGTCATTACGAGGATCCTTCCCCTATGTGAACGACCCCTAAACACGGGACGGCGCCTGTGGGTAGCGAGAAGGCCTTCCAGATCATGAAGAAGTCTTAAATGGGGAAAAAAGAGCCTTGTGTGTTGTCCCCTCTTGGTTGTGACTTCCGTCCTCATCTAACCTATTAACCATTTACCCCATCTACTAGTTGAACCGAGGACACGATGTGGCCATACACTGTGTACGATATACAAGCTAATAATAGTACAAGGAAAAAAAAAAGAGATCACCAATAGAAAAACAAAAGCAATCGTACATCATACTATTCATACACACGGTACACACCTGCAATATGGTCAATCGTACATCATACTATTCATACACACGGTACACACCTGCAATATGGTCAATCGTACATCATACTATTCATACACACGGTACACACCTGCAATATGGTCAATCGTACATCATACTATTCATACACACGGTACACACCTGCAATATGGTCAATCGTACATCATACTATTCATACACACGGTACACACCTGCAATATGGTCAATCGTACATCATACTATTCATACACACGGTACACACCTGCAATATGGTCAATCGTACATCATACTATTCATACACACGGTACACACCTGCAATATGGTCAATCGTACATCATACTATTCATACACACGGTACACACCTGCAATATGGTCAATCGTACATCATACTATTCATACACACGGTACACACCTGCAATATGGTCAATCGTACATCATACTATTCATACACACGGTACACACCTGCAATATGGTCAATCGTACATCATACTATTCATACACACGGTACACACCTGCAATATGGTCAATCGTACATCATACTATTCATACACACGGTACACACCTGCAATATGGTCAAACCTATAAACCAACGGCTGAGCAATATAAAAGGATACGCCATATTCTTTTTCTATTTACTCCAATTTTCTTATAATCTAAAGAATTTTAGTCAAACTTTCAACCTGGATCTGAATAAACTGCTGGAAAATTTTTGAAGCCTTCCACTAATTGATTGATACATGTCGTTAACAGACCACACACACACACACACACACACACACACACACATAAAAGAAAGTTCCGTATCGCGGATGTAAATATTTCAGAAACTGTAGCGTGCCGGTCAGCAGTTAAAACATGATTGCTTTGTAAGCACCCCTACCACAAGTCTCACTATTCTATAAGCGAACGCTCACACATACACCCGCACACTTACACACACACACACGCACATTATTAACGCGCGCGCGCGCTCATAGTCATTCTGATCCAATCAACCGTATCATGGGCGCTCCATTTTCTCGGTGGGTGCACCCCCCTCCTTCCCTCGCCTCCCCCCCCCCTCATCCAACACACGCACACACCGCTACCACTTCACTGTGTCATGGCCGAGTGTGCACCCAACAAACTGTGGTTTCAACACACATACACACACACACACATATATACACACGATGAAAGAGTATCAGCAATGGTGCTAGAACATTAAATATGTACACGCAGATTGAATTGTCTGGAATTGAAGTCGGAACCGTATCCCAGCCTCAGACGGGACATCAGAAGGATTTGGTACTGGGAACTGAGAAGTATTTTGGCGAGAAACGCTGGTAACGGGATGGAGAAGTGTGTGTGTGTGGTTCTCTGTAATGGTTCAGTAACGATGGACACACTTTTTATAAGTATCGTCCAGTCCTTTGAACATGCCTAAAAACTAAAGTGCGTTGAACATACCTTAAAACTAAAGTGCGTTGAACATACCTTAAAACTAAAGTGCGTTGAACATACCTTAAAACTAAAGTGCGTTGAACATACCTTAAAACTAAAGTGCGTTGAACATAACTTAAAACTAAAGTGCGTTGAACATACCTTAAAACTAAAGTGCGTTCAACATACCTTAAAACTAAAGTGCGTTGAACATACCTTAAAACTAAAGTGCGTTGAACATACCTTAAAACTAAAGTGAGTTGAACATACCTTAAAACTAAAGTGCGTTGAACATACCTTAAAATTAAAGTGCGTTGAACATACCTTAAAACTAAAGTGCGTTGAACATACCTTAAAACTAAAGTGCGTTGAACATACCTTAAAACTAAAGTGCGTTGAACATACCTTAAAACTAAAGTGCGTTGCCATCATCTTATCTACCTAAGGCCTAAGGATTTGGGTTACGGAAACGACAAGTCAAGGTTGTGATTTTTGTTTGTTTGTGGAACACACGAAAAGAAGGGTCCCTGAGGGGAAGGGATAGGGGGGAAGTCCGTTTAATGACATAGATTAGTATTGTGGCCTGTTTCATACTATCCCTGTATCCTCTTGCGTCGAGATATGGCGCCTCCAGACTTCAAATTTTGTCATGACACTGAGCTTGTCATGTCACGTATGACGGTATGTGACAATTTGACTTCTCTCTCTGCGTCTACCTCCCGCCCTACGCCTAAACCATCGCTATCTATTATCCTAGTCCGCCCCCACCTTCCACCGGCCCCGTCTTGTCCCTCCTATCCCTCCCTCCCTGCTGCAGCCTTTTATAGTTTCCAAGCGAATAAGCCGGTTTATTCTCCAGGCCTAGAAGTTGTTTGTGACGTGGAACTGTCAACTATTAACACAGCCTCGTGAAATCTCGTCGACGACACAGTTCTCTCTTTCTCCTCCTCGCGTGTACACGCTCTACCAAATAGTTAAAGTCTCTACCTGGATTTGTTCAAGTTTTCACTTTTGATGCCCAGCCGTATGGATATAGTTTTCTTTAAATCTGTTAAGTTTATTGCAGTAACAAGTTAGTGCCAAATGGTTTGAAGAGAAGAATATATTAAGAGAGAGAGAAGTAGAGCGATCGTAAAGAGAGAAATATAGCAATCGTATGTTGCTGGTTTCACGCTTGAGTGACTATGTCTGGCAGCGCGTGTAACCGGTGTACTGGGATGGCTGCTTGAAAGGATTTTATTCTGCGTCCCCCGCTGGCTTATTTATCACGTGGGGGCGTGAGGACACGGGCACTGTTCTTTGGTTGTGGGGCTACGTAGCCACTATCTCATGATTTAAAAAGACACATTTTGGGGCCGATGGGTTTCCATGTCTGGACAAGACAACCCACTATTCCCAGCATTGTAATTGTAAGGACAAGCGAGATTAACATTGCCCATAACAACATTGCCCACAGCCAGCACCCAATTGCATGAAGGGTTTTCAAGAATTCTGTAATGCCTTAACTTTAACAATCCATAGATCTAGATCAGGACAAGCCTTTACTTTAGAGCTCCAACTAATTGCTTTACAAATCCTTATATCCAGTTTCTTAAGATTCTCTCTGGATCACTTGCTATTTTAAAACACATTATACATAGAATAACTGTTTTTGTAAAGGGCTCGGCAATATTAGCTACTTACGTTGAACTGTGCTAAGTTATTATGTTTGATGAAAGCAGCTGGATTACTTGTGCACAATTGTAGCCCAGCATAGTTCTATTGGTTGAAATCGTTATGGCGGATACTTCTGATTGGGTGCGCACCCTCTGACCTCTCGAGTGTTTTCTATGTGAATACAACGAGGGCAATGTATGAGGGTTAAAGGGAACTGCCCACTTGAAGAAAACCCAAACAACAACACATACCGTCCCTAACAACTTGATTACCCATTACAGTTACTCGAATCGGTTTCCGCATTGTCTCTTCACCTGTCTCTGTATGGTGTCAGAAATATATTGTCTTTAATTACAGTCTAGTGTAACACTCACACATACACACGCAAAGCGTTGATATAAAAAGAACAACAAAAAAAAAAGTTTCTTCTATAATAATTGTGCCCCCCTCCCCGTCACCAAACCCTTCATTTTATTTTCTATTTTTCTACCTTGATCAATTGAATCGTAGACACCTGTAGTTAGGTGTAGCAGACGCCAGCCTCTATTATTATAAAGCACTTGTACCTATAATCCCCCACAGATCCCCCTTTATTTTTACACTTTGATAGAAGCCGAAGTTCTCGAACCGCCTCACTCCATATCGTGCGTATACATTATAATATAGAATATGTTATTTCTACGTTATGGGGTCGCAATCTTCTGGGGTGACATCACCACATACGTTTATTTATTGTTGAGCTTGCGTTCGTGTTATTGTTGTTTTTTTTCGTGTGCAATAATTCTGTTATGATTCTTAGAATGAGTTTATTTTGTTGATGTATTATATTATTGTGTTTTGTAGATTTCTATGCCTATACTTTTTAAGTGGACATCGTGTGTTTCTATAGACTCCGCACCTGAGTGGATGAAATTTGTGAAGTGGCTGTTTTTTTTTTTTTTAATTCACTCAGACACACACACAAATGCACAAACTATTTGATAATAGACATTGAAATAACATATGTGTGCTGTTTAGTTGGTGAACATGAAATAAATAAACACCATTCAAATTCGGATAGGGTAGGATTAAGGAAAAGAGGGTGGGGGGGGGGGGGGATATCGGGTATGGCGTGTACGTTTTTTTTTTCTCCTCCTTCGGGTTGGAATTTTCGGTGGTGCGGAGATGAAAGGAGATTAGAAAAAAATATCTTACGGACTGTTTCGCAGGCGCTTGCTTGTTGACCTGGGAACGGGGGTCTATCCTCTCTCTCTCCCCCCGCCACCGCCACCTCTTCACGCTCAGATGCCGGAAGATTTGAAGCTTGCGACGTTTCTCTCTTCTACGCCTGAGTGCCTCCAGGTAGATTTAGTACAGAGTCTTTTTCTTTCTTTTTCTTTAAACTACAGGCTTCAATAGAGGGGGGGGGGGGGGGGGGGTTGTAGAGAGGGAGGGAAGAAGGAGCTGTCAGACTCGTAAATTTTTTTTTTTTAATAGATGAAAAGTTTTTTGGGGTTAGTGCGGGGCTCGAGTGGGCGAGGTTGAGGGACGGAAGGGGCGTGAAGTCGTAGAGGAGATGCCAGAGGGAGATAAGCGCCCCGCGTGATTTCCCCGTGTGACGGCCTTTCTCTTTGTATTTGTAATACGCTCCTGACGGGGATTGATAGATTATGGGTGTGAGGCAGGTTCTCCATTTTCAGAACGATAAGCGTACAAGACGTACGGACACATGCGCGCACACACACACTTAT
This sequence comes from Anisus vortex, assembly GCA_949126835.1. Classification (NCBI taxonomy): domain Eukaryota; kingdom Metazoa; phylum Mollusca; class Gastropoda; family Planorbidae; genus Anisus; species Anisus vortex. The sequence goes on along the minus strand of OX421503.1, from coordinate 29,362,843 downwards.
ATATATCAGCACACAGTTGATTACAATACGATTCTTGGATAGTTGTAAACATACGGGACAAATTTCCCGGTTGTATCACTATGTCTCAGAGTATCATTCCCTTTTTTGATTTTGCAAGACTATCGTGGGCTCTCCCCCCAACCAATTACTCACTCACATACACACACATATAAACATGTTACATGCATCATACTTGAATACCGCAAAACTAACCAACTTCAGACATACATAACTTCCCCCATCAACCTACCATCACCAACACACTATACAGCAATTCAGAACAACTAAAACAAGACATGTAAATATGTTTGTCTGGCATTGACTGCAAGAGAGCTAACAGCTCCGCAGACTGGCTAATAGAATAAGAATGTGTAGATATGTTTATGTGGATACACTGCCATGTTGTTTATTCGTGTGTTTCTTGTGTTTTCCTCCCCTCCAGGCACCGTCCACGTCTTGCCCTCTGGGAACCTGGTCATCACCAACATCACTTCCGGCTCTGGCGCAGTGGACTACAGGTGCGTAGCGGTCAACCCGCTCACAGGTCACAACACGACGTCGGTCAGGACGATAAGCGTGCAAGTGGGCCGTGCTGGAACATCAGGTACTTTTATTCTACTCACCTGTCCATTGTTTTTACACACACACACATAGATTCACACACTCACACCTTGATCACAACACTCCTTTTTACCGTGATAATAAATCTTGCAAAATTTGTGATAATCTCTTAAGCTGCAATGTATACGCATGTTGTGATGATATAAATTCTCACTGTACTAACTGCGTTCAAAATATTGGAGAAGCGATACACCGGCAGGACCTGCTAAAAATACTAGTTTGTGTGTAGATTCTGTATTTATCTTTCTTCTTGCGGTAGGTTGTGTACATTATAATACGACAGAATCCGACAAGCTATCTAACTTGTACATGCAAACAGCAAACTAACAAGTTCAGCTGCCTGTAGTTGGCTGTCGCCAACTGCCATGTTTTTTATCACGTGTGATTTGGGGTAGGGAGTCTATCTTGTTGTTTATATATATATGTTTAGGGATATTAGGGGCGGTGTCTGCGCTTCCCCTCCCGCTAACCACCGCAACCACATCCAAGAGGTGGGCGCTCACCCGCACACGTCGTGTCAATTTTGCCGTGTGTGTACATGCTCCTGGGATGACACGAGTGTGTACATGCTCCTGGGATGACACGAGTGTGTACATGCTCCTGGGATGACACGAGTGTGTACATGCTCCTGGGATGACACGAGTGTGTACATGCTCCTGGGATGACACGAGTGTGTACATGCTCCTGGGATGACACGAGTGTGTACATGCTCCTGGGATGACACGAGTGTGTACATGCTCCTGGGATGACACGTGTGTGTACATGCTCCTGGGATGACACGAGTGTGTACATGCTCCTGGGATGACACGAGTGTGTACATGCTCCTGGGATGACACGTGTGTGTACATGCTCCTGGGATGACACGTGTGTGTACATGCTCCTGGGATGACACGAGTGGCTAGAAACCCGCTCTAACATGGTTGTTGGATAATTGTGTTTAGTTGGTGGCTGGGTTGGCTGGGTGGGACTGCGCAACCCTGTCTTCCACCCACGTTATGGTAGGTGGTTGGTTTGGTTGTCTAGACGGAGGTGGAAGTGAGAGGAGGGTGTACAGCGAGACTGGAATGGGTTTCGGCCAATGTGTATGAGCAGATGGTAAAGTAAAACAAACATCTAAAGATTGGAAGCCGTGGAGATATTGGCAAAGGTAGATCGGAGGATGGATCGATCGTGACGCGATATTTGATTTGAGTTTAAAGGATGTACATTTAGATTCAACTTTTGTCTCCAGTAATACCATAGGTCTTAGACTAATTACTGGTGTTTATACTAGATTGAAATTTAGAATCTTTAAGATCCCAACTATATATAGAACTTTAGAATCTTCTGTATGGGACCCATCAACTAAAGAAACCATTAATGAAACTAGAACTCACCCAGAAAAGAGATGCAAGGTTAATTACTCATGAATATTTACAACTTTGATCATTGCACTTGTTTCCTCTCTAGTGCTTCTAGGTTTAGTGAATGTTACAATTGTCTGTAACATTTAAGAAAAGACTTTGCGCCTTTGTCACTAGTACATTAAACTTTGGAATTTGTTTAAGTCTTTAGACTTCATATACAATAGACTAAATTTTATATTCTAGATTAAACCTGAGCGTGAACTCTACTACCGTGAACGCTACTACCGTGAACGCTACTACCGTGAACGCTACTACCGTGAACGCTACTACCGTGAACGCTACTAGCGTGAACGCTACTAGCGTCAACGCTACTAGCGTGAACGCTACTAGCGTGAACTCTACTAGCGTGAACTCTACTAGCGTGAACTCTACTAGCGTGAACTCTACTAGCGTGAACTCTACTAGCGTGAACTCTACTAGCGTGAACTCTACTAGCGTGAACTCTACTAGCGGCGTTTCTAAGTTTCGTGATTTGTAGTTAATTGTTTTCAACAACTTCTTGTTCAAGTTTGTATTCAGGCCCTTTGCCGACCAAAAAAAAAGGTTTGAAACGAAGCGAGCGGTGAATGATTTCTTAGACCACGTCACCACTACTTGAATCTTTTTTCATGGTTTTGTCAAGCCTTTACTTGTAGGTTTTTTTAGTGCTGCGTACATCACAGTACACCACTTCACTTAGGGTGCACAATCGTCACAATTTGGTGGGCTCGTCCGTAGAGAGTTTAAAAACTTTCTGACATTTTTTGTAACAAAAACATACACACAAAATGTTTCTCAGCCACTTGATAAAAATATAATTGGGTTGTGATATTTTTTTTTTTTTTTCAAAGAAAAGTATGTTTAGATTAGATATAGTCGTGTATATGTTGTGTGGCCGGTTCCTTGGAACTGACAGAGAATCGGCGGACACAACGCAAAGGGATTTATTTTTTAAACTAGTAAATGACGGAGAAAAAAATGACTGCAATATGTTTTGTTAAAAGAATAAAAACAATCACAAAGAGAAAAAACAACAAAGAAACATTTAAAAAGCTAGAGAAAAAACGGTAAGCACCAAAATACACATTTGAAAGCATTTTAAAAGGACATTGCTCTGAATATTTTGTAAATGGCTCTTCATTTAATAACCTTAACATAATTAGTAAAAGATCTAATTCGTTTGTTTAATACACTCGAACATACTCGTTTTCTCTAGGTGTTACGGAAGGGGGGGTGTCAAGTCGCCTGAACAGAAGGGCCCGTGGTCTCGATTTGTGTCAAGTTTAAACGGCTGCATTTTGGCCCCTTTCGCTGTATGATGTTTCAACCTGATGGCTGATCTTATGATCTCGGGGTTTTTCTCAATAGTAAAAAAAAACAAAAACATAATCATAAAAAAAAAAATTAAAATTTAACCTTCTTTAAAAAAAAAATTGAAATTCGAGGTGTGTTGTAAAAATCTTTGTGGATATTCTCCATAATATTCACAAAGCCTTCACCCCCCCCCCCTTTTTTTTTTCTTCATTTCTTTTAAATTCAATTAAATATCCCCACCTTCCCTGCCAACCCCTCTCTTCTGTACAGTCTGTATGTAACAAAACAACAGCCTCGGATTTTTCCTATTGAAAGGCCAGGACCCTCGGAGTGGGCCTCCCCCCCCCCCCACCCCACCTCCACCACTTGTGCTATTCTTCATTGAACATACAACACACACAGGTGTAGTTTTCAAACTGTGGAACCACTATACACGTACACGGTACGGTGAGCAATTACTGAGGGCATCTTTCCATGATATTTTCTTTTTATATACCGTAAGTCCCCCCCCCCCCCGCCCCGCCATTCCCTTTACTCCCTCTGGGGCTCTGGCTGGGGGAGGGGGTGGGCTTTTTGAACAAAAACACATTCCTTTTCGTTTCTCTACTCTATTCGATTATGTCTCTTATAAGTTTTCACATGTGTGTTTGTGAATGTGTCCTTTTTTCTTTGTTTGTCGCATGTTGAAAAAAAAGGATATGAAATATGACAGTAAAAAATGTATGGGCGCGTTTTTTTTTATATTGTTATTTGAAAAGGTAAATAACCCAATGTTTTAAAGTCTATATATTAAAATCTGACTTTCTCAGAATTCAATTCCCCACCCCCTCCCCGACACACACACTCTCTCACATTTCCCTAATCTTTATATTATTATTACTAACGTCTCCGAAACACTTCTAGCAGTTAGTTCAATCCTCGTAAAGTTTATTTAAACCTCTCTCTCTTCCTCTTTCCTCAGCCGCATGTTCTCCTCCCCAACCCCCCCCCCCCCCGAAACTCTCTTTCTTTTCCTCTTTCTCTATTTCTTGTCCCATCTCTCCACTCCCTTCCTCCCTTCCACTCCCTTCCTCCCTTCCACTCTCTCCCTCCCTTCCACTCTCTTCCTCCCTTCCACTCTCTACCTCCCTTCCACTCTCTATTTTACTCATTTCTCTTTTCTCTCAGTATTTATCTTTTTGTATTGGTCTCTCTCATCTTTCTCGTATCTTTTATTTTTTTCTCTTTTTGTTTTCTTCTCTCGCTCGTTTTTATTCTCCGCTCACTCTCCGACGCACTCTCTACACTATCAATTTATGCACCTTCTTATTTCCCCTGGAAGAAGCTAAATGATATAATATTCTATATCCTCCCCCCCCCCCCCCCCCGTGGGTTTGTTTTGTCTAAGCTTACACTTTGTGTGTTTGTCTGTTTGTCCGTGTCTGTATCCCCCCCCCGCCCAACATCTCCCCCTCACCCCTCCATTACACCTCCTGTACAGTCAGTGCCATCCTCTCTCTCTCTCTCCAGCATCTTTCACCCAAACCTCCTCCTTCACCTACTATTTTGTTTTTCAAACCCTCTGCTTGTACCCCCCACCCCTTTTTCTCCCCGATCCACCCCCCCCCCCCCCCACTAGTTTTGTGTGTGTGCTAATGGTGCTAATTTATCGTCTGCTGTTTATCACCACCTCAAGCTCCCCGTCTTTTTTTTTTCTTCCTCCTCCGAACCCTCGACTGCACTCGTTTCCCGCCAATTTTTAGGTTTGTAATGTTTTCACGTCATAACCCCCACCACCAGCCTCGTTCTGGTTGTACCCGAATCTCGTTTCAAACCCACTTACCTTAATGCCCGTGACACGTATCTAACTCCGGGAAATAGACCGGGAAATCTCGTTTCTAACCCGCCTAATGCCTGAAACGGTTTGCCTGCTGGAAAGTAAGGCACAAGATAATTAAACGAAGAAAACAAAGTATGCCGACATAGGCGCCAAAAATTACCAAAAATTTTATTTTCGCTTTTTTTTGGGTGTTCGCAACTATTGAATTTAAAAAAAAATCTCTCCCCCATCCACCCTCCATCATCATCTCATCCAACCCCCCTCCCCTTTTAAAAAAAAATGCAAAAACAAAAACAAATTCTGTAGAGAGCCAAGCAAAATCAAATTTCCTAAACGCAAACATTGAAAATATTGACGTTTCATTTCAGGTTATCTCCCTTTTGCTCAAAGACTTGCTCCCCCACCCCCCTTTTTACATTTTTTCTTCTCCCCTCCCCCTAACCGGCTTATAGAATCAAGTAGTTTTAACGCCCCCCCCCCCCTACCCTACCCCACCTCCTCCAATACGATGGTCAGACGGTAGCCGCTACACAAAATACTATTGACTCACCAAATGTCAACTTTGCGCGATTCGCTCTCGGCTTTAAAAAAAAACTTGTTGTTGTTTTGTTTGTGGAGATATATGCGGGTGTGGGGTTTGTGTTGGCAAGTAGTTCGAATCTGATTGGTTCATACACGCCAGGGAAGTAGTTGGGGCTCAGCTGGAGGGTGGGGGTGAAGTGGGGGGGGGGGACTCGACCGTGTATCTGTCAATCTGTATAAATATAAAACGTGTGGGTGTGATCTCTATCTAATGATTGGGAGACATAATTTACGAAACCTACAAATTATGACGAATAAAAAAAAGGCAAGCTTATACATTTTATTTTCAACTCTCGCTCTAGAGTCACTCTAGACTGTTGTTAAGTATTTGGTGGATACCTGAACAATCTCTCTCCTTTCCTTCTCTCCCACTCTCTCTCACTCTCTCTCCATTTTTCACTCTCACTCTCTCTCTTTCTCTCTCCCCCTCCCCATCTCTCTCTCTCTCTCTCTCTCTCTCTCTCTATATATATATATATATATATATATATATATATATATATAGGCCTACATGTACTTATGCCCATGTAACTACTTACCTTAATGTGAAACAGATGAAGGCGCAATTTCTAAACAGCTTTCTTCCCGCTGTTTGTAAATAATGTTTACTAATGGTACAGCCAGTAATAGTCCCAACCCCCACCTACACCCACCCTGCCGGGGCCTCCTCATCTTCAGTACACCATCCCCCCGATTCTCTCTTCCACTTCTTGTTTTTGTTGTTGTTTCTTTCTTTCTCTCACATAACGGCATGTTGTAGCTTGATGGTAAAACGAGTTTGTTTTGTTGTAGGCGAGTGCTCGTGTGTGCAGAGTAGCGAATATGCACTACGGGGGTAGTCTGGTGGCCCAAAGAACTTGAAAAAAAAAAGAAAAACGTTTACGATTCTGTTATTGTTATTGCATTTTAAAACCACGAGAATTCTCCGTGTTTTTGTTATTGCATTTTAAAACCACGAGAATTCTCCGTGTTATTGTTATTGCATTTTAAAACCACGAGAATTCTCCGTGTTATTGTTATTGCATTTTAAAACCACGAGAATTTTCCGTGTTATTGTTATTGCATTTTAAAACCACGACAATTCTCCGTGTTATTGTTATTGCATTTTAAAACCACGAGAATTTTCCGTGTTATTGTTATTGCATTTTAAAACCACGAGAATTCTCCGTGTTATTGTTATTGCATTTTAAAACCATGAGAATTCTCCGTGTAGTGTTATTGTTATTGTATTTTAAAACCACGAGAATTCTCCGTGTCATTGTTGTTGTATTTTAAAACCACAAGAATTCTCCGTGTTATTGTTATTGTATTTTAAAACCACGAGAATTCTCCGTGTTATTGTTATTATTATTGTTGTTATTGTTATGTTTCTCCTTTCCTCCATGTGCTGGATCATGGGGTATCGTTTGTTGTGAGGGGAAGTTGTTAGTTTATGTTGTTGTTGAGTTTTTTTCTCTTCAGCAGAGCCGATGTTGTGGATTAGTGGTGTTACAACCCCCTCCCTCAGCCACCCTCCTCCCCCCCCCCCCCCCCCCCCCACTCTGGGTTAGATCCACCCATTGAAAGATAAACACACATTTCAGTGGTGGAAAGTTTAGGGGTAATAGATAGAGAGACGAGCGTAGAAAGAAACGGATGGATAGACAGACAGTGATACGGGTGAATGGATGGAAGGATGAGTGGATTGGGTGATTGATTATGTAGATTTAATTGGGTTAGATAGACTATAGATGTCTAAGATGGGTTAGCTAGACTAGGCCAATTAGATAGACTATAGCTGGATTAGATGGGATATATAGACTAGATCAATTAGATAGATTATAGATGGATTAGATAAACTAAAACCAATTAGACTAGAAATAGATTAGATGGGTTAGATAGACTAGATGGACAAGTTAGACTCGATGGACCAGATCCACTGGATGGATTAGATAGAATAGATAACAGTCAAAAGCTCAGTTTGTAAAATCATTGCAGTGAAGGTATCGTACAGGCCACGCTGTTCGCATATCTGAAGTAGCCACTAATCATGGTAGGGAATCTGCCCCGCGCTCTTATATAGGTCGCGCAAGGTCCCGGAAGTCAAGTTAACGCACCGGACATGACGCATAATTAAAGACTCTCAAGGCTTGATTAAGGAGCAAGAGATGTGGCCCGGAGATGGAAGGGAGGGGGAGAAAGGGAGGGGAGTTACAGTTTCTTACTTTATCTTAGTCTCGGGGACTCGGACGGAACCGAGCTTAGATTAAGCTATCATTTGTCCATCTGTGGTCATCTATTTCTCATTTGCTGGGCAGTGGTCACTTCTTCGCACATCCCTGATGGATCGACCTCGCCCGTGTGTGTTGTTGATATTGGATTTTGTCTCAGCCCAGGGCAGACGCCCCCTTCACCTCTATCCCCACCGCCTGCCTTCAAAATCTCCCCCCACAACACGGCCATATTAATTTTCTTACCCTCCCCCCCTTCCATTCGACCCGTTGCGAATTCTCCGACCCCCCGACCCCCAAACGGGATCCTGTAGATCGATTCAGATTTACAGTAATTAATTTCAGTCGTGCATTCATCAATGTCTGGGGTTTGTTTGGGTTTTTAAAAAAGATGTATTTATTGGTTGTTCATTTATCAAAGCACTATATCAGGTTTTTCATATCTATTGAAATGTAGCCCCTTGGTGTGTGTGTGTGTAACGGGATGATCTGTGACTTTCACGCTTGGAAGTCTTCGGGGAGGGGGGGGCATCGATCTGAGGCGCCCTTGGGGGGAAGAAGGGCGTAATTGGAAAACGATAGTAGCCTTTTTTTTCAAACCCGTCTGATCTATAGTTATTGAAAAGCTTAACGGTTTCGTTGGCCTAATTTTACAGCGGGATTGTGTGGGCACCGTGATGTCTTTTAAAAATGTACTTTTCTACCAATGTTTCAGTTACATATCAGATATATATATATATTGATGCAATTACAATGTATATTTATATTCTAGCTACAGTGTACCGGTATATTGATGTTCTAAGTTTTTTGTTTACTTTTCAAACAGTGAAACTGATGCCTGGCATGAAGCGGCGGGTGCAAGTGGCCATGGGGGCGGATGTCAGTCTGGAGTGCCCCAGCTACGGCCACCCAGGTGGGAACATCAGCTGGAGCAAGATCGGCGGCAGCCTGCCAATCGGTCGCTTTAACCTGACAGACTTTGGTGAGTCCTGGTGCAGACACTGAGCAGCACTTTAAGATTAGATTAGTTGCTGTTAGTGCAAAAAACATCGATTGGGATTAGATTAGTTGGCTAGTTGCAACACATAGATGAGATTACACTAGTTGTGTAGTTGTCACGTGTCAAAATCACAGAACCCAGTTGATACACCCCTTTAAAGAAAGAAAGTGTTCTTTGAAGAATTCGTCTGTTAGGAACTTGGGGTGTTCTATCAGTCCAAATATCTTGTGTTTAGAGGCTCACTATTCGTCACTGAGTGTAGACACAGTATCCTTGATCCATTCATTTAATTCTTATTGTTAATAAGTTAGTAACAGATCTTTTTAGCCCAAGTTAGTTACAGTTTAATGTGTTTAACCTAAGTTAGAAACAATAAGATGTGTTTAGCCTAAGTTAGTTACAGCTAAAATGTGTTTAACCTAAGTTAGTTACAGTTAGACGTCTTTAGCCTAAGTTAGTTACAGTTAGACGTCTTTAGCTTAAGTTAGTTACAGTTAGGCGTGTCTAGCCTTAGCTAGTTACAGTTAGACCTGTCTAGCATAAGTTAGTTACAGTTAGACCTGTCTAGCATAAGTTAGTTACAGTTAGACCTGTCTAGCATAAGCTAGTTACAGTTAGACCTGTCTAGCATAAGTTAGTTACAGTTAGTTTAGATGTGTCTAGCCTAAGTTAATACAGTTAGATACGTTTAGCCTAAGTTAGTTACAGTTAGATGTGTCTAGCCTATCTGACTTCCCTGGACATTACAACTCTACTAGATAGTTCTTCCCAAAACAAGAGCTGTATATGCATATCTTTTTTCTTATTACACTTATCCAGTAAAAGATTTATGTTTACATTTCTCCTGGCCTGTAGTTTTGCACCTGCTCTCTGCTAATAAGCTCTTTGCTTATAAATCAAATGTAATATTTATATGAATAGTTGGTTACCATGGCAACAGTAAACCAGCTGTGTTTGGAACATGATGAGTTAACTTTGCAATACCTCAGACACCTGAATGTTATTGACACTTTCAAACAAAAACACTAGCCAGTTTGTAATTAACAAAAAAATACTTGCCAGTTTGTAATTTGAAAAAAATAGTTGCCAGTTTGCAATTTCTTGAAACTATATTATTTTTAGCCAACTATAGTATTTTTTCTTTCCAGGTGTTTTTTTTTAGATGAATTTATTATTTCTGAATTTAGAATAACTGTATTATAACTATATCAATTAATAAACATGTTTTTTTTCTGTTTTGCTAATTTAGTTGAAATATTAATTATTTTTCTTGAATGCTGTAAACAAAAAGTTCATTTCGATGCACTACTTGTCTCCCTTGCAGGAAATATTAATATTGAGTCTGTCCAGTATGACGACACCGGTACCTATAGGTGCCAGAGCTCCACAGGGTCAGACCAGGTGGTGCTGGAGGTCTTCACCATCCCCGTGGTGCAAGTGGTCAGGCAGCCGGGCAAATCCGTCCACGTTGGCGACAGGGTTGAGTTTGTCTGCTCCTACGGTGGCCTGCCGAAGCCGACCCTCCGCTGGTACCACAATGGGAGGGAACTGAGCAGCAGTAGTGAAGGTAGGGAACAATGATGTAGGCATGTCTGCTCAAAGTCTGTTGCAGCTCTTTAGGTGTGGAAAGGGGAAATGTTACTGTTGTAGCGAAAACTCTTGTATTTGTATACTCATATCTACAAAATCAGGAGATATTAAGAGGTTTACCAAAATTTCAGTTTCAATATTTTATTTTAAAAAAAACTGTACGTGAACTATTTAAAAAAATATTTCTTTTTGTAACTTTTTGATTAAATAACTTTTCACTTAATTAGTTAAACATGGATTTTTAAAATACTTATTACTTCAATACAATATACATTTTCAATTTATCAGCTCTGCAACCAACAAAAAATGTATTATATCTTTGTTTTGTGTCACAGAAATGGTAAATTAAAAACTGCTACTCCATTTGTTTTTGTGTCACAGAAATGGTAAATTAAAAACTGCTACTCCATTTATTTTTTTTGTGTCACAGAAATGGTAAATTAAAAACTGCAACTGCATTAGTTTGGTTTGTTTTGTTCTAGGTAACCTGGTATTGAGTAAAGTCAGCACTGCAGACTCGGGTATTTACCAATGTATGGCCTCCAACATCTTAGGAACAAAATACGGGGTCCTCAGCTTGTTGGTGAATCCACAGGCTAGGGTCATCAAAACAACAGGTACCTGAACTATTTTTTCAACACTGAATTGCATTTCTAAAGCTTTTATATTTTGGTTGTTGTATTTTTTGGTTTAAAAATTTAACTTCCCATTAGATAAAAAGTCTGAATGTACTTGAATAATTTCCATGTTAAAATATTTAAATAATTATTTGCACTTGTGCCTTCAAAAGAGTAGGCTAATGGTCCAAAATGCTAAACAGAGGATTTAATTCCAGCCTAGAATTTCAATAAGGGTTTTAAAAATAATGTTAAGTTGTTAGATTTGCTGACCAGTTCAGCGAACCCTTTGGAGACAAAAATGTCAATTATCTTTTTAAAAAAAAGGAAATTATAAAAAAAATTTTTTTTTTTTTTTACAAATCTTCATGTCTTTCTATTCAAACATTAATGTGGTTGATTGTGTGATTTTGACATTCTGTTTGTTGTTTTGTCCCCAGTTGCCCCACACACTGAACTTGTTACGGTCAATGCAACAGAGCATCAGCAGCACAAAGTTGAAAATGGACGAAGAGACAGAAAGAAAAACGGAAGGAGGAAATCGGCCAACCTGAGAGACAAGAAGAAGAAGAAGAAGACGGGCAAAGGGCATCCAGGCGAGGCTGAGAAACGTAAGGGTTTGTTTTAGCTTGGTTAGCATTGTCTCGTGGGTTCTCACATTGTCTCATGGGTTCTCACATTGTCTCATGGGTTCTCGCATTGTCTCATGGGTTCTCGCATTGTCTCATGGGTTCTCACATTGTCTCATGGGTTCTCACATTGTCTCATGGGTTCTTGCATTGTCTCATGGGTTCTCGCATTGTCTCATGGGTTCTCGCATTGTCTCGTGGGTTCTCGCATTGTCTCGTGGGTTCTCGCATTGTCTCATGGGTTCTCACATTGTCTCATGGGTTCTCACATTGTCTCATGGGTTCTCGCATTGTCTCATGGGTTCTCGCATTGTCTCATGGGTTCTCACATTATCTCATGGGTTCTGGCATTGTCTCATGGGTTCTCACATTGTCTCATGGGTTCTCACATTGTCTCATGGGTTCTCGCATTGTCTCTTGGGTTCTCGCATTGTCTCATGGGTTCTCGCATTGTCTCATGGGTTGTCACATTGTCTCATGGGTTCTCACATTGTCTCATGGGTTCTCACATTGTCTCATGGGTTCTCACATTGTCTCATGGGTTCTCACATTGTCTCATGGGTTCTCACAATCAAACCCATGCTGTTGTAATTCCATTCTTTAATTTTACTCTTCACATGACAACTCAATTAGTTGATGGGTTATCTTTTCATTTTGTTTTCTACTTTGTAGCCAAATATGCCCCTTCAGTGCCTACAGTGAACCAACTCTCAGACAAGTCAGTCATGCTGAACTGGTCAGTGTCAGACTTTGGCAACGGCCAGACCATAAAGTTTTTCAAGGTTCAGTACAAGGAGATGCATATAGATGAGAACAAGTGGCTTACCCCCGACGCCATCTTGGCCCCAGAGACCAGGAGATTTGAGGTGGTCAATCTGAAAATAGGTCAGTGTTATCATAGTTCAAGTTGTTTGTTTTTTTTAGACATATTGAGTTATGTACAGGTATATAGTTAGAAAGGTTTTTGAATAGGCTTTAATATATCACACTTCTTTATGAGTTGAAAATGTTGTGAGAAAACTTAAATAAAAGTATTTTTTTAAATAGGTCTAGTGTTAAAAACAACACACAAAAAAAGCCTGAAATATGATTCAGATGTGGATAATATAGCTATTTTGATTTTTTAAAAAGTAGTTTTCGCCCTCATTGACCCCCCCACTTCACAAAATTGCTTTCATCCTGGCTCCAGTCCAGCGACTTGAGTACCATTTCATCAGAAGGGGTCACAAATTTGTTCATTTTAATCCTTCTTGTATCGACCTACTGTCCTGCTATGGCCATTATTTTACTAATCTCTTCCTACGGCCTAGACAGGCTGAGACATCGATAGGGTTCCAAAATTTATTTATTTTTTTTTTTTTTTTTGTTGGTAAAAATTATTAACACATAGAGAGTAAATAGTTAGAGACATAGCAACTTACTGTATAAGAATAACCTATTTCATAAAATAATTGTATTCATTTGTAATATTAATTCATAAGAAAAAGTTTCAACAACACAAGTCCATAATAACGGAAGGTTATTGGGTAGTGTCCATTAGGACCGCACTTTCAATTTAAAAAAAACCTCAGTAATTGGTCAATTTTCGTAATTTAAGAAGCTAAATAAATTTCAACTATTCAGCTATCGAATAAATATTCTGCCCGAGACTATGGTGAAATGTCAAATCCTATATTTTGTTCTTTAAATAGACATCCTTCCTTGAGGAATATATAGACGCCTGGGCTCCAGGGAATTTCTTTTTTTGTTGACAATATACTTGTTTGGAGCTGTGGAAAAGAAATACGTTGAAGACTATTATACATGCCTGGTACTGTAAGGGTTAAAGCAGACCTGCCTACCCCCCACTGGACCCATGAGGGAGACAGAGGCTAGTTATGTGGGAGATTTTCCAACTGATGAGGGAGATTTAGAGCAGCATAACAAAAATACATAATAATATAATTATAATTATACACAAACTATTTTATCATAGTTATAAAGAAACACAGGTTTGCAGCATAATATATGATAATATTTAATCTACATGAAGTAACATCATTTCAAATGCAATGGTCAGTGCAGGTCTTCCTGACCATTGAAAAAATACGCTCACAAGGCGCGCTAGAGTGGGGAATTGTGAGTATCCCCTTCATGACTAGAGAGTTGGGGATACTCGGAGGACAACTTTGTCCAGCTGTGATCAACCCGTTCATTTACTGGCAGATCCAAGTCAGTACTATGCAGCTTGGCGAACTGCTCAAGGATAACATCCCTGTCAGCATCTCCCATCAGCATTGGAAACCTATCTAAGAAGTAATTTAGATGGGAAGACGTTATGTTCTTTCTTTCATGAAGTTTGACTACAACTGAATTGACAAGGACTTGGTCATCCAAGGGCAGGTTTTGCACCAAGTATTCACAGACTTTACAAAATTAAAGTCTTACAGACTTGTAAAACTCAGAAATTGTCTCCTCTCTAAGTTTATAGAAGGAGGGGCACATGACAGAAAAAGTCGTTTTAATTTTTGATTAGGCCCTAACCCCAAACCGTGGGTGCCACTCACTTGAAGCAGTGAACCCTGAAAACCTTTTCTTAAAATTTCTTGATTCCTGAAACCTACTTTCCAAAATTTTACAAACCCTGAAATTTATCGCAACTCCTAAAATTTATATTATTTTTACTATATTGAATATACCGGTATATATATAAAATGTAATATAATATAGGCTACACCAATAAGCAATGTTGTTTTTACAATATGTTTCTGCATATTATGATAGGAAAATTATGTCTTTAAAATGTTTTATATGATTGTGTTATTGCTAGGCCTAAGCTTACTTTGGTTATTGATAAATGGCTTGAAAAATCTTTTTAAAAAATGGACAAATCTAAAATCATAGTTAACATACAAAGATGTGTTATTTTAACAATTTAATAACATCATTCCTATTGATCTTATCATAACTCTTTTGTTTTTTTCAAGTTAAGCTAGCTTACTTTAAAGATATAATTATGTGTTTCTTTATTCCCCATTTACTTGTTTCTGTATTTTCTAGGTCAGTTACCAATAAATGTAATTAAAATATTGTATCCTAATCCTAGTGACTTTAACTCTTAGGCATATGATACATTAGTTTATTTAGAATAACATGTTAACTAGTAAACTATTGAATCTAGTCTGTAACTTCAAATACCTAATAACCGAAAAGAGGTAAAAAATAAAAATTGAAGGATTAATAGACCTACACATTTTTTTTTACGGTAGGCTATATAGTTCAGTGAAATGACGTATTTTTATTTTGTTATGAAAATGAGCAAATTCGTGAAAGCGCGACACTAACAATTTAAAACTTCGTTTTGAAATTAATTTAAATCAACATTATTTTATAATTTTCTTGTTATGTCCGATATTGTTAGAAAAATAATATGCACCAGCATAAGTGACTGCTAGGACTAGGCCTAGCTAGTTCTAAACATTACACCGACAGTTTTACTCCATTCATTAGGCCTAATAAATATGACTGCAACGTATATAAAATATAATGCTATATTAAACAGTAGGCCTAACTGTGACATTGCTCCAATAGATAAATTTATTCATATTTCGTCGCCTTCATTAGCCTATAGCGGGCTGATAAAAAACGCATTTTTAATGGAGGAAAAAAAAAAGCAGTTTTAATCTTTCCATTGAAATGACAATAACCTTTCATATTACAAGCTTATAGTTAGGCCTAGCCTAATATAGGCCTACTAATAGTATAGCCTACACGGAGGTGTGAAACAGTCGCCGAGTCGGGAATTACCAATTACCGATATGACGATAAAAATCTAGGCGGCTGGAAAATTTAGGCAGCCTACCTTATTTTCCGATCATTAAAAATTTTGTAGTGAATTTTTAAAAAATCCAACCATATAGCGTGACATTTCATAGCTTATAGGCATATACTGTAGGCCTATCTAGGTATGGTTTACAGTATGCCTACCAGGTCTATTAAGTCTATTCATAGCGGATCCGATTCTCACCGAACCGAGTTTCATACCGCGATTTCAGACCCGTAGATTTTTTTTTTGTTGGTTAACCCACGAACCCGGAACCAAAGTAAATTGAATCTCGCGAATCCGGCGCCGAAAAATATTTAGCCTCGCGAATCCGGATTTCCGGGATAATCCGGAAAAGTGGCACCTCTGCCCCAAACTCCACTTTTCAAAGGCACATATTGATTTTCATAAAAAAATAATTATAATGGAATTTAATAATAGCCATTTTATATTTTATTTATCTTATAAAAAACTTACTATTTATTATTATATTTACATAGAGGTTTCAGTTATTTAGGGCTTTTGAAAAAAATAATTCTCCCGATATAGCCTAACTTAATGGCTAATGGCAAAATAACAGTGTTTGAGTATGACGTATTCAATGGCTGAAGCTTCGGATCAGCTTTTCCACTCAAAATCTAAACTTTAAACTAACAGTCTTTCATATGTAGAGGCAAAATTATATTCTGAGTCACATAGCATTAGCAGACCTGCCTACCCTGGAAAAACGCTTGGAGTATTCTTGAGAAGGCTAAAGTGTACTTTTCCGAGGTCAAGTGTACTATGCAATAATAATTGTCATCTATCGCACCAATTATTCAAAATAATAGTCATTAAACTAAAACAGTTGTTTCATTTAATGTTTAAAACAAGCAAAGAAAATCTGTTTTGATTTTTAAGCACACTTTAATAAATATATGTTTCAAATGGTAATGAAATAGACAGCTGGTGTGTGTTCAATAATTAATTTTTCTGTCCTCCTCCATTTGGTTACCTCAGCTATTTGTTTGATCATGCTTCTTTAGACTCTGGTAGTATGTTCAGCAGTTTTAAGTCTTTATCATTAAGAGCCTTTACAGACTCCAAAATGCCCATGGCCGGGACTTGAGCACCAGAAGGCTCTCCATGGTCTGGTCAGACATTAAGGAACGCTGTGGTGTCCGGTTCGTCCTGACACAGCTGAAAACACGTTCGCAGTGGGCACTGCTGTGTGGTATGGTGAGAAGCCCCAGCATCACATTCTCCAAGTCTTCAAACATCAAGCTGTCAGTATCTTCATGCTTCATTTCAGCAATAGAAAACCATGTGCGATCAATTCTGTCCTTGATGCACCCTGACACATCAGTAGATTGATATAGGCAGAACTGCTCAGCAACTTTGCCTAGTGAGGTGTTGGCGACCAGGACAGGAAATCTGTTGATGATGAATTCCAGATTGCTGAACCTGACTACTGCAATTTGACATCTGCCACTTCTGCATGCATCAACAAGTCAACATCGACGCCACAGCCATTGTCAGCACATCTGAGCACGACAGCGACAAGTTATTATCCACAATGATGTTGCAAATCATTGCTTCTGCACGAGTCACATCACGCTGAAGTTGCTCCTCCCCAGCGACGGGCTCAGGCTTCACAAAAAAAGACCTAATATTTTGTATAGGCATAGACTTTTCTTTCTCAACAGCCAGTTTCTGGTGCGACTCCGATTCGTCATGTCTCTAACAGTCATAGAGCCCTCCGTGTCCCACCGAGAAGTCGATATGACAAATAGTGCAGTGTGCCGATGTGTCACTGTTGGATGACACATGCAAGTACTTATATTTCATAGAATATTTATTTATAAACTTTTGCTTCCGAGCAGAATACGCCTTCGCTTTTTTACTCGGAGCAGACTCGGAAGCTTCTTCGTCATCCGCTTCATGATTTCGTGCACCCTGTGTAAGTTTGCTGTCAGCCATACTTTTGATCGCCGAATTTGGACATTTGCGAGAGAGGAAAAAAGGATATCAGGTCAAGGTCGCCGCGCCGTGTAACAAGTTAGGTACTACTAACAATGTAGGGCCTACAGCGAGCTCCGTGTTCTACATAAAGTTTATAGTGACGATTTTACATCATTGAATCATTGATAGTAATAATTGAAACCCCGACGTTGAGCCGAGATCAAGTCTATTAATAAATAGTTGCTTTCGTTTAGTAGGCTGATAAAGAAAAGAGTTTTAATGTTTTAATCTCTCCGTTAGTAAAATAAAACGTCAAGAATTTAAAAGAAAGCCGCGAGTAAAGCGTGCGTGACGTAGCCTACAGATTGACCTAAAAACAAATTCGCGTGAAGTAGGCTTAGGCTATTTACCGATTGCCGTGTCAGACCATAAAAACGTAGATTTATATAGATCTAGACTTTAGACTATGAAACTACCGAGTCCCAAAAAGTTACATTACGGGATTGCGCTAAAAAAAAGTTTTTAAAACTCAGGAGGCACGAGTAGGCCTATAACAATTACCCCGAGCCACGAAAGCAAAAACTAGGGTAACCCTGACCTAAAAATAAATATAGAATCACACATGCATTTTATTTCGCCTTTTAAGATTTCATGAAAGAAAAAAGTTGATCATTTATAGTTTCCCAAAACTTAAATTGGCCGGCATGCCGGCCATAGCCGGCACTCTAAACTCTTTCACCCAAGCAGAATAGCCTACACCTTCGCTTTTTTACTCGGAGCAGACTCGGA
Organism: Anisus vortex; assembly: GCA_949126835.1. Classification (NCBI taxonomy): domain Eukaryota; kingdom Metazoa; phylum Mollusca; class Gastropoda; family Planorbidae; genus Anisus; species Anisus vortex. Next base: position 29,344,544 of record OX421503.1, on the reverse strand, counting down.
AGCTTCTTCGTCATCTGCTATGTTTCATGATTTCGTGCACGCGGTGTAGGTTTGCTGTCAGCAGAATTTGGATATTTGCGAGAGAGGAAGAAAAGGATATCAGGTCAAGGTCGCCGCGCAGTGTAACAAGTAAGGTATTGAAACAGACGATAGATCTATCCATTTTCGACCAGTCAAAACATCGGGTTTTATGTAACTGCGATTTAATGATCGTCTAATTACCGAAAAGAAAAGAAATAAAATGAAAAATTGCGAAATCATATTTTTTTATTCAAGAAGTCGTATTTTTAAGACGCTCGGTGTAACAGCCGTATTTTGTATCCTAAAGCGTACGAAAATACGCCCAAAGCGTACGGGTAGGCAGGTCTGCATTAGCATGCCTTAAAAAGGTTACTAACTGATTTATAACGTAAGCCAGATGACCTAGCTTATTCCATTTCAATACAATAGTAATAGCATTAGCCTAGGCATTGCATTGCTTAGATTGCTAGCAACAAGTTCGACAAACATCGTTGTAAAAATAAATGTAAAAAAAAAGAAAAGTAGAGCGAAAAACGGAAGATTATTTAATAGTAAAAGGAATTAACTATTTTTATTATAAGACATTGGATTGGAAATCGCAATTTTATCGTAGTTTTTATCTGCCGATTTTTTTAGCCGGCACAGACCAGAAAGTGAAAGTGCCGCCATTTTTTGGCCGATTCGATGGTAAAATAAAGGAAAATGTGTATACTGCGCATGTCCATGCAAATAAATTTTAGTTTCGACTTCCGATTTTCGACAGAAAAAGATTCGCATTTTTTGCAAGTGTCGGAAAAATATGGATCGGAAAAAAAAAATTAACAATTTTCGAAAAAAAAATCCATAGGCGGGGAACAAAAAAGCGGAAGAATTTTAAAGGTGTGCGTAAAAGCGGAAAACAGGGTTCAAATGCGTAGAACTCCCGCACAATGCGGGAGAGTAGGCAGGTCTGGTTAAAGATGGGTTCCAATAGTATAGTTGGTACTGTAAGGGTTAAAGATAGGTTCCAATAGTATAGTTGGTACTGTAAGGGTTAAAGATGGGTTCCAATAGTATAGTTGGTACTGTAAGGGTTAAAGATGGGTTCCAATAGTATAGTTGGTACTGTAAGGGTTAAAGATGGGTTCCAATAGTATAGTTGGTACTGTAAGGGTTAAAGATAGGTTCCAATAGTATAGTTGGTACTGTAAGGGTTAAAGATGGGTTCCAATAGTATAGTTGGTACTGTAAGGGTTAAAGATGGGTTCCAATAGTATAGTTGGTACTGTAAGGGTTAAAGATGGGTTCCAATAGTATAGTTGGTCATTGTTTGAAATGTTTCAGATTTTTATTTCAGTCTTGTAAGTAGACCTGTAAAGAGCTCTCAAATAGTCTTGTATTCTGACAAGGTCTCTTCAGAATAACTGTTACACCATATACATTTTGTTCTGCATTAGAGAAGCATTGACCAAGCTGTAAATACCAACCAAGGCTCTTAGGCTAAAAAAAAAAAATTTTAGTAGATTAAAGGGGAGTTCTGAAGTTGCTCTTGTGTCTTAAAGTTTAGGTTTATCATTTGCCTGTAAAAGTTTACTGGACATTGCAGCGGCCATACAATCTCTTGGCATATTATGGGCTCTGAGACGTATAAATCTTGTGCTCTCCATGCTCTCGGTGTAATTATTCTTTAAAAAGAAAAGCTCTTCATTGAACTCGTATGTTGCCTACCAATAGGTGCCGCCTACAAATTCAGAATCTGTGCGGTTTTTGAGGACGACGACAACAGAAACTCTGCCAGCACCAAAATTTTCAAGCTGAAGATGGAGCCCCACACCCAGCCCAGACCGCCGGAGATTGCTCCGATGATTGTAGAGGTCTCCCCCTTGGAGTTCCAGGGAAATTACGCCCTGGGAGTCAAGTGGCAGGTGAGTTGATTTATTGTGCGTGTGTTGGCTTGTCACAATTTGATGTTTTGAAATCTAGCTTTTGAAATCCTTTATACAGTCTCTTTACATTCAACAGTATTGATGAATATAATACTATAATACGAAAGCTCTTCTTGATGGGTTTTTGGAAAGTTTTATTCTTTCTATTAGTCAGTGTTGTTGAGTTTTTTTAGTGGCAGTGAAATTTCAATTTATTATTTTTCTAGAATATATCTCATAAGATTACTTATGTGTGAAAGCTTTTTTAAAATTTAAGTTGCTAAATCACAAGCTATAAGCTGCCTGTACTTTTGAGTTGGCCGTTGAAAGCAGTCTGGGGGAAAGCTCTTATTATGGTACGAATGCCCCAGGTTATTATTTCTCCCTCGGACTGGTGCATGTCCCTTAGTCCATTGGATGGGTGCATTACATTTGTTGGGGAAATGTAAAGGTAGCTGGGCATTGTGCTGGCCGGCCACACTATCCTATGGTTGGCCATGACCATGGAAATTATGAACACTGTTTTACTTCCCCCGTGTACCAACCTTGTGTGAATGATATTTTACTTTTTTTTTATTTGGCTGTTGAATGCAATCAGTGACATGTACGGTATCTTATATGTTGATGAAGCTCCTTCTATATTAAAGATCATTGCTATCTTAAGCTGTTGGCTACAGCTGTTTTATCTTAAGCTTTTATCTTAAGCTGTTGGCTACAGCTGTTTTATCTTAAGCTGTTGGCTACAGCTGTTTTATCTGAAGCTGTTGGCTACAGCTGTTTTATCTTAAGCTTTTATCTTAAGCTGTTGGCTACAGCTGTTTTATCTTAAGCTGTTGGCTACAGCTGTTTTATCTTAAGTTGTTGGCTACAGCTGTTTTATCTTAATAATACATCTGTGATCCCCTTTAGTATTGGTGTGAGAATTGTTTTGTTCCTGGTTAAATGCTATTTTATTTCATTGTAATTTATAAACCTCTGCCTTCCAGTTCAAGCCTGAGACCAGTCCCCCAATTGAAGGCTTCATCATCTACTACAAGCCCTACGGTACCGACCTGCCTGACACGGAGAAGAGGGTGCCCGGCGCATCCGTCTCCTCTGAGGTCATACGGGACCTGGCACCCAACACAGACTACAGCATCCGCATGCACAGCTTCAACATGGCTGGAGTCAGCCAGGCCAGCAACCTCGTGGTCAAGACGACCAAGTCTAAAGGTCAGTCTGACATTGAAAAACATTGGTCTCCCGTTAGTAAATTAGATCACGGAGACTATAGTTCATCCATATGGTACTAATGGTTAACTATAAAGATTTAGGTTCCAGCTTAATAATTGGGGGCACTGAGGCCGATTGGCTGGCGTACAGCACATGACTTAAAAAAAGGAAAAAGACAAATTGAATTTAGGATTAGAAAAAAATAAATGTCCCGTACGTCAAAAGAAATAGTTTATGCAGGTTTTTATTTGTTGTTGATTACGCTTTATCTGTCTTGAACAGGTTCAACAGCTGCAATTGAACAGACAGAGATTGTGCCTCCGCCTGAGGAGCCAGAGGGCACTACCGAGGCCCCCATAGCCGACCGCCGCAGCAGCGAGGCACTGGAGCAGCCGGTCATCCTGGGCATAGTCCTTGGGGCACTGTTGCTGGCACTGTTGGTCCTGGTTACCATGTGCTGGTGGAAGCAGAGGCAGCAGAAGAGGAGAAGTAAGGCTTTCATTTCATGAGTCTCTAGTGTCATTATCAATGTATTTTTCAGTACCCGGATATGTTCAAGTATGGGTTATTTATAGTGGTGTCAGTAATCGAACATCATTCATGAACTAATCTGTACCATGTTACTTATTCCACAGATCTCTGCAACAATGCCGCCCAGCAGAAGTTTCAGGACCAGTCCAGGTGTATCTTCGCAGACGGCGGGCTGTCCTCAAAGCCCAGCGGCAACCTCTACCCTTCAAACGGAAGCATTCCAGTGGGCAACGGGCACGGGCCCCCGCACGACATGCGCGGGCAGATGAACATTGATGTCAACCCTCTGGCAGAGTATGACGTCCAAACCAACGTTCACGGAGACGGCCGCCCCAAGCAGTTCTATGTAAGTCATAATTTCCTGATTTTTTATGACTTGAAGTGAGATCACTTGATGAAGTACATCTTAATCCTTTAGTTAGGTTAAGCTATTCGGTTTTGTGGACCGCTGGTCGTTAACAAATGCTGACTATTATCTTGGAAATGTATAAACATAGACTGCCTTTCCATAAAGACTGACCTTTAGCTACGGTTGTTGTGCTAGTTAAAAGGTTTTGGATACAACAGTGGCCAATACTAATCTGTATTGTCACGACTTCCAATTGTCGCCACAGTCAAAGCTCATAATGTGTAACAAAATATCGCAGTTTGTATTTCTAGTAAGAGCTTCCTGTGATGTCATTTATCTTGAAACCCATTGGTTGTTGATGTATCCGCAGGGCAACAATGGTGTCGGTGGTGTCACTGGTGTTCTGCCAAGATGCAATGGAGACAAGATGTGTAAGGAGATGTCATGTCAGCATTCAGGCAACAGCCATGGCAGCTGTAATGGAGGTATAGTTGACTTTTAAATGAATCTTTCTGTCTAGTTACTTGAATCTTCCTGTATTATTACTTAAATCTTCCTGTATTATTACTTGAATCTTCCTGTATTATTACTTGAATCTTCCTGTATTATTACTTGAATCTTCCTGTATTATTACTTGAATCTTCCTGTATTATTATTTGAATCTTCCTGTATTATTAATTGAATCTTTCTGTATTATTACTTGAATCTTCCTGTCTTATTACTTGAATCTTCCTGTATTATTAATTGAATCTTCCTGAATTATTACTTGAATCTTTCTGTCTGTTTCTTGAATCTTCTTGTCTATAACTTTCAAAATATTGAAAACGTGAATAATGCTGTAATTAATTCTATTGCTTTTTCAGACATGTCCTACATGGAGTATTCAAAGCCCATGTACCCGATGCAACATCGCACCTTGCCACTCACTCCCAACCAACCGCTGCATTCTTTCTATTCCGAGGCTGGTTCACTCGGGCGTCCCATCAATCATGAATACTCAGAGCCTGGGGATCACGAGCGCATGCACTCGTCAGTGATCCCCCACGCGCTTTTTAATAAACAAAACATGGGTCACCCTGGCCTTATGAACGGCCAAGTGAGAAACTTTAACTGGCCCCGGGCCTATGATCAACCTTGCATGGACAAATCCTCTCATGTATCCATGGATAGGCTGTCGCCATGTTATCCCGCCCCGGCAGACTTTGCCGGCGGCCACTCAATGTTCGCTCAGCAGCAGCAACACAAGCGCCACCTGCCTGTGTCGCCGAGCGCCCACCTGCCGAGCTTCACCGCTGGGGGGCCCGGACCGCTCAGGGGCAACCTGGCCGGGCTTCACGGGAACGGCAAGCATAAGCGGAGGAGGAAGCGCCCGACTGTCAGGGAGCTCGTCCACGACATGAAAGACCAGGCTACGAACACAGACCTAAGCAGTAGTGGTGAGTAGCTGCCCCTTGCAGCAAGATCTTGTTTTGAACTAATAAATTAATAACAATTATCGTCTTAATTTTATTTTTTAAAATTATTTTCAATAAAATGAAATAAAAGGAAAATCCTGAAAAATTATTTTTTGATGGTTAAAGTTAAAGTTTAGGTTCTAGTTTAGTTTAGGGACATTTCTCTTTATCTTATTTCAGAAGGAAATTTTGAATTTTCAGCTTACTGTCACAGTGGCTCCAGCTCTGGCTCCGACGTGTGCAGCAAGCACTGCGACTCCAGCTTCGCCAACAACGGGAGCCTGGAGAGCCTGGAGGACGATGACTCCCAGTCCGCCATCAGCTCGGCCAGCCACGAGGAGCCGCTGGCCATCTTGCCGTCTCAATGTGATATTATGAACAGATAAAAATTACCCAGCGCTGAATATATATATATAGTATCTATAATTATATATAGAGAGAGAGTACATAGTAGTTAAACAAACCGTGTCGGAATTACATCATCAAATGTATTTTTATTTTTTGTTGGTTTTTTATTTCACTGTGCATTTTTTAACTTGTGAAAAAAATTATTTTCATGATAAACCCTGAGAACGAGATTCTATTTTCACGCTGAAGTCATTTTTCATGTACATTCAAACTTTTACCAGGAAATATTTTTGTTTTGTTGTGTTGTTGCCATTCGAAAGAGGGGGGGAGTCGAATGTATCCAAGAGTGCCGTTGTCATGGTACCCACCTCTCTCTATCTCCATTGTTGATATTGCAATATTTTTTTCAAACGTATTCTGTTAATGTCATGAATGAAACTGGTTTAGTATAAATCTGACCTTCTGACCTTCTTGTGATGTTATAGAAAAACTATTTTCTTCAACTTTAGTGAAAACTATGCATTCTAAATGTGTTTTCAATGTTTTTGTATCAAGTTTTTTTTTCTATGCAGATTTTCTTTCTTTGACTAAAAGAAAAGAACACAAGTTGAGAATAATTTATTTCATGTTGAGTTCTGTATTTCTGGTCTTGGCGTAAGATTTTGTCCGGTTTTTTTTTTATTGTTCTTCTAACAAAACTCATATTCTCTTATCATTGTTATTTGCTGTTATTTATTTATTTTAGTTCACATTGTTGTAATCAGTTGAAGAATATCATACTTACAACCTTGTATTCATTCATGACCCAGTATAATTTTACCCGCCCCAGAACCCTGGACTTTCCTCCATTGGCATATCATTGTTGACCTAATTACTGACTGTATTAATAGACTTAGCTAACTTACCCAGTTGTCCTAGAAATTAGACAACTTACCCAGTTGTCCCTGAAATTGGATTACTTACCCAGCTGTCCCAGAAACTTGCTAACTTACCCAGTTGTCCCAGAAATTGATAACTTACCCAGTTGTCCTAGAAATTAGACAACTTACCCAGCTGTCCCAGAAATTTGCTAACTTACCCAGTGGTCCTAGAAATTTGATAACTTACCCAGTGGTCCTAGAAATTTGCTAACTTACCCAGTTGTCCTAGAAATTTGATAACTTACCCAGTGGTCCTAGAAATTTGACAACTTACCCAGTTGTCCCAGAAATTTGATAACTTACCCAGTTGTCCTAGAAATTAGACAACTTACCCAGTTGTCCTAGAAATTTGATAACTTACCCAGCTGTCCCAGAAATTTGCTAACTTACCCAGTTGTCCTAGAAATTTGCTAACTTACCCAGTTGTCCTAGAAATTTGCTAACTTACCCAGTTGTCCTAGAAATTAGACAACTTACCCAGTTGTCCTAGAAATTTGATAACTTACCCAGCTGTCCCAGAAATTTGCTAACTTACCCAGTTGTCCTAGAAATTTGATAACTTACCCAGCTGTCCCAGAAATTTGATAACTTACCCAGTTGTCCCAGAAACTTGCTAATTTACTAGTTACAAATAAGAAAAAAAGCTAGTCCACCATTTTGTTGTGTGGGCTCTAGTGGAGCCTCATCCTTTATATAAAGTTCCCAAGAAGACATTTAAATAGAAAGTTTATTGGGTCATCCCCTGCCCCCCCCCCCCCTCCCCCTCTCAAGCAATCTCCTATTGTTTCAGTTTATGTTCAAATACCATTTCTTGAATTGTTTACATTCACTGGAAAACTTTTATTTCTTTCCTACATACATTTATGCAATTTTTTGGGGGAAGTTCACTCAACTCTTAAGTTATGTTAACAAATAAACAACTGCTGGATTTATCCCCTTTCCTCGTTTTTTTTCTTTCATGCCCCTCGATTTTATACAATATTGATTTTGTTATATTTATTTATTTTTTTGGTTTCAAATTGTTTTTTTTTTTCTATTTTCTGCTCATTTCATTTTTGTTTTTTGCTAATCTATGCATAATAATAATAGCAAATGTAATCAAAACCCAACCTGGCCTTTGTTTGTAGTGTACTTGGCCTTTGTTTGTAGTGTGACTTCAGTGATAATATGTAGACATTAACAGTGTAAACATGGCCAAAACATTTCTTTGTGTTAGATGTTTTGAAAATAATTTAAAATAAAAATTTTTTTCAAGACAAGGTATAAAAAATTATTTAGATAGTTAAAAGATGAAATTTTATCTTTTTTTTTCTCTGGTATTATCTTTTTTTGATGTTGGCCGAATTAGAAACCTTCATTTTCATCATAAATCTGTTAAAAGTTATGCTTTGAGCAAGTCTCAGCTTTTGGCCTTTCTTTGCTGTTACACCAGCTTGTCACCTTGTGGGTCTTCCATCATTTGATGTTGTTCCACATTCAATATGTTCCATCACAATACTTAGCGAATACCACTCACTGTAAACATTTTCCAATATCAATAGGCATCTTTTTAGTAGTCTTACAGTACATGTAGGCTGAAGATATAATATAACATATATTTGTAGAATACACTATTTGTATTATTGAAGAGCCCTAAGCTTCCCTTCGCAGACTTTGTCATCGGCCAGGGCATACGGGGACCAGTACACAGCTTTCCTCCATTGGATGCCCATCAGAGTTTGATAGACTGAAGAACTAATTCTGGCCAATAGCCTGACACACTAGGAATGGTAAGCTAACACTCTGCCCTTAGCCCACCACTCAGCTCTTGCAGTATTCATGTACCGGTATTTGATCATGTTGTGAGACAAACAAGTGTAGCGATATGCAGACTGCTATGTCGGCAGTGGAATGGCAATGGATGCCATCATTGGCTGCTGTCAGTGTGTTACAACGTTCTAGCAGTATTTGTTTTACATTTATTTCACCAGGCTGATACATTTTGACATGTGAGCTGTGTCAGGCCATGTGTCGCTCCCATCATGTCAGCTGTGTCACCACTCTGGGCGTGCCAAAGTCCTCCTTGGCCATCCCCTCCCGCCTCCTTGGGCTCATGAAGCTACCTCAAAGACATTTCATCTGATCGTGGCTGCAGCTCCGTACATGTTTGTCCTCTTGTACATGTTCGTCCTCCTCGTACGTGTATGTCTTCCTTGTACGAATTTTTCCTCCTTGTAAGGATTTTTTGTCCTTGAAGGTGTTTGTCGCCCTCGTACGGGTTTGTCCAACTCAAACTGGTTTGATTGTCCTTGTGCACGTATGTGGTCCTTGTTGTGTTTGTCCTTTCTGTGCGTGTTTGTCGTCCTTGTAGGTTATTCCCTGTGTGTGTCCTACCTAAGATTCCCTGTGTGTGTCCTACCTAAGATTCCATACTCTACACGGGATATTATATTTGTATTTATAGCCTGTACATTTCGGTGTAGTTCAACATAAAGTATTCTGATGAGCTGGAGATTTTTTTTTTCTCATTGTCATTCATATCTACATTAAGAAACAATAATTAAACAAATTTTTCTCTCTCTCACCGATTTTTATAAACAACCTGACACTGTAAAATTCCAAATATTTCAAATATAAAAAATGTATTTTTATTGGAACATAAATAAATTTTTTTAAATAATTTTAGTGTTAAAACAAAGAAAAAATTCTTTTAAATACATAAAATAATTTGTCATTGTATCAAATTTTTATAAAGTCATCATTTTATTTTTTTCATAATGGATCAGAATTTAAACAAAATATATTTTTAATTTGCTCAAAGAAAGTTTGTGTAACAGAAGGAGAATTGAGTACATCTGTTCATTGTATTATCAAAGTATCTTCAATTTGCTTTATCTCACTGACCTGTATATAATCCTTCCATTGTATGCAACCATTATGTCCAAACTTTTTTTTTTTGCTCAGTATTAATAATGAGAAATTGTCATGGAGACTGTTTCAAGAACTATGATATTTTGGTCAAGAGGATACTTCTCTCTTTCTCTTTTTTCTTTCTTTCTTTCTCTCTCTCTCTGGTTTGGGGTAATAGCACAGTAAATTATGATCCAACTTGTTTGCACAACTTTTGTTATAGAGGTCAGTGTCTTTGAACAGAAAGGAAAAAAAAAATGTCTGTTATAGAAAAATTCCCTATTGTACATTATGTTGTACATACATTCATCCAAAATATGTTGTTTTTTGTTTTGGAAATTTATTTAATGAAATCAAAGATGTGATTTGTTGTATACTGTTTTTTCTTAACGTCATATCTGAAATAATTTATCAATTGGAATGGATATTATCAGTGCTTTTTTTGTGACAATATGCACCGGTAATGCATACTGGCACCTTTTTCAATGTGAGGAAAAAATTATTACTTTTCTTGTATTTTAACATTTATTATTAATTTATTATATTATTAATTTGTTAAAATTGAATTATTTTAAAATTGCGCGCAATAAGAATTAAAATATAAAATGCAAAACAGCTTTAAAAGTTAGGCAATCCATCACTGAGTACCGGCACCTATTTTTTTTACAAAAAAAGCACTGGATGTTATAATTAGGGTAAATAGCAATTTTTTAGTTTTAATTTTGTCATTTTGCAACAATCTTTGTATTTGTATTAGCTGATTTGGCACAGAATTGTGGGGCTAGCTAGACTTGGCACAGAATGGTGGGGTTGAAGTCTTTGAGTTCCTGTATGTCTGAGGACATGGGGTTCTAAGGGACATAATCCATTTATTACTTTGTCAATGTCTAGCTGTCACCAAGTAGTGTCCTCCTTTTTTGAATTCAAACACAATGGGAAGTAGAACTCTTTTAAATGTTTGATGTAGATGGTTAAATGGTTTTCCTAATGAATTCAGTCTACTGGATTTGTTCACTTTATGTAGAGAGAGTTCTCCATGGTCTGTCTTCTTGGAACAGACATTTCTTTGTTATTAAGGATGTAAGGTTAAAGGTTGAAACCTTGAACTTTTGATATTGTAGGCATTTTTTTTGTGGTCATAATTTGATGAAATGAGACATCTTTGTATGATGAACTATGAAATAGATGTATGATAATATCTGAAAGGAGTTGAATGAGTGATGTATGGATCATGGATGAATGTTTTGTATTGTATGATGAAATATGAAATTGTTGAATGACATTATATTATTCTGTTGATAGATGAGGTGCATAAATAATTGCATGTAGATAGTATGGATGAGTTTAGGAACATGTGGATATTTAGACAGAGGAATGATGGATTCATGGATACACACATGTATGTCAGTTTTGTATGGATGTTTGATGAAGATTGTACGGGTCAACCATTTTTTTTTACTTCATTTAATGATGAAAATTCAAATTAAAAATGTATGCATAATAAATCAACTGATTTGTATTTCCTTTATTGGTTTCAATGATTTATTGATTTATTACATTGTGGTGTTTTGTCTCTAGGATAGTTCTTTGTTCCTAATTAATGTTTTACACATGGTAAAAATATAATATTTGTTTTTGTTTTGTTAATCAACAAAAGGTTGATAGCTAATTGCATTTAGTATTTGGAACAGAATTGACATGTTGTCAATAAAAGAACCTTTCAATACAAAGTAGAAATACAAATGTACAAAATCTAACTATGTGAGCTATAGTCTATTATTAAGTTCATTGTGGCTAATCAACTATGACATTAATTTATTAAAAGGTGGACTATTCAATTATTAAAAGGTGGACTATTCAATTTACTGTTAACAAAATTACATTGACGTTTTTATTACAATATAGGCCTAATCCACTTCACAATTTCATAGACATATTCCTAACACAGACAACTCAAGAATTTAGTACCGGTCACCGGTACATAGATGACAATACCCTCACGGTAGGCTCGTCCATATAGTAAAACTAGGTGGCCGCCTGGGGCGCAAAATTTGGGGGTGGCGCATAATTGAGGAATTTTTTTTATTTGGGAATTTAAAAATATAAATAAAAGTTTAGTACTACTGCGCGCTACTAGCAAAGGCAGACGAATTACTAGGTAATGAAAGGCGAAGGGTATTTTATTTAAGTTGTCTTAGAAAATAAGAAAGTATGCCCTAACACTACTCAGTTTCCCCCCGCCGAAGGCACTTAAATGAGGGCGCAGAATTTGTTTTCCCCTTTGGCTACAAAAACCCTAGAGACGGTCCTGAGTACCCTATGAATTCCAATGTTTCTAAAGTGTATAAATGACTAGCAGATATGTGCCCGGTTCTCGGAACCGGCTAAAAGTATTGTTTAAATAGACTGTAACTATCCATGCAGTTTTAATGAGATTGATATATACGGCAAAGTAAACATTGCCCGCTACAAATTACAAAGTTTATAAGACCTAGAGTATACGACACGAATTTAAACGTAAATAAAATATTGTTCTTAAAAGTTTACAGGCGTTTCTTCTAGATTTTTACGTCCACTAGGCCCAAAACTCCTGCAGGGCGACAGGGATCGGTCGGTGGCAGGGATAGAACCCGATTTTTGATTGACAGTCCGGTGAACTAACTAACCGCTTGACCAGCCGACTTCATTCACAAACATAATTTGCAAACCGGCAACGGAAAAATTTCCCGCTACAAAGTTTCGTCACGTGGGCAATTTAATCTAAACACTAAACTTGACTAAAGGCCTTTCTTAACCGAGCCGAACCTGAGATCGGCGATCTAGTTTGCAAACCATAGTCACGTGTAAGAATACAAACCCCTAACCTTTCTGCGAGATCGCAGGTCAGGGTTTGCTATCTTAACAAGGCTGGTCCTACTTTTGACGTACTTCTCTGGAAACGTAAACAAATATGGTCTCATCATCGTCTAAGTACAGTTCCGACATGTTGATTACCGCAACTATGCATTCTCGTCTTTCTGCGCCCTTCTGCTCAAAAGAGTACCATGTTTGGTCTAGGTTTGCTCAACACGACGTGCAAACCTCCAACCATGGTTCGCGATCCATTCCAACCCGAGATCGCCAACCCAAGATCGGCAGGTTAATACGGAGAACTGGTTTGCGAACCTAGGGTTCGGCCCGGTTAAGAAAGGCCTTAACGAAACCCTTCATTCATAACAAAAATTTGATGACGTTATTAAAAATAATAATCGGCGCATCCTTTTATAATCATTAAAATTAATTAGTCAATACAAATTCTTTAAATTTGGTACTGTCAATTTCAACGTGAAAGAAATATTTTCTTTATGCTCATTTTTGACCTAAACTTTGACCGAAATGACCACTGCGATTATTTATGCCATTTCTATCTAGTACTTAAAAAGATTATGCGGCATGTACTACACACACACATACTTAGCCATATCTGAATGGCCGGTTAGTTCATATCGGACTGTCAACCGACACGTCGCGGGCTAGAATATCCCTGCCGCCCTGCAGGAGTTTTGGGCCTAGTGGACGTAATAATAATAATCTTCTACGGTACCTAGAAGTAGAAGGAAATTCTGTAAAACTTATAAGACAAAACGAGATTTATATTTGAGATTTATATTTGAGATTTATATGCATTTTAAAATATTTATTATATGATGTAGGCTACCTAATACTAGTAGTAGGCCTACTAATAGCATTCACTAGTAGAAGTTTTTTGTTTTTTTTATTTGTAAAAGGTATATGGGTCATTTTGACCCACATTGCAAGTCGAATACAGTTAAAACACGCTTGTTGACCTCATTATCTGACAATGTCGGATCGATGGAATCACAGACTGAAACGGCGTCTTAAATTCTTAGCGCATGGTAACCTTTGACCTGTGACCGCTTTAGAAAAAATGGCGGGTCGAGCTAGTACACCACGTCATATCGACGTTGTTTCCCCGTAGATATGACGTGGTGTACCCGCCGGGAAGACCTGGCATAGTGAAACTCCATGAAGCCAATTTCTGACCCTGAAAAGTTGATCAGTCCTAGACAAGGTTTCGTCTCGAAGCAACATAAAGACCACTCCACTGTGCTCCACTAAACATCAAGATCTGAGTTTGGAACGCTTGGTGCTGGTCTGTAAGCCAACCTTAATTTCCAGGTTAATGTAGAGCTTATTGATAGGCGTACACATTTGACTAGGATCTCCAAGAGAACATGTCCTTAAGAAATCGAACATAAAAATGTACTTAAATAGGACAATACGTACATTTTGATACCAATCTTACAAACGAAGCTAAACATTTCCCCTATTCTGCTAATGTCAAACGTTCAGTGTTACCTGTGTTGAGATTCCCCATTTCATACTTCTTCAGTGTTCCCTGCGTTGAGATTTCCCATTTCATACTTCTTCAGTGTTCCCTGCGTTGAGATTTCCCATTTCATACTTCTTCAGTGTTCCCTGCGCAGAGATTCCCCATTTCATACTTCTTCAGTGTTCCCTGCGTTGAGATTTCCCATTTCATACTTCTTCAGTGTTCCCTGCGTTGAGATTTCCCATTTCATACTTCTTCAGTGTTCCCTGCGTTGAGATTTCCCATTTCATAATTCTTCAGCGTTCCCTGAATTTGAGATTTCCCAATTCATACTTCTTCAGTGTTCCCTGCGTTGAGATTTCCCATTTCATACTTCTTCAGTGTTCCCTGCGTAGAGATTTCCCATTTCATACTTCTTCAGTGTTCCCTGCGTTGAGATTCCCCATTTCATACTTCTTCAGTGTTCTCTGCGTAGAGATTCCCCATTTCATACTTCTTCAGTGTTCCCTGCGTAGAGATTCCCCATTTCATACTTCTTCAGTGTTCCCTGCGTAGAGATTCCCCATTTCATACTTCTTCAGTGTTCCCTGCGTTGAGATTCCCCATTTCATACTTCTATATTCACTGACTTACAAAAAAAAAATAATATGTATAATTGTGAGAAAATTGTCTGGCCAAGTTGCTATTACATAGACAGTACACCTTCCGCTGACTTTATCCCCAAGTCACTTGAGTGGCTGCCCCTTTTTAATCACTCTTGCCATCTATAATCTACTGTATTTTCCTATACACGTTTGCGCCCGTTAGAGCCGTTAGAGCCATTAGTTTCTCTTCCAGGCCAGGGATCAGGGCCCTCGAGAGAAAAAAAAAGATGCCGGTACAAGATATTTTCTGCCCCCCCCCCCCACCACACTTTTTTTCTAACACTAGTTCTTCTTCTTCTTCGTTCTCAAATGTTATGATTGGGAGGATTCAGACAACAAGTCCGATAGTTGTAATGAACTGCGCCGTGGCTGTCAGTTGCTCTAGTCCACCGAACAGTTTGTCGTTGAAGGAAGCCCCAAGGGGCCAAATGGCTGACCGGGTAGAAAGATACAGAGGGCAGGTCTGAAGGACATGCTCCGCATTTTCGGGAGCTGTTTCGCAGGGGCACATTTCGCTTGCTCCGATTCTTAGTTTGCGGAACATATGTTGCTTTAGCCTGTTGTGACCAGTCCTTAGTCTGAAGATGATGTGTTGAAATTGGCGGGAGAGTTTGTAGTAAGCATCAATCTTTGGGTTGTTTTGTTGCAGCTCAGACCATCTTTCGGATTCATTCCTTTTGAGTATTGCCTTTATTTCTTCGGGGTATAGAGATGGGTCTGTCTGGTTTTGTCTGCCTCCAGCTTTAACTAAGGTGTCGGCAGTGTCATTTCCTTCATTTTGTATATGCCCAGGGATCCATTGGAAAACCAGTTCTTTAGTTATTTTGCTCAGTTTTAAAAGTTCTGTACTGAGTGACTGGTTGATCGGGGCATTTGGGTTTTTTAGAGACTGGAGTACTGTTTTGGCATCAGTGAAGATGGCAGTGCGGCTGTTGGGGGATTGAGTGTGGCTTGTTAGTATATTTGCAGCAAGCTCAATTGCTTTTCTTTTTGCTCTAGTGCTATCTGAGAGGCTACCTGTGACAGTGGCTTTTTCTAGGAGTTCTCCATTTGGCCACTCTATGTAAATGCCGGCTCCTCCATTTTTCAAATCTTTTCCAGTTGACCCGTCAGTATAGACTCTGGTCCATGCATTTTGGAGGTATTGTTCTCTAATGATGCTGTTAACTGCTTCTTTTAGTATTTCGGGCGTGTAGTCAGATTTTGTCCCTATGTTGCTTAGTTCGTCTCTGATTTTTAGAGTAGGGCTTGGGTCCCAGGGGGGGGGGGAAGTGGCTGTGGGGTTGGGTAGGTTCAATTGCAATGTTTTCTATTTTATATTTACTTTTTAGATGTTTGGCTTCTTGTATAAAATGGGATCTTTAAAGTCTTTTTGTTGAGGAGGTTTTGAGTAGCTTGGGTTTTAGAGGGTGATGACTTGATGCTTCTAACTTGGTGAAGTGAGTAAGGATTTTGGTTTCTCATCTAGTTTCCATAGAGCTTAGGTTAGTTGCATCCTCCATTGCTCTGATCGGGGTAGTTTTCATTGCTCCTGTTATGATTCGAAGTCCTAGGTTTTGAACTTTGTCTATTTTTCGGAGGTTTGATTGGACTGCCGTACCCCACACTGTGGCTCCATATTCTAGGGTAGGCCTTATATAACTGGTATATGTTTTTTTCAAGATAGAGTGATTTGCACCCCAGTCTGAGCCAGCAAGTATTTTCATCAAAGCTAGACTTTGGATTCCCTTTTTCTGCGTGTTTTCTATTTGATTTTTCCAGGTTAGTCTTGGATCAAATGTAACTCCTAGATATGTGGGATTGTCATTTTTTTCAAGGATTGTTTTGTCTAAGGTCAGTTTGAGGCTTTGTACTTTAGTAGATAGAGGGAAAATTGAGTATGTAGTCTTTTTTTAGTTTATGGTCATTCCCCATTCTTTGGACCATAGGTTGAGGTTGTTTAGTGCATCTTGTAGCCTAAATTTTGAGGTGCCTATATATTCTTCTGTGCTTATTAGAGCAAGATCGTCGGCGTACATGCTGCTTTTTTACTTTTCTAGGAATTTGTTGAATTAGGTCATTTATGAAAATGAGAAATAGTGTGGGTGACAGTACACCTCCCTGGGGGACTCCATTTTGTATTGTTGCTATGTTGCTCCTTTTTCCTTGCAAGTTGACTATAGCTTTTCGATTTGTTAGGTATTCTGTAATCCAGTTTAACATTTTGTGGGATATATGGTTGTTTAATAGCTTTAGGATTAGACCTTCTTTCCAGACCTTAGCGAATGCTTTTTCCTGGTCGACCCAGACATTGGTCGTTGGTTTCTTTTCCTGGAATCCATCTTCTATTTCTTGGGCTATATAAGCTATTTGGTCTTCTGTTGATCGACATTTTCTGAAACCTGCCTGTTCATCTGCTAGTATATTTTCAGATTCAAGAAGCCATGTGAGCCTATTGTTGACCATTATTTCCATTAGTTTGCAGACGCAACTGGTTAAACTTATTGGGCGGTAGCTGTCAACTTGGTTTCTTGGTTTACCATGCTTTAGTATAGGGATCATGATAGCTTTTTTCCAGACAGTTGGAATTTTTCCTGACTTCCAGCTAGCATTGAATATTTGCAGTAGTTTTTTCTTTGCCAGAGGTCCTAAATGAATAAGCATATCATTTGAGATCTTGTCTGATCCTGGAGCTTGTTTGGGTTTGAGGAGTTTCAGTGAGTCATCAAACTCTTTCATGCTGAGATTTGCTGTCATTCCATGAGAGTGTGGTGTGGACATTTTAGGAGCTTTCTCTATGTGGTCATTGACTTCTCTGGCTCTTTTTTTGGTGATACGAATATTTCCTACGCTGCTAAAGTGTTTTATAAATTTTTGAGCAGCTTCGCGGCCTGTGAGCTTTTTTTGGTCTGCGTCTAGGACTATTGGCGAAGATTTGTTCTCCTCTTGGTTCAGACTTTTGGCGATTTTCCACAGCTTATGTCCATCTCTGTCTGCATTTAGTTTTTCTGTCTTTTCATGCCAGCTCTTCCTAATTGACGAGAGATATTCCTTTCTGAAGATTGCGTTTGCAGCTTTTAGTTGTATATTATTTTCTATCGTTGGGGATGTTTCTGCTAGGTTTCTTGCTTTGATGGTTTCATTGTGGAGGAGTTCCAAGTGTTGAGACCAGTTTGGTATATAATTTTTCCTGGCTCCGCTTGGGATGGATTCCTTAGCTGCTTTAAGGAGAGCTCTAGAGAATTCAGTGTAGGATTTGTTTATCCGATTTGTTTTGCCATTGATGTGTGTCACATAGACATCTGTTAAGCGTGCAAAGAGGTTCCAATTTGCTTTCTTGTAGTTCCATCTGGGAAGGGTGGGGTTTTCTATGGGCAGGTGAGTGGTTTCTATTTGGATGAGAATGGGTCTGTGGTCACTGGTGGCTAGTTGGTCAGCGACTACTCTTTTACTTCCTATGGATATTGTATTGGTAGCAAAGGCTAAGTCTGGAGTTGATGAAGTCATCCATGATCTGGAGTAAAAGGTGGGTGGGTCTTCTGGCTGGTTTAGGAGAATCAGACTGTTTTCGGCTTGCCACTCCTCAATTTCTTCTCCCATGGCATTGAGGTCTGGATATCCCCAGCTCTGGGAGCGGCTGTTCATATCACCCAGTATTAGACACTCTTCATTTATTGGGATTTGAATTCTGCCAAGTTCTAGCTCTTTGTCTGGTGGGCAGTAGCAATTGGTTATGTTTAGGTTTCCCCCTGGTAGGATCAGCTTGGTCCCCATTATTTCAGATTGCGTGGAGCTTGGTATGATGATATCTGAGGTAGGTATGTTGTTTTTGACGAGAGTAAGTATTCCCCCTTTAGATCTGTTTTCCCTGTCTTGTCTTAAGCATGTGTAGCCTCTAATTGAGAAACGCAGGTTGCTATTGAGGTGAGTTTCTTGGATGCATGCCACATCTACTTCATTTTTATGGAGGAAGATCTTTAAGGCTTCTTTTTTCTTTTGGATGCTCTCTGCATTCCATTGGAGAAAGACTAAATTGTGTTTTGTTTTCCCCTTAATGTTCTTGTCAGTAGGGTTTACTTCCTTTTCTCTGCTCCTGACTTCACAAGCAGAGGAGGAAGAACCACCAGTTCGCTTGGGTGGGCTCCTTCGAGGCGGAGAGCCCGGCCCCCTACCTGCACGGCGGGATTCCACAGGCAGGACGCCACAACTATATGTAGGCTACTATTATCTGTTTCCTCCATCATCTTGAGGTTTGCGTGCCGACGTGTTTTGCGCCAGTTGGCCCGTGGACTCCGACTTCAGCTTGCTTTTCTTTCTGGATGTGCTTCCATAGCCTTTGATCAACCAAGATCGTCTGCAAGGCAGCAGTTGATTTATTTTTGGAGTTTTCTCTCCTAGATGATTGCTATCCCTAGCTAACGGCCTCATCTGTCCGGGTTTAGAGTTTGAGGGCTCTATGATCGCTTTTTGCAGTCATTTCTTTGGATTTATAAGGCATTTTTTAAAGAGTATCCTTACCACGGGATACCCCACCTCACCCTCCATGACAGCAAACCAGTTGGTCCGCGGCCGCTTATTCAGTATTCACGGCTAACCCTTATATCTAAAGGTCATTCCCCTATCCGCCACCTTGGGACGCGCTTGGTAGGAGATGATAGCTCCCTCAAGCTAACACTAGTCATATCTAGATGATTTATTTATATCAAGGGTTTTCAACCTAAGGAACGCGTGGCAAACTTGGCACGCAGAGAGATTTTCAATGGCACGCGAGAGACCTTTAAAATGTGTTGTTTTTTTTTATAATAAGACAACATTTTGCTGTTCTGAATGAGGAAAACTGACTGTGGAAGCCGATGTTTCTGAATGACAAAGCGATACATTTTAGTGAGTTGCATTTACAAACATAACTTTTTTTGTCCTCACTATTGACTCAAATGTGGAACGTTTTTTTTTTATTAAGGATAGACACCTGTCTAATTATGCGTAAAAAAATTATTTTTAGCGTATTTGAGATTTTTACATATTGATACAGTTTAACCATTGTTTTAATAATAAAATACAGCTGTTACACAAGATTTGAGCTTCAAAATCCTGATATAACACATTCAAACATGCATGTTTAGTTCATTTCAGAGCACAGTTTTTTTTATCTTTTTCCGGTTTTTCTCATTTTTGTATTTTTTTTCTTTTTTCTTCGGTTATTTCGCTATTCCCGTGTAACTAATCATCGCATAAGTTTACATCTTGGCAGTTTTCTTTATCACTATGTTTTCTTTAATCCCATGCATGATATTGAAGATTGGATGATAACTTTTTTTTATTTTAGAATATTCATGTGTCAATATTCTAATTCTATAAGCATTTTTAGTAAAAAAAATCATATTTTTTTTAAAAAATAAAGATATCAGCATAATCATGCATGGAAAGATAGATAATGTAAATTCAAAGCAATAACAGAAAACAGAATTGAATTATCTTTTTTGTAAAAAAAAGTTATAAGAACTTTTATAAAACTGTTTGTCGGCCATTTTTATGGTTGCTATGGCAAAAAAAGATATCAACATTTTTTTTTTCACCCCTAGCATACATAAAACACACAGCTGAATCTGATAGAGGTAATTTAAAATTTTTAGGTATGCAAAAAAAAAAAAAAAAAAAAAAAATTTCTAGACAGGTGTCGGACCTTAAAGGTAGATAATTAACCCGTTTTATTTAAGCTAATATTTCTAATATGTTTCTTTAACAAAAAAATTGCTTTCAATTATAAACTTTGACATTATCAAACTGTCAAAAGTAGTAATTTGAAAATTATATAACTTTTAAAAGGTTAAAGAATTTATATGTATATTTTCAAACATTACATTAACTATCCAGATTGTATGATTACTGCGTTAAGCTTAACTATTAAGTTAACTATAATCGTTATACGCCATTTTAAGATCATAATATAATTAACATTCGCAAGTGTTAGATTCTCATCTTGACTACCAAATGATTAGACGATAATTACCATAAATGTGAAAGTTTAGTAATAAATTATTGTTTATAATATAAATGCAAATCAAGAGGATGATAATCACAAACACGTTAATTTTGTATTATAAGACGCATTAATGATTTTCTGTATAAATAATCGCATTTGCTTTTGGCCTTGGTCTTGTTAAGGAGTTAAAATAATTGACCTATAAAAATAATTTTTAAAAGTATAATGGAGCAGTTTGATTTTAGGCTGTTGGCACTCTGAATGGTTTAGAAATCCTACTTTGGCACTCTGTTAGCAAAAGGTTGCCGATCCGTCATTTATATTACATACGTTGGAAAAATCAGGAATCTTTTTAAAAAGTCTGTGGACCATTTTGTGAGTGTAATCATTTCAATCACAGCCTTAAAGGTCTATTACAAAAATACTTTAATCAAGTACATAGTTCTTAGTTTAAATTGTTGTAATTGTTCCTCCGCTTCAGTTTTGATCTTGAAACTAATATTACAAAGATTTGTAAAATGGGAAAAGTTACTCTCACTGATGATTGATGATTAATTTGGTTGAAAAGAACTCCTTGATATAGAGCATACCGTTACCCAGATAGGTACATCCTAAATAGTATAGGTCAACCACATGATCGAAGCTTTAAAAAAAACAGTGATGCTAAGAAACGGTTCATTAGTGGTCAACATGGGATAAGTTGTATATATGATTTGATAGATGACATACACCCAAAAACTGCCGATAATGTATGGTTGTAATATAATGGATGTGGCGTTTACCATGTATGATCAATGTACCTATTATCTTATTCATTACATAAGCTCCTTCTATAAAGAAGATTATTGAAGTTATTGCGTCCTACGCACGTCCATGGTTTGAGTCTAGTCCTGCATTTCTATTAGTATTAGTGTTTAAAATTATAAGTTACACTAATTTCCTGGTTTGTTCAGGCAACACATTCCATGCCCGGATGCCGCTCGGGATGAAAAAGTAGCCTACTTGTGTGCGTTTGTTATCGTATACGTTTGCATAAGGGATAAAAAGAAGATGTCTTTGTCCTTATGTTTATCTGAGCTTTGTAACAGGTTGTTTTTGTATTGTATTTCTAAATTAGAGTTTAAGCCTTATGTATTATTACTACTTTACTCTTTGTCCTTCTGTCCTCTAGTGTTTATTGTTTTAGTGATTTAACTATTGGTGTTATTCTTGTCAGTTGTAAATATTCGCCAGTAATGTATGTTGTCATAATGTTGTGTAGTCAAATGTAAGGTTAGATCTGCTGTGGCAATACAGTTGATACATACATTTTTTTTGTAAAGACACTTCCTAAAATACATTTTGTTAAATGACCCCAAAAATGTGTTTTAAATTGTCAATACATTTGTCTAAAATTATGATACCTTCAACAAGAAATCATTTAAGTGCAAAAGGATCGACTAACTAACTTTGACTGCCGTACTAGTAGGCCTGTGCGGCGACTTAGAGTATTTAGACCTAGGCTACTAAGCTAACAGGGAGAACTGTTAGCCTGTCAGGCTCATAGGTCTATATTTGTAAGTGTTTCTGGGAAAATAATAAAAAAGAGATCCTAAATGCTATCGAAAATAATTAGTCCCTAGATTATATTACAACTAACAAAATGTTCAAGTACACATTCAAAGAAAACCACAATTAAGGGCACCCAGCGCCACGTGATATTATAGGAGGTTTTGGGGCATCTCCTCTTAGCTTAATAGCAAGAACTAAAAAATACTTGCGCAATTGCCAATTTCATTTTTAATTTTAATATTCATGGGCCCCCTAAACTCTTATGGGCCCCGATACGGCGTACCGGCTGTACCCCCCTCTCATGGGGCCTTCCATGGATATCGTCAGGATCCCTGTCGACCAGAGTCTACAATATTCTAAATGATTTTAAGCAAGAGCAGGGTTGTCAAGCTGAATTTCAGCAATTCAGAAATAATGGCCGGGTATTGTAAAAAGAAAATACTTTGTTAATGCATTGTATAAGGGAGGTAATACAAATATTCAAGAGAGTTAATTTGATTTAAAAAATTACGTATTACTTCCCTTGTAAATTAAATCATATCACAACCTATTCAATATAGCCTATAAACTGTAAGTCTAAGAGCTGAGACTTTAAAGCAAATATTACTATCTTAAAATATTTTAAAAGAATTTCAATACATGAAAAGTGCAATATATAGCATATAATATATAGATTATGTAACTGGGCGAGCGAGGGAGAGGCGTTGTGTTATTTCTTATTTGAATTATAATAAAATTATATTAGGCTACATTATTATTGAAATATTAATTACATATTTGTTTTATTATTTAGACTCTACATGAGGGGAAAGGGGATGGATGGGTTAATACGAGAATGACGTAATTTTGTGCTTTTACTTAAACATATGGCATACATTAAAGTTTCACATTTAATAACATTTCACTAACTGCCTAAGAAGAAACGGATAAGTTTTTAATCAGATTCACTTTGGAAAACGAACATTCACCTTCAGAACTTAGTCCATCAATTGGAAAGCAAATCTGGAAAGAAATATTCACATTGGGAAAACGTATATGAAACCTATACACCATTTATACCTTAATCATTTTAGCCACAGTTTTGTTATCAGGAAATATGTGTGAAAACACAATAAACTCACCAGTAAATGTATTCCAAATCTGATAAATACATTTTTATTAGATCTAGTGCCATGGCTTTAGAAACTGTTTTATTAGTTAACTAGGATCTGGAAGGTAGAAATGTAAACCTTTTATGTAGTTATTATATTGGTCTGTCTTCTTGGAACAGACATTTCTTTGTTATTAAGGATGTAAGGTTAAAGGTTGAAACCTTGAACTTTTGATATTGTAGGCATTTTTTTTGTGGTCATAATTTGATGAAATGAGACATCTTTGTATGATGAACTATGAAATAGATGTATGATAATATCTGAAAGGAGTTGAATGAGTGATGTATGGATCATGGATGAATGTTTTGTATTGTATGATGAAATATGAAATTGTTGAATGACATTATATTATTCTGTTGATAGATGAGGTGCATAAGTAATTGCATGTAGATAGTATGGATGAGTTTAGGAACATGTGGATATTTAGACAGAGGAATGATGGATTCATGGATACACACATGTATGTCAGTTTTGTATGGATGTTTGATGAAGATTGTACGGGTCAACCATTTTTTTTTACTTCTTTTAATGATGAAAATTCAAATTAAAAATGTATGCATAATAAATCAACTGATTTGTATTTCCTTTATTGGTTTCAATGATTTATTGATTTATTACATTGTGGTGTTTTGTCTCTAGGATAGTTCTTTGTTCCTAATTAATGTTTTACACATGGTAAAAATATAATATTTGTTGTTGTTTTGTTAATCAACATAAGGTTGATAGCTAATTGCATTTAGTATTTGGAACAGAATTGACATGTTGTCAATAAAAGAAACTTTCAATACAAAGTAGAAATACAAATGTACAAAATCGAACTATGTGAGCTATAGTCTATAGTCTAGTCTATAGTCTATTATTAAGTTCACTGTTGCTAATCAACTATGACATCAATTATTAAAAGGTGGACTATTCAATTCACTGTTGACAAAATTACAGTGACGTTTTTATTACACAATTTTATTCACAATTTCATAGACATATTCCTAACACAGACAACTCAAGAATTTACTACCGGCCACCGGTACATTATAATAGATAACAATACCCTCATGGTAGGCTCGCCCATATAGTGAAACTAGGCGGCCGCCTGGGGCGCAAAATTTGTGGAAGGGGGGGGGCGCATAATTGAGGAATTTTTTTTATTTGGGAATTTAAAAACATAAATTAAAGTTTAGTACTACTGCGCGCTACTAGCATAGGCAGACGAATTACTAGGTAATGAAAGGCGAAGGGTATTTTATTTAAGTTGTCTTAGAAAAGAGTAAAGTATGCCCTAACCATACTCAGTTTCCCCCGCCGAAGGCACTTAAATGAGGGAGCAGAATTTGTTTTTGCCTATGGCTACAAAAACCCCAGAGCCGGCCCTGAGTACCCTATGAATTCCAATGTTTCGTGTATAAACGACTAGCAGAAATGTGCCCGGTTCTCGGAACCGGCTAAAAGTATTGTTTAAATAGACTGTAACTATCCATGCAGTTTTAATGAGATTGATATATAGGCCTACGGCAAAGTAAACATTCATTGCCCGCTACAAATTACAAAGTTTATAAGACCTAGAGTATACGACACGAATTTAAACGTAAATAAAATATTGTTCTTAAAAGTTTACAGGCGTTCCTTCTAGATTTTTACGTCCACTAGGCCCAAAACGCCTGCAGGGCGACAGGGATCGGTCGGTGGCAGGGATAGAACCCGCGACGTGTCAGTTGGTTTTTGATTGACAGTCCGGTGAACTAACTAACCGCTTGACCAGCCGGCTTCATTCACAAACATAATTTGCAAACCGGCAATGGAAAAGTTTCTCGCTACAAAGTTAAGACACGTAGGCAATTTAACCTAAACACTAACGAAACCCTTCATTCATAAAAAAAAATTTGATGACGTTATTAAAAATAATAATCGGCGCATCCTTTTATTCTCATTAAAATTAATTAGTAAATAAAAATTCTTTAAATTTGGTACTGTCAATTTCAACGTGAAACAAATAGGCCTATTTTCTTTATGCTCATTTTTGACCGAAATTAATACTGCGGTTATTTATGCCATTTCTATCCAGTATTTAAAAAGAGTATGCGGCATGTACACACACACATACTTACCCATATCTGAATGGCCGGTTAGTTCATATCGGACTGTCAACCGACAGGTCGCGGGTTAGAATATCCCTGCCGCCCTGCAGGAGTTTTGGGCCTAGTGGACGTAATAATAATAATAATCTGCTACCTAGAACTTACTAGAAGTAGAAGGAACGTCTGTAAAACTTATAAGACAAAACGAGATTTATATTTGAGATTTATATGAATTTTAAAATATTTATTATATGATGTAGGCTACCTAATACTAGCAGTAGGCCTACTAAAAGCATTCACTAGTAAAAGAAGTATTTTGTTTTTTCTTATGTAAAAGGTATATGGGTCATTTTGACCCACATAGCAAGTCGAATACAGTTAAAAGTTAAAACACGCTTGTTGACCTCATTATCTCACAATGGCGGATCGATGGAATCTAAGACTGAAACGGCGTTTTAAATTCTTAGCGCATGGTAACCTTTGACCTGTGACCTCTTTAGAAAAAATGGCGGATCGAGCTAGAGTACACCACGTCATATCGACGTTGTTTCCCCGTAGATATGACGTGGTGTACCCGCCGAGAAGACCTGGCAACTACAGGGTAAATTGTAGTGAAACTCCATGAAGCCAATTTCTGACCCGGAAAAGTTGATCAGTCCTAGACAAGGTTTCGTCTCGAAGCAACATAAAGACCACTCCACTGTGCTCCACTGAACATCAAGATCCCATTTTGGGACTCTTGTTGATTGGTCTGTAAGCCAACCTTAATTTCCAGGTTAATGTAGAGCTTATTAATAGGCCTACACATTTTACTAGGATCTCCAAGAGAACATGTCCTTAAGAAATCGAACATAAAAATGTACTTAAATAGGACAATACGTTCATTTTGATACACATCTTACAAACGAAGCTAAACATTTCCCCTATTCTGCTATTATCAAACGTTCAGTGCTCCCTGCGTTGAGATTCCCCATTTCATACTTCTATATTCACTGACTTACAAAAAAAATATGTGAGAAAATTGCCTGGCCAAGTTTTTATTACATAGACAGTACACCTTCTGCTGACTTTATCCCCAAGTCACTTGAGTGGCTGCCCCTTTTTGATCACTCTTGCAATCTATAATCTACTGTATTTTCCTATACACGTTTGCGGCCGTTAGAGCCATTAGTTTCTCTTCCAGGCCAGGGATTAGGGCCCTCGAGAGAAAAAAAAGATGCCGGTACAAGATCTTTTCTGCCCTCCCCCCCCCCCCCATCACACTTTTTTTCTAACACTAGTCATATCTAGATGATTTATTTATATCAGGGGTTTTCAACCCACGGAACGCGTGGCAAACTTGGCACGCAGAGCGATTTTCAATGGCACGCGAGATAACCTCCAAGATGTGTTTTTTTTAAATAATAAGACAACATTGTTCCCCTATTCTGCTATTATCAAACGTTCAGTGCTCCCTGCGTTGAGATTCCCCATTTCATACTTCTATATTCACTGACTTACAAAAAAAATATGTGAGAAAATTGCCTGGCCAAGTTTTTATTACATAGACAGTACACCTTCTGCTGACTTTATCCCCAAGTCACTTGAGTGGCTGCCCCTTTTTGATCACTCTTGCAATCTATAATCTACTGTATTTTCCTATACACGTTTGCGGCCGTTAGAGCCATTAGTTTCTCTTCCAGGCCAGGGATTAGGGCCCTCGAGAGAAAAAAAAGATGCCGGTACAAGATCTTTTCTGCCCTCCCCCCCCCATCACACTTTTTTTCTAACACTAGTCATATCTAGATGATTTATTTATATCAGGGGTTTTCAACCCACGGAACGCGTGGCAAACTTGGCACGCAGAGCGATTTTCAATGGCACGCGAGATAACCTCCAAGATGTGTTTTTTTAAAATAATAAGACAACATTGTTCTGTTCTGAATGAGGAAAACTGACTGTGGAAGTCGATGTTTCTGAATGACATAGCGATACATTTCAGTGAGTTGCATTTACAAACATAACTTTTTTTGTCCTAACTATTGACTCAAATGTGAAACTTTAAAAAAAATTAAAGGTAGATAATTAACCCGTTTTATTTGAGATAATATTTATCTTATAAGTTTACAGACGTTCCTTCTAGATATAGAAGTAGAAGATTATTGCGTCCACTAGGCCCAAAACTCCTGCAGGGCGACAGGGATCCGCCGGTGGCAGGGATAGAACCCGCGACCTGTCAGTTGGTTTTTGGTTGACAGTCCGGTGATCTAACCGCTGGACCAGCCGGCTTCGAATATTTCTAATATGTTTCTTTAAAAAAATTGCTTTCCATTATAAACTTTGACATTATCAAACTGTCAAAAGTATTAATTTGAATTCTAAAGAATTTATATGTCTATTTTTAAACATTACATTAACTACCAAGATTGTATGATTACTACGTTAAGCTTAACTAATAAGCGTAACTATAATCGTTATTCGCCAGTTTAAGATCATAATATAATTAACATTTGCAAGTGTTAGATTCTCATCTTGACTACCAAATGATTAGACAATATTTACCATAAATGTGAAAGTTTAATAATAAATTATTGTATATAATATAAATGCAAATAAAGAGGATGATAATCACAAACACGTTAATTTTGTATTAATATAAGACGCATTAACGATTTTCTGTATAAATAATCTCATTTGCTTTTGGCCTTGGTCTTGTTACGGAGTTAAAATAATTGTCCTATACAAATGCTTTTTTTTAAAAGTATAATGGAGCAGTTTGACTTTTAGGCACGCTGAATAAGTTAGAAATCCTACTTTGGCACTCTGTTAGTAAAAGGTTTCCGACCCGTGATTAATTTTACATACGTTTGAAAAAATCTTTTTAAAAGGTCTGTGGACCATTTTGTGAGTGTAATCATTCCAATCACAGCCTTAAAGGTCTATTACACAAATACTTTAATCAAGTACATAGTTCTTAGTTTTTAAATTATAATAATTGTTCCTCCGCTTCAGTTTTGATCTTGCAAATAATATTACAAAGATTTGTAAAATGGGAAAAGTGACTTTCACTGATGATTGATGATTATTTGGTTGAAAAAACCTCCTTGATAGAGAGCACACCGTTACCCTGATAGGTACTTCCTAAATAGTAAAGGTTAACCACATTATCGAATCTTACTGTGATGCTAAGAAACGGTTCATTAGTGGTCAACATGGGATAAGTTGTATATATGATTTGATAGATGACATACACCCAAAAACTGCCGATAATGTATGGTTGTAATATAATGGATGTGGCTATCTGCTGTGGCAATACAGTTGACACATAATTTTTTTTGTAAAGACACTTCCTAAAATACATTTTGTTAAATGACAAAAAAAATGTGTTTTAAATTGTCAATACATTTGTCTAACTTTGACTGCCGTACTAGTAGGCCTGTGCGGCGACTTAGATCTAGAATATTTAGACCTAGGCTACTAAGCTAACAGGAAGAACTGTAAGCCTGTAAGGCTCGTAGGTCTATATTTGTGTCTCTGGGGAAAAATAATAAAAAAAAATATCCTAAATGCTATCGAAAATAATTAGGCCCTAGATTATATTACAACTAGAGGCATCTTTGCATATTTAACAAAATGTTCAAGTTTATAGGAGATTTTGGGGCATCTCCTCTTAGCTTAATAGCAAAAACTAAAAAATACTTGCGCAATTGCCAATTTAATTTTTAATTTTAATTTTCATAGGCCCCCTAAACTCTTATGGGCCCCTGTACGGCGTACCGGCTGTACCCCCCCCCCGCTCATGGGGCCTGCCAGGGATATCGTCAGGATCCCTGTCGACCACAATCTACAACATTTTAAATGATTTTAAGCAAGAGCAGGGTTGTCAAGCTGAATTTCAGCAATTCAGAAATAATCACCGGGTATTGTAAAAAGAAAATACTTTGTTAATGCATTGTATAAGGGAGGTAATAAAAATATTCAAGAGAGTTAATTTGATTAAAAAAAATTACTTATTACTTCCCTTGTAAATTAAATCATGTCACAACCTATTCAATATAGCCTGAATAGCCTATAAACTGTAAGTCTAAGAGCTGAGACTTTAAAGCAAATGTTACTATCTTAAAATATTTTAAAAGAATTTAAATACATGAAAAGTGCGATATATCATATCATATCATATCATAAATATATATAAATCTCAAAAGGTGTATGTATGTGGGTATGTGGGTATGTATGTACATACCCCATAATCTTTTTAAATACTGGACATAAAAACGTGAAATTTGCTACAAATATTCTTTGCGTTACGGCGGTGAACACTGTCAAGGTTTTAAAAAAATTTGAATGACCGCAGTGGTCAGTTTGGACAAAAAACGCGAATAAAACACATATTTTGATTCACATTGACTTTGCCAGTACAACTTTTTATCATTTTTCGATCGATCGCGCTAAAATTAAAGAAGAAAAAGTACGCGCTGAGATTATTTCTATATTGCGTCATCAAATTTTGCACAGAGCTAACTAGCCGTCTTCTTTTAATGACGTCATCAAATTTTGCGTATTCATGTTAAGTTCAGGGGCGAAGCCAGAAATTTTTTCCAGGGGGGGCTGAACTTTCGCGTGACAAAAATTTACCAAATACCAGGGGGGGCTGAACTTTCGCATGACAAAGATTTACCAATTTTTCTTGCGAATTTAGTACATATTTTGTAAAAAATCAGTTGAAAAAGATTTTTTTTTTAATTCCAGGGGGGGCTTAGCCCTCCTCAGCCCCCCCCCCCCCCCCGCTGTGGCTTCGCCCCTGGTTAAGTTTAACTTTGTTGCGATGTTTGCTAATGTACCGGGTTACTTTATGAATGAATAGAACAAAATATATTCACGTTTTATTTTGTGTAGTAATTTATAGCGGGCAATTTTTAAATTGTTATAATGGGTAATGGGTAATGATTTTAATGGGTAATTTACGCTGTAGCGGGCAAATAAAAAATTCTTTCACGTTTTAATTCGTGTCGTATACGAAATATAAACATTGTAGTTGTTGCGTGCAATCTCATTATAACTGCTTGAGTAGTTAACTTTAACCGGTTCGGAGGACCGGCACATACCGGCTAGTAGCATATAATATATAGATTATGTAACGGGGCGAGCGAGGGAGAGGCGTTGTGTTTATAATGTTTCTCATATGGTGGCCTTATGCTGTGTATGTGCATGGGTTATTAGTTATATAAGTAACAGGACAAATGATGGAACAACAATGAATAAGTATTAACATGGTCTGGTTTAATAACTAAATATGGCTGAACGCCATCTTGCTTGACAACCCAAGTAATAGTAAGATACCCGTATGTAATACAAGGGCAGGCTACTCTAATAATGTTTGATGTACAAATATGATTGTTGAAAATAAGCTATCTAATCTTGAAACACTACAGTGTTATTTCTTATTTGAATTATAATAAAATTATATTACATTATTATTGAAATTGTCACGTGCGAAATCAGCTACTGACGTATGATGATATTTTTTGTAATGTATTATTATATATTCTTTTGATTCACATCCATCTTGGATCTCACAAGGTTGTATAAGAATTTCTATTGATGTTATTCAATTAGATTTGATGTTTATTTGACTCGTTTGATGTGAATCTTTTGTGTATGAAATGATTTAGATAAACTGTACCTTAATATAGAGGAAATCCACAATCCTGTTTGAATGATTGAACACAATTTTATTCCAACAAGTTGAGATGATAAATATAACAGTAACACAGAATACGATGATTATGATATTATATGATGAAACTTAATCAGTTGAGATTCTTCTATATCGTACTAAGCCGTAATCCTATCTTTAAGAAAGTGGTCAAAAACAGTCCTCACACATTAGCGCCCAAGCTAGAACTAAACTAACGATATTCAACCCTCGTGCATATGACGTATTTTAATCCTATGACGTAGTGTCTAGACATACACATGTTTTATTCCTAACACGGAAACATTTCGGGTTTAAGATTATTTCTTTTTAACTTTAGTTAATAATAATAGAACCAATATAATTATGGAAATAAAACTTTTGTAACACTCGCCCCCCCTTAAGACACAAAGGAATTACAGACAGTGTTAAGTATGGAATTCTTTGTAGAGTACCCATAAAATGAACCGAATTCCCAAACTATTCGTAAGATTTAATTTACTATTGGACAATCTTTTTAAGATTAAAATGAACCATATATTACATATCCCCTTAATAACAAAGTCGCTATTATGGAATCCCTTATCACATTATCTTATCAATGATTATTAATTAAACATTTATTTATCAATTAA
This sequence comes from Anisus vortex, assembly GCA_949126835.1. NCBI lineage: Eukaryota > Metazoa > Mollusca > Gastropoda > Planorbidae > Anisus > Anisus vortex. Next base: position 29,312,894 of record OX421503.1, on the reverse strand, counting down.
TATTTACAATTATGATTATTGTGTGTACAACGTTGACCATAAAACTATTACCACCAATAACCAATTCCCATAGAATTGATATGAATTACCCAAATAAGTGGAACCGATTAATAATTGATAGATAATTCTTTAGAAAGTTTAATTTATTTATAACCGATCATAGTATCATTAACTAATGATTTTCAGTTATTATATTATTATTATGATGTCTCAATTATGACATCAAGAATATTTAAAAAAATGTGATAATCTCAGCTGATTTAGCTTTTACATAGCATAAAAATAAGACATCCAAATTATAACATGACGACATAGAAAACAAACGATTTGCAAAACACATCAATAATCAATTGAACAAACACAAGTGTGGATGTATTCAAGTTAAATACCGGTGTGTGTGCAACTGATGTATGCAATAGTTACCTTTTACCTTACAAAGTATGATTGTTTCTAGTAGAATTTGAAGTTCTGTTCTGTAATGTTTCATAGTGTAACAATTCAAAACATAGTTTATTTATTGTCATATTTACAATAATATATATGTTAAACAATACATTGAATGACATAAAAGAAACATTTCATGAGAAACTGACTTTTATCTTCTGGTTCACCAGTTATATGCGCGACAACGTGTCAGCGACCACATTTTGTTTACCTGGTAAATATACCACATTTAAATTATATGCTTGGAGGAATAAGCTCCAGCGAAAGGAAAACTAAAGGGTTATGATCAGTTAAAATATTAATTGGATATGGAGAACCATTGATATAAAAATCAAAATGTTTCAATGCCAGAATTAATCCCAAAAGTTCTTTTTCTATCACACTATAGTTACTTTGATGCTTATCAAATTTTTGAGAGTAAAAACTAATCGGGTGTTCCAGTGAATCATCACCCTTTTGAGAAATGACCGCTCCCATCCCTGTATCACACGCGTCAACGGTAATTTTAAAGGGTTTACGGTAATTGGGTGTTACTAATACAGGTGCCTCAGAAAGAACATCTTTTAATTTATCGAAGGCCTGGTGGCATTCATTAGACCATTTGAAAGTGCAATTCTTCTTTAATAGATTTGTTAATGGACATGCAATGGTTGAGAAATTTTGACAGAACCGACGGTAGTACCCCGCCATCCCGAGAAAACTGCGGAGTTGTTTACAGGTTTCAGGAACAGGGAACTCGCGAATAGCCTTCACCTTTGCATTTAATGGTTTTACCAAACCATTTCCCACTATGTGACCTAGATACTCGATGGTTGCATGGCAGAACTGACTCTTAGTCAAGTTAATGGTGAGATTAGCATGAGTCAATTTCGTAAATAACAAATGTAGTTGATCTAAATGAGATTTAAAATCGTCACTAAAGACAACAATATCGTCGAGGTATGCGTGACATTTAGGAATGTCCTGAGTAATGGTATTTATTAACCGTTGAAAAGTAGAGGGTGCATTAACCATACCATAGGGCATGACCTTAAATTTGTACAGTCCGTCAGGGGTTACAAACGATGATATCTCCTGAGCCCTCTCCGTCAGTGGAATCTGAAAATATGCCGTCAATAGGTCAATCTTCGTCACAAACTTAGCATTACTCACTTGATCTATTAGATCGTCAATTCTCGGTATTGGATAGGAATCAATTTTTGTCACTTTGTTTACCTTACGGTAGTCCACACAAAACCTCATGGATCCGTCGGCTTTAGGTACCAATACGCAAGGGGAAGACCAGTCACTACTACTAGGTGTAATGATGTCATTGTCAAGCATGTAGCGAACCTCTTTACGGATGCATTCTAACTGGATAGGATTTGACCTGTATGGATGTTGTTTAATAGCTTTAGTATTTTCATTTAGAATAACATCATGCTTTACTACACTAGTTCTACTAGGTACATCTCCAAATAAATGGATATTTTCATTAATTAGACCTTTGATAGCGGATTGTTCGCAATCAGGTAAATGTGCCAATTTTTCATTTAGGTTTTTCAGAGCCTTTGTATTTTGCAGTTTGCTTTCTGCCACTTCACGCTCAATTTCGGGTGAATTATTCCCGACTTTAATAACAGTGTTTACCGAGGCAACAACTTTTTGTTCTTCTCTGGTAATGTATGGTTTCAACATATTGATATGGCACACTCGTTGCGATTTCCGTCTATCAGGGGTCTTTACAAGATAGTTAACCTCACTAAGCTTAGCCATAACCTCGTAGGGTCCTGTAAACTTGGCACTCAGGGGTTGACCAGACAGTGGCGTCAGCATGAGAACTTTATCACCAGGTTGGAAGATACGGGTTCTTGCGTTGACGTCATAATAGACATTCATCTTGTCTTGTGCCTGCAAAAGATTAGATCTGACAACTTTTAATGCATTATACAGTCTATTTTTTAAATTTTCCACGTATGTCAGTAGACCAGTGTCTTCAGTGGATGATAACCATGTCTCTTGTAACAACTTTAGTGGTCCACGAACTGTGTGTCCGAATACCAGTTCAAAGGGACTGAAACCAAGAGATTCTTGTACAGCCTCTCTGGTTGCGAAGAGTGCGAAGGGAATACCACGATCCCAGTCGTCGTTATGCTCGAAACAGAAAGTACGGAGCATGTTTTTCAATGTTTGGTGGTATCGTTCCAGTGCGCCTTGACTCTGTGGATGATATGCACTCGATACTGCATGACGAATACCCAGCCGTTCTAAGACTTGGCGAAATAACTTCGATGTGAAATTTGAACCTTGATCTGACTGCACGGTTTTCGGAAGACCATATCGGGTGAAGAATCCGATAAGTGCATCAGAGATTTTGTCGGCATTAATGCTACGTAGAGGAATAGCCTCTGGAAATCTCGTTGCCGAACACATTATAGTGAACAGATACTGGTGGCCAGCCTTAGTTTTAGGTAACGGACCGACGCAGTCTATAATGATGTGACTGAAGGGTTCTGAGAATGCTGGTATGGGTCGTGGAGGAGCTACCGGAATGGTCTGATTCGGTTTGCCGACCATCTGGCAGACATGACATGATCTGCAAAACGATGTGACGTCACGACGTAGGCCAGGCCAGAAGAAATATGGAAGAATCCTATCGAAGGTTTTCTGTATCCCTAGGTGACCAGCATACGGTGAATCATGGGCCATATGTAGTATGTCCTTGCGGTATACAGTGGGTACCACGATTTGATGTACTTCGCTGCATGTTTCATCGTCGTTTTCTTTCCCTCTCCATTTCCTCATCAACAACTCGTCCCTCAGGTAATAACCTGCGGCCATTGTTTCTAATTCTCCTTCATTCTTTGCTTCTTCTTTTAGTTTCCCGATCTCTGGATCTTTGCTTTGAGCAAGAATGAGTAGTTGTCTAGGCGACAAATTATTTTGATCAGTATGACTTGAGTGACCACCTAGAACATCCGCCATGAAGGTTGCTTGCAAGTCAATCTCTGGTGTCGGTTCTGGTTTCTTTGTCGGCTCATCAGTCATCTGTTGTTTCTCCATAGCTCTGGTGATAACGCATACTGATTTTTCAGTACTCTTACACTGAATAGAGTCTTTGGGTTCTTTAAGTACAGGATGTACCTGATTTTTGGCAATGTCACTTCCTAAAAGTAATGAAATGCCTCTGTAAGGAAATTTCTTCACTATCCCAACAATAACAGATCCAGTGAAGTAATTACTCTTCAACTGTATACGATGTAACGGTGCCGTGAGTGTTCCAGCCATAGTACTGATTAAGGCATACTGGCCTGTATGAGTCAATTTCGACGTTGGTACAGTATTCTTCAACAGTAGAGATATATCAGCACCGGAGTCACGTAGAATTTTAATCTTCCGTTCTCTAGCTTGATTATCTATAGGTGACACATAGCCCTCGCTAACATCCGATAGCATGCACTCGGGTAGTTCTCTGCCTACTGAGTTTCTTGCTACACTACTGCCTCCATAAGTAAACGTTTTATTTACGGATTGTTCATCTGTCACACTCCCTTTGGAGTTGAAACTAGAATGTTCAATAGCCTCGGTCTTCATTTCAAAGACTTTTTCCGACTTTGAGCAACTTGGACATGCGTGTTTCGCCATCTCTTCATGACTAACATCAGATGTCTTTCTTTCAGCTTTAATTCTTTTGTGGGCAGTTTTGTTTATTTGAGTTTCAGTTTGTACGGCGATGTGTGATAAAACCACGTTGTTCTTGTTTTTAATGGGTCTTTTCTCTTTATGTAGACTCCAACAATTCTCTTTTATATGTCCATCTTTCTTACAGAATGTACAGGTAATTCTCTTTTGTACAAAACTTGAATTCTCTTGTTTATCGGCTTTTTGTTTACTTTTATCCTCTGTCGATCTTAACTTCCTCTCTGTATTACTGTTTTGAGTCCTCAAACTTGTTCTGTCATTTTGAAAATAATGGCTATGCGGATGAATAATGACGTATTCATCGGCTTTTACTGCTGCTTGTTCTGCTATTTCAATACCACGATCAGCCAAATGAACTTTTATATCAGTGCGAATCTTCTCAGTAAAATCCTCCATCAGTATGAGATTATATAGTTTTTCATAATCTTTATTCACATTCTTAGAACGTAACCATCGATCAAGATACTTTTTCTCTAATCTCAGGAAGTCAACATGTGAAACTTCTGGTTCCTTCTTGTATTCACGATATAACTTTCGATACTTTTCTGGAGTTAGAACATAACTCAATAGTACTCTGCTCTTTATTAGTTCATAATCATTGCATTCCTCTGGAGTCAAATTCAATACTACATCCAGAGCCTTGCCTTTTGTTAGAGCTGAACGTAAAAGTACTGCTTTCTTATCTTCAGGAAATTTATAATCAATCGAGTTTCTCTCGAAGACCATAAAGAACTCATCAATCTCTATGTTCTCCATGCTTGGTACATGCTTTTTAAACTTATATAGTTCCACATTATTTGTTTCCTGCATCGTATGAGTTGACGAACGAGACTTTGCCAATTCAATCCTTTCATTACTAGCGATTCTTTCTTTTTCCAATTCCTTCTCTTTCTCTGCTTCTATTCTTTTACCCTCTAATTGTACTTGAATTTCTAACTTCTTCATTTCTAACTAGAATTTCATGTCCGCACTTAGTTCATTTCCATTCATTTTAAATTCATGGTTATTTATGTCTGTTTTCAGGGTTTCTGATACATTGAGAACCACTGATTCTTCATCATTCATAGTATTTTCTTCAAGCATTCTACCATGTCTTTTCAAACATTCCTTAATATCTTGAATCAATTTACTCCTTACTGGTGTAACTTCAGTAATGTCTATTCCCAGAGAATTTGCCATCTCTTTTAACTGGGTTAGTGACATGCTATTTAACTGTTCTGACGTGATAGCAAAAATATTCAATTGCTCCAACGTAAGATTAGCTTCCGCCATGTTTTATATTAATGACGTAAATAGAAGATAAAAAATTTCAACTTTACCTTTTATAAAGTCCTTTGAAATATTTTTACACCACTTAATATTTGTAGAAGATAAATTTTAAGGATGATTGTGTACAAAGCTGAAAACAGTATGTCCGAACACAGACAGTGCCTCCCACGTAGACAGAATTTGAATAAATATTTGTTGTAAATCGTTTTCACTAAAACAGTTGTATATTCTCAATTTCTTATACCTACAAACTTTAGATCCAGGACTCGAGCCCCCAATCTTTTGTCACGTGCGAAATCAGCTACTGACGTATGATGATATTTTTTGTAATGTATTATTATATATTCTTTTGATTCACATCCATCTTGGATCTCTCAAGGTTGTATAAGAATTTCTATTGATGTTATTCAATTAGATTTGATGTTTATTTGACTCGTTTGATGTGAATCTTTTGTGTATGAAATGATTTAGATAAACTGTACCTTAATATAGAGGAAATCCACAATCCTGTTTGAATGATTGAACACAATTTTATTCCAACAAGTTGAGATGATAAATATAACAGTAACACAGAATACGATGATTATGATATTATATGATGAAACTTAATCAGTTGAGATTCTTCTATATCGTACTAAGCCGTAATCCTATCTTTAAGAAAGTGGTCAAAAACAGTCCTCACACATTAGCGCCCAAGCTAGAACTAAACTAACGATATTCAACCCTCGTGCATTTGACGTATTTTAATCCTATGACGTAGTGTCTAGACATATACATGTTTTATTCCTAACACGGAAACATTTCGGGTTTAAGATTATTTCTTTTTAACTTTAGTTAATAATAATAGAACCAATATAATTATGGAAATAAAACTTTTGTAACAAAATATTAATTATATATTTGTATTATTATTTAGACTCTACATGAGGGGAAAGGGAATGGATGGGTTAATACGAGACTTTCTCGATAACATAAACAGAACGACATAACTTAAACATATGGCATACATTAAAGTTTCACATTTAATAACATTTCTCTAACTGCCTAAGAAGGAAACGGATACGTTTTTAATCAGGTTCACTTTGGTAAACGATCATTCACCTTCAGAACTTAGTCCATCAATTGGAAAGCAAATCTGGAAAGAAATATTCACATTGGGAAAACGTATAAGAAACCTATACACCATTTATACCTTAATCATTTTAGCCACAGTTTTTTTATCAGGAAAGATGTGTGAAAACACAATAAACTCATCAGTAAATGTATTCCAAATCTGATAAATACATTTCTACTAGATCTAGTGCCCTGGCTTTAAAACTGTTTTATTAGTTAACTAGGATCTGTAAGGTATAAATGTAAACCTTTTACGTAGTTATTGACCAAACTTGTTTCAATCTCAGTAATAATAGTCTGTCTATGATCATATGCCTATGCCTCCCAGCATTCTCCATTGAGGGAAACACTTTGGATGTTGTCGAGGACTACACTTACCTTGGCAGCAACATATCAAGCTCACTGTCAGAATCGGCAAGGCAGTATCCTTAATGGCAAGGCTCAACCAAAGAGTATGGGATAATGCCCTGGGCTATTTACGCTAAGCAAATAAAGCAGCTCAATAGCTTTCACCTGCGATGCCTGCGCAGGATACTCCACATCAAATGGCAGGAAAGAGTCACAAATGTGGAGGTGCTCAGGAGAAGCCATATGATGAGTATAAACTCAATCCTGAGTGAGAGGCGCCTACGATGGATAGGCCATGTCCACAGGATGAGTGCGGAACGCATCCATAGAGCGTATGGAGAGCTGGCAGCCGGAATAAGAAAGAGAGGTCGCCCTTGCCTGCGTTTCAAAGACGTTTGCAAAAAAGACTTGTTACTGGCACGCATTGAGCCCAAAACGTGGGAGAGCCTTGCTGAGGAACGCACCTCCTGGCGGTGCGCGAGGGCACTCAAGCTGCAGAAGCCCTCTCACAGAAAGAAGTGAAGAGAAACGAGCCTGGAGAAAGGCGAGAGGCAGAGAAGAAGGAGACTGCGCCATCGTCCCTTGAGGATGGAAGGATGCCATATATGATCATATAGAACAGGGATCGGCAACCTAAGGCACGCGTGCAATACTTAGCAAGCGGAGTGAATTTCAATGGCACGCGAAAGGCCCCCAAGAAGGAAATTCAAGTCCCTTCTACGAAATATTAAGTGCTTAAGCAGGATGACTTTTAGGCTTTTGGCACGCTTAATGAATTAGAAATCCCACTTTGGCACACTATTATCAAAAGGTTGCCAACCACTGTTATAGAATATAGAAAGTCTGAGCACTAGAGTTGCTAGATACATGGTAACATTGGTATCAAAAGGAGGACAAGGAGAGCCGAATAGGGGGACGAAGGAGGACGTATTAAGTGTTTCATTTGAATGAATTCTTACTAAAAAGCTACAATTAGTACAATTGTATTACAATAGCAGCAAATAAATGGCTATCTGTAAACAGGGCTGGCATACAACTCGATCATGATACTAAACTCAACTCCTTGCTCATGTAGAGCTCCATTGGACAATTTCAATTTCTTGGAACAGCCTAATTTTTTTTTCCAAATTAAGCACACAAAAAAAAGCGTCACTTCTGTGTTGACCACCTTGTTGCTGATAGTCACTGCAGCACTAAAATAAGGAATTTTCCTTTGTTTTCTTATTATAATTATAGTCTTTGATTGAAGCTAGTGTCTATGATTCTAAATCTACCCTGTACGCCATATTAAAGGGCACTTATGCTGCTAGCATTATCTTATTATTGTTAACTACAATTGAGACCATTAAGACTGACTTAGATCACACAGGTTGATTTTGGTTGTCACACAGGGTGAGTTTGGTTGTCACACAGGGTGAGTTTGGTTGTAACACAGGTTGATTTTGGTTGTCACACAGGGTGAGTTTGGTTGTCACACAGGGTGAGTTTGGTTGTAACACAGGGTGAGTTTGGTTGTCACACAGGGTGGGGTTGGTTGTCACACAGGGTGAGGTTGGTTGTCACACAGAGTGAGGTTGGTTGTCACACACGGTGAGGTGGACACAGGGTGAGGTTCGTTGTCACACAGGGTGGGGTTGGTTATCACACAGGGTGAGGTTCGTTGTCACACAGGGAGGAGTTGGTTGTCACACAGGGTGAGATCGTTGTCACACACGGTGGTGTTGGTTATCACATAGGGTGAGGTTGGTTGTCACACAGGGTGAGGTTGGTTGTGACACAGGGTGGGGTTCGTTGTCACACAGGTAGGGGTTCGTTATCACACAGGGTGGAGTTCGTTGTCACACAGTGTGAGGCTGGTAACACCAATAGTTAAATCCATAAACCTAGAAACACTAGAGGACTGAAGGATAAAGGATCAGATAAACATAAGGACAAAAACGCTTTCCTTATCCCTTATGCGAGAACAAATGCATATACGTAATCTTTTTTTCCCAAGTGGCATCCGTGCATGGAATGGGTTGCCTGAACAAACCAGGAAAACCAGTAACTTAAATTAACATAATTTAAAAAACTAATCCAAATGCAAGACTAGACTCGTACCACGGGTGAGCGAAAGGACGCAATAATCTTCTTTATAAGCTTAGATGGAGATTCTGTAATGTATAAGATATGATAATGACCAATACATAGTTTGAGATTATTAAAGAATATTTTCACATTCAGTTTGTTGAAACTATAAGCTCGACTTGAACTGGTTGCTTCAGGCTGCCTAATATAATTCTGTGGATGGCGCTTCATAAATGCAGTAAACCAACCCTTTCCTGTTAGCCTACTTTGGATTTCTCCCAAGACGTAAGAATAGAAATAGAAGTCTACATGTTTTTTAAATTCCAGTTGAAAAACCAGTTCGGCAATAGAGGTCTAGGCCTATTTGCCCATTTTCAATTAATGGCGTTTGACTTCTCTTGTAAATCTTTAAGAGTTCTTCTTTTGTATGCCTACATATGTTAAAATATATAGTCTAGATCTAAATTCTAAACAATATGTGGCTTTTTTACATTAGTTATTTTATTTACTTCTATAAAAATGTTTTGTGAGTAGCCTAATTAAATAGCGACGGACTTTCCCTCCCAAATCCCGCCTGCAGTTCTTAACCCAACACCAAGCAACACCTCTTTATTTTAAATCAATACGTTTTTTTTTTTGTTGTTGTTTCAATATTCGCTTTTTGATCTTAACTATATCTACCCCTCAACGCCTACTTTTATACTCGTTGTCATAATATTATAATAGGACACAAAAATTTCGGCAATCAAGCCGTGTGAAGAAAATACCGGTAACAAACAAGCGGAAGTAAGCGAAGTGTAGGCCTGTGTGTAAATTATTTGAATTTAAGTTTTCTATTTTTAACCACAGGGGAAATTACCCCAAAACTATACATAGATCAAAATTTAAAACTCTGAACCATGCCTTGAGATAACGCCATTTTTTTCATCGTCTTAGTTAAAGCATTTTTTTTTAGTTCAATGTGTATTCATATTAATCTATATTAGTTTGTGTTGTACTGGATTATTCGATATTATCTACGCCGAAATTAGTCTGAATGTTAAAATCTCCTAAGATGGAAAAGATGTATTTCGTACATCAGCTGATGTTGTTCAATAGGAAACTGTAAAGTCTAATATCAGCCCCTTTTAGTTCTGTGCCAATGTCAAGGCTGGTTGGTTCCCTGCTTGTCAGCCTTCTGCTGTATGCCACCATTCAAGTGTGTATATGTTTGGTGGACTTCTGCCCGCCGGTGGCCCGGGTAGGCAGTGACTACAGACTGGAGTGCTCGTTTTCATACAACAACTCATGGCGGTGAGTAGACATACATTGGAGTGAGTAGACATACATTGGGGTGAGTAGACATACATTGGGGTGAGTAGACACACATTGGGGTGAGTAGACACACATTGGGGTGAGTAGACACACATTGGGGTGAGTAGACACACATTGGGGTGAGTAGACAGACATTGGGGTTAGTAGACAGACATTGCGGTGAGTAGACACACATTGGGGTGAGTAGACACACATTGGGGTGAGTAGACACACATTGGGGTGAGTAGACACACATTGGGGTGAGTAGACAGACATTGGGGTTAGTAGACACACATTGGGGTGAGTAGACAGATTTTGGGGTGAGTAGACAGACATTGCGGTGAGTAGACAGACATTGCGCAGAGAGAGTGCACGAGAAAGGGATAGAGATGTGTGTTCATGTTAGAGAGGGTAAAAGAGATTAAAAATAGATAATCAACAAGAAAAGTAAAAAAAGGAATAAAACGCCACACAAAATAATGTAGCCTATAGACTAGATCAGGCCGTAGGGATGTTAAACGAAAACCCGAATACCGGCTTCCGGTTTTGAAACTGATAACCGGTTTTGATTTTCGAAAGAGGATTTCGGTTAATTGGTAGCAACCCTTTTTTTTTGTTCGGATTGGAATATTTTTAATAAATAATGTTGGATTCGCACAAAACAATTATTGAAATGCCTTGCTAACACTAAGCTTATTTAGTCTTAGATATTGTGTTTCTTTTTTTCCAAATATCAACTATGGTTGCGATAAAAACAACATCAAACCAAATGTTACGTTAAAGTTACAATTAACATGAATCTTTTTACTTTTCTACTCAACTCCTTGAATGCCCTGCAAACAACAATTAAGTTTGAATTTTTTTTCAAATATACCTACAAAACTGCAAATGCACATTTGGCTTTTCTGGCCTGAAAGGGGGGGGGGGTAACCGAAATCCGGGGTTTAAACCGGTTTTAAACCGGTTTTATAGAACCGATAACCGGTTTTGAAAACAAACCGGTTTTAACATCCCTAGATCATGGCTCTCAAACTCGAATGAAGGCGTCTGCTACTTTATCACTTAATCCCCTCCCCCCAACAACCCGACCATAGTAAACAAAAAAACTCCATACATCTTAACTCATTTTGCTACTTATCACTTATCACTAATAATAAGTATATTACGTATATAAAATTAACAATAAAATTTGATGTGTATCACTATTAGCTGTCTGAATTTCACAAATTTAAATATTACATTTTTTGTAAGCTTACTGGCGGGCCACAAAAATCCACTTGGTGGGCCGCAAGCGGCCTGCGGACCGCGTGTTTGATACCCCTGCTATAGATCTAGGCGAAATGGGAAAAAAAGGTTACATAGAAATAATAGACAATGTATAGTACACACTGTAAAGGCCTACCAACTATAACATAAAAGAGATGTCGTGTTGAAAACGAATACAAGAAAAGCTCTAGCTCTAGTGACACAGTGTACTCGGTGCTAGGTGGGCTTGAGGGGAAGGGAGAGAGCGGGGTTGGGTTTTTTTTTCCGAAGAAAACTTGCCTAGCATGGTAAGATTGAATTTCCGTTTTTTTTTTATTGCCTAGGCCTAGTCTTTATATTGTCAAATGTTCAACTATTGGGCCTTGTCATAAATATTTATTCATTCAGCATTAAGGGGTGGGGGGGGGGGGGACTACACAACTATCAGGTCTTACCAAAGGTACAATAAATTGTTTTCAAGTGTTAGTTCGGTGATCTGCGGGTTAGTGTCGTGTGAGAAGTCGGAGTAGAGCTGGGATTAACAAAACATGTTGGAGTCACAGTTGAGTTACAGGGGTCGGCAACCTACGGTACGCGCGCCAGACCTGGCACGCAAAACGATCTTTTCATGGTACGCGAAAAACACCTAAAAAATATTCAAGTATATTCTATTAGAAATTGAGTACTAAAGCAGGGTGACTTTTAAACTGTTGGTACGCTGAATGAATTAGAAATCCCATTTTGGCAAACTATTATCAAAAGGTTGCCGACCTCTGGCTAGTACTAAGTTTGATGTTTATAAAAAATGTTCTCTACTCTAGGAACTATAATTGGCTGATTCTTGACCGTAAGCACGGCTCTGATTGGTCCAACCTTGCTTCCTGTCACGATCTCAAGTGTACGAATTTCACGCGCCGTGCTTCCGCCGTGGTGATCGTCGGGGATGGCAGATCCACGCGGAGTAGCCTGCTCCTGCACAACCTCACAGCCCAAGACAGCGGGTCGACGATCCGGTGTGAGTCTTGGAACCAGGAGGCAATGAGTCTACATAGGCATGTTCTTTGTCGCCTGGACGTACGGAGCATTTTAGAGGCCTCGACACTCAAAGAAGGCATTGGAGGTACAATATGTAGCCTACAGAATAGAAATACAATCTATATGTTTTTTTGGTGATACGGTATGCAGATTTAGAATGAAATCAAACAAACCAGTTCTTCTGTGTCTATACGCACGGTCATTATGATCTCACATTATGAGAGACTCTATGCTCAAAGGCCTGGTTTAGAGGCGGGTCGGTGTGGGCCAAGGACGTAATAATCTTCAATAAAAAACGAACGCCTGTAATTTAATAAGATGTATTTGTAACTTGTAAAAGAGTGTGAAATGAATACCACAAGATAGTTTGTTACACAAAACTAGAGTCTTATTTTATTCCTTGTTCTTGGTGTTCATTTATGTGCAGCGACTTAATAACTAATGTTAACATTTTCTATTTTGATTTTTTTAAATACCTGATCCTCTCTTGGTGACAAATGTAACTGTGGTCAGTTGGTCGTTCATACACATGTAGAGTTTGGGTGTTCAGTGGATTAACCTCAACAATAGGCCTAACTTGTCTCTTGAAGCTGTCAACAAGTTGTAGGCTACAACTTATAAAGGCATAATCTTTGATTCTTAATTTCTGTGGTGTACCCTTAAATCTTCGTAAGGCTTATAAAGTACCTTATACTTATACGAAAAAGTAAAAAAACATAAACTTTTTTTTTTAGTTTTTAGGGGTTGTTAAATTAATTAAGCAAAAACTGAGAATGTTTGAATAAATCATTTTATTGATACATTTGTTTGCTATTGAATAGTTGTAAATTTTTTTTAAAATTATGGAGTAGGCCTAGAAGTTGAAAAGCTCAGATATTGATGTTTCTATCAATTTCTTTCATTACACAGATCTTGACTCGGAAGAGATCCCTACTGCTTCGGTCATATCAGATTCAACAACCCATGACTTAGGCCTAAATGTCCAAGCTAATTCAACAAATGCCACTTTAAGCCCATCAACCACAACTCGTGGAATCAATGACTCGGAAAAAAAAAATTCCACCATTACACCAATTCATCATTCAACCGTAACCATTGACTTCAGCTCATCGGCCAATCAGCTGACTCTCGCCAATGATGACCAGGTCAAGCTGACAGCCCTATCGGTGGTGGAGTCATCGACAGTACACCGGAAGGATATCTTCATCTACTGCGCACTGGCGGCCATCTTCTGTCTCTTAGTTTTCATTGTAATTGTGATGGTGAGAAGGAACAAGAACTCCTCCAATCCTGGCAGGTCACATGACCAGAGTCCAGCTTATCACAGTACTAATACTAACCAAGATCAACATTCATACACCAGTGTGCATTTTACAGGTAATTTTTTTTGCTCTTAACACCATTAACACATCAATTACTTTTATTCTAAAGTTTGCATAATGATAACCTATATACTATATAATATGTTGAGTGTTTTTTCCAGGGTCGCAGAGTCACAGAGTCACAGAGTCGGTAGATAAATGTTCCGACTCCGACTCCTCATTTTTTTTTACTTCCGACTCCGACTCCCCGACTCCGACTCCTCTGTATTAATATTCGAATGTATTTCGTACATTCCTTGAAGGAAAGAAAGGCAGCATACATCTACATGTCATTACTACAGGACTACTGGCTGGGATTTACTGTATTTAATTTTAAATATTCACAGGCCCCCCCTAAATTTTTGAGGGCCCCGGTACGGCATACCGGCTGTACTCCCCGATCGTGGGGCCTGATCAGAAGAGGTCACGATCGGCGACTCCAAGGGACAAACGGTTAATCTCTCACCAGTGAGAGGCTAGGTTACACATGGGCGCTGCGTTCCCTGTAACAGCAGAACTAGGGATGTTAAAACCGGTTATCGGTTCTACAAAACCGGTTTAAAATCGGATTTCGGTTTCCCCCTCCCCCCACCCCCACGCAATGTCACAAGTCACATGCCGGAACAGCCAAATGTGCGTAGTTCTGTAGGTATATTTGAAAAATACTTCAAACTTAATTAATTAGTGTTTGCAGGGCATTCAAGGGGTTGATTTGTGTGAATACTATATGATTTTGTACTCTTTACCATAAAATTCTTTAGAACTAACAAAATCTGGGCTAATTGATTAAAACCGATAATAGCTTTCAATTTTTCAATAGTGATAATCAAATTACCGATTATCGTTGACCATAATATTAAGAAGCATACGAAGAGGCATATATTTATGATAACTTGTAAAAAATGTGTTGAAAGAGAATCGAAAGAATATGTATTTAATAGTGCCGTTAATAATAAAGCAAAGACGCGGTGTTTTGAAAATCAAAACCGGTTTTCGGTTTCAAAACCGGAATCCGGTTTTCGTTTAACATCCCTAAGCAGAACACAACACTATGAAAAGTATAAATATTGCCACCAGGGCCGTATTTAGGATTGTGGGGGCCCTGTTCCTAAATTTATGTGGGGGCCCTGTTCCCAAATTTATGTGGGGCCCCTCGTGGTCTGCCTTCCACATAGAGCCTACCTCAGAAAAGGGCCGTTAATTCATATTACATTCTGTACAATCATACATTTTATGTTGCACGTAGCTTGGTTGAACTGGAGCACTTTAAATTGTATGGGAATAAATGAATTTTATTTTACATTTTCAACGAAATATGGGGATGTCACTCAAACATTTCTTTTTGGGATATGTGGGGGCCCCTTTTGTGTGGGGGCCCCTGTTCCAATGGCACATGTGGAACATGCCTAAATACGCTACTGATTGCCGCTCCTAATTGTGCGTTGTGTGCGTAGCGCATTTATAAGTCGTAAAGGCGGCATTTTTTTTTGTAGGCCTATTGAACGCAAATTACAGTATGGAAAGAATCGTAAATATGTAAAAGCCTCTCTAGGCCTCTTATAAAGGTATGCTTGTACACTAATAGCTTAAGATGCGTTTTATTTAGGACCTGTGGCCTAGGCCTATAACCTACTAAGGCAGTGTTTAGCATTCAGAGAAAACCGCGCGTGCCATGTCCTATCATTTGAAATCATTACAAACAATGTTAATTAGTAATTTGAGCACTTGTATAGCGTCATCAATACCAGCGCCGTGCAGTCTATATGACGTTCAGTCTAATGACGCATTTCAAATTAGTTCAAAAGACTTTTTTTGGTGTCGACCGCTATAGTATTACAATAGGGATAAGATCTTGAGGGATGGGGACTTAGAGGAAGAGGAAGAAACATATACTTTACTTTCTCATCACTAATGTCTGTAGGCCTATTGATCGGTTGTTTAAAATAAATGAAGCCCTGTCTTTTTCCAATCTAAATTTAGTAGGAGTCGGTGCATTTTTTGCCGACTCCGACTCCATGTAGGCCTACCCAAATTTCCTCCGACTCCACAGCCCTGGTTTTTTCATGGATTTCTAGAGTTACTGCCCCTAATTTTATTTTACTTCCCTTTAACAGTTACAGGTTCATGTAATATTTTTGGCTCCATTCTTTAATTTAAACAAGACCGTTTATTGTCACTTTCTCATTTGCTTTTGTTGTTAAGTTAAATTGTAAAAAAAAATATTACCGTATATACTCGCGTATACTATAAGTCGCACCCTTAGTTTAAGATTTTTGTCCTTATATGTTGTCATTGACCAGCGCATAAGTCGCACCCCGACTCCCGGGTTACACTGCCTTTTAATATTAATGTCTCAAAAATGCATACCTTTTAAACATAAAAGTTACTAAATATTCACCCTAATTTGGAAACTTTCCTTAAAAAATTGTTTTAATCATGCATAAGGCAAACATAATCAAATAAAGGCATATCCTAATAATTCTACATAACTCCAATCAACTATATGGGTTATGTAGGAAACTTTATAACAGAGTAGTGATGTTTTGCGAACTTTTCAATAACAGTGTCGGGTGTATAAGTCGCACCCCTACTTTTTGCCGAAATTTTCTGTAAAAAAAGTGCGACTTATACAGTAATTTAATTGACGTTTATTTTTACGTAGAAAATTAACTTTAAAAATTTTTAGAGGAATACACATTTGTTATTATCTTGATAATAGGCCTATAGTTTAAAAGTCAAATATTTCTTAAATCTTCTTTAATTTCACAACCTGTGGGAAAGTCCCTCCCCCCCATTGAATTGGACAATAAATTTACTATAATTGTCCTTCTTTAGAGCACTTAAATATGCCTCGTCTAGAACTCTTTAGCACTCATATTTAACACCGTTTTACTCTTTAGCACTCATATTTAACACCGTTTTACTCTTTAGCACTCATATTTAACACCTTTTTCTGGAACAATGAATTTATTAAGCATTTTTAATGTTTACAAGATATGGTTACCCAGTCCTTGGTTAACAATTTTGTTGTAACAAAAATATTAATCTTGGAATATATGGGTAGTGATTAAAAAAGTTTACAACTAAAAGGTTGTAATCTCTTCTATTTGATATATTATATGAAATTTTACAAATATTCTTTTAAATACCAGATAACCCATGTGAAGTGTTGCCTCCCCTTCCTAGACCTCATCATAGACAGCAACACATCTACTCAGAGCCTGAAAGTTTTGAGCAGACATTTTTAAAAAACTTTATCCCTTCAAATTGCCATCCACTGGACTGTCTAGATAACTCCATCACTTCAAATGATCATCAACTGGACACTCCAGATGATGAAAGGGTTAGAATGATAGCCTTGGAATCCATTTATATAGACCCTCTTGCAGAGAGTGACCAGTACAGCCTGTCACTTTCAGAACTCTCAATAGAATCATAAGACTAATAAGAGTTTAAAGTATGCACTCTCATTATAATGTAACATCCTAACTATTATTGTCCATACAATTTTATAAGCACAGATCAGATAAAGAACATGCAATAGATGAACTACTAACTTTATAATTAATTATTTATATATAGCTCTTAGTATGAAATGAGAAATGAATCAGTTTCTGTTTTGGGCAATTAACTTCACTGCTGACTTTTGAACTAAAATGAAAGAGTAATATTAAAATATTGAAATAAATGACAAAAGAGTTTGAACATATTTTTTTATTATTGTAATGTGATATTTGTGTGTCAAATGATATTTACAAGGTACCTTAACAACAAGTTGCAGGAAGAAAAAAAAGTTGACATTTATGTTAAAAAGTTGACAGCAAAACTTTTTCTTGTAAAACAAATCTCCCCAACAATGTATAATTCTTTGAATTCTCATAAAAAATCTAGAACACTGGAAATGTGGTGGTCTTTCTCTCTCTACCAATTGTGGCATCTTTTACATTCAAGTTTTACATAAACATAAAAAACAGCAACTTTTATTTCTTGGGAGGAGGCCTGGAAAAGATAAGAAAATCATTTAAAATATACATTAATACAAGAAACACTGTTAAATTATTATCACTTTACATAAAAGTATAAAAAAAATTACATTCAGTAATGGTCTAAAATCAGTGGTTTGCAACCCTTTGATAATAGTGTGCACAAGTAGACTTTTTTTTTTATTGTGCCAAGAGAGCCTGTTATTTATCCTGCTCTAGAACTTAATTTAATATAGAAAGGAATCGATTTGCCTTTTTTTTTAGGTATTCCGCGTGCCATTGAAAATTGCTATGTGTGCCAAGTATGTTGCCGACCCCTGGTCTAAAACTACAATATGATATAAAAATACTGAAATTTTTATATAGAACCAACCTGTATCTCCCGACTACAACTGCATGGTCTCTTTCATAAGGCTCCAGTGTCAACTGCTCCATAGGTTTAATCTTCTCTTGTTTCAATTTCTCTACTTCCCCAGCAAATACGGCTGCTGGTTCGGCTGTGGAGTCAATACAGTTGGCCTGCAGAACACACACACACATTTGTTCATTAAAGCTGTGTCTATTTGATGTATAATAATTTACCCTTAACACACCTGATTATCATCACTAATCAAAATGAGGAACACCAGGCCTATTTCAACTTACAGTTATACACTATATTATACTTTATAGAAAATTCACTTCGGTATTAAAAATGCAACAAGCATAAGTAGCAAATGTAGTCTTCACCAATTTTTTTTTATACATATTTTTGTGGCAGTGCCAGCTTCTGCACTCTCAACAATAGGAGAGGAAATTAATTGAAATGGAAGTGATTAGAACAAAACAAAAAAGTTAGGTAATATTTTGTTTTTTATTACACTTTATCAAACAAGCTAATTTTGGGGAATCTAACTGATCTAAAGCAAAACGAGGGCTTGTTGTTTAGCAATGTTCTATTCACAAATAAAAATTGCTTAAATTTGACAGACGAGGCGAGGTCAATACAAACTTTTTGAAAATATAAAAGAATCGGAAATCAATTGTAAAAAAAAAAGAAAGTTGGAAGTATTCAAGAATACCAGATCTGATTAGATTTGAATATGAAACTTGACCCTTTTTAAAAAAATGTTCACTCCATTTTATTCTGACCTTTACTGCAAATTTTTTTAACCCAAAAAGTTTTTTCATATCAGGCTATATAAAGAATAACCTATTTTAACATCATGGTCATGATTTGGCTATCAAAGTATTCGTGTACAGTGCAAACAAAAACCTGGGACACACTCTCAATGACGGAAATATTTAAAAAAAAAATGAAAAAGTAACGTTCTACCTCCTGTTTCAGTATTTAAAAAATTTATTTTTGATTTTTATATCAAGTCAAAACTATAATGTTCCAAAAAAACAACAACAACAACGGAGTATTTAGGGTTTTGTAGGAAGGTCAGACTGAGGGTGGTAAAAAATGTGTGAAAATCTGAAGAGTTGGCAGGTCTCATAATTATCTTCAATATCTCACCTTGATGGAAATGACAATATATCCACCATTCTTAAGGAAGTTATGGGCATTTACTGCAACAATCCTAGCCTGGTCTGGTTGGGCTACATCAGCAAATATCACATCCACCATTCCTAAAGAAACACACATTTTTTTAACTTTCAACTTGAAGCAATAAAACTAAAACGTATTACCATGAACATCATTTTTTTTTTTACAAAACCATAAATTATAACTAGTAAAATGTTTAATTTTTAAAAAGTTTATAAGATGTCCCTTATTCTATCATTACATTAATTTTTAAATGGTATTTAACCGGATAGTGAAAAAAAAGAATATGCTACTTACCAACTAACATTCTGTACTTGTGTGGGTGCCTAGCATCTTCTATTATAGGTATAATATTTATCCTCTTTTTGGCAACATTTAAAAGATCCCTGCCGCTCCTGTGTGAAAACTCAACAGCGTAAACTAAACCTTCCTGTGGAAGTAAAAAAAAACTCTGAACATTAGGGCGCAAAGAAAGCAAAATGAAACAAAGGGCAGACAAATTTAAGGAAATCTTGAGCTAAATAATAAAATACCCCTTTATGTGCTATTTGCTAGACTTACTGGACCAACGATGTCTGAGACGTGACTGACTGTGGTTCCTGATGCAGCACCAAGGTACAAGACTTTGGAGCCAGGTTTAATGTGAATGTTGCCAATACCTCCAACTATAGCGGCTGCCAACTTGGATCTGAATGGATTCCAAGCTCTGTATTCTACTTTAGTTTCTCCTTCCTGAAGTCAGAACAAATAAACATAGAGAGGGGAAGAAATTTTTACTCAGCACAAATGCTGCATCATGTATTACAAATAGAATATGTCACTGACAAGGTTCTAACTATTAAATAGGGATGTTAAACGAAAACCGGAATACCGGTTTTGAATCTGAAAACCGGTTTTGATTTTTAAAACCGCATTTCGGTTTGTTTGTTGGAAGGTAGTCATTACTTCATGTAGCACACCCTTTATTATTTTTTTTTATTGGTTCTGATGTTGGATTCACGCAAAACAATTCTTGAAATGCCTTGCTAACACTATTTAGTCTTAGATATTGTGTTTCTTTTTTTTCTCCAAATACCAACTATGGCTTGCAATAAAAACAACATCAAACCAAAATGTCGGCTCATCTTTTAGATGTGCGCTACTCTTTGATGTGCCTCAAGTGCGGTAGGGATTGTCCCTCCCGGGTTGGCCTACACAGCCATTCTCGGCTGTGCAGTTGGATACCTCACCCATGAAGCTACACTATCATCTCTCGAGACGGACGGATGCCGACTCTTTGATGTGCGCAATGGAGATTGGAGAGACGCAAACTAGTTTTGTCCTGTGACCTTGAACAATTCGGATAAACACTGCTTTATTATTAAGGGCAGCATCAAATACACATTCTTTTGACTTTTGATTGGTGCTACGTGATCCTATTCAATACATAATTTACAAGTCTAAGTCCACGGTGCACAAATTATCACTATTGAAAGCTATTATCGGTTTTAATCAATTAGCCCATATATTTTTTTAGTCTTAAAGAATGTTATGGTAAAGTGTACAAAGTCATAATGTATTCACAAAAATCAACCTCTTGAATGCTCTGCAAACACTTAATAAGTTTGAACTATTTTTCAAATACACCCACAAAACTAAGCACATTTGTCTTTTCCGGCCTGTGGCCTGTGACATTGGGGGTCAAAATCCGGTTTTAAACCAGTTTTATAGAACCAAAAACCTGATTTGAAAACAAACCAGTTTTAACATCCCTACTATTAAAGTCTTAAACTTCTCCCCAATTTTCCTCATTTAACAAGGCAACATGCAAACAAGCAAGCATGTTTTCACTAAGTCAAGTTTGATGAAAAGTTATCAAAAATGAGTTTTATTTTAATTTCTTTAAAACAAATCCATTTTAACTCATTTGCTACTACTGCGACTCAATGCGACATACCCCCCTCCGTACTAATGCGCCCTAAAGCGGCCGCCACGTGTGTGACTAACCTATTGTCGTTTCTTGATTTTTCGCCATGCATTCTGGTTTTTTTTTAATGCTGCAAGCACGGCTTTTAAAAAGTAGGAATATAGTCTGTTTCGTTAATAAAAACCTGATGTTTTTATCTAGTTTCGTTTTTTTTCGCTGCGCGTTCAAAATACGGGTAGTTTTCAGTGGCCTTTCGTCTTGTAATACTTTTTTTTATAGCCTTCGCTTTTAATTTTTTACTTTATTTATTAATATACCTCCAAATATAACATTTAACAACAGTTCTGATAATAAGGATGCTGCAGATATAGACTTAGATGAATTTCCATTACAACTCGATTTTTGGGCTTTATTATACTTTATCAGACTTTGACGGTAGGGCTAGCGAAAATATTTAGTAGCCAAATCATAGGGTCTCAACATTCAGCGAATGATTCTACCGATAATTCGGCATTTTTTATGTATAAAAGTATACATTTCCAATAAACTAAGATATTTATCTATTATATGATGTAATTTTTATTCACTTTGGGGAATATTTAGTCAATAAAAAAAAATATTAAAAAATAATTTACTAAATTTAATTCGGAGTTCCTTCCCTTTGGCTAGTACTTTCCCGGGTGACTTTGGAAACTAGGTTAGTAGCAAATGAGTTAAAGAGAAATACTTTCTATACTATTAAAAAAAATCGCCCGCCACAAAACTGGTGCATAATCTCCACAACTTTGGCAACTTTAAAGTAACCAATGACTAAACAACACACACAAACTTATTTTTTTTTACCTCAACTGAAATTCTTTTTTCACCATAAACTGAATCCCCAACTGCAAAGTTTTTAGTCAGTAAGACATCTTCTCTGCCTCCTCTGCCAATGAAGACACCTGAAAGCAATCAGATGGAGGAGTGCAATAAACTTGTATTTGATCGGTAAGTATTTTTAAAATGGGCTTTTTCTATTGTATGCTAGTTGGCAACAAGTAAATCTCTGTTGGTGTTATGTGATAGTTATGAAGTTAACTAAAGAAATTACTAGCTAAATGCCAAATTTACATTTTCAAGGCACCAATTGTTATGGGGTCATTCCACAGTAACTGACATGACATTTTTACTCCACTTTCGGGTAAACATATTTTTATACTGGCTGAAATAAATGCAATATCAACAAAATTGGCTTTGTTTGCAACTCTAGACATATAAATGGCTCTGGGAAAAATAAGAAAACCATAATTTTTTTTAACAAATTGGTGGAATTTGCTCCTTTATTTAAGTAACTGACGTGACGCAGAAAACGCAGTAAAAAAAAAGTACAAAAATCAAGTTCAAAACTTTCTGAATTGAACATCAGCAAAGCAACAAATAACATAAAATTGAATAGTTTATTCATGACAGCCTGTACTTATTCGTTGGAGACTAAGAGAATGTTGATACCAGGGCATGCTGTTGATGCAACTTCTGCAAACTGTTTTGCGGAATTGATGACAGCCTGCTCACGCAGAATTCTTCTCCAGACAACCCGCTTCACCGTGCCACCAATTCCATCAATGTGACCTTTGCCATGAGCTGTTGCAAAGAAACTCCAGCCCATGTCCTCGATGCTGTCATTCAAAAGGACAGGTTCAGTCAAGAGAGAAAGTGTGAAGCGATTTTTGAACTGCCCTGCAGCTCCATCGGAAAACAAATGCTAAGTCTTGAGACCAGGCATGCATTTTTTAGCTTTTGTCAACAGTTTTCGATTAAATGCTGCCACAGAATATTTGTCCTGCCTCAGGCAATCGCTAATTATTGCAAATGACATCTTATTATTTGGCATGTAGGCAATGGCTGTATAGATGGTGACTTGGTACTTTTCAGATTGTTTGAATTTGAAGTGAGCAGACATGATCTCCTTTTGCTGTTTTATGTTGAAATTTTCTGCACGGTCAACATGGAGGATGGCCTCATGTTCTCCAAGGGATTCTTTCAGTTTCTTTAGTTCCGCATGTTGATGCTTTGCAATGAAATGGTGACGGCGCATTTGAGCTAGCTGTTTTATCAATAGGTGCTTTGTTTCCTCAAATGTTGTCTGACAGTCTTTATTCCATTGATAGTGTTGAAATGTAGCCTCCTTTGAAAGTTTTTCCATGACAAACTTTTGTGCAACCTCTTCTACATCACAACAAACAGGGCAGTCTCCCAAAAAGCATTCTTTTGTTTGCTCAGAGGGACAAACAGATGCCTCTAGAAGTTCAGCTTCTGTGGCAATATCTCGGTTCATTTTTTTCATACTGTCTAGTAGAAAGGAAAAATTCTCGTGGTATATGCAGCAGCAAACTGTGTGGTCCCTGTCTGAGCAGATGCAGACATGTTTTGGACAAAGTGAAGCAAACTTGCTCTTTCCAACCTTTATTGATGGATGATCCTGCTTAAAGAGTTGATAAGCCTCAGAAACATTCATGAGAAGGATTTTCTTTTGTTTTTGAGTTTTAACCCCTTTTTCCATCACAGTGACATAATCTTTCTTGCCAGGCAATTGCCTTGAAATGTCATCCTGTTCATAAAAGTTTGTGACCAATTGTTCCATCTTTAGATCTGGGAAATTGAGCGTTCTTTTGCATTTGGGTTGGATAAAAACTGTATTTTCTTGGGCAAGTTTCAGGATCACCTCACTTTTTCTCCTAGGTGTTGATGGCAGTGCTTGTGCAGCTTTTTTAATTGCCTTGCCAGCAGCTTGCCTTGTCTTGAAAGCTGACTCTACTGCTCTGGACTCCTCCTTCTTTTTGATGCGCAGTTTTCTTTGAATGATTGTATTTTTCGCCTGTTCTTGCTTTTTGCGCCTTGGGGACCACTTAGATCTGCTTTTAGACTGTTGATCTCTGTTTTTTCCCCGCATTTCGGCTTTTTTTTCTTCTGACATTCTCTCCCTGTACTTCTTCATTTTTGTTCGTGGTGACATCGCCATGGCTGGAACTCTGTTGACAAATAATAACAGGGTTCATACTCTTTTTGGAAAATCAAATTCCAGACATTTTTTAAAATTATAATTATAGACTACGATGATAATTAATTATAAATACGAATTATTATTATTATTTTAAATAAAAGATTTAATGATGAATTCAATTTAATGATGAAAATAGATAATCTTATTCTATTTATTTCCAATCGTTAGGATCATTAAGACTACTAAAATTTTGCTATAATAATACAACCTCACAGCAGTGAGTTATATCTAGGTAGAGAGGAGTAAATAGTGTGTGTGTGTGAGGGGTGGGTGGGGGGGAGAGATTATAGTAGGTTAATTCTGAGCTTATGCATACAATTTCTCCCTAGACTAAAAGCTTAATCTAATTTCCAAAAAACAATAATTGTAAAAAAAAAAAGGTGAACTACTTGAAGTCATGATTACCTTGCAACCAACAAACCGAAATCCGGTTTTGAAAATCAAGTAGGCTACAAGCAGAGCCTTTACAAGCTTATGTAGCACCCCAGGGCAAAAGTTTCAGCGCCGCCCCCTTGCATACTGTAACTGCTTGTTTAGTGCTATATTTGCCATATTTAGACTACATTTGCCGCCCCGCTGGAAGTGTCCCTCTTGGGCATAAGCCCCCCTCTGCCCGCCCCTATGTGAGGACACTGCCTACAACCAAGACCATCGTAAATACTTACGGTGGTCTTGCTACAACCAACCAACTAGAACGGCTTAGGCTTAGGTCAGAGGGACCCAGCTGGGGTGAAGGGCAGACATGCCAACCCCTAAGTACTCAAAAGAGGAAAAATCTTGATGAAAAAGAGGATTTTTGAACAAAAAAGTAGAACACTCTTTATCTAGACTAACAATCTTTTTAGATATCTATTTACCTACGTTTTAAGACAATTCACAAGCAATGGGTCTAGAGTCTAGATCTAGTAAGCCTACGAAGAACATTAAATTTAGGCCTACAGTTTTTCTTTGCTGAATAAACTTCTCTGAATATTCCTTCCTTTAAAACTGAATTAGTTTTTTTTACAGTTTGAACAAGTCAGGTTTAAACTTTATGAGGCAGGACAATTAGACATTTTCACAATCTTACCAATACAGTAAATAGGCCTAAAGGAAAACAAAGATTTATTGCTAAACACGCTTAATACCGCAAAAAACGTTAAAAATACCAGAATATCTCTTTTAATAAACCCAGAAAACCCAAGTAATGATAATTATAGCATTGTGACCTTATTTGTGCCTTTATTTTATCAACCTAGACACGGACTATATTTCAACATAGGAAAAACCCAAACTTTCCAATTTGGCATAACTAAACTAGTAAAAAGCAAAACAAAATGTGTTTTTTTATTTTTAAAAGCGGAACAAATTCGCCAAAAGCGGAACGGTAGGCATGTCTGAAAGGGCAATGAAGATGATTGTAGCAATTTTAGGATTCCAGACATATTTAAGACTTTTTGGGGGTTTTAGTGAAAAAGTACAGATTTTCCAGACATTTTTAAGTCTGAAATGCGTTTTTTTAGATTCCAGACATTTTCCAGACTTTCCAGACACCGTACGAACCCTGTAATAATAAAATATATTTTTGTTGGTTGGTTTGTTAGCACTGAGTATTAGGAGGTAAAAACAGTCTTGAAAACAAGGAAATTGTTTCTTATTAACTCCTATTTCCTAGCTAAGAAAAGCTATGTTAAAAAAGTTAGCTTCAAACCTGTCTTATGTATGTCTATCAAGTGTCATGTCAGTTACCTTATAATATAAAAATGAGAATGAATTCAATTTTCTTTTTTATGGTATTTTAACCCCATCCTAATAAAGGCAGAGAATATGCATTACAATGATTCTAATCCATCTGATTCAAAAGTTATGGTAACTGACATGACATTCAAAATCATACATTTTCAACCCCATTTATGAACCATCAAATCAATAAAATCTATAAAAACCACTTTGGATAGATAGTTGTATCAATGAATTTTAAGATAGCAGTAAAATAATTCTCACCTTTAGCTTTGTTTTAACTTTTAGTTGGTGTTTTGTTGAAGTAGTCTTGTGAGAAAATTTTACGGAAAGCGTTTACTCAACTTCAAAATGGCCGCCCGACTAGACATGTGCACAAAGAGAAATAACTCACATATTTTATGATGGTATAGTTATCTCTCTTCATATTAATGCCAAAATTTATCTCCAAAAATTAATTCTCAAAAACGCTGCTTTGGTTGACATTCCCGTGGAATGACCCTATGTTCAAAACTGCACATATATCTCTTTATTAACCCAAATAAAGAAAGTGATAAAATAGTGACCAGAGAAAAATCTTAGAGATATTTAGAAGAGACTTTAAATAAATTTGATTCTCATATCAAAACTTGTGCGTACCTTCGTAACGATGGGGCTCTACTGCAATTTTTGATCCACCTTTCATACCACCACGACCTGCAATCAACAAAATAAAATAGAAGCGTCCTACATGATTGAAGACTATTGCACAACTGCCAACATTTACTTATTTAGAAGGAGAGACGTTTTTTGTCTGTTTTTAAAGTTGCATCATAACTGAATATCTAGAGTTAAAATCCATGTTAGCCTTTAAGGTAACATAAAATCACCGCAAATTTTAATTATATTTTGGACTTTTCTTAATTTGAAGAGACAAGATTAGTTGCTTAAACCAGTATGATACTGGTACTTGACTTCCTAAACTGAAAACCATATAATAATATATGAGAAAATACATTTACTAGTCCCATGAGACTTAAAGAAAGTTTAAATATGTACACTCTTTAGTTTTACAAAAATTTAACAAAGGAAGAAAATAGATAGATTGCCACAAATCCTGGAGCAGTAATAGCTTAAAAGGCTGTAAGAACATCAGTGAAAATCTATAATGACATTTAAAACATTACCTGAAATCAAATAGAATAAAACTTACCACCGCCTCCCCGTCCACCCCTGCCTCCACCACCTCTTCCGCCAAAGCCACGACCACCTCCTCTGTCACCATATCCACCACGTCCGCCCCTGTCGCCGAATCCACCACGACCACCTCCTCTCCCACCCCTGTCGCCGAATCCACCACGGCCGCCTCCTCTACCACCCCTGTCGCC
Organism: Anisus vortex; assembly: GCA_949126835.1. Classification (NCBI taxonomy): domain Eukaryota; kingdom Metazoa; phylum Mollusca; class Gastropoda; family Planorbidae; genus Anisus; species Anisus vortex. The sequence continues at coordinate 29,285,492 of OX421503.1, read as the reverse complement.
AAATCCTCCACGGCCGCCCCCTCTCCCTCTTGGTGTGAATCCTGGATAAAAGTAGAAAGAATTTTTTTTTTAAATCATAACATATGATCTAGTTATGTTACACAATAGCCTAATTAATATAAATTTATAATAATGAGCCTAAGAAAGCCCATTTAAATGCAAGACAACTCTACGACATCCCTCGGCCTCGCGAGACGATGGTGCATCACCGTGGTTTGAGGTTGCACTTCCTCGTATACCTGAGAAAGCCTATCCTTGAGTGACAGTCTTTATCACAGCTTTTGCACACGTGTTCCGTGACTTCTATTTTCTTCTAGCCCTTTTATCTCTGGTCTCCTCCATTCTACTTTCCTCTGCTATTTTTACCCCTTGACAGCAGTGCTCCAGGTCGACCGATCCTCCAAATACAACAGTGTCAGTCTATCTTACTACATTAACTGTCAAATATGATAGTTAGCCTACTAACTACTAGTCATTACTAGTCTTGACTTAGAATTTTGACAAAAAAATTAATAAACTTGGACTGTAGCACAGGTCAATGGACGTAGGCATAAAATCAAAATCAAGGCATTTGTAAAAGGCAGTGTCTAGTAGACGTCCAGACAAATAGGCTGGGAGATATTGTTCCGGCGGGCATGTCACGAGACTACCAGACAACTGGCGCTATAGATATTTTTCTGACAGACCTAGTCTATTATGCAGGCCTACAAGCTAAATTCCCATGCACTGCCCAGGAAAAAAATTACATTACCATAGCCCTTTTTATTTAACAGAAAGTTAATATCCTTGGATCGGAATCAAACACCCGCGTCATGACCCATATGCGTCTAAAATATAATTATTAGACTGTAGGCCTACTAACTGAAAACATTTTAGGAAAATTAAGTCCTGAAATTCTTTACAATCTTAAAAAAAAAATAATGAAAATTTAAAATACAAAAAGAAAAAAAGGTATCAGTTAAGAATTGAACCCAGTGCAAAAAAATAATGAAAATTTAAAATACAAAAAGAAAAAAAGGTAGCAATGAAGAATAACCACTAATCACTAAGCCAAGAACACAAGATTAGTGATTAGGTAAATTTAGGTCTGCCTGAAAAATATCTCTTCCTCAGCCTTCTCTTGTGATATTAGTCTATTGGTTTGGACGTCTAGGCCTAGACACTCTGTCTGTAAAATCGATTATCAAAAGCTAGCCTTGCCTACTTACTGCTTGTGTTACTAAGTCAGTGTAGACAAGGCCTAATACTAATAGACTAATTTAATAGGCCTACTTCTCCTTCTAATACTAATAGTATAGTTAATATTTTAAATTAAATAGACCTAGTCTTGTCTTATTTTAATTTTTAAGCCTTCACTTCACTGTCAGTCTATGCTGTGCCTAAGGTAGGCCTAGTCTTAGGTAGTCCAAACCGGGAAAAATCGGCCTTTTTGCCTATTTTTATTGTTTTTGTATCGAAGTTTTGACTCACTTGTACTATTGTTACATAAATAAAATTTATATGCAATTAAAGTTCAAGCCTTTATCTACCGAAATATGAAACTTTTAGACTAATTAGTGGTATTAGAAAAGGGGTTTTATGTGTTTGATTAGTGGGGGGTCGGCCGTTTCGGCAGCGGCTTTCAAAACTGGTCAGTAAAATTTCGTTTTCACCCGTGTTACGCGATCGCGCGGCGCTCCGTGGGTAATCAACTCAGAAGCATAATTTTACCACCATTTTAAAGTAGGGATCCTGGGCTTTCATATGATATATAGAAACTATATATACCTAATGTCTAACATTTTAAAACGATCGATTGAAAACTTTAGTCAAAGAAAAAAAACAGAAAATATTAAAAATGTTGTAGTTTCTTTATATCAAATGAAAGCTTGGCTTTTAACCTAATTTGTGTTGTAAAATCAAATCGGTGTGTAAATTTCACTCGGAGCGCCGCCGTTGAGAACAACACTACCCACAATTGAATTTGGCCCGACTAACATGGCAACGTTAAGCTTGCTTGCCCGGCGAAAGTAGGTCAGTGAAACTTTAACTTTAATCGGAGCTGTCAAATGTTCAAGTAAGTAGTAAAATAAACATCTTCTTTTAAATATACAAATCTAAACTAGATTAAATATGAGTTTAATTTAAATTTGTGGTTTATACTCGTTGTTTGTTATTGTTTACCCATGCCATGAATAAATGGTCTAAAATGGGGGGGGGGGGGGGGGGTCAAGCCGCACTGTGTTGACCTGGACGGCACGGGGAGTTAGTTTTGTGTTTAGTGATAGTGTATCACACAAAGTTATAACAATGAATAAAGGATTAAATATATCGTAATTTAACTAAATATAGCTAAGCTTATTGAAGAATTAATTATAATATTTGCTATGGTAGTCTATAGGCCTAGACTTTAAAATTACTTTAACCATAAGCCTTATGATAAGGCCTATCATCTACTGATCTAGTCGGCCCTAGTCCTATTTTATAAACATACAAAAACTTAGTAGGCTATGATATTAATACTATGTCCCTTTCCTCTCTGTGGGAAATAATGTGATAAACTTGTCCTATTAGTTTATAATAAATGATTAATGAGTTAGTATTGTCTAGGCATTTATGGTAAATTAAACAGAAGGGAATAGTGAATAGGCCTAATGAGGCCCTAATGCCTAATGGAAACACAGAGAGCCTATGTAAACAATGCCTGTGCTGTTGCTTTAGAAAGCTGTTCTGAGACTACAATTTGGAATTAGATTTTCAAAACAATTTGTATAAAAATATTTTCTTTGTTTAATATAGAGATTATAATAGTTTGATGATTTTATTGGTTATTTTCACAGCCAGCAAAGTGACGGATTGTGTGCAACATTTCTTGCAAGTAACAATGGGAGGAGATGTGACTTCCCCTATGCCTACAGTCTTTAAAACTTTATTGATGCTTCATGCATTAACTTAAGACTACAGGAAACAAGACAAATAATGATGTTATAAAGTGGTTCCAAAAGCTGTTGCCCCAAAGTGCTAATCATTATCCAATAGTTCATCTTTTGAGAAAAATGGACTGTGTGATATCTATTGCTGCAAACTAGTTGGTACATATTCTCTAAATAATTATGCATCAACTTCTTTTTAGTTTCCATAGCTTTAAAAAAAATTGGTGTCAATATGATTACGGTAACTCTATTTGATTATGATTGCACTAACGTTTGTTAAAAATGATAGTTTAGTCATAAATTATATTACAATATACCCGTTACATAGTATCGTTACCCAATTTATGATAGCATTTTAATATTTATTTTTATTTTGATTCTGTTTATTGTATTATCATAATGTGCTGCTTTAAATACTCTTTAATTTGATATATAAAATGTTTCTGTAAGTTAATTAGAAGATATTTGATGAATAATTCAAAGTTGAATTTACTTTCAATATTGTAAAAAATTAAAAAAATTCGGAAAAACTTAATTTTTGTCTTTTTTAAGCTTTGTAACTTTTGAATGAATGGATTTATCTGACTGAAAAAAATTGGGCTTTAAGTATGTAAACTTCTGAACCAGTACACCAAGTTTGGGACTTCTAAGATTGTTAGTTTAGTAGTTACAGGTCCCCAAAAATGGACAATTTCACGGGGTGAAAAATAGCCAATTTTGTATTGATTTTTAACAAATTTTGAAAATTCATAACTTTTTTATTTATTTAGCTATTGTTATAAACAAGGTATCAAACTTCTTGTATTAAAAAGTTCTATCAAGTGATTGTCATTAAAATAGTCTAAATGTTAAATAAAATTTTTGTTTGGACTACCTACTAGTCTACTTATATAAATTAAAAATGTCTCTAAATATCTATAGTAGTCTATAGGCCTAAATATAGACCTATAATTTATAATAGGCCTATAGCCTATAGCCATAGCCTAGATAGTTGAGTAGATAGCCTTACTATAATCAACTATATTATAATAACTAGGCTATATCTATTATAAGTATTTTATAAGCTATGCTATAAGTATAAGGCATATATGATAAGGCTATAACTATACTAATTGTGACAATACTTATTTACTTTTAAAGACTTGTACTTTTGTCTTTGTTGCAAGTTTATGTTTTGTACTTTTGTAATTTGTAGCTCCGAGTCTGAGTCAGTGTCAGTCATTTTTTATAAATTTGAGTAGGCCTATCCTATAGCTATAGTTATAGCCTATACTCTATACTGTATACCTATACTATAGTATATATATATAGACGTCTAGAGTTCTAGTCTAGACTAGACACAATTTAGTAATTAAATTATAAATATTTATAAACCTGAAATTCAAACTGAATCTGTATATAACTAAGTGTACCTATACTGTATAAGATAAGAAACCGTATCGCATACTCTTAAAAAGTACAGCCAATATTCAATATAGTTGTAATTGTAGCATATAATCATACAGATGATAATATATTTTAATTAATTTAAAAGTGTAGCCTACAAATTACAAAGAATAAAAAGGAAAGTTCAGAAAAGACGACAGACAGCCGCTGGCGCTGCTCAATTAAAATTATTAAATTATTTCAACGTATACTCATACACACTATCGCACACTACTTTTTGAAATCTCCAAATCTAACGTCTAAATGATAGACTTACTTCACAAAGCTTACAAGTACAAACGCACAGAAAACATACCTGGTGGAGCCATTATTTGATTATTTTTATCCCCAAGTTAAATTCGTTCAAAGAGGTACGCTTTAACAGCCACACGTGTTTATTTGTGGGTTACTTAAAAAACCTAAAGTTGAATCGAGAGTTTCCGGGTTAAATAAATATATCCAATCGGCAACCGTATATTTTATTTCTCAAATACTAAAGACACGGTATAAAGACTTGTTTTGCATGTTTACTGCTTAGATTTCATCTATTCGTATACAATTTTACGCACTAAAACGGTATAATTTTTTTTCTTGAAAATTTGACCGAGGTTATTGACATACTAGTAATTTATTTTAGGAATAGTGTGCCAATCAATAGGCCTAGCTGATTCGTCGTAGCCTTGTTATGAGCACATTGACCTAGATTGAACGCGTGAATATAGGCTTATGTTGTATAATAATATAAGCTTATATAGATTATATATGCAAACGGATACTTTAGGCTACTATTTTTTACATGTCAGAACTCTGCAGGAGGAAAAACAATAGTTAGACTGGAGTAAGCCTTTAATTAAACAGGGCTCTAGACTAATGTTAGCATCTCTGGTCCTTTACATCAGTGGATTCAGGACTTTATCTTACCTTATGCTTATAGGCTACATTACAGACGCTCCTTCTATAAAGAAGATTATTACGTCCTACGCTCATCCGTGGTCCGAGTCTAGTCTTGCATTTTTATTAATGTTTTAAATGATGTTTTAAGTTACTGGTTTTCCTGGTTTGTTGAGGCAATTAATCCATTCCATGTCCGAATGCCACTCGGGAAGAAAGAGTAGCCTACTTATATGCGTTTGTTCTCGCATAAGGGACAAGGAAAGTGTTTTTGTCTTTATGTTTATCTGAGCTTTGCAACAGGTTGTTATTGGGTTGTATTTATAAATTTAATTAGAGTTTAATGCCTTATGTATTATTACTGCTTTACTCTTTGCTCTTCTGTCCTCTAGTGTTTCTAGGTTTAGTGATTTGACTAATGGTGTTACTCTTGTTAATTGGGAATATTCACTGGTTATGAATCTTGCAGCTCTTTTTTGGATTTGTTCTAATTTTTTAATGTTTTCTTTAGTTGATGGGTCCCACACAGGTGCTGCATATTCTAGTATAGGCCTAGGTCTATCTAATGTGAGATAGCATTTGTTTTATATTCTTATTACATTTGTAAAAGTTCCTTTTTATGAATCCTAATATTTGTTTGATTTTTTAATTACTTCATCAATATGAGGGTTCCAAGTAGAGACCGACCGAAACCAATTTTTAGATTCGGCCGAAAACGAAACCATACCGAATATTATACATTGAAAAATTGATAGGAACACTTGAGCTGTGTTACAATACATTAATTAGCCTACTTTATGTATCTTTGCAATAGCAAAGTCACATACGGTATATAAAATATATACGTAGGCTATATATCTATAGCCTAACATCATCAAATGTCATTTGCCAGATCAAGTCATTTTCAATTCAAAGTAGTGCCAGGGCAGATGGTCGTGGTTGTCCCACCCATGACTAAAGATATGTTTTTATCAGTCTTAAAATTATCTCCCCTTTTGTAACACGAACAGCCACGGTTTTTTTTAATGTGCTTATAAGTTCTTCTTCTCCTTCGTTCTCAAATGTTATTATAGGGAGGATTCAGAGAAAAAGTGCGATAGTTGTAATGGCTGTCAGTTGCTCTAGTCCACCGAAAAGTTTGTCGGTGAGGGTAGCCTCCTGTGGCCAAATGACTGACCGGGTAGAATGAGGGCAGGTCTGAATGACATGTTCCGCATTTTCGGGAGCTGTTCCGCAGGGGCACATTTCGCTTGCTCCGATTTGTAGTTTGCGGAACATGAGTTGCTTCAGCCTGTTGTGAGTTGTGACCAGTCCTTAGTCTGAAGATGATGTGTTGAAATTGGCGGGAGAGTTTGTAGTAAGCATCAATCTTTGGGCTGTTTTGTTGCAGCTTAGGCCATCTTTCGGATTCATTCCTTTTGAGTATTGCTTTAATTTCTTCGGGGTGTAGAGATGGGTCTGTCTGGTTTTGTCTGCCTTCAGCTTTAACTAAGGTGTCGGCAGTGTCATTCCCTTTATTTTGTATGTGTCCAGGGATCCATTGGAGAATCAATTCTTTAGTTATTTTGCTCAGTTTTAAAATGTCTATACTGAGTGACTGGTTGATCAGGGCATTTAGTTTTTTTTTAGATGCTGGAGCACTGTTTTGGCATCAGTGAAGATGGCAGTGCGGCTGTTGGGGGATTGAGTGTGGCTTGTTAGTATATTTGCAGCAAGCTCAATTGCTTTTCTTTTTGCTCTAGTGCTATCTGAGAGGCTACCTGTGACAGTGGCTTTTTCTAGGTGTTCTCCATTAGGCCACTCTATGAGAATGCCGGCTCCTCCATTTCTTTTTCTGATGACCCATCAGTGTAGACTCTAATCCATGAATTTTGGGGGTATTGTTCTCTAATGATGTTGTTTACTGCTTCTTTTAGTATTTCGGGTGTGTAGTCAGATTCCCCCCCCCCCCCCCCCATGTTGCTTAGTTCGTCTCTGATTTTTAGAGGAGGGCTTGGGTCACAGGGTGGGAAGTGGCTGTGGGGTAGAGTAAGTTCAATTGCAATGTTTTCTATTTAATTTTTAGATGTTTGGCTTCTTGTATAAAATTGGATCTTTGAAGTCTTTTGGTTGAGTGTGTTTTGAGTGGGGGATGTCCTGATGCTTCTAACTTGGTGAAGTGAGTAAGGATTTTGGTTTCTCGTCTAGCTTCCATAGAGTTTAGGTTAGTTGCATCCTCCATTGCTCGTATTGGGTTAGTTTTCATTGCTCCTGTTATGATTCGAATCCCTAGGTTTTGAACTTTGTAAATTTTTCGGAGGTTGGATTGGGCTGCTGAACTCCACACTGTGGCTCCATATTCTAGGGTAGGCCTTATATAACTGGTATATGTTTTCTTCAAGATAGAGTGATTTGCACCCCAGTCTGAGCCAGCAAGTTTTTTCGTCAACGCTAGTCTTTGAATTCCCTTTTTCTGTGTGTTTTCTATTTCATTTTTCCAGGTTATTCTTGGGTCAAACGTAACTCCTAGATATGTGGGATTGTCATGTTTTTCAAGGATTGTATTGTCTAAGGTCAGTTTGAAGCTTTGTTCTTTAGTAGATAAAGAGAAAATTGAATATCTAGTCTTTTTTGGATTTATGGTCATTCCCCATTCTTTGGACCATAGGTTGAGGTTGTTTAGTGCATCTTGTAGTTGTAGCCTAAATTTTGAGGTGCCTATATATTCTTCTATGCTTATTAGAGCAAGGTCGTCGGCATAAATGCTGCTTTTTTACTTCTCTAGGAATATGTTGTTTTAGGTCATATATGAAAATCAGAAAGAAATAGTGTGGGTACACCTCCATGTGGGACTCCATTTTGTATTGTTTCTAAGTAGCTCCCTTTCCCTTGCATGTTGACTAGAGCTTTGCGATTTGTTAGGTATTCTGTAATCCAGTTTAACATTTTGTGGGATATATGGTTGTTTAATAGCCTTAGGATTAGACCATCTTTCCAGACCTTATGAATGCTTTTTTTAGGTCGACCCAGACAATGGACTTGTGTTTCTTTTCCTGGAAGTCATCTTCTATTACTTGGGCTATGTGAGCTATTTGGTCTTCTGTTGAACGACATTTCCTGAATCCTGCCTGTTCGTCTGCCATAGATTTTCAGATTCAAGAAGCCATGTGAGCCTATTGTTGACCATTCTTTCCATTAGTTTGAAGACGAAACTGTTTAAACTTCTTGGGCGGTAGCTGTCAACTTGGTTTCTTGGTTTACCATGCTTTAGTATAGCGATCATGATAGCTTTTTTCCAGACAGTTGGAATTTTTCCTGACTTCCAGCTAGCATTAAATATCTGCAGTAGTTTTATCTTTGCCAGGGGTCCTAGATGAATAAGCATATCATTTGAGATCTTGTCTGATCCTGGGGCTTGTTTGGGTTTGAGGAGTTTCAGTGAGTCATCAAACTCTTTCATGCTGAGATTTGCTGTCATTCCATGAGAGTGTGGTGTGGACATTTTTGGAGCTTTCTCTATGTGGTCTTTGACTTCTTAATTGGCTCTTTTTTCGTTGATATTAATATTTCCTACGCTGCTAAAGTGGTTTATAAATTTTTGTGCAGCTTCGAGGCCTGTGAGCTTTTTTTTGGTCTGCGTCTAGGACTATTGGCGAAGATTGGTTCTCCTCTTGGTTCATACTTTTAGCGATTATCCACAGCTTATGCCCATCTCTGTCGAGATCTACATTTAGTTTTTGTGCTCATTCAATTAGTAACCTATTTATTGGGTCTTCGAATTTTTTTTTTCCATCTAATCGAAGGACATGTTGTTACAATTGCAGGTTGTGAATTGCCTCTATCGAGGCTTACATCAGTGTCAGTGGTACAGTTACACCAGTGTCAGTGGTACAGTTACATCAGTGTCAGTGGTACAGTTACATCAGTGTCAGTGGTACAGTTACATCAGTGTCAGTGGTACAGTTACATCAGTGTCAGTGGTACAGTTACAGAAGTGTCAGTGGTACAGTTACATCAGTGTCAGTGGTACAGTTACATCAGTGTCAGTGGTACAGTTACACCAGTGTCAGTGGTACAGTTACACCAGTGTCAGTGGTACAGTTACATCAGTGTCAGTGGTACAGTTACAGCAATGTCAGTGGTACAGTTACATCAGTGGTACAGTTACATCAGTGTCAGTGACACAGTTACATCAGTATCAGTGGTACAGTTACATCAGTGTCAGTGGTACAGTTACATCAGTGTCAGTGGTACAGTTACATCAGTGTCAGTGGTACAGTTACATCAGTGTCAGTGGTACAGTTACATCAGTGTCAGTGATACAGTTACATCAGTGTCAGTGGTACAGTTACATCAGTGTCAGTGGTACAGTTACATCAGTGTCAGTGGTACAGTTACATCAGTGTCAGTGGTACAGTTACACCAGTGTCAGTGGTACAGTTACATCAGTGTCAGTGATACAGTTACAGCAGTGTCAGTGGTACAGTTACAGCAGTGTCAGTGGTACAGTTACATCAGTGTCAGTGGTACAGTTACATCAGTGTCAGTGGTACAGTTACATCAGTGTCAGTGGTACAGTTACATCAGTGTCAGTGATACAGTTACATCAGTGTCAGTGGTACAGTTACATCAGTGTCAGTGGTACAGTTACATCAGTGTCAGTGGTACAGTTACATCAGTGTCAGTGGTACAGTTACATCAGTGTCAGTGATACAGTTACATCAGTGTCAGTGATACAGTTACATCAGTGTCAGTGGTACAGTTACATCAGTGTCAGTGGTACAGTTACATCAGTGTCAGTGGTACAGTTACATCAGTGTCAGTGGTACAGTTACATCAGTGTCAGTGGTACAGTTACATCAGTGTCAGTGGTACAGTTACAGAAGTGTCAGTGGTACAGTTACATCAGTGTCAGTGGTACAGTTACATCAGTGTCAGTGGTACAGTTACACCAGTGTCAGTGGTACAGTTACACCAGTGTCAGTGGTACAGTTACATCAGTGTCAGTGGTACAGTTACATCAGTGTCAGTGGTACAGTTACAGCAGTGTCAGTGGTACAGTTACAGCAATGTCTGTGATACAGTTACAGCAGTGTCAGTGGTACAGTTACATCAGTGTCAGTGGTACAGTTACAGCAGTGTCAGTGGTACAGTTACAGCAGTGTCAGTGGTACAGTTACAGCAATGTCAGTGATACAGTTACAGCAGTGTCAGTGATACAGAAACTGTTTTTACCTAGCAAGTCAGTAGTAAAGATGCTTTTAGTGACAGTACAAATGTGGGCAACTTTTTTTTCCGCAATAATTCCAATCGGGTGGTAAAAGAAATTAAGTACAAAATGGGACAGACGTTCTGAAAATTTATTTTACATTATTAGTACAATGTATTTAAAAAAAATAATTCAGTTACAAGCTCTAAGGGGGCCACACTAACAGGTTTGTCCGGCAGTGTTGTGACCTGCTGGCCTCCTGTTGCATACCCGGCCTGCTCTAAGATCACTAGAGCCAGAAAAAAAAGTCCTAGCAATGTACCAGAGTTAGTAAATAAATATTTTCTAGAAGAAAAATACAATTAGCAATAAACGAAATATTAAGACTAATCAGCCATAAAACATTAAGAATACAATATAAATTTATATAATGAACAAAACAAAACTCAAGACAGATGATGATGAGACATAAAATATTTATTTTCATTGATGTAAAATAATTAGTTGTTTTTTTAAAAATTGTTTTCAACTTGCAACCAATTTCCAATTCTATAGCTATGACTGCTACAAACTACATTGGTGGTTCACTGATAAATAGACTAGTCTACGAGTTACCATCAACACGAGCACAGTTGCAAGAGAAAACCAATTCAGGGGAAAGAACAAGCCTTTGAAAGATGGAGAGAAAATAGCTCAGCGACAATCACAATGACTAGGGAACAACTCATATTTGTGACCCATACACTTCCCCAGGTGGTGTATTAGCACCAGTGGTCGGCAGCCTTGAGATAATAGTGTGGCAAAGTAGCATTTCTTAATCATTCAGCGTGCCAACATCCTTAATGTGGTCTTAATGGTCTTTTGCGTGCCATTTAAAAAAACCGCTATGCGTGCCAAGTCTGGCATGCGCACTGTAGGTTGCCAATCAAATGCCTGTATTAGAAAAAAAAAAACTAACTTAAAGTATGGTCCCACTTCCAGCCTTACGATCATGCCAAATAATTGGAAAATGATTGGTAAAAAAAGAAAATTGAAGCATACTACATTAAGAGAATGAAGGATTATAGCTTTTAGTTGCACACACAAGTTCTGTGGGATTTTCGGGGGGCTCCAGAGAGGCTTTAACTTAACAATAAATAAGCTGTTCTACAAAAAAAGAAGCTATGGCAGCTGATATAATATAAGACTAGTGGTAAAAAAAAATTTTTCAGTGAAAAAAAACCCACATCTATACAATCAAATAACTTAAATAAATTATCCCTGTCTAAATACAATCTACATGAATGAATATAAAAGCATGAACAAATATGAGCATTAGAAAATATGATTTCTGTTTCCATTAAAGATACAATAGTACTCCACATTTTGAGATTTAAGCTTTGGCGCTAAAATGATACAAGTGGCACCATGCTAAAGAGCTCAGAAGCAAAAAAACAACAACAACTAAATAATACTAAATTATACAGAGAATATTCCCTTTTTTTTTTTAGATTACAATAAATGAAAGTAAAATAAAAAATGTAAAAAGCAAAATAAAAACAACAAATAAAACTTAATATAAATAGCAAATAGAAAAAAAAGTAAACAAATAGACAGGGCGGAATTTGTGTATATTGATTTGTATGTCGATAATGTATTAGTTTGTTCTAGTTTAATATGCTCTTTGCATATTGACAACAAAAGTCTTTGAATAATAATGGACACACACACTGAGGTTTATTACTACGGTACTGAAGAATGAATGTTAATCACTGGGCTGAATTGTAACATTAAAATGTAACATACTTAAGATCATTAACCAACTGGAAAGACTTCAACCATCTTTTGATAAGATTTTCATTGTAAAAAAAAATTAACATAGAAATTCAGTCAATGCAGATTTGATTTGGGATAATTGAACACAATATTGTAACAAATAAAAATAGTTTTTTTTGGACCATTTCTCATTTACTTATACCAAACCAAACAAGCACAGTTATAATTACAAAATACTGTATCATATGTAAAAATGATATTTTATTATCCAACTTTTGAATGGATGTGCATAAAGCTTAAATAAAGAATGAAGATGTACATGAGGAGAGATAGAAACTTCACACAGTTCAGCTGCAACCAGCGGATAAACATTTCGAGACTTTTGTAGGCTGCTGAACTTTAAGATAGAACATATTGAAACAGATCATGTGAACAGTTCCGAAATATTTGTATTAAATTTACCTTAAAGATTTTCTCAGTAGCTCTCATAAACTAATAATAATCAAGCCATCATACAAATAATTGATCCATAGGGCCGGTGAAGCAGCGTTCACCAGTTTCTGTGGCCACAGCATACTAGGGGATTGTGTGGCAACACTATGCACATCCGCCTTTACTTTACCCCAACTAAGGTCAGGTACCTATCAGAGCTGGGCAGACTTGGCGACACCCTCCAGACCCGGAAAAAAAAATCCTAGCCAGCACCAGGATTCGAACCCAGGACCTTTGGTACGGCAGCCGAAAGTGCTGCCGCTCGGTCACCGTGCCCTATGGATCAATTAGGTCCGATGGGATACTTTACTTTACATCATACAAATAGCATTTCCTTGTTGTAGCTTTATTGGTTAATATACTAACATGAATAGTCTCAGCTCTTGTAATAATAAGAGTTAAAAGCTAAACTAGCGTTTCTGTTACTTGTGGGTTACAGATCACTACAAGGAACAAGCTTTTTGTGACCCTGTGGTCCATTACTTCATTTATAGCTTTGTTGTATTGCAAAATGACATCAACTAACATTTTGAAATAAACTTTGAATCAATGTCAAGTAGAGCAAATCTGAACAAACAAAAAAAACAACAATAATACTTGGCGTGTCATGAAAAGTAAATTGTTTAGGACGATAAAGAGCAAAAAGAAAAAAATGGATTACAAATTTTTAAGATTTGTTCGACTTCAATTAAACTATGAAAACAAAAATAGATACACGTGTATTAATGTAGAAAAAAAAACATACAAAAAATCTTCACAGGAAAAAATTAAATTACACAAAAACTGATCATATATATGTAAATGTATAAATAATTACAAGTCTTTGACAAAACCCTTAAAAAGAAAAGTATGTGTATATAGGAATATATATATATACATATATATACAAGTATAATGTGTATATCTATAGAACTTATTCAGTGGAGATCTTTGTCATCACTTCATATGAATTTAGGGCAAGATATGTAAACAATCCTTTAAAAATTCTACAGGGAGAACAACAATTTTGGGCTTACAATTTTAAGACCGGGCCTTTTTTTTTAACAAAATATAATATTGTGATATTTACTCATATTAATCGTTTTGCCCTTGGAGTCACTGCGCGTCGCCTCTACTAATAGTTAACAGACCCTTGCAGTGGAAGTGCATTGACGATTACAGGTTGTTTCGCAATTTGATCCCGATGCAAGTTTTTAAATATAAACTTTTCAAACTCAAACCAAAGAGAGCGATTTGTACACTTTTGTTTGGTATTTTTAGCACGATGGATAGAATTTAAGAGAATTATTAAAAAAAGCACATTTTCAGCGCTAAAATTGATGGCAGTTTGGAAATATTTAGAGAAGCATTAGGCTAGGCTGATGAGGGAAAGGCTTTATTTTTACGATAATGTCAAGATAATAGAGTTATTATAATAAAAGAGTTATTTTAGGCGTTGTAGAAGTTGAATAGTCTTTAAATAGGAGGGTTTGAGTCTGATGATTTAAAAATTCCATGACAAACTATACGAACTGATTGACGTAAGCTCAGCGATTTATTTTCCCTTTTATCATGGGTGCAAGTGCTGGACCCCCATTTGGCCTGCAAGCAAGAGTTGACAATGCCAAAAAGCCGTCAGTTTCTTCCTAAAACATATAGGCCTACTTAGCGTTCATGTCCGCGTATATAGGCCTATATATTAGTCGTCAGGCTCTTTTTTTTTTTTTATACATTCTTACATTTCCGATATTGTTGGGAAAAAACAACAAGATCGCATATCCCGCATTTTTTTTTTTACAAATAGCCTACGATCGCCGAATTTGGACATTTGCAAGATAAAAAAAGAAAGGATATCAGGTCAAGGTCGCCGCGCCGTGTAACAGGTTACTATAATTAATATTATTAACAATGTAGTGTAGGGCCTACAGCGAGCTCAGTGTTCTACAAAAACAAGTTTATATTTATAGTGACGATTTTACATCATTGATAGCAATAATTGAAACTTTGACGTTGTGTTGAGATAAAGTCTATTAATAAATAGTTGTTTTCGTTTTAGTAGGCTGATAAACAAAAGTTTTATTGTAGTTGTAGGCCTAATGGCGCCTAATGCCTAATGAGCTAATGAAAACAATGAGTTTTAATCTCTACATTAGTTAATTAAAACGTCGAGAATTTAAAAGAGCTGCGGCCGCCAGTAACGCGTGGCGTATAGATTCAAAATATATTGACCTAAATACAAATTCGTGTCGAGTCCAAGAAAGCTACACTACGGGATTGCGATAAAAATACTTTTTAAAACTCTGGAGGCACGGGTAGGCCTATACCATACAAATTACCGGGCGACGAAAACAAAAACTAGGGAAACCCTGACCTAAATATAAATATAGAATCACGCATGCGCGGATACTTTGGTATTTTCCTGTTGCTCTTTTTATTTCGCCTTTTAAGTTTTCATGAAAGAAAAAGGTCGATCATTTATAGTTTGTTACGGCCAAAAGAAGTCCGATTTCGGTTCAATGAGATCGACAAGAAATTACAAATTAAGCTTGACGGCAATTGGCCGGCGTGCATGTTTCCAAAATTTAAATTGGCCGGCATGCCGGCACTCTTGCACCCATGTTTTATTTATAAATTTATTTTCATCTCTACTGGTTTGAATTAAACCTTATATTTTTACTATGAAGAATTTGATTCAGTTGCTTTGATATTTTGTTTTACAGTAAATTTGTAAAAAATATTTTTTGTCCTGGTTTATTTTTTCAATATACGGAGTTTTGCGACTTGATTCAAGGGTTGAAGAGTAGAAGATTGGCAACTGAATAATGGGCAAAGGGTTAAGAATTTTAATGAAGACAGTATATTGGTTGGAGTAAAGGTCGTATGCCTGACTTAGCAAACATATTGATGCTATTTTAGTAATGGTTACATTATTTTCTGTACAGAAAAAAGGGAAATGTATTTTTTTTTACAAGAACAAAAAACGTTTTCCAATCTAATAGATACAGACTTAAAAGGTTGCTCTCTTTACACAAGGGCATTATACATTTTTTTCTCACAAGGTTCAAGGTAAAGGCAAAAATTATCTTTAAAAAAAATTTAAATATATAAGGCTAAAAAGCATTCAATCGTTGGATTGTTTACATCTTATAGTTCCCCAAGCATAAGTAGGAAGTGATGCCAAAAGTAAAAACTGAATGAAAGTCTATATAGAAAATATTTGATCTGAAAACATAAAGTTGTAAAAAGAGGGGAAAATAATAAAATACACAAAAGCTACTGGAGAGAATGTGAAAGGGATAATGTCAAGATGTGTTCACCAAATGGGCTGTCTTCAGTTTATGTGGAGTAATATAGATTTATAAAGATGTTTAATATTGAAACCAAAACAATGAACAAAATGGCCAATTTATGACCCAAAAGCAGGAAATAAGCTTAAACGTAGAGAAAAATTATTTTTATAGTTCAATCAGGAAAAATTGTTCTTGGAAACACACAAAGCCATAGATAGAGAGCACGATAGAGATATGACACATCACAGGAAACAGAATGGAAGTGGTAGATCAAATGTGAGATTCAACAAACTACAGTGGTTACAGAAACGCTGTCATTAAAGTGTATAAGTATAAAAGTAAAAATGTAAACGGTAAAAATAAAATATATTTAGGCAAATACTGACAGGAGACAATGCCAACAATACACAGTTAGCTGAAAAGTATGAGGGAAATTTTGCTTTAAAGTTTGGATTGATAGTTAAGTCAACATGGAGCAACCATAAACCAATGATCAATAATAATAATAATATTGAAGTGATAAAATATACAGCTAATTTTAAGAAATGAGTTTTTAATAAGGGAGTGAATTCAATTAAAGCTTGTGATCAATATGCCAATTGAAAAATTAAAAAAATGTAAATGTTATGCAATGGTTTAAATAAAGATTTACTCTTGTAATACTGCTTATTTAATTTTTCTATCATATATTATTTATTTTTTTATACAGGAACGATTATTATATGAATGAAGGTCTTGGTGTTAAAAAAAGCCAACTGTATTTGCTATAATATTTACACAAAGTGGCAACATCCGAAGGGACCTTAAATTTATTTCCGTCATAAAAAAGTAATTTTGAAGCTAGATGTGAAAAGACCTATCAAAAGCACTATGTGAGATTTCTCCTAGCAGATTTTTCAAGAGCGGGGGTGGTGGGGGATGGACAAATATTCAGCCTCTTAATGGAATTTCACTTCCTCCGTGTCGGAACTTTCGCCATCGCTGCAGCTGACTTCCTCCTCCTGGTAGTCGTGGATGCCCAGGTGCTCAGTGGTGTTTGGAATGTTCAAGTAGTGCGGCTTGTCGTGATCATAGGGGATCGTGATGGTGCGCACCGTGTTGGTTGAACCAGGTCCAGACTGCTGGCCAGTCACCAAGATGGCTGAGGAGGAGCCAAAAAAAGGAAAACTTACTTAAGGGTGAAATAATCTCTAGACAAGGCCTATAAAATGAAAAGTATCCCATTCAAACCCTGTTGGGCCACAGGGCTAGTAGAGCACTGTTCACCAGTTTCTGTGGACAGGGCATACAAGGGGATAGTGTGGCCAGTAAAATGCCCACCCTCTTTTATTTTCCCAAACTGATGTCAGACTGGGCTGGGGTAAACTAAGGAAAAAATAACAAAAAACTTGGACTAATCAGGATTTGAACCTAGGACATTCAGAATGATAAATCGTAGTGTGCTACCACCAGGCCACTTTGTCCCATGTTTAATGACAAACAATTGAATAAAATAATTCTATTTCTATAACCAAAAAGAACCAAAATGCTGAAAAACCTCATCATTAATGAGTAAATTAGTTTCTTTAGAATGAAAAGTGAAATATGATATAGGTTAATAAATTGATACCTCATCTATCAGACTTTTGCTCGATATAATTTTTGAAGGATTTATAAAATAATTTTTTTTTTACTGTATTTTTATTTTTGTATGTTAAAATGTGCAAAATAAATGAAACCTACTGTATATACTTGTGTATAAGTCGCACTTTTTTTACAGAGAATTTTGACAAAAAGTAGCGGTGCAACTTATAATCCCGACACTGTTTTTGAAAAGTTTGAAAAACATCACTACTCTGTCATAAAGTTTCTTACATAACCTGTACAGTTGACTGTAGTGATGTAGAATTAGTAGGATATGCGTAGGCAGGGGCGAAGCCAGAAATTTTTTCCAGGGGGGGCTGAACTTTCGCGTGACAAATATTTACCAAATACCAGGGGGGGGGCTAAACTTTCGCGTGACAAAGATTTACCAAATTTTTTGCGAAGTTAGTGCATATTTTTAAAAAATCAGTTGAAAAAAATATTTTTTTTTTAATTCCAGGGGGGGCTTAGCCCCCCTCAGCCCCCCCTGTGGCTTCGCCCCTGTGCGTAGGCCTACATTTTACATTAAGAAAACTTTTGTAGGTGTAGATATACTATCTTTATATAACTGAAATTGAAATTGACAAATACCAGGTATCTTAGGTTTCCCAGATCCCGCCCCCCTCCCTTTTCTTTTGAACTTTTGTATTGCCGAAAGGTAGCGTATGCTTAAGGCAGCATTTTTTGTAGGCCTATTGAACGCAAATTACAGTTTGGAAAGAATCGTAGTGTGAAAACCCGTCTAGACCGATAATGTAGGTATAAGCTTGTTGACTAGTAGCTTAAGATGCGTTTTATTTAGGACCTATGGCCTAGGCCTATAGGCTAAATAGCCTACTAATAAGGCAGTGTTTGGCATTCTGAGAAAACTGAACCATGTCTAAGCAATGTTTCCAAAACAACGAGGATCGACACAGGATTTTTGTTTTTCAACTCTATATAGAAATAATGCATGAAATGACAATAGTGTGTTTCATTTTTCATTATTTGCATGTAAGAGTTGAAAAAAAAAACACAGCCTATTGTCGGCCACACAGTCGTGTTTGAAATGATTACAAACAATGTTAATGGTAATTAGAACAGTTTTATAGAGTGTCATCAATACAGGCGCCGTTCAGTCTAGACATCAGTCTAGAAAGCCGCACTTCAAATAGACTTTTTTTTTTGTCGAACCACTATAGTATGACAATAGGGATAGGAACTTGGGTAAGGACATGGATTTAAATGAAGAAACAGATAGGTACCTTACTTTCTCATATGACTTTAATGGCTGTATTGATCGGTTGTTTAAATAAATGAAGAGCTGCATTTCTTTGATTATTGAAACCATTTTTTAAGGAAAGTTTCCAAATAAGGGTGAATATTTAGTAACTTTTATGTTTAAAAGGTGTGCATTTTTGAGAAGTTAAAAGGCAGTGTAACCCCTGAAAGTCAGGGTGCGACTTATACGCGGGTCAATGACAACATATAAGAAAATAATCTTAAACTAGACTTATCCACCGGTACGACTTATATGCGAGTATATACGGTAATTTCCTTTTTATAAAACAATCTGTAAAAAGCACTCTGGTATATCCCCATATAGACTTTTAGTTTTTTAAATGACATTGACAATCTTCATGAATTGTTTCTTTTACTAATTAGACTCAAGACAAAATTAAAATTCTGAAATGTAAAAAAAATAATTGGAAGACATTAAATAATATGCTAATACAGTACCGTACCTCTATCATTAGGTCTTACGTAGCCTCGCTTTCTTGCAAAGGAAAGGGCATAGTGGATCCTCATGTCAACATCCATGTACCATTCATCACAGCTGACACCTAAACACAGAATGACAGAATGCATTTAGCCATGGCATTAAATCATTGAAATAAGTTCACAACAAAACAACAAAATGGTTTATTGATTCTTTTATCAACTGAGATCTTAGTGACAGCTTAAAGTTCAAACATTGAGCTCAACTAGGCAAGTGAACTAACTTGTATGAAGGACTGCATATATGCCCCGATGCAGGCTCAACCATCGTGCCGTGTGGTTTGATTTTGTTATGGCTATGGTTATACAATGTGGCCGGTAGCGAGCTATCAGGGTGGCAGACCTGTGGACAAGTATAGTTATTGACAACCCATAGCAAATATTTATTGGCAGAAAATATTTATTTTCTGGTATTTATTGAGTTTTTCACTGAAAATATTTACTAACAATCTGATGGTACAAAAACCTTGATGAGCAAAGTAAAAAAACAAACATTTGTATGTAAAATATATTTTAGATATATATAAGAAAAATTTTAAATTTGAGATAATTTATACTTCAAAAGAAGATAACTTTAGCAGCAGAAGTATTAAAACAAGAAGTCTTATACCTTCCAGAGTTTGTAACAACAATGATGGCAGCGGCAGAACACCTGAACGCAGCCTCAACTGCGGCTATGGATGTGGCGTGAACATTGTCTGTGGGTATCACTGTGGCCTGGCAGAGGTCTGTGAACATCCTGGCATGGAACAAAGCATTCTCTGTCTCTGCGCAGATCTAAGAAAAAACATAAAAATAGATACAACATATATTTTAATAATAAGGAGAATAATGTTCTAACTATTAGCTGCCTTAATAGAGCAGATTTGGATATATCTGATGTAATCATATCATTTCTGTACCCAGGGACCTCAAAACTGGCAAGTGTCTAAACCACCAATACGCTCCCTAAAAGAGTACACCAGTGGCGTGAGGGACAGCCCCTGTTGCGTGGCAGAGAATCACGGTAGTTACATCATATCTAGTTGAAGTGGTCGGCTTCTTTCAATAAGGGCAAGAACAGTGAGATTTAGGAACTCTTTTGTTCCACTATCAGTGAGAATCTTTCAAAAGAATCATCAGGAAATACAATGGCTCAATAGCTGACTCCTAAATGATACTTTTTCTTGTATGATAAGTGGTATGATAGTGTGCGCGAATGTCTATTGTGCTTGAGTACAAATGGTTCTTTAATATTGTTTTAAGTACCCGTATGCTGAAAGACTGAATTTATGTAATCAAGTCAAATTTCCATTTATTTGGATCAATCACCAAGACGATCCAGACTTTCATAAACTCATGTCTCAGGAGAATTTTGCATATACGCTGGCCGGACATGATCAGTAACGATGAGCCCTGGAGTCGCACAGGTCAACAGGCAGCCGATCTGGAGATCATGCAAAAAAGATGGAGATGGTTGGGGCACACACTCCGAAAACCAGCTTCCGACATTTTCAGACAGTCTCTATCGTGGAACCCCCAAGGGAAGAGGAAGAGGGGCCGACCTCGTCACAGCTGGCGACGTGACCTGGATGCTGACGTCAAGAGATCAGGTCATTCTTGGGGACAATTGGAAAGACTCGCTCGGGACCGGGATGGCTGGAGAGCCCTTGTTGGTGGCCTATGCCCCGAGAGGGGTAGTAGGCGTAAGTAAAAGTAAAGTATCTTATCTTGCACTGCCAAGATGCCTGGAGACTTGGTGAGGAGGAAGAAATGTTCGCAACATCTCGTCTTGATAACGCATTGGTGCCTGGATGCCCAGGCCCATAGCCTGGGATTTGTCTACCTGGCAACAGTGCTGGTATATGAGCGAGCCACAGGGTTATTGATCCAATGGGGAATTCCACAGGGTGGGGAGAAAAAGTGTAGTGCATGTACTGCGGAGATCCTACTCTTTATTATGCAGCCTGCCCTATTGGCGTGCCGCGGGGTGGTTTGTCTTAAACAGGATCTTGGTGTGCCCCTCCTTCATTCACCCTATTACATCGTTACGACCTGGACGTAAGAGCCGGAAGGCTTGTCTGGTTATTTTTTAAGTCATTATAAATTAATGCAATCTTATGGACCAGATTTTTGGACATTGCTGATGTAATCATGAGTCTAACCTTGTCAAATCTACGTTTATACTAACTAAACAGGCTTTGTTTTTAAAGTATTCTATAGTCTAGGACACCTGGAACACATGCCTAACAGCAGAGGAGCAAAAGTGATATATGCTCAGAACCCCAGAGGAAAACGACAGAAAGGCAGACCCAGACTGAGATGGTTGGATGATGTTGAGAGAGATCTGCAACAGATCAGGGTACAGGCCTGGAAAAAGAAGGCAATGGATAGGTCCGAGTGGAAGGAGGTGGTGAGGCAGGCCAGAGCCCTCCATGGGCTGGAGCGCCAAAGATGATGATGATAGTCTAGGACAATGCTTAGTTAAGCCTACACCAATAAAAAATACGGACGGCTGTAAAAAATTGACCATAACACTTAGCTTAGTGACAACATAATGAACAGCCTACAAAAAATACTACAACAAGCAAAGAAACGAAGAACAATGTTGATTTATTTATATTTAGATTCTGATAGATGAGCTAATTAAAAAAATCGATCATTACTTTAAAAGCAAGTTAAGCATTCCTTGTGGAATATTATATTCTGATTAAAAAATATTTTTTTCTAAAGGAAGGCAGAGAGAAAAATTATGTAAAAATTGAAGGTATCAGTATCAAGGAACATTTCCAGTGCGGTAAAATCATGTAAAATTGAAGGAATATTTGAAAAATACTGGTAAAGTCGAAGAGACAAGGTTGCACAAGATCAGATACTGTTAGAGGAACTCATTAAAAAAATAGGCCGCCACTTTAAACTGAAGTTAAACAGTATGAATGCTATTTTAAATTATATATTTAAAAAAAAATATATTTGATGTAGGCCTAGAGAAAATCAAAGCCTCGTGAAACATTTTGGTTGACTTAAAAAGAGCATAAAAATGATGGAATATATGAAAAACTGGTACCATTGAAAAAAAACAAGTTTGTCCAGCTGAAAAACTTTAAAAAAAAAAAGAAAACAAAACGTGCTCCTCGGAAAAAACAGCAAAACAAGTTAAAAAAAAAAGTCGCAACCCCAAGAAAAGGACATACAGCACTCAACTCACATCTGAATAAACTCAACACACACACTAAATTGCAGAAGTTGACCACACCCACAATGAAACGGTAGATAACATCACACTGGAGGGCCCTAAGCTAATCAATCTCAGACATACATTATTACCCCCTCAACCTACCTTTACCAGCAGACTCTATAACAAAACAGAACAAACATATACATATAAAATAATAATTTGTCTGGCATTGACTGCAATAAAGGCAACAGCTCTGCAGCCCAGCTAGAAGAAGAAAAGACAACTCATGCTGTAAGACAAGCTATGACAGTATCACAGAAAAAATATGATAGTTTAACCAAGACAAGATTTGACAGTTAAACCAAGGCATAACCATTAAACTATGACAGAGAGTTTTAATTTCAACCAAGACAAACTAAGACAGCTTTACTATGGCAGACAGTTTAACCAAGACAAAAAAAGGATAGCTTTAATTGCTTCTATGTTTATATGTAAAAGAATGAAAAACAAATATTCTATTCACAGCCACTTCACACTCCAACTTCACCTGTGACAGCATTTTGCACGCGGCCACTGGGTTCAGGCCCATGGCCGTCTCCTTGGACAGCATAACACAGTCGGCGCCATCCAGTATGGCGTTGGCCACATCGCTGGCTTCAGCTCTGGTCGGCCGAGCATTGGTCACCATACTTTCCAACATCTGGGTAAGTTATAAACAAGAAGAAAGAAAAGGGGGAGGGGGTAAGGGGGGCATTGAGAAAGATGGTTTAAAAAGTCTAGTAACTTAAGTTTTCTTTATACTACAAAGAATTTATCTACTATCCCGCACATACCTGAGCCGCACAGATCACAGGTTTACCCGCCATATTGCAACGGCTAATGATCATCTTCTGAGCCAAGAAAACCTTTTCTGGTGGAATATCCACGCCCAGATCTCCCCTGCCCACCAAAATACCATCTGCAGCATCTATGATTTCATTAATTCTGAAAAAAATTGATCACTTTTTTTAAGGCCTGAATTATTTAATCAATGAGGTCTATGCAGAATGATTTCCTAGTCACGTGATGTTGAGTAGATACACTTGTAAACATTAACAATGGCTTACTGTGCTGCTGTTGGGTGCGCAAATTCTACCCCTAAATTATCATGTAAAGAATCTAAAATATCTTTTCATCGATTTCTTTTGAAAGATCAACAAATAGGTGTTGACTTTAATAATTGTATGTCTATAATCATTGTTACTTCCATGAGCATCATTTACAATATCACAATATTCAAGAATATGTGAAAAATTTAAATTGGTAATAAGCATAGGTGCCGATAAGATCGATGTAAAATTTGCCTTTTTTTTTTAGTTTACAAAACATTACGTGATTGATTTTCTGTCTCTAAGGAGTTGAGCGTAGACCTCATTCTAACCTTCAAATAATTATGAAGACATTTATACTTTATACTTGCATCCATTTTTAGCAATATAAAATAGATTGGTTTGTAATATACCGTTCATACTCGTGTATAGGTCACACTTTTTTTAACCTAAAATTTCGATCAAAATTAGGGAATCAACCTATAAACTCAACACAGTTTTTAAAAAATGTGAAAAAATCACCACTCTGTAATTAAGTTGCATTATCACCCATATTGGTGGTTGTAATTATGATGTAGAATTACTAGGATGATCATAGACCTACATTCTACAAGTTTTCCTATCCTTTTACTTTTAAACTTTCAGACTGATTTTGTATTGCCGAAGCGTAACCCAAGGCGTTTTTTGTATTAATCGCAAATTATAATATGGGAAGAATCCTAAATGTGTAACAGCCTATCTAGACCTATAATATAGGTATAAGCTTGTAGACTAGAAGTTTAAGATGCATTTTATTTAAGACGTATGGCCTACTAAGGCAGTGCTTAGCATTCCAAGAAAACCGCGCCACAACTACATTCAGCCGAAAGACAAATATCTGGACATTTTGGAAAAACCCTGCACTCTAACTCTCAAACTTAATTTTTTTAACAATCTATATAGAAATAATGCTTGAAATGTTGTTAGTTTGTTTAATTTTTCTTAGTTGTATGTAAGAGTTGAAAAAAAAAAGGGTACGCATTTTAAAGAAATTAAACGGCAGTGTAACTCCCTAAAAGTGGGGCTGCGACCTATCTGTGGGTCAAGCACAAAATACAGGGGTGAAGCCAGACATGTTTTACAAGGGTGACAAACATTTATTAAAAAAAATTCAAATTTAGTACATATTAAAAAAAAAAAGCTGATGAGAAAAGTTATAAAAAAAAAATCTCAGGGCTTAGGCCCCTCGTGGCTTTACCCCTAACAACATTTTAGATTAATAATCCTGAACTACGAGTGTGATTTATCCTCTGCTGCAACCTATACGTGAGTATATATGGTAAGTAATGATATTGTACTCTTTCATGCTTAATGCCTTTCTTACACCAATCAAAAATACCCCAGCCCTCTACCGCAAGTCATTTACACAATTGATAGGACACAGTGCTTTCACGCTTGACTAAACGGCAGTAAAAAAAAAAGTTCCGCACCTCTTCACACCTTCGTAGTTTTCTATCTTGGCCACAACTTTCATCCTGGAGCTGGCCTCTCCAAGATACTCACGGACTGAGTGGATGATATCAGCGCACCAGACCCAGGAGACCATGACAATGTCAATCTAGGAATGTCGTCAGCACAAAGCATTTGATAATAATATGATAAACAAGGAATTCATAAGCTCTTTAATATGCTATCTTATTTGAAAAATTGTTAAAAATTGTGTTGATGTACTTAAGTAGACCCAACAATCTGACATTATCAACCAATCCTGGAAACAAAAAAGAATTGAACTGGGATTTAAAAGTTGGAGACTTTTGGAAATGAGTCAGTGTCACGAAAAAAATAAAATCAATCTGTCATTGTTTATATATTGAACTTCTTTCACTTTAAATTATTGATCAATGACACGGACAATGTTAGTGGACCCTACAACTTATAATCAATATATATAATTACAGTGAGTTTGTTTATATGTTTTTATATATATTTATAATTTATATTTGTTCGCTATATGCTCCTAGGCCGTTTAACCGATTGGCATAAAATGTAAATGTATAAATTGTAAACGTCCTCCAAAAGATATTTTTATTATATAAACAATATTGCTTAATCATTATCAAATATTTAGATTTTTTCAAACTATTTTTTAATTTTGTCTTTTAGACTAAAATGTATAATAGTGAATCATTTTCAAATATTTAGATTTTTTCAAACTATTTTTTAATTTTGTCTTTTAGACTAAAATGTATAATATTGAATCATTTTCAAATATTTAGATTTTTTCAAATTTTTTTTTAATTTTGTCTTTTAGACTAAAATGTATAATATTGAATCATTATCAAATATTTAGATTTTTTCAAACTATTTTTTAATTTTGTCTTTTAGACTAAAATGTATAATAGTGAATCATTTTCAAATATTTAGATTTTTTCAAACTATTTTTTAATTTTGTCTTTTAGACTAAAATGTATAATATTGAATCATTATCAAATATTTAGATTTTTTCAAACTATTTTTTAATTTTGTCTTTTAGACTAAAATGTATAATAGTGAATCATTTTCAAATATTTAGATTTTTTCAAACTATTTTTTAATTTTGTCTTTTAGACAAAAATGTATAATAGTGAATCATTTTCAAATATTTAGATTTTTTCAAACTATTTTTTAATTTTGTCTTTAAAACTAAAATGTATAATAGTGAATCATTTTCAAATATTTAGATTTTTTCAAACTATTTTTTAATTTTGTCTTTAAAACTAAAATGTATAATAGTGAATCATTTTCAAATATTTAGATTTTTTCAAACTATTTTTTAATTTTGTCTTTAAAACTAAAATGTATAATAGTGAATCATTTTCAAATATTTAGATTTTTTCAAACTATTTTTTAATTTTGTCTTTAAAACTAAAATGTATAATAGTGAATCATTTTCAAATATTTAGATTTTTTCAAACTATTTTTTTAATTTTGTCTTTTAAACTAAAATGTATAATAGTGAATCATTTTCAAATATTTAGATTTTTTCAAACTATTTTTTAATTTTGTCTTTAAAACTAAAATGTATAATTGTGAATCATTTTCAAATATTTAGATTTTTTCAAACTATTTTTTAATTTTGTCTTTAAAACTAAAATGTATAATATTGAATCATTATCAAATATTTACATTTTTTCAAACTATTTTTTATTTTTTCTTTAAAACTAAAATGTATAATATTGAATCATTATCAAATATTTACATTTTTTTAAACTATTTTTGAAATTGGTCTTTTAAACTAAAACATATGATATTTAAAAAAAATCTATCTTGTATGAATTGATTAAAAAAAATTAAGATGTTTATTTAAAATAAATAAATAACTTAGCATGTCCTTCAGGGCTATAGTCATGAATATTTATACCAATGCTTTGATATCAGATTACAAATGTTAGCAAAAAAAACAACAACAACATAGAACCAAAGACAAAGCTACTTGACTATACAGAAACAAACTTCGAACAGCTTGGTGAACTCTGTTGAAACAGATTGCCAGTTTGCTTTTAAAATATACTGAGAGACAAAAAAAATTATTTTTTACAAGATATCCAATCAAAAGTTTAAGTTTTAAGATGGTGGTAGAATTCAGATAATTGGCTGCATGTTGACATTCTTGCTCTAAAATGTGTATTGTTGCTTGAAATATTATAATTTAAACACCACTGACACATTGTTACCCTAACTAAAATTGTAAACAATAATCTAATATTTTGTAAAAAAAAAAAGTTCCAAAGTTACTTTCTTCAGTATGCTGCTGGGTTGATAAAAGTCATAATTTAAAACAAATATGAAAAAATCACATTTATTTTATTTAAATCAGACTTACATGATTTAAATAGAATTTTTAAAATTTAAAATGATTTTTTTTTCATAAATATTTATTTATCTATTATTACTCAACACTTTTCTTTTTATTTTCATTAAAAAAAATTTAGTTAGATAGCCTACATTACTGTAAAAAAAAAAGGTCCAAAAAAGCAAAACTTTATATAAATCTAATTTTCATTATTTAAATCACATTTACAAAAAATTTATGCCAGATTTTGTACTTTTATATTTATTTTAAGTTTTCTTTAGGTTTGATTTATATTAAACTATCTAATATACAAACAGATATTTGAAGTTAAATAGTATATTACTGTTAATAACAAAATTGTATAGGCTTTATGTACCGATACTTATTTAAAGTTAAATTTTTTTTATAATAATAAAATCCATTTAATATGATGTAATGAGACCAAACTTTAAAACGTCGTGCAAAATGCATTACGTTGTCTACCAACACCAGACATTATTTAATTTTTTTAAATTTATTTCAAGACTATTTAATTTATAATTTATAAATCAGATTTTTTAAAAATATATATATAAGTATTTTAATCAGAACTATAAAAATTAAATTCTAATTCTAATTAGCACAAGTTATGTTTATGAATTTGGCTAACTTGACAGTAATCCTGAGATAGAAAACACATTTTTTATCATTTGTTTAATCTATGGAAGCTTGTAAAATAGCTTTATAAGAAACGTTTAAACAAAATTATTATTTATAATTTAAATTCAAGTATACAAATATTTTATATTTGACATAAAACCATTTTAAAAAATTTAAACCCTGATTTGTGTTTGTCTGATTTAATTGTGATTTAAGTAAAATGATTTAAATCAGCTCAACTATGGTTATACTGACACTATAGAAGAGGAAGGTTTAAAAAGAAAAACATTTTAGCTTTACAGATATGGAGTAGAATAATAATTAACATTTTTTAAAACTATTAAATCAAAATTTGCCTCTTTTTTATTTTATTTGTCACACATAGCATACAGACATCATAACTTCTGGCACAAATATGAAATGCCATCACCCTGAGAGAGACAAACAACACAGAAAAAAAAAGAACAGTAAAATCTGTGAAATATATTTTTTTTTCTTAAACTTATCAAGAGCTGGTTTAAATAAACTACATACATTGTGCTCAATACCGAAATCAAGATCCCTTTTATCTCGTTCTGTCAGCTGTGGACTATCTGTGGGCAGTTTCATGGGAATGTGACACTGGTAGAAATGGGAGAGCTCTCCACTATTGATGACCATACACCTTAAGAGCGAGTCATCTAAGGTAAACAATGGAAAAATCTCTTTTTAAATGTCACAGTGTACTGGTTGAAATGATTAAATGATGGTGGTGGTGGTAGCAAACAACAACACGATTCATGGAACAAATTTATTAGTAATAATTTTCTATTGCTTATGGTGAACTACGTTTGGCTTGAGTCACATTTCTATATTAAATAAACTGGTCTGTTAACAAAGCAGATTAAAACTGCCAATAATACTAAGGTTAAAGATTTCATAATATTTGACAGTCTATGTGCAGATCAGGGGCAGGCTGGTCCTGTATTTAGTACACTGGACTGCCAACATGATGATCCTCACCCTGCCGTGTCCAGCGCCTGCCGCCCTGCACTAGTTTTGGGCCAAGGGCATAATAATCTACTATCTAGAAGGAATGGCTGTAAACTTAAAAGACATAACGTCAGACGTTTATTTCTTAATGTATGAACAAATAGTTATAAATGAGCCGTCCTCAGCGATGGGAAAGCTTTAGCCTGCTTCACCACCCCATCTCACTCATGACCAATCTGGTGTATTTTCTTCCATGCTTGGATCCTTAGCCATCATAGATCTCCACATCATCCATCCATCGTAGCCTGGGTGTTTTCTTTTAGGATAACTCTACTGTTATTTGACATTCTCTCTGGTTGACCTGCTTCCTTATTTTATTCCTCTTAATAATAATTCTTGTATAGTGCATATCCAGTAGAGGACAGTTCTATGCGCTGTCAACAGTTACAGACAGAGTACAAACAATGAAGAACAGACAAAATGTATATATGTACAAGTGAATACTGCTACTGGAATAGGTGAGTCTTCAGCCGGCTCCTGAAGGCGTTGAAGCTAAGGCTCTGGCGAAGCTGCAGTGGAAGGGGATTCCTGGCAGACGGGCTCACGTAGGAGAATGCACGTTGGCCATTACACTAGCTTTGCACGAGGGATCTGAAGAGTCAGTGGGTCAGGAGCCGAGCAAAGTGGACGTGATTGGGTGTAGAGGTAGAGACAGGAGCGAAGGTAATCCAGGGCAGAGTCATTCAGGCACTTATAGCAGAGTGAAGCCAGCTTGTAGGAGGTCCTGTATGTTAGCTTTCACCCTTTGTTCGACCAAATAATTTTCACAGGACTTTTCTCTCCTTTGTATTGAATGGCATTTCTTTGGTTGTTTTTTTTTGGTTAGTGACCAGGTCTTACAGCCATAAATAACAACTGGCCTAATCATTGCTTTATATGAGAATTATTCATTAATGAGCTTTATAAAAAATTTTGAAGAGTGGCGTGCTTTGACAGAGGCCCTATGTTCCACAAGGAACCCAAAGGACAGATGATGATGATAAAAAATTTTCATTAGTAGTAGTTTATACTTATCACACTTCAATGGATTGTAATTATAAAATATATGAACCTACGCATAAATAAGTCATGATAGGAACCACAATAATAAGTTAACTTTAAAATCTATAGACAGTTTTTTTTTTAAAAGAGGAGTAAAGGAAAATAAAAAGGAGGAATGGAAAAAATGTATTACTTTTAGTTTTTTTGTTTAAACATTTACAGAATAAAATGACGGCCGACAGACCTTTTTCTTGAACTTCAAAACAGAGTGGTCCATCCTCAATATAAATGTGGTCTTTGATGCATGCTCTCTGAACAAGACTTTGTGGGACATAAATGTTTTCACCATCAGACTGCTCTTTGAAAGCCTCATCCGAGGTGAAGTTCAGCACAAGACCTTTCTCTAGTTTGATTGGCAGGGGAATACCCTTCAAAGAAGACAGTGTACATGGAAGGATTCTATACAGCATTCACGGAATTGGTCTAGACGTTATAGTGACTAATTATACTACAGACATTTACAGAATAAAATTAAGTCCTAACTATTATACATGACCTATCCAAGGTGGGACAATATGTCTCCGATCACTTTCACACTGGGATTTTTTGTGTTTAGGGGCACAGTGCGCTCACCTTCTTAAAAGCTCCAATTCTAGTGCATGGCCCTGATATGTCTATGGCTGTGGCCACAATAGAATTCTCTGAGGCCTTTGATGCCGCAACAGCATCCCTGAGGTTGTGAAGTGATTTCAGATGATACTAAAGAGATAAGCACAAGACAAATTAAAATGTGACATGTCCTATTTCTAAATTAATAAAGCAAAACAAAACCAAACAAAAGCATACAAATGAAAAGGTTTTTCCACAACTTACATCATGATCTGCATGGGCCAAGTTGAATCTGCAAATGTTCATGCCACTTTGAATCAGCTGTTTCAATTTGTCCACTGAGTCGCATGATGGGCCTAAGACAAAAAAGTGTCACAAGAAAAAATTTAAATAAAGAATATCGCAACACGTATCTGTGCGAAGCCTCCATCACCCAAGCGTTGATGTGTCAACGTAAAAACAATGTTCACATCATACAAAGTAAATCATGCGCTATGGAAATGCTCCCATGTACCAATCTGCCTGGTGAAACTTCTGGCCACAAGAAACCCTTTCTAATGGTAAACTATATGGAAAACTGACACACCTTAAAACCACTGAGCAGTGCTCCAACTACACATTGGGAAGGATGCTGATACACAGAAAACACCCTGATAACACATAACAGTTCCCATCATATGAACTTAAAGTACAAGTGACTACTATCTTTAGGAAATGCTATCCCTTTGTTTTCTGTGCTTTATCATCCCTCACTGGGATCAAATTAACTTGACACTATTTCTTTAGAAAGTATGATAATTAGGCCTTTTCTTAGGCCTCTTCCTTCTTGGCCTCTGGTGGTGTACTGTTCTGGTTGCTCTGCAATTCTTTCCAAGTGGCCTGTCCACCTCAGTATACCTTTCTTTATTTCAGCTACCATACTAAGAAAAGTATTGTCTTCCCTAAATATTTGCCAATTTTTTCCTCGATATCTTCCGATGTCAAACAAAAATAATAAAAAATTGTTCCAACTCATTTTTTTCTCTCAAATTTGAAATGCACTAAATACACAAGTGTTAAAATGAACCAGCAGTCAACAGGATCAGCTAACCCCCTTCTTATAGAAATTTGAAAGCATTCTTCAACTTACCTATTGTACAAACTATGCTAGTCATCCTGTAAACTCCTTCTTGTGAGTCAATATTGAGAGAACAAATCTGCTGGAGATGGCTCTGCTTTATATTCATACCTTGCCTGCCTATGTCTACAGAAGCCATGATGGTCTATTCTGTGTTGAAAAACAATATTAAAACTAAGAAGACATCATTTAATGACGGTTATATTTTAGTGGGCTAAAAAAAGATACCAGTATGTTAATCTATTTTTTAGTTAAGAACTAGTATTCATTTGCAACACATTTAAATTATGAATATCAATATTTAATATATAAAATACTAAAACATGACATTGTAGTTTACATCAATTAATATTGCTTGTGCCTAACCTCCACCCAATGTCAACAAATATTTGACTTCTAATCCCCACAGTGGCCAAGTGCATTCGACTGGTGTTCTGAAGGTTCTGGGTTCAAATCTGGGGAAGGCTAGAATTTTTTCCCGTGACTGTAGGGTGTCCCTGAGTCTATCCAGCTCTTATGGGTACCTGACATTAGTTGGGGTAAAGTAAAGGCGGCTGGGCATGGTGCTGGCTACACATCCCCTAGTATGCCGTGGCCACAGAAACTGGTGAACGTTGCTTTACCAGCCCTTATGATCATTTTGGTCCGAAAGGTAGCCTACTTTAATACTTAATCCCTTCCTATTTTTTTTATATAAATAACGGACGACTATTGGCTAATACTAATAACTAATAGGCAGCAATATGGTCAATAATATGATGATTTGTTTGTACTTTTACCAATAGTTATGGAGTATGGGGCATAGTGATCCAGTGGTAGTACGCTCATTTTAAGTCATATTGCTAGCCACACAATCCAAAAACTTGTGTTTATATGACCTATGACTTGGCTTTGGGCGGGCTATGTTGCCTATGTCACTATGTCGTCTATGTCTATGGCCTAAGGATAGACATGGTCTCAAATGGATTCTTTACTTATTAGGCCTATTATTAACATTAATTCAATTATTCATTAAACTTAGGAACCTTTTTAAGTAGCTTACATAGTCCTAGTTAGCATAAAGCATAATGATAGTAACCTAGTTACCCTAGTAGGCCTACTTTCATGTTTCAAGGTTTAGGTTACCTATTAAGTATTAAGCCTAATTTATTATCTAGCCGTCTAGGCAGTCTAGCCTAGAGTGGCTAGAGACAAGACTCAATCAAGAGACTAGATTCTAGATAGCATAGTATAGTTATAGAGGGCTCATACTCAGATCAACTCATAGGATAGGCATAGATTATAGATATAATATAGAGTAACTAAGAGTAGCAGAGGCACTAGCCGCTAGCCTAGGCCTAGGCTAGGCAGTAGGAGTAGGGCTAGTGTTATATAGGCCTAGGTCCTGCCCTATACTATGCTAGAGTGAGTCTATACCTATGCCCTACGACTAGTTGACAAGTAACTTATGAGACTTATGTTATATAAATGTCACAGTGTAGTTTCAATATCAGTTACAATATAAATCATTACTCAATCATTCCTGTTTTTTTTGTGAGGGGGGGGGGGGGGGGTAATTACTCTAAATAAATATTACATCGACTAACCGGACTAACCTTTTTCCTTATTTCACACGAAGAGAGAGATATAAATATAAATTGAATTGATATTATAAAACTACAACTCCAATCATCGCATCAAATCAACAAAAGTACACAAAATCAGCTAGAAATTAGAAACCGATAATCCGATATGCATTGATGCTATCTCGGCTTACTGTGCCGTCTTATATTTAGTTCCAGAGTTCTAGGTAATGTTTTGAACCTTTGAAAAAGAAAAACAGCCTTGACATTGGCAGTGACTTAAACCTGCTGAATATTATTAACAAACTCGCTTATATAGTTTAGTGACGGCCTTAACATTGAAACTTTAAAGAACTTTAATTTTAAAAGATGTAAACAGATTTTAAAACTCTGACAAAAAAGAACTCAGCCCAAAATTTTTTAACATAATAATAATATGATAATATGATAGGCCCTATAGC
This sequence comes from Anisus vortex, assembly GCA_949126835.1. Classification (NCBI taxonomy): domain Eukaryota; kingdom Metazoa; phylum Mollusca; class Gastropoda; family Planorbidae; genus Anisus; species Anisus vortex. Next base: position 29,251,722 of record OX421503.1, on the reverse strand, counting down.
CATAGACCTTTAGGACTACTCATGTAGGCATTTAAACGTCTAGTATTGTTCAGAATTTTTTTCTAGCCTTCTACGTTGCAGCTTTCTTTGCAGCCCGCAACCCCCGTCACTTTATCTACTATTTTTTTTGGCTCATGTTTAGCTCTGTAGTGAGTTCTATTTTGGTCTGCACTTTATAGGCTATCATCTTTGATGTTACTTTAGCACGCAATATAGTGTGCTTGCTTTAAAAAAAAAAAAGGCCTAGATATTTTTTTCTTTAAAAAAAGCGACGCAATTTCTTATAGAGGAGAATTCCTATTCGTTAACATTTGTTATAGTTAGAAGGAAATGACACATAATAATAAGCATCCTAATCTTAGGCTATAATTAGCCTATAGGAATATAGGCCTAATAGAGGAATAATAAACTTAAAGGACTACAAATGCAATAATAAAATCCCTACATTCTAACTTGGCAGCTAAAAACAAACTCACAAACAAACTACAAGACAACAACAAACACATAAACCTAGCCTACACACACGCAATGACACGCATACACACAAGTCTAGTCCCCCCCCCCCCCACAAGCCCCCACCCCCCGTCACACACACAAACACGCCTAGGACCCCCTCACACACACACTAGCCTAGCCCCACACCCCCACACACTCACATACACATGCAAAACATGAAACAACTAAAACCAACGGATGCCTATTATTAATAAGACACACTCAGTATTTTGTCCACCATATCAAAAGGGTTTAGGGCCTATCTATATTTGCAAACAATGGCGACTAAGGCATCCAAAATTTACTGGTATTTAGAAAAAAATATAGAGTCTATAGTCTATTTACGGCATGCAACATTTAGGAAAATAATAGGATGCTATTTTTTAAAATATTAAATTATAGGCCTATTAGGACAATAGGACAATCCAACAACATGCTTGCTAAGCTTTTACATTTTTTTAAAAACTGATTACGCGAACCTATTGTATGCCACCATTAACGCAAAAATGTGTGATGCTAGTAAGTTTAGCCTACCCCACGAACCGGTACGGAAGTCGGTAAAACTTATTTTTCAATATATGCACAAAAAAAAAGTGAAAAAAGGGTCTATTATAGGTCCTTTTTTAGTTTATGATTTATGATTGATTTATAATGTTGAATACCTTAGCTTAGGGGACGTCCATTAATTACGTCAACAATTGTTTGACGATTTTTACCTCCCCCCCTCCCCCTTGTCAACAACTGTCAAACTTTCAGAGACCCCCCCTATATAATTACGTCAACAATTGGTTACCCCCCCCCCCCTAAAAACAAGTAACACAATTTTAGACGCTTGCTTTTATGTTAAAAATTGATTTAAAACGGAAAGGTCTATACTATAATTAATTTTATTGTAATACATTTTAAAACTTGTTCAAAAGATTTCTAATTGACTATAATTCTCATTTGTTTACAATTGTTCTTTTCATATACATATTTAACCATGTCTAATTCTACGTTTCACTTTTGTTACAATGTTAATTGTCAAATATTTTATGGGGAAATTGTGCACCACTTGTGAATTAGCTTTCTATTTTAACTAGGGAGGTTAACCGAAAACCGGAATACCGAATTCAAGTTTTGAAACCGAAAACCGGTTTTGATTTCCAAAACCAGATTTTGGTTTCTTGGTTGGGAGGTAGGCCTAATCATTATTTCAAGTAGCACTGCCTTTTTAATAAATAGGCCTAATGTTGGATTCACACAAAACCATTCTTGCAATGCCTTGCTAACACTATTTAGTCTTAGATATTGTGTTTCATTTTTCCAAATACCAACTATGGCTTGCGATAAAAACAACATCAAACCAAATGTTAAGTTACAGTTACAATCCTTTGTGTCGGAAAATTTTGAAAAAACGTCTTTAACGATGGCTCGTTGTAAACGAAGTTTCCAACAGATAGGCCTAAGCAGGAGCGGTGGCAGTACCACTGGACTGCGTACGCATCTGCGTACTAAGCATCCTCGATTAACATCGTCATCCTCTTCATATACTTTTTAATATCATGGTCAACGATAATCGCAAATTTGTTTATCACCATTGAAAGCTATTATCGGTTTTAATCAATTAGCTCAGATTTTTTTTAGTTCTCGAGAATTTTATGGAAAAGTGTACAAAATCATATTGTATTCAAAGAAATCAACCTCTTGAATGCCCTGCAAACACTAATTAAATTTAAACTATTTTTCAAATATACCTACAAAACTACGCACATTTGCCACAGATTACATACACACGGTAGTTGCCTTCCCTGTCCCTGCACTATTCCCCCCCCCCCCCACCTTCCAATACTGGTGACGCCACTGATACTAATACATTTTTATCTCATTAAATTTTTCCAGAAAATTATAAATGAAAACTTAAAAATTACTAAATATGTAGCCTAATCGACCTAATTTTAATGTTTCACCTATAATAACGTAGTGAGCAAAAATATATTAGTTTATATATCAGAATTAGGGATGTTAAAAGGAAATAAGGTAGGCTAAGTATTTCGTACTTCATGGGGTGGGCCAAGAATTATTTTTTTCTGAAGGAAATATTTTTTAAATAACCATGTTGGATTCACAAAATTCACTTCATTCAATGCTTTGCAAACATAAGTTATAGTCTCGGCGAGGGCCTATTATTGTTTTTAGTTCTATTGTCAATCCCAGCCATTGCTTACAAGGCTTATATATTACGAACCGCCAGACTCTGGCACCTAGCCTAATTTAGATGTACTGAGCGGAAAATAAAACTGGGGTTTCTGAACGTTCTCTGCAGACAGTTTGTTGGTGTGTTTGTGTTCCTTTGTTATTCCAGCCACCATATCTCGCTAGACTAGGGTTGCCAGACGTCCGGCAAAAGGAGGACATGTCCTCCTATTTAGACTCTTGTCCTCCGTCCGGCAGGCAAAGCACAATACCTTTAAAATGTCCAGCATTTGTGATATTTTATGTTTTGTAGGCATAAGGACAAATAAATTTTATAATTAGTATAAACATGTTAAGAATATAATTAATAAACAGGTGAACATTTGTACAAGAAAAGAATTATCTGTTTTTTTAGAAGGCTCGTGCATGAGCTTTAAAGTTGCCCAAACAAATGCACGCTGCCTTTTGTTATTTTTAACAAAACTGTTTCTTGCTCAGTTTACCAATACACATTTAAACTTAGTGGCAGCTCTAAAATTATACTGATTGCGGGCTAAATGCGAAACTATGCAATTGAAACACAATGTCCTCCTCTTTGTCTCTCGGTGTCCTTCTTTTGACACCCATGTGTCTGGCAACCCTACGCTAGACAGCGAAGGTGAGGTTTTCTACAATTTTTCGGTCACTTTGCCTTGCTAACAATTGCATTAGTTTCCACCCATACATAGATCTACAAACTAGTACGATGGACACAAAAAGACATATCAAATGTAGTTTCCATAATTGTTATATATGTATTAACTTAAAACTATGTTGTTAATGTTATCTATGTAAGTTGAAAAGGATAAACGTATAATTTAGTACTAAATTTGTATCATTATTTACTTCATAAAAAGTAACATTGTTGACGTCAACTTTTCTTGACCTCCCCCCCTCCCCCATGTCAACAATTGTCAAACTTTTTCAGACCCCCCCTCCCCCCTATTTTGTTGACGTAATTAATGGACGTCCCCTTAGGCCTATATCTGTGAAATGTAAAAACTATAGATCTAAATGTTTTTTGATAGTCTAGATCAGGGGTCGGGAACCCATGGCTCGCGAGCCAGATGTGGCTCTTTTGATGGCTGCATCTGACTCGCAGACAAATGTTCGATTATTAAAAAAATGTTTTTTTTTAAGACTTTTTGATCTAATATTAATTGCATATCAATATTTCATTCTACAAATGAGCTAAAGTCTACTTCAGTTCAGCATCAGAAGAATTCAGAGACATAATTATTGTACTTTTAGTGTTGAAATTACACAAAATGTTACACATTTACTTTAATTTTTAGTTTTAAACATAATGTATGGCTCTCACAGAATTACTTTTCAAAATATGTGGTATCCATGGCTCTCTAAGACAAAAAGGTTCCCGACCCCTGGTCTAGATCATAGGTTCTCAACCTTTTTCGGCTCACCGCCCCCTTTTACATTATTTTTCCGCTCACCGCCCCCCCCCCCGCAACTTTCTTTTAGCGCCCACCCCCCCCTCCCTTCCGCCCATTTGGACTATAGTTTCCGCAATTTTTTTATGCGGACTAGACTTTTTGTGTGATTAATTATCTTAAAAAAAAACTGAAAAGGAAACATATTGTAAGAATAAATAGATAAAAAAATTGCCTTAACAAAAGGTTTAAATAAATCAATATTACAATATTAGTGCGAATCGTTTGCCTGGTGTGTTGCTAGCAATTTGTCTATATTTGTTTCAATTTTGGTTGCAAAAGCCTTAGGTCTAATAATCAGTAATATTTGTTATATTACAAAACAGAACTTGTTTGGCATCACTATTGAATCAAATGTGGAAACATTTTTTTAGTTAAAGGGAGATAATTAGCCCATTTTATTTTAGCTAATATTTCTGTTTTCTTTTCATTTATAAAAAATAAATGGCTTACACGTTATAACGTTGAAATGATCAAACTGGAAAAAGTATTTGAAATGAAAATTATATAAATATTATATGACTAAAGAATTTATATGCATATTTTTAAGCATTACAATAACTACCCGGTTCGTAAGATTACTACTTATCTATACCGTTTAACAATACTGACTCAAACAAATTAACAGTCTTAAAAAACACTATAAAAGAAAGTCTCGGTTAAACTGAGATCAAAATATCATTAATATTAGCAGATGTTAGGGCGACAGTCCTGTGAACCAAACACAGGACCAGCCAGCCGCACACTATTTTTGCCAAAATACAGACCCCTACTTCATCAAAAAGTCACTGCGATTCCTATTTCTTATAAGATAAGATAAGATTGCTTTATTGATCCAAACAAATGGAAATTTGATTTGATTACATAAATTCCGTCTTCAGCATACTTAAAACAATATTAAAGAACCATTTGTACTCAAACACAATAGACATTCGCGCAAACTATCATACCATTAATATTAATCCTCGGGTAGTGTGGAAGACTTCATGCATTTCACTTTTGACATAATGACAGCATTCATTACGTATCACTGTTGACATAATATAATAATATGTTGGCATACTGTTGGGGGATACCAGATATTTAGCAACACTTGCGTTTACATCACATTTCATCCTCCAAAAACTAATCGATTCAAATAGCTGAGGTATTTTAATATATAAGGTACGTTTGTACCGCCCAATTGCCCTTCACCGCCCCCCAATCGCCCCCGGGAATGTCAGCGCCCCCTAAAGCTTCTCAACGCCCCCCGGGGGGCGATATCGCCCCCGTTGAGAACCTATGGTCTAGATCTACTACTTTAAAATGTGTTTTTATGCAGCGCTTGTATAAATTCAAGCAAAATATCCTATACAAATATATAATTATTTAAAAGTCAACTAGGCCCTAAATATTATTTAAAATATTTAAAACTTTGACAGCTAGTGTGTTGTCTCATTATGAGTGCATTCGCTAAGTTTCATGACGATTGGTTAATATTTATTCATCCTGGTAATAATTAATTGTCTGTTGCAATGCTAAATTGTTAAAAAACGGGACTGGTTTCTTTTTCCCTTTTCTCAAAAACAACTTCTATTACCTTCTTATAAGTTTACAGACGTTCCTTCTAGATAGAAGATTAATACGTCTACTAGGCCCGAAACTCCTGCAGGGCGGCAGGGATCGGTCGACGGCAGGGATAGAACACGCGACGTGTCAGTTGGTTTTTGGTTGATAGTCCGGTGAACTAACCGCAGGACCAGCCGGCCTCTCATTAGCCTACTTATTTAATTTTGAATAACTTTTGAACTAATTAATGGATTTTATATATTTTTTCAACAATTTATAGATAAATAAATTAAATTTTATTAACACATAAAACTAATTATCTTATTTTGCCTATTTTAGTACCATTCAGTGGGGTTGTTTTTCGATAGGGGGCCATCCATAAATTACGTCACACGATTAGGGGGGGGGGAGAGGGGGTCACGCATTTGTGACGATTTGTGACGAGGGGGGGAGGGGGGTGTCTAAGATATCCGACGTAATGAAAATACATATATGATTGTGTGCTATAGACTCCTATGCCGTTTGATCGATCGGGACAACCAAAAATGGACATTTACTCGCAACTTTCCGGAATAGAAGAATTTAATTAATCACGTATGCTGCTGACTTAGTTGATTTTATATAAATAAAAGTATGCCATTTATGCACACATGAAAACTGTAATTAAAAAAAAAAGAAATAGCTCCTCGACGTAAAAGAGAGTAGCTTCCCATTCATTCTGCTTTCACTGAGAGTAGCTTCCCATTCATTCTGCTTTCACTGAGAGTAGCTTCCCATTCATTCTGCTTTCACTGAGAGTGTTTGGGTTTTCCCGACGTTTTCTTGTATTGCTCCGCACTCTGTTGTTTTGTTTGCATTGTTGGTTTATACTGTACTTTTTTTCTCTCTATTGTTCATCTCGCGATTATTCTTTTAATTTCTATATGTTTTGTATGGACATAATGTGTCCACGGGTCAACTAGTTACTATTAATAAGCATTGTAAATTAAAATTTTGATCGCATTGTTTCTTAGCTATTTTCAAAGGATGATCGCATCGCGAATGCGTCTAAATGCTAAAAAGAAGTGGGGAAAATGCCCTAGCCCGACAATCACCTTCGTGTATCCAGGGACACAAGCTAATTAGGGCGGTGCATGCTGGAATCCAAATTTAGTCAAATGGTTTAGGAAACCGAGAACCTGTTGGTTATTCAGGACCGACTTACATCAGAGCTGGAAAACACTCTTCATCAACAGCATTCAGTCATGGACTCGATTTCAAGAAATTGCTTAGTCTCAAGGAATTTGATGTCATTACACGGAGTAGTATTGATCGCATGGTGAAACCAATGCAACAGTTATTGTGGCCCAGACGAGAACCCAAGATAGGGAAAAGTTATTAAGGTTGCAGTCCACCACTTTCTCCAGTACGATTTTGATGCTGTATTCATCACTACCAATGCTCCAGGGAGAAGTTCGTTTAATAGGGTCGAAAGGAAAATGGCGTCACTCAGTAAGGAACTTACTCGATTGATATCACCACATGACCACAATGGTAGTCATTTGAACGTTAGAGGTGTTACCATAGATGCTGATTTAGAAAAGAAGAATTTTCAGTTCGCAGGCAACACTCTAGCTAAAATTTGGTCACAGTTGGTAGTCGATAATTTTCCAAAAGTGGCAGAATTCATCGACCCATTCATCGATGAAGAACACCCGTTGTCTAAAGATAAAAAATGGTTTGACGTTCATGTACGAACAAGCCAATTCTTAACTCAAATTGTAAAATGCACCGACATAAAGTGCTGTTCTAAACCAAGAGGCTCATATTTCAGTGTAGTAACAGAGAGATTTTTTCCACCTCCTTTACCAGTTGTTCAATCAGGCGACGGTCTGAAAATTCCAGATCAAACAACAGATGGAGCGTCGCATAAGTTTCCATCTCTGTTTGCAGTTCAAAGTCCATGTTCTTAGTTGTATGTTAAATGCGCTCTGAGCTTACATTATGTTTATTATTAAGTTTGAAAGTGGATGATATCCTTCCTCGGCAGTGCCGTTGCTAGGGATTTGGGGGCCCGGGGGGCTTGGCCTTTTTAGGGGCCCCTGCATTTTGACATTCGATATTATGACATAACAAAAAACAATTCGGCCACTCCTTTGGGGGCCCCCCTCAAGTAGGGGCCCGGGGGGACTTTGAAATTTGGACCCCCCTCCCCCCACCCTAGCTACGCCACTGTTCCTCGGTCATCAAATCCTTACCGTTCGATTCCATACGATTTGTACTGTCCATCAATACAAATACAATCTGTGCTTAGCGATATGATTTGCAAAAAAGGTCATATTTTATGTACTTCGTTTCGTTAGTCATGCTGAGCATCCATTCCTCAACACACAAGCAGGAATCAATTATTCCTCCCAAACAAATCAAGCCACAAAGAGTTGCTGCACGTAGGCAACGTGAACTAATGGTTATTATCGCAAATGGAGAAAATGGAGAGTGCTGAATGGATAGATGAAGAAGAGCTTGATTTGAATGGAATATCCATTCCACCTGATGAAGAGACCAATGGTTTCCCTATTTATTCCACGAAGGAGCATTTTTCAACACCATGGGAGAATGCATGACAAACAAAATTTTGAATTTTTTTTTTAAACTTCATTTTTTTAAATTGTATTGATTCTACTAAAGCATTTATTTTTGTGCACATGATATTAAATTATTGTTATAATTACACTTTCGACTTTTCTTTTGCGTAATACAAAATTCATTAATTACAAAACGATGACAAATAAAAGTAATTTGGAACCTGTAAATTTGTATTTTTAGAAATATATCTTTTGGGAGGGGAGGGGCAGATTTTGTGATGTCATATATTAGGGGGGGGGGGGTCTGACTTTTTGTGACAATGTGTGACAAGGGGGGGGGGAGGGGGGGGAAACATCAGCCAAAATCGTGTGACGTAATATATGGACGGCCCCTAGGTTACTTTGAACCGTCATAATATATAGCTCATACGTGCAGATAACTTAGTCGTAATTCAAGGTTGAAAACATTATATTGATTCTCTCCCTTGGATAACACTAAAAACATACAGTCGGTCTATCCAGTTCAGACTTCAGACCATGTTGGTGTTAATAGCAACTGACGCAGCCCAGGTTTGCGTGCCCACAAAATAATATGGTATTGTGTGGCCAGCAAATTGCCCTAGATAATCCTAACCGTAATTAAGCTATAGTTGATCAAAGAATCAATAGAGCAGTTGCAATCACGTGACAAAAAGCACGTGTTGTTTGTTTACTTTGTGTAGACAGTGGTTGAGATGACCAAACGATTTTTTAGTGCCTACAGCCCCTCATGCCGGATATAGCGTAACTTTATACTTTTGCCAGCGAAGTTATAATAAATCCCCACATTGTATCCGATGTTGTAAAATCGATCATGATGTCACGGTTCTCCCTCCCTTCCTCCCTCCCTCCCTCCCCCACTCTCTCTCTCTCTCCCTTCTTTCAACTGCTTCCCAACACCGGCACATAGAGTAACAAGATCGTCACGTTTGTACTCCTTATGGAAACGAAATCTTTATGTGACCACAATGCTGGTGAGTATAAGGCCTTGAACGACACACATACGATTGCTGGTGAGTATAAGGCCTTGAACGACACACATACGAATCATCTTATCTTATTATATAAGCTTACATTACAGACGCTCCTTCTATAAAGAAGATTATTACTTCCCACGTTCATCCTTTGTCCGAGTCTAGTCTTGCATCTTTATTAATGTTTAATGATGTTAAGTTACTTATGCAAATAAGTACTCTTTCTTCCCGAGTGGCATTCGGGCATGGAATGGGTTGCCTGAACAAACCAGGAAAACCAATAACCTAACATCATTTAAAACATTAATAAAAATGCAAGACTAGACTCGGACCACGGATGAGCGTAGGACGCAATAATCTTCTTTATAGCAGGAGCGTCTGTAATGTATAAGATAAGATAAGGATAAGGAAAATGTTTTTGTCTTTATATTTATCTGAGCATTGCAACAGGCTGTTATTGGGTTGTGTTTCTAAATTTAGAGCTTAATGCCTTAAGTATTATTACTACTTTACTCTTTGCCCTTCTGTCCTCTAGTGCATAGGTTCTCAACGGGGGCGATATCGCCCACCGGGGGGCGGTGGGAGGCTTTAGGGGGGTGGTACAAACGTACCAGATATATTTTAACACCTCAGCTATTTGAATCGATTAGTTTTTGGAGGATGAAATGTGATGTAAACGCTAGTGCAAGTGCTTACTATATTAATAAAAAATAGGAATCGCAGTGAATTTCCGATGAAGTAGGGGTCTATATTTGGCAAATATGGTGTGCGGCCGGCTGGTCCTGTGGTTGGTTCACCGGACTGTCAACCCTGCTGACCGATCCCTGTCGCCCTAACATCTGCTAATTAATAATATTTTGATCTCAGTTTAACCGAGTTGTCCTTAATGTGTTTAAAACCGTCCTGAACAAATAACCAATAATGATAAGCAGTATTGATATTGTGATTGTACAAACTGTGTAGTTATTGTAATGCTTGAAAAAAAATATACATATATATTCTTTAGTCATATAATATTTATATAATTTTCTAATACTTTTTACAGTTTGACAATTTCAAAGTTATAAATTGTAAGCCATTTTTTTGTTATAAGAAAAGTTAAGGGGGGGGGGGGCGGTGAGCGGAAAAAAGGTTGAGAACCTATGCTCTAGTGTTTCTAGTTACTAGGCTAATAGTGATTTGACTAATGGTGTTACTCTTGTTAATTGGGAATATTCACTAGTTATGAACCTTGCAGCTCTTTTTTGAATTTGTTCTAATTTTTTTAAATGTTTTTTTTATTTGATGGGTCCCATAGCCTACAGATGATGCATATTCTAGTATAGGCCTAACCAATGTGAGATAGCATTTTAGTTTTATATTCTTATTACATTTGTAAAATTCCTTTAAATGAAACCTAATGTTTTGTTTGATTTTTTAATTACTTCATCAACATGAGGATTCCAAGGTAACTTATCATTTATTATTACTCCTGAGTACTTTGCATTGTTAGTTTGAGTTAGTTCTTTACCATGAATGAAGTGGTTTGTTAGGCCTATTATTTGTTTCTTTTTTCTTGGATACTCTTATCAGTTGGCATTTTTCTGGGTGAAAAGATTAGATCCAGTTAGATTCCCATTTTTGTAGTTAATATAGGTATTTTTGTAAAAGTTCACTATCTTTTCCTGTATTTATTATTCTATTATGCCTACATGCGCATACATATGTAATGAGATAGACAATGACACAAAACCATATAGGCCTATATAAAGATATATATATAGAGATAGTCAGAGCGATACATAGAGATACATAGAGATAGATAGAAATAAGAAGATATAGATACCGTAGATACCGTAGATACCGTAGACAGAGAAAAAAAACATACAGAGTCTATAGGCCTATATATTTTAATGATAGATAATTAGACAGTGAAATAGATAGTGGTAGCTAGATAACGAGAGAAGTAGCCTACATTTGATACTGAGGCCGGCTAACCCAGTGTTTTAGCTGAACCCCATTAAAAACACATAGTAGACTAATTGCAGTTCATTATTTGTTCGTGTCCCCTCCCCCCCCCCATGGCTCCCCCTTTTAAAACTACTCAAGAGTCAGCTTATGAACCCCCAACGGTACCCCAGACTAAATGAATAGGCCTAAGTTCTTGGAAAATTTTCAAACAAAATAAAATATATTAGCTTAAACTTGATACATTATAAATAAAACAAATATAATGATTTATTTAAAAAAAAAAAAATATTAAATTTCCTCTTTATGTATGTAAGCTTATTTGTTAAGGCAGTGGAAAATTTTGTGTTTCGGTAGTTAGCCTACTTGTGACAAGATCTTTGAGTGACACGTTCAAACATGGCATTCGCCAAACAACAACAAACAACTAATAAGACAACATAAAATATCCTTGTCCCTGTAACCGGAGCCCGCTATTCCTGTTGTGCCACGAGATACCGGCCCGACCCCAGCCCCAACAACTCCTTCCTCTCCTTCCCCTCTAGCTATGGGCGCTATGGGTCTAGAATTATTCCGACACGACTTTAGGGGGGCTATTGCGTCGACACCGTGCTGTTTCGTGGCATAGAGTAAGCCGATACACGGACCGGCATCGCACCACTGAATAACAGGCCGGGTAATAAAACTTTACCTGTGTACGTGTTTATATAAAAGCCTATGTCTAAATTGTAATTCATTGTTAATTTAAGGTGTATATATTTAAGAATGTACAACTTTGTTCAATAATTGTCAATAATACCATCGTATGTGTGTGTATTTGTGATTCCATTTTTGAATCGGGATGCGTCGCTATGGTTACACGTGTCAACAGCTAGGCTATCATTCTAAACGCACGTAATAATTTCTGCTTTGTTTTTTTTAAACAAAAGAAAAGAAACGTTTAGTTTGTATATTGTTATTATTATTATTTCTCTTCAGGTAAGTTTCATTTTATTACTTATACAATGTATCTTATGTTTCGTAGGAATTGAACTTATTTGCTTGTTTGTGTTAATGCGATCGCACGTTTTAAATACAGCCATGCTTGAACCGTACTTGGCACACATGAATAGGAAACGGGGAGATCAATGAAGATACCAAAATGTTTTTCAGATTATTAATCACATTACCCCTTGAAGAAAAGAAACCTCTTATTTAATGTTGTTTTTTTTTGTGGAAAAATATTATAATGCTACGATTTTAAAACGAAGTTATTGATTTTGCTGTTTATAAATCCCCGAATAAGCACTTTATCTCTGTTAAGAGCCCATCAACGCGCATTAATTGTCTGAATAGAAGAAGTGTTTGTAAGATAATAATAGATCTTCTACTTCGTTTTACTTCTTTATAGAAGGAGCGTCTGTAATATATAAGATAATGTGGAGATCCCGTTAGATCCGATGAAAAAGTTCACATTTTAAGGGTGATTTGATTGCGAATGCTCAAAAGTGTGCATTATTTACTTATAACATCGTGTTTGGTAAGGGTTTGAAGAGGCCTAGGCCCACCAGTTCATCTGTGCCTGAGCGACGACCCTGTTTTGTTGTTGTTGTTTTTTTGCATAAAAATTTAAAGCAAAAAGCAAAGAAACTAAATTGTCAATAAATTATAGGCTAACGAGGTAGAACTCACTAGTCACAATGTCTGGCCAACACAACAAACAGTACTTAACAAGGTCTTTAGGGCTAGTCAAGCATGAGGCCGGCTGGTCCTTCGGTTAGTTCACTGGACAGACTGTCAACCGACAGGTCGCGGGCTCTAGCCCTGCCGCCGACCGATCCCTGCCGCCCAGCACGAGTTTTTGGGCTTATTGGACGTAACAATTTTCTATCTATAATTAACGTCTGTAAAACTTATAAGAAGCAGCGTTCATCGATTTCCCTTGCCACGACATGCGATAGACCGATACGACCAGTTCAATGCCCAGCCAGCTACCTTTTACTTGTTTAATTTCAACTAACTACTATCAGGTACCCATCATACCTAAGTAGTCTCCCCCCACCCCCTCCCAAACCCCATTCATACCGGCAGTTCAACCCGAGATCTTCCGGATGACAATCCAACTCTATGTCTTCAGACCACCGCGTCCAATGAAAACTATAGGCTATAGATTTTTATTTTTAAAAAATCCATAGGTAAAAAAAGGGAGGGGGCAGGGGGTCAGAGCTTGTGGGTGGGACACGTGATGCACGGAATCAGACAGCAATCACTCAGCACGCGCTGCTCTACATTCTTGAACGTCTGATTAATTAGATGCTAATGAGGTCAACCAAAAATGACTCCCCCCCCTTCCGCCAGATAGTTTTTTTTTTAAATAGCCTAATATTGTCTAAGCTTATGCCTATTTCACTTTAGTTTCATATAAACATGGTGTATACTTTCTGTACAAACACTTAACCCTTACAGTCCCGGGCGCGTATATAGCGGAACTGAAGGCAGCATAGATAGAAGTAGGTCGGTACTGGAAGGGTTAAAACAGGGTAGATCAAACTCAATAGCACAGGAAGACAAAACTAACACCCCCCCCCCCCCTCCCAATTAAAAAAAAATATAATAATTTCGTTTCTAGTTTATTACTGCATTTTGCGACTGTTATGAATTGTAATGTAAATATCTAATATGCAGGATGTATTTTTATTGTTACAAATTGAACCTAATTAAAACATAGCGATTAAATTCATTATTCATAAAAAAAAAAGAAGACATAAAAACAAATGTAATTGTATATTGCAAGATACATGTATAGGTTTTAGCATAGGCCTATATTTCTAATTACAACACGAACGTCAGCTATTGTGATGGTTGACATTGCGTATTTCTCATCGGTTCAGAAATTCTTGGAACAGTCTTTGCAAGAGCACAACTAAGCAGTTCACCTCCAACAATAAGTCTACTGTGTTTAGACTTGATTACCAACAAGGTGGAAAAGCATGTTTACTAAGATATTTTTTTTTGGAAATGGAAGAAAATGGCGCAACACAATCTCAGTCAAAATAGTTTATGACTGCAAACATTTTATTCAGAATTTTGTACCTGGAATTATAGAGAAATCAGTTCTCTATGTATCGTTGTTAATACGCTCAATGAACTTTGTGCTTTCTCAGGAATATCTTAAACTTTGAATGTGAATGGGCTTCTGGCAAGTATATAGGTATGTAGTGGCAGGTAGATTTGGAAAGTATCATGAAATTTCGGCTGCAAGCATGTGAAAGTGGTATTTCACAGAATCATTTTGACATATTTTTCAAAGAAAGCAGATAAAGTAGACCAGGAGCCGCATGAGAAAAAAAAAGTGCCGGTTCGATCCCACTTTTCAACACTAGTCAAATCTAGATGATTATTTGTTTATAGAAATCAGGAATCTTTTAAAAGGTTTGTGGACCATTTTATGAAACTGCCATAAGAATTACCATTAGAATGTAATCATATCATTCACAACCTTACAAGCCTATTCACAAACTTTAATCAAGTACAGTTTTTAATTTAAATTAATGTAACTTTTCCTAAACTTCAGCATTGATCTTACAAATAATATTACAAAGATAAACTCTTATGGGCCCCGGCGCAGCGCAATAACTACACACACACACACAAACACACGCCCGCTTCGTGGGGCCTGAAGTAGACAGCATATTCATTTCATTTTCATCACATTTTTTATGCAAAAGCTTAATTTCATTTGGAATGATCGGATCTTTTTAGATAAATTAAGGCATGTTATATTTTCCTCCTTGCAGTGATAAATTTAACTCATTCAAGACGACAAAATGTCAACCAAGTAAGTTATTGTCTTCAGTTCACTTTTATCACCGAAACGTGCTTCAAAGAGCAGTTTTGCTTTCTGATATAAAATATATAAATAAAACTAGTTCACCATAAAACTAAAAAAACAAGTTTTAATTTCTCTCGACAATCATCTCACAAGTGTGAAAGAGCTAGCATTGTTTGGAGCATCATACTCGTTGCACAATTGCGAAAACAGTCGACTGTTTAATGATCTTGTTTTTACAAAAGGGCACAACTTATGACGCTTTATATTACTTCGTTTAACTGTTGTGGCAATGTCTTTGTCAGTGGCGTACCGAGTGCTGGTGTCACCCGGTGCGGTAAACTTTGGGTGTCCCCCCCCCCCCCGCCCAAGACTTTCACCATAGTTTTCGTCTCCATAAAACAAGCCTACACTTCAAATATGACAAATAACAATATTAATTTAATATTCGAAAGTAAAAGCAATAAGCAACCGAAACAACTGTACGATTAGTTATTTTTACATTAAAAGTACTTTCTTTAATTTTTCCTTTCCTGCACTTCAAAACTGCAAACTTGTCAATCACCTCATCAAAATCTATATGATTCACAGTATCCCCTTCAATCGATAACATGGCCAGATCAGAAAGTCTTGATTGTCCCATGATGAAGCGTGAATAGCTTTTTTTTAAATAAGTTCTAGTGTTGAAAAGCTCCGTTCACATGAAGCCACAGACACACATACCGTTAGAAATAATTTAAGTCCTAGCGAAAGTGTTGGAAGAGATATTATGAAGTCCTATTTAGCTAGGAATTTCAAAATATCTAATACTGACCAGTCCATGGCTTTTTTAGGTCAATATCAGCCGCTTTTAGGTGTCGTCTAAGCCGCGTTGTATTTCTTTTAAGAGCTCATCTTTGGATAGCTCATCGTAGAAAAAGGTTAATTTTGGAACAGACACCAATAACTCTTCTTCACTTGCTGCCTGACAGTAGAATCTTGAGCTGAACAGCCTCAATCATATCTGCAACTTTCTTAAACGCTATTGATATGATCTGGTGTTCAGATTAAAAGCGATCAATACACTCTGACGTCTCCGTACTGCTTTCTTCGCCCCATGAGAGGGTGTCACCCGGTGCGGTCCGCACCCCCCGCACCCACCTCGGTACGCCACTGGTCTATTATTTGTCCATATATCATAAAGTGAGCTCTGATTACTTTTGGTCACTAATTATTTTGAAATCCAGGCCGAACAGAATCTACACTCAATTCCAAAATATTCAAAAGTGTCGGTCGTTTTATCGCCAATACTACTGCTTTTAACACAATGACTGCTTTTAACAGAGAAGAGGCTTTTTAACACAACTCTCTACAAACGTGTTACTGGTCCGCATTCGTGCATTATGGTGCCGACCTTGTCACATACACCTGTATTGATGTCATTATGCCAAGTAACCTACACGTAGTATGCGGATGTATCTACATGTAGGTGGACTCGCTTTGAGACGGAAAGATGAACTGTGTTTCGGCTCCTAAAACCATCAAAAACATACGTTTTCCGAAGGTCTTTGGCGACCCCCGCGAAATGGTCATTCGACCCCCAAGGGGGTCGCGCCCCCCAGTTTGGGAACCACTGTCCTAACCCAACCCTACAATCAGATTTTTTTTTCATGACACTTTAAAATATGGTGCGTATTTTAAAATCCTTATTGAGCGCGTCTGACTGACTTATATGTGTATTCCCGAACACTATATTATATATATATAGCTATATATAGCTAAGTTATTTCCCTTTGTTTTAATATATATATATATATATATATATATATATATATATTTATATATATATACATATCTATATATATAAAAAGACAGTGTTAAGCCCCGCGAGGATCCCCATTGGTCAATTTGAAAACACGTGTGTCACTGACCTATCTAGGCCTAGCCCAATATACCGTCTAATCATTTTTCACATAGGACATGTGTCTTCGATAGCTCAGTGGTAAACGTAGCGGACTGCTATACGGGCGACCAGGGTTCGATTCTCCAGTAAGACTATACTTTTTTTTTCGACAATTAATTTTTCAAACTTTTAAAAACAAAAGACATTGTAAATCTATAGGCAATATAGATTTTGTTAAATAAAAATATTTCACTATTTGTTTTACCCTATTACAATATTTATTTACTTTCCTAAAAGTATTCAGTAAGTGTAGTTTATAAATTTGTTATCTGCACCCCAGACAGTCCTTTTTTTTTTCACCCGGGCAACGCCGGGCAATGTAGCTTGTATATATATATATATTATATATATTATATATATATATATATATATATATATATTATATATATATATATATATATATATATTAGACCTATTCACTTTTCATTTTGTGTCTTTCTCACTTTGGAAATCTTTGGAATGCTTACAAAAAAATTAAAATAAATGGATGCAAGGGATTTGTATGAAAAACGTTTTTTGGAGGGTAGTATTTATGTATGGTGTTACAATGAATCTATCTTGTGATTTCTTTTTTTCTCACTAACAGAAAATAAATAGTGGTTCTTGGATTTATCGCTGTACAACCAACCTTTTTTTTTTTAGATCATCTTGATTAGAGGGGCGACCGAAATTCGGTTTCGGTTTCGGCGCAGAAAGTAGGCAAATGGACTCTTTCGGCGTAGTTTCGGTTTTGACCGAAGGTGTAGTTAAACTTTCGGTTTCGGTTTTGGTCGAAAGTCAATTTATAACTTTCGTTATAGTTTCGATTTCGGCCGAAACGAAAAATTTGTTTTCGGTCGGCCTCTAATCTTGATACATGAGTCTTACACGAGGTAAGCAGCGTTCACAAGCAACATATCGTTTATCTATCCGTGTACCCAGCCAATCCAATCATCCATTCCATCTATACAATCGTCTACCTACCTACCTACCTACCTATGTACCTATATACTCACCTACCTACCTACTTACCTATAAAGCCTACTCACCTACCTACCTACCTATAGCCTATACATACATACCCAGGCCTACCTATCTGTTACTTCTATGTCCCCCTTTCTTCCAAGAGGACCGTCTTTCCATGTGTGTAGCCTACTATATAACAGATCAATATCTCCATGAGTGTCGTCTGGAATGATTTAAAGGATTATAAATCGATTAACGTAAATACATGTACATTATTGCAAATTTTTCAAAGACCTCCTTAATTTTACCTTGTGCTTAATGCAGATTTTGTGTAGACGTGCTATTAACCTGTAAACAATACCGATCGCATTACAATAACACTATCTAAGCGTTATTCTCTAGAAGTCAACATATTTACAATAATTTTATGTATAAGTCATTTGATATTTTCTGTAGTTCCCAAACGTGATCCGTATTCCCATTCGACATCGATCGACCAGGTTGTATGTCAGTTCTCAGCCGAGTCAGTGCCTATGGAGAAATAATTAGAGCACTGTTTCCGTGAGAATAGAACTTGGGCAAGGGAGGTAATTCTGTAGACTTTTAAAAAACAAGAGTATAATTAGCCATGTTGGTGGTTGTTAGAGGCGACGGATGAAAACAAAGCGTTTATGATAATAATAATTAGTTTATCAAAAATTAGAAATTGTCAATAGGAGGTGTGGGGGCACATTAGGGAAATTTTATAAACATCTTATTATAGTGTATACAGCAAGGTCGGCTACTAGGTGTAGATTACACGTTTCAAAGAGAGGTGGAGAAAATTATGTTAATGAATAAAATCAAGGATGAAGAATAAAAATTCAGAAATACAGTAACTGTGGTGTTTTAAATATAATATAACACCTCTTATTATTTTTTTTATGTTTTAAGGTGTAGGCTATAATGTTTATTATATATAAGTACTCTTTCTTCCCGACTGGCATACGGGAATGGTAGGCCTATGGGCTGTCTGAAAAAACAACGAAAACCAGTAACTTAACATCATTTAAAACATTAATAGAAATGTATGACTTGACTCAAACCAAGGATGTGCATAGGACGCAATAATCTTCTTTGTAGAAGGAGCCTCTGTTATGAATAAGATAAGATATTAGATGCTGTTGAATAGGCCTACTACAAACATTTTGCAATTAAGCTAAACCTCTAAAACACTTGCTTCTTCCAATGGTCGTTTTTGGAACCAAATAATAAACGCATGAATCCACTACAATAAGCGTAGTCTTTGGTCTAGTTACAAGGTTTTATTCTTGATTGAGGTTCCAAGATCAGACACGCTTCATCGATTTCAGTGAATTGACGGTGTGCATAGATAAAGCACGCAGTTTATCATCTGTAATGTTTTTTGTTAACGTTGAATATAGTAAACATTGAATGCATCTTGTCTATCTGTCCATATGCCTATCTGCCTATCTGCCTATCCGTCTATCCGTGTATATGTCTATATGTCTATATATCCATATGTCCATCTGCCAATCTGTCTATCTGATTATCTGTCTATCTGATTATCTGTCTATCTGTCTATCCGTCTATATGTCCATCTGCCAATCTGTCTATCTGTCTATATGTCCATTTGTCCATCTGTCCATCTGCCCATCTGTCTATCTGATTATCTGTCTATCTGATTATCTGTCTATCCGTCTATCTGTCTATCTGTCTGTCTATATGTCTATCTGTCTATCTGTCTATCTGTCTATATGTCTATCTGTCTATCTGTCTATATGTCCATTTGTCCATCTGTCCATCTGCCCATCTGTCTATCTGATTATCTGTCTATCCGTCTATCTGACTTGACGCTGAGCATAGTTTAAGCACGCATGTAGTGTTTTTGTAAACGTCGAATATTGTTAGCATTGAATGCATCTTGAGGACTACTAAAGGTATAAAGGCCTTTCTGTTGCATTGGGATTCCCATATTGCATACCATCCTTTTTGAATTGTTGTTTTATATACTTTAAAAACATGTAACATTTTACTAACAGCAAGCAATTTACTCAGCAATAAAAATGGTCTATTAAAGCAATTGTTACTCCACAGGCTATAGATAAAGAGTATAGAAAATTAAATATAATAAAAGTTCAACTGAAACATTTTTTTTTTCTCAAAGTGACGAAATTTAGGATTAACCTCAAACGGAAGTGAAGATTTGCTTAGCCCCTCCCAGCCCCCTCCCCCTCGTCGCCTCGCCCCTGCCAGTACAGCAGAATTTAATCCACTATTGCCCCTTACCTTAAAATCCCGGATACGTCACTGATTACGATATTATATGTAAATTACTTTTTAAGCAAATGTAACATTGTTGACGTCATTCCATTATCTTGATCCCGCCAAACCACACCCCACCCAGTGCCGTTGCTAGGCATTTGGGGGCCCGGGGGGCTTGGCCTCTTTAGGGGCCCTGCATTTTGACATTCGACATTATGACATAAGAAAAAATAAATAAATACACTCCTTTGGGGGCCCCCCTCAAGTAGGGGCCCGGGGAAACTTTCGAATTAGGACCCCCCCCTCCCCCTCCCTTAGCTACGCCACTGCCCCCACCCCGTCAAAACTGTCAAATTTATTTCAAAACACTTTGGTATTGCTGACATAGTTAAAGGACGATCCCTGTCTAAGAAAGTTTCCCAGAAAATTGGGATTGCTACTGCTGACTGTATGTATTGGCGGCGCCTTGGCTACTCCGATGAGCTTTGCTGTACACAAGTGCATGTTAAAGAAAAGTGTCGGCTACTATGTCCAGTTGTTATGGGGGTACGGTGGTCGAGCGGCAGCCGTGGCCACAGAAACTGGTGAACGCTGCTTCACCAGCCCTATGATCAGTTTGGTCCAAAGAGTACTTTACTTTTTTTACTATGTCCAGTGATTACTCTAGCGCCCTAAATAGCCGCGGCCTCTGCACGGGGCGCCGTGGAGTAGCCCTATTACAATTGAGTTCGTAACTCATTTATTTTTGTTCGGATTAATTTACCTAATACAATCTGTCATCTGTGGATTGACATAAGACACATAGTAAAGGGTGCCTAGGGAACACTCAAATTCAAAAAGAGTGCCTCGATAGGAAAAAAAGCGGATCCCAACACTACTATTCATTTATATACTAAAAAAATAAAATTATTCAAACTGAACAATGAATAATCTTAATTCAATTAAAATCAATCTCGATTTCTCGATTGAATTTAACAAAATCAGATACATCTATGTGTTACGTCCACAATCCCCTTGTGGCCAGAGCTGTGTAGATCTTGCTGATAATTCTCGTTAGTCCTAGGGGAGACTTTAATTATTAGTATTTATGTTTCAGTATTACACGAACTCTTCTTATAGTCCTGGGCACAAATTCAGTATTTGTATTCCAACATTTCCTTTCTTGTAAATTATGGTAGTAGATAAATCTTATAGTAATGAATACAACACAATAGGATAGTAACTTGACAAAGAAGCTTCAGTGTAACTGTTGTTGATAGTTTATTTCAGGTGGTATGTTCAATATATACAATATATCTATTATGTACAGTTAGAATAAAATAGTGCAAACACAAACGTTCTCAAAAGAACATATTTTGAAACTCTCTGTCTTTCAGACAAAACAAATCATTAAATACTATCCGAGTGGTGCAAGGGATAGACCCACTACCAGTAGGGGTGAAAATCATGGTAACATTACAAAACTCATAACAAAACGATATGAACTTCCCCTATTAAATAATGAGTCGTTCCCAGACTCTGAGAATTTGAGATCAACACAGAATCCCAGCATTACCTAGAACCTTTCGTTTTCCTACTAAACGTCCTAATATCGCGTGTAGTAAGAAAAGAGAGAGAGGAGAATAAACATTGCGTGTTCCAATTCTTGGAAAAACAATATACATGACACGCCCCCACCCAATGAAAGAAATAATGTACCATAATTACCCAAGTAATACTCAACATGGTACATTTTTCGTACTTAACACTATCGTTTTAATAACCAACAATCAATGGAAGATTATTAGATAATTTAAGCAAACATGGCTCACTGGCACAACTAAATTATAAAAAGTGTCACTACCCAATGGTAATTGTGATTATAACGTGATGGACAAATATTTCCCCGTTAGTATTAATATTAACTAATGTCTCAACAAGTACAAATAATTCAAAAATATTCTAGTCATTCTTATTTTAACTATGTACAGTTGTGTGGATTTCCACCAAAATTTGCAAAAAGTTTTAATCTATTAAACAAATATAACATTGCTCAAACTCTTGTCAATTTCCAACAGTTTACTTCTAATATACAAACCAAAAGATAAGTAATACATAACTCGAATCAAACTATAGGTTACTTCCCCTTTAAATTACAGTGTCAACTTGACATTAACAGGGTTCATACCTAAGATGATGATACTTCCCCTTTTCTCAAATATGAGGAGAAAATACGCTCTAGTTACGATTACTACAGTAATCTAAATATTAAAATGTAATCCACTATTATGCGTTTTTGGCAAATTTGAAAGTTTAGTATAAAAGATTGTTCAGGGTTGAATGAGTGCTCACCTTTAGGTACCTTTGTTTCCCTCCATTCCCGGATATATGGAATATATAACAACCTATATACAACATAGTGAATATCCACTAGTTTTTTTCCCATTCTATTGCCATGATATAACAATTTAGCAATAGATTTCCAATATTATCTATTAATTTATACCAATTGATATTACATCTCTTTCTAAGATAAAAATTGTACATATTATTATTTAGTTCCATTCATTAACTAAAATAAAACAAGATAATAAATCAACTAGCTCAAAGTTTTCCCACTTAATTGCATGTGATGACAATTACTTTTATCCATCCATATCAAGTAAATACGTGCATATTATATATTTATTGCATCATGCATCAACATTTAAATGGAATTTCTTTTCCATAATCAAATGAATTTAAAATATATCAGAACATCAATATTATACATGATTATAAGAATTATTAATACTTTCAAAAGACTTGACTTCTGTATGATACAAGTATTCTATAGGTATTCCATAATCAAAATTCAAACGAATGATAGGTTATCATGACACATTCTTAATGAATAAGTGAGATGATCTGAAAAAGAAGTATGGGTTATTCAGTCAATCATGTAGCACCCGAGATAGAGTATCAGCTGTGACGTTGTCCCTACCCCTCAGGTGTTTTATGTTTAAGTCATAGGCTTGGAGGAATAAGCTCCATCTAACAAGCCTCTGGTTTTGCTTGACCCTGGAGAGAAAAGTCAGAGGGTTGTGGTCGGTCAGTATTTCTATCGGGTACCCAGAGCTGTTTACATAGAAATCAAACTGTTTTAACGCTAGGATCAACCCTAAAAGTTCCTTCTCACTTGTATTATAATTACGTTCATGGATATTGAATTTCTGTGAGTGGTAGCACACCGGGTGCTCCTCTCCGTGGTCATCCTGCTGAGTCAGCACCGCTCCCATCCCAGTATCGCACGCGTCTACTGCAATTTTAAAGGGTCTATCAAAACGCGGGGTCACCAAAATAGGTGCCCTGGATAATCTTAACTTCAACTCATCAAACGCCTTTTGGCACTTGTCAGACCAAACAAAGCGATTGTTCTTCTTTAGTAGGTCAGTTAAGGGGCAAGCTACCGTAGAAAAGTCCTGGCAAAACTTACGATAATACCCGGCCATTCCAAGGTAACTACGGAGTTGTTTCCTTGTCTGTGGCACTGGGACATTCTGAATAGCTTCTATTTTAGCATTTACTGGTTTAACCTTTCCACCACCCACTACATGTCCAAGATACTCGATAGTGGCATGTCCAAACTGACTCTTAGCCAGGTTTATTGTCAAATTGGCGTTATTCAGTCGTTCAAACAAGTGTCGTAGTTGACTGACATGTGTCTTGAAATCTGTACTATACACCACTATGTCGTCGAGGTAGGCATTACACTGGAAGATACCGCGAGTGAGGGTGTTTATAAGCCTTTGAAACGTCGCAGGGGCATTACGGAGTCCGAATGGCATGACCTTATACCTGTAAAGTCCGTCAGGTGTCACAAAGGCGGATACTTCCTGTGCCCGTGGCGTCAAAGGAATCTGAAAGTACGCGGAGAGAAGATCAATTTTTGTCACATACGTCGCATCACCTATCTTATCAATGAGGTCATCAATACGAGGAATGGGATACGAGTCAGTCTTTGTCAAATTATTTAATTTCCTAAAGTCTGTACAAAACCGCAATGTGTTGTCGGCTTTTGGTACCAACACACAGGGTGAAGACCATTCGCTATCACATTCTTCCACTATGTCATTTTCTAACATATACTTCACCTCTGCTCTAATATGTTCAAGTCTGATGGGGTTAACTCTATATGGATGCTGTTTAATTGGCCTGGCACCCTCAGTTAATACTACGTCGTGTTCTATTAGATGTGTCCTCCTGGGAACATCTGTAAACAGTGACTTATATTCATGTACCAGCTCAATAATCTTCTCCTTATCTTCTACCGGAAGATGTTCTAGCCTTGTATCTAAACTCTTAAGGGCATCTGTATTATTAAGTTTACTTTCTGCAAACTTATATTCTATCCTAGATAAATCCGTCGGGACCCTAGCTAATGAAATCATGGGGACCTCCCGTGGTTTACTCTTTTCCCTGGAAACATAGGGCTTAAGCAAATTAATATGGCATACCCTCTGCTTTTGTCTCCGGTCAGGAGTCTTTATCAAATAATTGACCTCGCCAAGCTTTGACTCTATCTCATAGGGTCCACTAAACTTTGCACTTAAAGGCTGATTTTGCAAAGGTAGAAACACAAGAACTTTGTCACCTGGTGCAAAAGTTCTAGCTGTAGCTTTACGGTCATAGTTCTGTCTCATACGCTCCTGCATCTGTGGAAAATGAATCTTCACATGGTTAAAAGCATGATAAAGCCTATTTTTAAATTTATCTACATATGACAAAAGTCCAATCGGTTCACTGTCCGTTAGCCAAGTTTCATGTAGAAGTTTCAACGGACCTCTGACTGAGTGTCCATACACAAGTTCGAATGGGCTAAACCCCAGGGATTCCTGAGTGGCCTCCCTTGCAGCGAACAGTACATAAGGCACACCCTTATCCCAGTCTTTCTCGTTTTCATAACAGTACTTTTTAAGCATCGATTTTAATGTCTGATGAAACCTTTCCAGAGCTCCCTGGCTCTCAGGATGATAGGCACTTGATAGCCTATGGCTTATCCCTAATTGTTCCATGACTTGTTTGAAAATGTTCGAAGTAAAGTTAGTCCCCTGGTCGGACTGTACTGTCTTCGGTAGGCCATAACGTGTGAAGAAATTTGTCAGGGCGTCTACCACCTTCACTGTTGTTATGTTCCGCAACGGAATGGCTTCCGGGAAGCGAGTGGATGAACACATGACTGTGAGCAGGTATTGAAAACCGGCTTTTGTTTTCGGCAACGGGCCCACGCAATCAATGAGTATACGACTGAATGGTTCGTCGAACGCTGGTATCGGCTGGAGTGGAGCGACAGGAATTCGTTGGTTAGGACGTCCTACCATTTGGCATACGTGGCAAGTCTTGCAGTATTGTTCGACATCTCTTCTCAGTCCTGGCCAGTAGAAGTAAGGGAGGATACGGTGGTGCGTTTTTCGGACTCCCATGTGACCAGCGAAAGGAAGATCATGCGCCATACGCAGTATATCTTGACGATAGCACTTAGGTATTACAATCTGGTGAATACTGTCCCACTCGTTTGTACCTGAGTTGAGCGGTTTCGACTTTCTCATCAACACTTCATCTTTTATGTAGAAACATTCCGCCATTGCATCTGCAGTCTTTTCATCAACAGCTTTCATTCTAAGTTGCATTATTACTTCGTCATTCAATTGTTCTTTCACCAATTTCTGCTTTGGTGACAAAATGTTATCGTTCTCGGTTGCATCACCAGTTGTTAGTTCAGCAAAGAACGTAGCACTTAAATCGATGTCAGGTGTTTCTGTTATCACTGTTTCATTCGCATGTGTGTCTTCAGAACAGACAAGCACATCTTTCGTTGCACTACACGGCGTAGCAGGAGTCTTTACCGACTTCTTTTTCTGCATTGCTCTTGTCAGTGCACATGTTGGGCGTTCATTGGCAGGACGTAGGTTTTTGTCCTCCGCCATCTTTGTCTCCAACGCTTTAACCATGGGCTCGACAGTGACTCTGCCGCCCATAATGTCATTTCCTAATATCATGGAAACGCCTTTGACGGGTAGTGCGCGCCACACTCCCACTACGATGTTACCTGTAAAAATATCCGACTCGAGTTTTATTCTGTGCAGTGGAGCTTCCACAGCCTCCATACTAGCACCTCTCAGCACAACAGACTCACCGGTACTGGTGGCATCTGTTAACGGCACACTGCCCTCCAGGATCACGCTGACAGCAGAACCCGTGTCACGTAATATCTGTATTTTCTTCTTGCTGAGTACATCGACTTCTGTCGACACTGTCCCCTCGTAGACAAAGGGTCGAAAATCGGATAGGTCGTCCTCTTCCGGGACTTCAGGAACCATCTGTTCCTCACGGCCTTCTGAAAGCATAATAGATTGAGTACAGCTATTCTCTTTTACCTTAGATAGACTGTTCTCAAAAACCATCGACTCCACAACTATGGGCGATGCCGGCCGCATTTCTTTTGAGTTTCTTGACCCTGTGTTGCACACTTCTTCTGTCTGCTTGCTATCTTTCTGCACTCTGGCACAGTGTAGAATAGCACCTTGCTTCTTGGTAAGGATCCAACAATCTTTCTTCATGTGGCCCTCTTTCTTGCAATTGAAACATACCACCTTTGCTTTATTTACATCTGTCTGCTTCCTCAAATGAACTAAGTTACTATTATTATTTACACCACTGTTCTTATTATTGTTTTCACTTGTCTCTTTTGGTTTACTAGCCTCCTTGGGCTCTGGTTTGTGCACTTTGGGTTTGTCAGCATAATATGGCTTTATGCTGGCGTGAATTATGGCATAGTTATCTGCCAATCTAGCAGCTTCATGCACATCTTCAACCCCTCGGTCTGAGATGTGGGTTTTAATATCCACTCGAATACAATCATTGAATTCCTCAAACAATATTAGGTTCTTGAGTTTATCAAACTCACTTACATTCTGTGACCTTAGCCACTGTTCTAACATTTTCTCCTTTTGTCTTAAAAAGTCTACATGAGTTTGATCATATGCCTTCTTTCTGTCTCTAAATAGCTTTCTATATTTTTCTGGTGTCAGGGAATAACTTTTTAGCACCCTATCTTTGATTACTTCATAGTCATTTATTTCCTCGGGTGTTAAACTCAACACTACGTCCAATGCTTTTCCTTTGTTGAGAGTTGACCTTAACAATAAAGCCATCTTATCATCAGGGAACTGATAATCTACAGCTATCCTCTCAAAAAGCAAAAAGAAATCTTGAACATCTTCTTCTCTGAATATAGGCAAGTGTTGCTTCATTGCGCTAATATCCATACCATTGCTGTCCCTACGATGGTCAGGTCTGTTCATGCGTGCCATCTCTATCCTTTCTCTGCTTTCAATCCTAATTCTTTCATTTTCCCTTTCAGTTTCTATCCTAATTCTTTCCAATTCCATTCTCTTCATAGCTAATTGGAATTTTAGGTTTTCACTCAACCCTTCATCTTCATCATTGTTTGATGATCTAGATGACATATTTCTTACCTCGTCTCCGTGGGCAATTACCTCGCCCCCACTGGGAGCTACATAACCTTCATTGATATCGTTCTGTCCCACTTCAACTACACTACCAGTGTTCATGGCATTCTGCCCGTTCAAACATGTCATAATTTCTTTGGTCAAACGATTACGATTAGGTCTTGCCTGTCCTGCCTCAATCCCAAAGGACTCAGCTAATTCTTTTAGTTCAGCAAATGACATGGCATTAAGTTCCTCACTTGATATATTCGAAGCCATAGTATAGCGTTCGAAATATTTGTTATAGTAGAGTAGTATATATTGTATAATAAAATATAAAGTTACAACTTACGATTTGTCCAGAAATTTGCACAATATAATATTAAACACTTCGTGGAATCTTCACACTTCCCAAGGAATAAAAACGCAAACCAGTTCTCTCCTCTTTTTAAAAAGAATAGTTTCACAGTCCTGAAAACGAAACACAAATATGCCGCTCTCAGTACTACTAATGTCACAAAATATTTATAGGTCAGCTAGATCATGAAAAGTAGAACTCAAATCTACCGAACGAGACTACCAAATCTTGTCAATCCTAGGTCAGGAAAAGTAGAACTCAAATATACCGGGCGAGACCACCAAATTTTGTTACGTCCACAATCCCCTTGTGGCCAGAGCTGTGTAGATCTTGCTGATAATTCTCGTTAGTCCTAGGGGAGACTTTAATTATTAGTATTTATGTTTCAGTATTACACGAACTCTTCTTATAGTCCTGGGCACAAATTCAGTATTTGTATTCCAACATTTCCTTTCTTGTAAATTATGGTAGTAGATAAATCTTATAGTAATGTATACAACACAATAGGATAGTAACTTGACAAAGAAGCTTCAGTGTAACTGTTGTTGATAGTTTATTTCAGGTGGTATGTTCAATATATACAATATTTCTATTATGTACAGTTAGAATAAAATAGTGCAAACACAAACGTTCTCAAAAGAACATATTTTGAAACTCTCTGTCTTTCAGACAAAACAAATCATTAAATACTATCCGAGTGGTGCAAGGGATAGACCCACTACCAGTAGGGGTGAAAATCATGGTAACATTACAAAACTCATAACAAAACGATATGAACTTCCCCTATTAAATAATGAGTCGTTCCCAGACTCTGAGAATTTGAGATCAACACAGAATCCCAGCATTACCTAGAACCTTTCGTTTTCCTACTAAACGTCCTAATATCGCGTGTAGTAAGGAAAGAGAGAGAGGAGAATAAACATTGCGTGTTCCAATTCTTGGAAAAACAATATACATGACATATGTATAGAATAACTTATAAATTAATTCACCCATATTTCAATAAATCTTTCTGACCAGCCTCCCCTTTAATGTCATTTCCTTATATAGACTAGATCTGCTGACAACAGATGTAAGGTTTCAATCGACTGGCTGTTTTTTTCTTCTTCCAGCCAACCAAATTCTCGCACGTGCCGATCGGCTCGTAAACTAAGCTTTACTAAGACTTTGTTGGACGTCAGGTCAGACCCAGTTTTCATCAACCTCAGTCACAGCCACGAATACTAAGTCTGGCATTGTATCCAATATATGTTTGAGGCTTCACTTCTATTTTCGTACAAGTTCATCAATAACGAGATTCTATTTGAGGAGTGTAGATACATTTAACAACAACTTATTTTTGTGTGTTTTATGTTGTTTGTCACTCATTCCCTATGGCTTGGAGGCTTCTTTAGTGGCCTATTAGTCCTATCCTATAATAGGACGGGATGTCTTTTTGCAAGTATCGTACTCCAAATGATGTGGCTGTGGGATTAGTCAGTACTTTGCGGGTTGTCTTGTCTTTTCTTTTAGATCGTCTTTTGTTCAGCCCAGGACATTCTGTTTATTTCTGTCCGTTGTTCCCTGGATGTGATTGCATTTCGCCACTTGTTTCGGTCGTCTGCTAGTGATTCCCAGTTGTCTGGGTCTACATCTAGTTTCTTCAGGGTTGATTCCAGGCCGTCTTTAAATCTCTATTTTTTCTTTGGCCGGCAGTGGTAAAAGAAGAACAACTTATTTTAAACCACCTCTGAACCGTTGTCTAATGGCACTGAACCTTTCTTGATGGTGGTGGCGTGACTATATGAACAAATGTATGGGAACCGAAGGAATCCATAGGGCCGGTGAAGCAGCGTTCACCAGTTTATGTGGCCATGGCATACTAGGGGATTTTGTGGCCATAACAATGCCCAGCACGGCATACTAGAGGATTGTGTGGCCAGCAAAATGCCCAGCAAACTGACATTTTGTATTATAATTACATAGTGATCTCGGGATATGGTGGCAGCTTGTTTGGCCAGCGTACCGAAGGTAATGGGTTCGAATCCTGGTGAAGGCTAGTTTTTTTCTCGGCTACCGTGCCCCATGCCCGCAAACTAAACTTCTATAGATCCGCCTCTACATCGACCACCAAGATTAGTCTTGGTCTGCCGCCTAAGTCTTACCCTCTCCGGTTTACGAATTTTAATTCACAAATAGTACATTAATTGTTTGTTGTAGATTTAACCAAGCTGTTGATAGTTATGGCCTTATATGAATCAATACACGGTTGTAAAGAGTTGATACAACGAAGCAATCATTAAATGTATGGCCTACAACAGGCCTAGAATAAAGTTGTAGTGAGGCCCTAGATTTAAGTAGGTCACTTCATTGGTTTCAGGGCATTTATTTTTTATAGACGTTTAATAGAGTCCGTCACGATTGAATGGTTAGCGATTGATATACATAGGCTTACATACGTCTACGTTTTATATGGGAGGATTTGTATAGTATATATATGGGTGATATGTGTAGCCTATGTCCCCATAAAGCCTTCAGTTTAATGACTTGAGAAGACCAAAAAAGTCAAGTATTCTTTTAAGAATACTAATATGTTTTATAAAGCTAGAAAAGCAGCGTTTATCTGTTTTAGGTGTCCAGGAAATGAATACAAAGAGATTGTGTGTTCAGCACAATGCCGATTTACTTTTGTTTTTACCCCAAACTCAGTTACGTAACAGGTACATGTTGGATTACTGCAATAGTTGCCTGTGGGGTTTGCTCCAGAACCAGCTGCAGAGATTACAGAGAGTGCAGAACACCGCGGCGCGCATTGCTTGGGGGTGAGGAGGCAAGATCATATCTCCCCAACAGTATGGGATCTCCACTGATCGAATAGAACACACAATCATGTCCATTACGTACCGATGCATAAAGGGCATTGCTCTTTCGTATCTTTGAGAGCTTATTACAAGGCATGAGCCATCTAAGGAACTGCGCTCTTCAACACAGTCACTCCTCAAAACTCCTAGTTTGGATGGACACAGAAAGAAGTACCTGGGAGTGCGCTCATTTGAGTCAGTGGCGCCTTCTTTATGGAACAGTCTATCTCAGACACTGAGAGAATCTGGGACACGAGAATCTTTTAAAAAGAACTTAAAAACTTTTCTATTTGGCTAATACATCTGCCACTGCAAATCACACCAAGAGCGCACTGAGCATGTTAATTTAATACCATGGATAGAATCGCTATAAGAAATACCTATTCTTATCTTATCTTATCTTATCTTAACAGAGATGTTTGGACTAATCGACACCCTCCAATCCAGGAAAAAAAACATGGCGTTTAACTAGGATTCAAACTCGAGATCCTAGGCATGGCATTCCGAACGCGCTGCCAATTGACCAACGTGTCTGCCGCGTGGGGACCAACGCACACTTTCCCCTTAAGTCCCGATACCACATTCAATTATCTACACAAATTATTAAGTAAAATATAATCATCAACTGTCCATTATAATATCGGAAACGGAACCACACCCAAAAATTAGAATTCACATAAAATTATCGGCCATCGATCAATCCACATTGATTTAATGGTTACTGTCCAAATCCAAGTCCCCCAAATGAAATACACACACATAAAGGCATTTTCTGTGTTGTTATAAACTGCAAATTTCATTTTTAGATTCTTTAATATTAGCTTCGCAAAACTTTCTATCTTTTTCTTTGTATACGTTCTATCTTTGGAAGGCTAAATGACCCACTTTCCGTCTTGCTATGGAGCTGAAACTTGGCACATAGACGTTAAGCCCATGAAAAAACATTATATCAGATTTTTAAACCACATCCGCCCACACCAACCCACAAAAATCTGTTTGTAATTGTGTTTTTTTTCATTACATTATATGGTGCGCATTTGAAAATCCATATTGAACACATTTGAACTTTTTTTTTAAAATGTAGATAACCGACACACACGTGTAGTTCACTGACTGGAATATAAATCTATTAATATATTTTCTACTAAAGTTGACCCGTTTTTCTTTTTCTACTAGTAATTTTCCCCTTTGCGTTGATCCCTAAAAAAAAAAAAAAAGATTCTTAGTGCTTTTCCAATTTGAGTCAATTTTCACGGAGAAGAAAAAAGAACAACAGTAGCAGAGCTAGCTGTTCAAGTCCCTAGTTGGACTTCTCGTGAGTAAACAGCGGATGCTAATTCAGATTGACGTCAAAAGAGAACGTCTTTGTAAAAAAATTCTTTGTGCAAAAAAAAAACACAACACCGAACTGTATAGGCCTAAATATAGTTCAGTGAAAAAGAAAACAATAACTCTCTGTGGGGAACAAAAAAGTTATCGTTGAAAATGGATTCACTTGCACATTTAGAAATCTGGTATTCGTCCACATACGACGTCAGAAAGTACTTTGCTAAGTGTCACAAATATTAATATTGATTTTTTTTTTTCACCTTTCGTAAAATTGTGTCAGGCCTTTTTTAAATTTATTTATTCCTTCTAAAGTTTTCGCTTTTAAAATGAATTGGTCGAAGCATAATTAAAAGAAAATATATACAATCTGTTGAACCAATGTGTGAGCTATAGAGTCTAGCTCAGAAGTGTGCAACAGGCGGCCGGCGGGCCACAACACGGCCCGCCAAGCCATCTTAATATGGCCGTCACAGAACTTCTAACTTGAGTGTTTTTAAATTCATTGCATTCATTATGTATATAAATGTATAGAATGTGTTGCCTATCTTGCTTCAAACTCGTTATGCGGCCCAACTAAGAAAAATGTTGCACAGACCTGGTCTAGCTGGTGGGGATAATGGGGGTGAGAGAGCAAGGTGCATCATATTCGGTATAAATATTTTTTATATTCTGCATTTGTTGTATTAAAATTGTGTAAGCGTTTCTACTGACTTACTATAGTATAATAGATATTTTCATTGCCTTTATATTTATGGTATCACTATTGTCTATATCAGGGGTTGGCAAACTTTTGCTGTGTTCTAAATTATTCAAAGTGCCAACAGCCTAAACATCAAACTTTAAAAAAATAAAAATTTATAGGACAATTAATGTAACCACTCAAGACCAATGCCAAAAGCAAAGGGAATTTTTTTATAGAGAGAATATTTAAAACGTTTTATATTTAATACACAATTAAAGTCCTTTTTGCCATCCTTTTTGTCTGCATTACAATATTTTATAACTAAACTTTCACGTTTAGATTCTATGGTAATTATTGTCTAAACTTTGTTTTTTGTAAGTCAAGATGAGGCTTTAACAACAGACATTATTAATTACATTTTGATCTCAGTTTAAGTGAGATATTCCTTAATGTGTTTAAGATAACTTCGTGCAATGGAAACGGTGACTTTAGTTGAGCGGCATTGATACGTAGAAGTCATACACACTGGGTAGTTAATGTAATGTTTGAAAATATACATATACATTCTTTAGTTGTATACTATTTATATAATTTTCAAATACTTTTTACAGTTTGATGATTTTTAAAGTTATAAATTGTAAGCCATTTATTCTTTCATGAAAGAAAAAAAAAGAAACATTAGCAATATTCAGGGCCGGATTTGGATGAAAAGAGGCCTAAGGCTATTCCACTTATGAGGCCCTTTCACCTCCCTTTTTTCAGTTTGTAAATTACATGATAGATAATAAAATACATCTTTAAAAAAATAATACAGCATTACTGTGATATATATCATTGTTTTGTTGTTGGCTTCCATTAGTCTTGAGAGACGACGGAATTTTGTGTGCCCTTGAGGGAATCTGTGCTCCTGGCCTTGCAGCTTCTGCTGTGTCTGTACAAGCCCACACGCGAGCGACAGTCCCTGTTGCACGTTTGGAACAAGAAGACAGAATCGGTCGTGGACTGGTCTCTTCCCCTTCTTCTGGTGCGCTTCTCATCAGCGAGCCGTTGCAGGTTTCTTTCTCCTGCTTCCAGTCCGGAGGTCAGTGCTTGTCTCCAACTGGACCTGTCCTTGGCAAGTTCCTCCCAGCTGTTTATGTCCATGGCTAGGACTTTCATTTTTCTCTTGCAGACATCCTTAAAACGGAGGTGGGGCCGGCCTGCAGTCCTCTTTCCTCTGGCTAGTTCAGAGTATAGGATGTCTTTGGGTATTCTGCCATCGTCCATCCTACACACATGTCCCAACATCTGAGCCGGCGTTGGCGGATCAGAGTAGGCATGCTTGGCATTCCAGCCTTCTGCAGCACCTCGTTGCTCGTGACATGGTCCTGCCAGGAGATCCCGAGTATGCGTCGGAGGCAGCGCATGTGAAAAGCACTCAATCTCTTCTCTTGATTAGAGTATAGGGTCCAGGTTTCGCTGGCATAGAGTAGTGTGCTTAACACACAAGCACGGTACACTGCAACCTTGGTTCTTATGGTCAGCTTTTTGTTGTTCCACACTCTGTGTGATAGTCTGGCCAGTGTTGAGGAGGCCTTGCCGATCCTTGTGTTGAGCTCTGCATCTAGAGATAGGTTGCTAGTGATGGTGGAGCCAATGTATGTGTAATGCTCCACAGCCTCAAGTTCGCTGTCGTTGATGGTAATTTTGGGAGAATCAGCTTCCTGGGCCATCACATTTGTCTTTTTTAGGCTGATAGTGAGGCCAAATTCGTTAGCGGCCTTGGCTAGCGGCCTCTGTGTGTGTGGTTAAGGCAGCGTCATCTACAAAAAGCATGTCCCTAATCACGGTCTCTCGTATCTTCCTCTTAAGCCTGGCCAGGTTGAATAGTTTACCATCAGAACGGGTGTGTAGATACACCCCCCCCCCTCGGTTGAAGTTCCAAAGGCATGTCTCAACAGGCTGGCAAAAAAGATGCCAAAGAGTGTTGGGGCAAGGACATAACCCTGTTTGACTCCACTGAGGATGTCAAGTGCGGCCGACGTTGACCCGTCATACTGCACTGTGCCTTTCATTACATCATGGAATGACTGTATTATCTTCAGCAGTTTTGGTGGGTAGCCAACCTTTGCCAAGACTGTAAAGAGTCCATCTCTGCTGGCCAGGTTGAAAGCATTTGTCAGATCAATGAAAGCCAGATAGAGAGGCATGTGTTGCTCTCGGCACTTTTCTTGGAGTTGCCTTAGTGAGAAGATAATATCGATTGTGGACCTTTCTGCTCGGAATCCGCACTGTGATTCGGGATACACTCTCTCAGCGAGCTTTTGCAGTTTCTTTAGAACAACACGAGCAAAGACCTTTCCCACAATACCGAGGAGGGAAATACCCCTGTAATTATTACAGTCACTTCTATCTCCCTTATTTTTATACAGGGTAATTATGTTGGCATTTCTCATGTCCTCGGGTACTGCTCCTTCTTCCCAGCACTGGCAGAGGAGACCGTGCAGGTGCTCCATTAATACGCTGCTGCCATACTTGATGACCTCTGGTGGGATACCGTCTTGATACCTTTGCTATTTGTAATCGCTCGATAGCTTCTTTTAGCTCTGCCATGGTAGGTATGTCATCCAGTTCTGCCATGAGGGGGAGACTTTGGATAGCATCGATGGCCTCTTGTGTGATGTGATTTGCATCTCTGAGTAGTGTTCCACCCATCTGTCCATCAGTTTGCTCTTGTCATGAATTATCTCGCCTGTTGAAGACTTCAGTGGGGCTGTGACCTTCTTTGTAGGACTCATGGCCTTTTTTTGTCATCGTACATGCCTCTTATGTTTCCAGTGTCAGCCGATAGCTGAATGCTCTGGCATAGTTGAAGCCAATAGTGATTTGCGAACTGCCTTGCTAGCTTCTGAACCCTGCTTCTGGCTGATCTATATGCCTGCAGTGTCTGTTGATTGGGGGATTGCTTGTATTTTTATGAGCACTTCGTCTTTCTTCTATGGCGGGGGTGAGTCCAGCTGGTCATAGAACTCAACTTTGATGTGCGTGGTGGCGCTGAGAGTTGGTGCGTATGCACTGATTAGGTTGGCGGGCCCTGTTGAGGTGTGGAGGTGGAGTAAAAGTAGTCTTTCAGTTCCCTGTTGGTAGGGTACTATCATCCCCAGGAGAGAGTTCCGGACAGCAAATCCGACGCCGTATTCTTTGACTTCTTCCCCACTTTTTCCTTGCCAGAAAAACGTGAAGTCTCTTTTTCTTAAGAAACCGGAACCTGGCAGCCGTGTCTCTTGTAAAGTGGCTATGTCGACCCGTAGCCTTACGAGTTCGTCGTTGATGACTGATGTTTTCCGAGCATCGCTGATGTCTTGAAGGTTGTCTGACAGACCGGGAGTCAGTGTCCGTACATTCCAGCTCCCCAGTTTAAGGATTGGAGTTTTTCTTTTTGTTTTTATTTTATTGCTTGGTGCATGAGTTTACTCCCCTAGCCTTTCTCAGGAATGAGTGTAGCCGCAAGGCAGCGGAGGTTTGAAGTCAGTGTTTTCCTTCTCCTAGATGAGCAGCCAACCACGGCTGACGAGCCCCATCTGCCCGAAGCAACTGGTTTTTAGGCGCCAGTGGTCCGCCTTTCATCCCTTTATGTGGGGGGCCCCTAGTGGCCTCGCCCCGTATTTCCGAGTCCCGACATTGCTGTATTAGCCCGGTACTGTGTTGCTGATGCTGAATGATAGGCTAACCAGTAACCCACTCTGTCTGACTATGACTAAAGATTTGGTAAGAAAATTAGCATTTTTCCTCAGTTGCTCATTTTAACACTATAACATAAGCAACCATATAGGCATACAGTGTGTCAGTGTTAGTTAACCATCACATGTGATTTCTCATTCACGGTAAGCTTATTTGTTGCAGTAGGACTATTTGTTAATTCAGTTCAGTTTCTGACTGTTTCTAACAGTTACATGCTCGCTACAGTCTTTGATTCATTCTTTGATTCATTCTTTGATTCATTCTTTGATTCATTCTTTGATTCATTCTTTGATTCATTCTTTGATTCATTCTTTGATTCATTCTTTGATTCATTCTTTGATTCATTCTTTGATTCATTCTTTGATTCATTCTTTGATTCATTCTTTGATTCATTCTTTGATTCATTCTTTGATTCATTCTTTGATTCATTCTTTGATTCATTCTTCGATTCATTCTTTGATTCATTCTTTGATTCATTCTTTGATTCATTCTTTGATTCATTCTGGTCTGAGCGAGGTAAAAAAAAAAGTTATTCTTTTTACGTCTTTGATTGTTGCTTTTTTTTTGTTTTTTTTTTTTTTAATTTTTTAATTGAAGTAAATTAACATAACATAATCAATACAAAAGAGTTTGTTTTAAATGGAAAATTAATCGTTTATAAGCCATATCTAAAAATAAGAAATGTATAGGCCCCTAAGTTAAATTCAATTATTTTCAATTTCTTCATCCTTTTCTTCTTCATCGTTCAGCTAGAAAATCAACATATTTTGCTATCAACTCCAGAATACCAAGAACATTTCCATTTTCGGCCGAACCAAAAGTTTGATTGCTTCCTTTGAATGCCAACCAACTTTATAACATTAAGAAGTCAATTTACATGTCTCCAGTATGTAACTGCCGTGGACAACTAATCGTTGCGGTCCGACTCAATGCTACCCAGTTCTGCAGCTTTATGGACAGATGGTAACACATCTTCTACATAACACGTTGATCGTTCATGCTCATACAACCTTGCACTAGCATGACACCAGTTATCGATACCACCACGTGATAGCTGTGAGCTAAGCTACACACATAGGGAAACAACTTCTTATGGAGAAAAACATACCCAAGAACTATGTGCACCGTGTCCATTTTTCGTTCGCCTTTTAAACAGTGCACTTACGAATGGAGACTGCTAGCCTGTTTCTGAATAAATTTACTTTCCATCTCCTTCTCATCACAGTGTTGAATGCAATCAGGCCAATTAACAACCCAATGGTCTATGAAACGTTTAGGGCCTACTGGGTTTATCTGGCCATAATACAACATTAGTGATAATTACGTCGTTCATTGTGCGCTACAACAACACCATTCTAAAAGAAAAGACTAAACAAAAATAAAATGGGGGGGGGGGGCTTTTCTCTAGGGGCCCCTGTTCCAATGGAGCATGTGGAACATGCCTAAATACGCCACTGCTTGTTACAATAACTAATCAAACATTACACACAACATTTACAAAGAAACAAACTCAAATAATGAAAATCTTTGACTGCGAAAATAAAACACGCAATAAAAAAATAATCATATTTTCTATCAAATTAAATTAAACCAAATTCAATACATATAAATTTATTTCATAATAATTTGCATTTAAAGTTCAAGTATGAATTATTATAAATTTTAAACCAAAAATGGAACTTTATTCAAACAAAATCCAGATCACAAAACAGAAAATATCATATTGTATACACCTACCATTTTAAATTTTATGTTAATAGTTATTTTATTTAAGAACTGATTCAATCCAAGTATACATTTAAAACGAAATAGTAGATTAGAAGAATTTCTTTCTAAACTTTTTCATACAAAATTCTTCTATAAGTTCATCCGAATCTATTTTTCTGAAGGTCTCATTTTTGATGCACAAAATACTCAATGCAGACAACATTGTCTGGGTCATTGCGCTTCTTAATTTATTTTTGATATTTCAAGTCTTGAAAATGACCTTTCTCCAGTACAATTAGTGGCTATTAAACTGAGAAATAGCCGTAAGATTGATTCCACATTGGGAACGGCCACTTGAATATTTTCTTTGAATCTTATTTGTCGAGTAAATATTCTGCACAAGCCTATGGTTAAAAGATTTAATCCTTTTATTGAACTTTATTTCTCTTCAATTTCGGACCAGTGTTTTATTGTTTACTGTTTTTAGAATATTGTAATTTTTATTTTGCTAACAATTTGAATGTAGGTCCCTCTTGATCTTGAGGACCTAGGTTATGCCTTGATAGCCTGTAGGAAATTCCGGCCCTGGCAATATTAGGGGGTTATTATCTCTCTTTAATCAAAAAATCGATGCCACTTTTGATTCAATGGTGATAACAAATATTACTGACTAATTATTATTATTTTATATAAATCCAACATTATGGTATTCATTACACGATTTGATTATTAGAGGATTAAATTAATCTACGTTAAACAGTTGTAAATAAATATTTTCTGAATTGTTTGTGCATTTTAAGGAGTTTTTATTTTAAACATTAATAAACATAGAAATAACATAGTATAGTGCTATTAAAAATAAGTTTCTTATTATATTTATTAAATGATTTTAAAAAGTTGTTTTAGAATTACTTATATTTATGTTTAATGCATTTAGATGAGCAATTGCTCCAATTATTCGTAGTTTGCGGAACATGTGTTCTTTCAGCCTGTTATGACCAGTTCTTAGTCTGAAGATAATGTGTTGAAATTAGCTGTAGTAGTATGTATCAATTAATGAGCGCCTTGTCCTTGAATGCTCGTCGCTAATTGTATAATTTCAGATACATACTTAGTCACATTTGAGTGGTCAATTTTAGGGGACCTCTTTGTATGCTTAAAACAGCTTTCATGTGCGATAAAATCTGTTCACAAGTGTAAGTTGAACCAAAAGCTGAAAGACGGAGAGAGAAAGCCTGGTAGTTGATAATAGCAGACGACTTTCCCAAGCAGCTTACTTCCAGATTTTTTGCGCCCATTTTTGTATTGTTTAAAATTCAACTTGCTGCATTCTAAAATCGCCAATATCCTTCCACTTAAAAAAAGATCTACATCTAAGACGGTTGTAGTAAGATCATACCAGTTAAGATTAATGTGATATGAAAAGATTAATTGAATGCTCCTCTATTAGAAAAGAGTGTATTAAAACCAATAGAGTATTTTTTTTTTTTGAAATGATAAAAATGTCTTTAAATCGGCAGTTGAGGTTGTCATTATGTGCTTCAAGATAATGACAATAAATAAGTAGGTTTTTGTTTTCGTC
Source organism: Anisus vortex (assembly GCA_949126835.1). Taxonomy (NCBI): domain Eukaryota; kingdom Metazoa; phylum Mollusca; class Gastropoda; family Planorbidae; genus Anisus; species Anisus vortex. Next base: position 29,211,846 of record OX421503.1, on the reverse strand, counting down.
AGTTTTCTCTACAGAAGCAAGATCTTCGCGTCCATAAATGTGAAAGTCTTGCCTTTTGAAAAGAAAACTCCGCTTTAAGTGCTTCGTTGTACTTCTGGAAAAGCCTAACTATCTTTATATGCCCTTATATAGGGATGTACATGTAGTAAAATGTTTTCTTCTTCTTACACATTACAGACGCTCCTTCTATTAAGAAGATTATTGCGTCCTACACTCATCCGTGGTCCGAGTCTAGTCTTGCATTTTTATTAATGTTTTAAATGATGTTAAGTAATTGGTTTTCCTGGTTTGCTCAGGCAACCCATTGCATGCCCGAATGCCACTCGTAATTTTGTAATTTATTTCACGCAAAATATGTCAAGTCTTAATGCAAATCCATTCCAGTGGCCCTTTAAATGCAAACTCACTGAAATGTGTCGCTATGTCATTTAAAAACAGGCTTCAACAGTCAGTTGAGTCAGCTGTCATGATTCAGAATCATAAAAGGTTGTTTTTCCTCTCGTGTGCCATTGAAAATCACTCTGCGCGCCAAGTTTGGCATGCGTTCCTAAGATTGCCGACCCCTGGTCTATATAACTGTAAGAAATCAGTTCTGAAACGTAAACATATATATGTACTTATATATACTTATATATGTACCGATGGTCCAGCGGTTAGTTTACCGGACTGTCAACCAAAAACCAACTGACACGTCGTGGGTTCTATCCCTTCCCTGCCACCGACGCCCTGCAGGAGTTTTGGGCCTAGTGGACGTAATAATCTTCTGTCTAGAACTAACGTCTGTAAGCTTATAAGAAAATAAGATATATATATATATAATAATAATAATAATAATAATAATAATAATAATAATAATAATATATATATATATATATATATATATATATATATATATATATATTTGGTATGCATATAGTTCCTTTATCATAATATTTTAGGTAGTGAAAAGTACTATCCTTGTACTTTAAAGGTAGGACTATAGCCAAACTATTTTAGGTGTGTTTATCACCCTGTACTTGTAGGTAGTGCCATAAACTTGTATGTATTTTCCACATTACTTTAGGCGTTATTGCCCCAAAACATGTAGATATCGCTCCACACTTTCACGTATTGCCCCTATATACTTTGATATATGTCCTTATTGCTGGCAGATATTACCCAAATACTTTTAGTTATTGCCACCACACTTTCAGGTATTGCCTCAATACTTTCAGGTATTGCCTTATTGCTTTCCGATATTACCCATATAATTTTAGGTATTGCCCATATACTTTCAGGTATCGCCCCCATTTGTTTTAGATATTGCCCTATATTTTTTTTTAGACAGCTCACGTTTCACTACATCATTATAACATCGCCAGCATTGGAAAAGAGATTTACCTTTTTTTTTAAGGGGAACTCATCAAAAATGTCCTCGTTACACCAAGTCAAACCCCAGTAGCCTGTCAGTGCCGTTCACGTCACCTTATAAGCCCGTCAATACAAATTAGGTCGATTTAGAAGTAACAAATTAACAACAAAAGAACTGGGTCATAATAAATTAGGTCGGCATAAACATGGCGCATCGGGGGAAGGGGGGGGGGAGTTCTATTGTGTGTTGTTTTTTTTGTGTTGACAACTTGACATACTGTAAGTCTTCGGAAAACCGCTCACTCTTTCTGTCATTCCCCATCTGCCACTGTATGTCGTTCTCTGTCACGAATCATCGGCATGTATAATGTCACTCTGTGTTTCACTTTGTGTTTCTCACTCCTACCGTCTCTCTTGTCTTTTCTTTCTCTGTCTTTTTCTCGCTATGTATTTCTCTATCTCTCGTTCTCGCTCTAGGTCTCTTGGTCTGACTTCCCGATTCTGGTTGTCTCTCTCTCTCCCTGACCCACTCTCTAAGTCTGGGACTCTTATAATGACACTTTCTCTTCTACCCGTGTGTTATATTCTCTTTATGTGCTCTTATACTATTTATCTATCGACTTATTTATCATTCTTCCTATCTTTCAATCAATCAATCAACCAATCTATCTATCTGTCTATCTATCAATCTATCTATCTATCTGTCTATCTATCAACCAATCTATCTATCTGTCTATCTATCAATCTATTTGTTAATCCGTCTGTCCGTATGTCAGCCTATTTGCCTGTATGTTTGTCTTTCATCGCCCCATCCAATACACTCTCAAATTGAAAGGCCCTAACTTTTAGAAGATTCCAATTCCTAGCATGCACTTTAAAACACTAGCTTGATATTCACCAATCTAATCTCTGTTTTCGAATTTCCTTTAATTCTCCAACAACACATATTGATATCAATCACATACACAGCGTCCAGGTGGCTATGAATAACTGCTGCCATGGCCGAGCAATACATTACTTCCGCCCTGCCTCCCTCCACCCCACCCCTAAATATAATAATAAAATGAATAACTCGTCCATCTGTTTCTTCATGACACCACAATTTCTTTATGACGCAACAATTTCTTTAGGACACTACAATCTCGCTATGACAGCACAATCTCTTCATGACACCACAATCTCTTTATGACGCAACAATCTCTTTAGGACACTACAATCTCGCTATGACAACACAATCTCTTCATGACACCACAATCTCTTTATGACGCAACAATCTCTTTAGGACACTACAATCTCGCTATGACAACACAATCTCTTCATGACACCACAATCTCTTCATGACACCACAATCTCTTCATGACACCACAATCTCTTTATGACGCAACAATCTCTTTAGGACACTACAACAATCTCTTCATGACACCACAATCGTAAACGTGACACCATAATTATATTATAATGCCACAATATCTTCATTCAACTATGAAATTATTATGACATCACAACATAATCACAACACAATATTTTTCTTACATTGCAATAATTCCTTCCTGACACGATAAACTATTTCCCACGTCCTAGTTTCTGAAAACACAGCCTCATTCTGACGCCAAAATCATTCCATGACATCACAGCCTCTTCCTGATAACATGGCCTCTTTATAAATAAATACAACTTTTTTTGCAGGCTTTTTTTTCAGTCTCGACTTTTGTATATAGGCCTACACTCACAATGCCTTTAAAAATATGATCAGCTATCCACAACACTAGGTAGAACCTCAGATAGTTCATTCAAGCAAGGCAGAGTCTTCAAAACAAACAATTAAACAACAATACTAATGATATACAGTAATTCCAGAAAGTGTTTTCTGTGAGAATAAAAAATGCGAATTCTTTCGTTACGCAATATAATAAATATGTTGTTCTCTATATTTAGAATGATAAAGACAAAATCCAGCACGTGATGAAGTCACGAGACATAACAAAAAAAAACAAACACCACGTGTACAGTAAAACTCCGACTTAATGGAGCTTGTGTATGAGTGATGTTTTAAGCAAGCGTCCGCACAAATCCTTTAAACTTTAAACACACGTGAATTACTTAAGACATACGCAGTGATAAATCATATCACAAATGTTAATTATTGTAAGATTTATTGTATTGATAATGTTAACATAAATTATTCTTATTACCTGTCCAGTCGTTCTACTAAACGATGGATAATTGGTATACCAGACATTTTGAGTTTTATAATTAGCATACTAGCATTATAATCCCGGCTCTCCGAACGAGCTCAACTTAATTTTCCAATTCCACTTTGATAAATTGTATAATTGTATTCAAGTATGCACGACACCGTTTCGAATTTTTGTTATAGGGCGTTTGCAATCCCGTGACAAAAAGCACGTGATTTGTGTTTACTTTGAGTAATGGTGTACAATTAAATATGGCCGCTGTATTAATAAAGTTTCATATAGGCTCGAGCTTTTTTTAAATGATGTGTTGTGTTTTAAGTCTTATTAAGATTTAAGCTGTATTATGTATGTTAAATAAAATAGGCTATTTTATTATTATCATAGACATAGATCATAGACGATTTGAGCCTAATAGTGACTATCAATCACCAACACTATCAATTGACATCGGGTCACATCGTAGCCTAGCCTACGAAACATTAAAAGTGTAGGCCTATAAAGTGAAATTGAAAGTGTAAATAGGTCTAGCCGGCCCTAGCCTAATCACATTAATCAATTAATCTACAGTACTACTATTTACCTCCTTATTTTTGAGTAGGATAGCCAATATTCAGATGTGAATTTTGCATGATAAAGAAGTACTTAACTTTCACCACGTTATGTTTGTACCTCAAGTGGGTTCTATATTTACACAAATACGTCACTAAATTTACAAAAAAAAAACTTAAGCTCCGCCTACCGAGAACGCTCTATTGCAACATATGCAAAAAGTCGTATGGATTTAATAATGTTAATATGAAAATATTTGGATATGCATTAATTTGGTATCAAACTTAACAATTATAGGTGACATAAATTACTTAAAATTCTGGCATTAGCTTCAGCGACTAAGGTCTATCTATCATTTTGTCTAGACGGGTCACATTTGTTGAATTGGAAGCTTGAACCGCTCATTAACTCTAAATAATTATTAGAGTGTCAAAAACAATCAAACATATTGTTAATTCAACCCTCCGTGTAGATATAATATCTTGTAGGCAATATGAAACTAAATCACTTGTACGTTCTATCGAAATTCCATAAAAATCGAAGTCTTACTGTACGTGAAAAGAAGATGGAGGATATTAGCACCCACGAGGTTACAAATTACAAACCTCGGTCAGTGCACACGAAAAAAAAAGCGAAAAAAAAAAGAGCGATAGAAAAAGAGAACTAGTAGAGTCTTAGATTCTAGGACTCAGTTGACCTACATCTACTCTTTCTGGAATGATATAACCATGTGCTATTACAAATTTATACTCTGAATGAAATCACGGAGCTAGATATTTTCACATTAGTTGGCAATATTTTTAAAAAGAGAAAAATAACATTGAAAAAATCAAGGTAAAAGTTTAACAACAGTTTGATATCAAATGTGTTGAGTAAGCCAAAAAAGAAAGAAATCGGGTTTCTATTGCCCAAAGAAACTTTTTTTTTTACAACTAATTAAAAACTAATATTATTTCATTGGTCTTACTTTACTACAATAAGATGGACCGCTCGCTCTTCTTTTAGAGCTTATTGAATGCTGTTGTTTTTTCGTGCGCAGCGAATAACGCTGTCCTAAATAACTTCTAAACGTACCTTATTGCCAAGTCTTAATTAGGCGTAACCTTTTCAAATGGAAGAGGCCACTTGATTCCGTTGACATTTCCCGCCATTTTCGTAAACAAATACCATGCTTTTGGTGGTGTTTGACAATAGATTTCAACCTCGACAACCAGTTCTGGTCTTTTAGAAATATACAACGGCTACAAGATTAGTTATGAGGAATCGGTTTTTAACATCAAAAGTGAGTAGGCGATAATTAATACTCAAAGTGTTAGTCGCGTTCGGTTAAATTTAGCTTTTTAGTCAAAAGTTGCGTCCTTGGTAATTTGAAAAACGCAATGCGGAGATTCATAAAAAAACAGCAACACGGAAATTCTTTTGCATCAAGCAATTAGTTTGGGATTATAAATAGGTGATTCTTCAAATCTGACATTCACAATCCATCGTTTTCTTTTGTCGCCATCTTTTGGAAATGAATTTTTTTTTTTATTATCTACATATTATTTATTATATTCGTACAACCAGTAACGTAGCACACAGACATGTTGCGAAGTAAATGATCGAATAAGACCGGAAATGTCTTTTCTGTCGACCTTTTATGCAAACATATTTGTTAAGACCTGTCATTGCTTTAAATATAATTATTTTCCCGACGTGCATTTTCATTGGTCAATACGAAATGAACCCAAAATATACATTTTGTAAAATGTTTGAGTAAGGTATGTTTGTCAATGTGAGCATCTTGTGTGGGTGTACGCATGTTTTGGGAAAAAACTAAAATGTGTGATGGGGCGAGGGGGGATACAATTCGAAATAAGACTATTAAAAAAACGATATCTGAATTATTATTTTTTTTTTTAAAACAATGGATATATCTGCTTGGGGATTTTTCAGTAGAGGCACACAGACAAAAACACACTATTCCACATAACCTACGATAGTTAAGCTAAAATGTGTATAGATCTAAAAAACAAAAAAGAAATCGCTACGCTTGCATTGTAAATTAAAAAAAAGTATAAACTAACAAATTAATAACTTATCTTATCTTATACATTACAGACGCTCCTTCTATAAAGAAGATTATTGCGTCCTACGCTCATCCGTGATTCGAGTCTAGTCTTGCATTTTTATTAATGTTTTAAATTATGTTAAGTTACTTGTTTTCCTGGTTTGTTCAGGCAACCCATTCCATGCCCGAATGCCACTCGGGAAGAAAGAGTACTTATATGCATTTGTTCTCGCAAAAGGGATAAGGAAAGTGTTTTTGTCTTTATGTTTATCTGAGCTTTGCAACAGGTTGTTATTGTGTTGTATTTCTAAATGAATTAGAGTTTAATGCCTTATATATTATTACTACTTTACTCTTTGCCCTTCTGTCCTTCTAATAAGCCTACGCTTACATTTTCGAATGACAACAAAACATCACAAACACTGAATACATGAAACAGTTTAACGAGTGGGTAACATTAGTTCACCAAAGTAGGCCTACATTATACGGCATTTTAAAAATAGTTTTGTTTAAACAATTGCTTTAATTTTGTAAAGATTTAGACTATATTAAACGTTTTAAAAATATTTTGAAAAAAAACAAACTTTCATATTTAGCCTACGCCACACATATAGTAATCACACAACCAATAAAACAAGAGTTTTCTATAAAAAAAATTATATTTTTTTCGGTCCAACTTTTTAATTGATCTCTGAACTATACTTTTTAGTATTTCCCTTAAAAAAAAAAAAATTTACAGGACAAAACTATTTTCTTCAATATTCCCTTTGGGATAAATTTGGTCTGGCGGGGTACTGGGTGGGGGGAGGAGTGTTAGGCTTAAAATTATTGGATAGAATGAGTTGTCATCGGGATCGAGACTACAGGCAAAATTTTAGCTCGATATGATGACTGGAAATGGGTCAATTAGCCCTGAGAAAATTTTGCCACATACAAATAAGGGCGAAGTTAATATAATATAAAACGTTTGTAAAGAGATATAGAGAGACAGACACTGAGAGAGAGGGAGAGAGACGTACAGAGAGTGAAACGAGAGAGAGAGAGAGAGAAAATACATATCACGTACCATGGGCGCCCGCAGGGGGGGGGGGGCAAGGGGGGGGGGGCACTTGCCCCCCCCCCCTCTGAAAAAGTGCCAACCCCCCTAAATTGATAGATAAAAAAATTTTTTTGACTAAAATAGACAAAAATAATAATAATTAAAACATGTATAATTAATTGTAACAACTGTGACTCCTTCCATTGTCATATCGATCTCATTATCGTTAGGGATTAATGAGGTATACCACATTGATAATTTTGATAGTGAAGCCTGGAGTTGGTTTGATTTTTGGAAAACGCGAGGATACAAAAGTAGCCAAGATTTCATCGACTTGTTACCTTTTACAAAGTTTTATCCGGCTGTCAGGTATGCCTTACTAGTATTGCTAACATTACCAGCAACAACATGTACGGTGGAGCGATCTTTCAGCACATTCGTCGGCATTTTACGTCTTGAGAGACGATCCATTTCCCTTGCAGGCCCTCGTGTGGTTAAAGAGGCCAATCCTGGACGTACAGGCACGGTCACACTTACTGCAGTTGAATGTAGCGGAGGGAAACCACATTTTTCTCCATCGTCTTTTTCCTGGCGCGCTCCTCTCCCGCAAGCCTGGAATCGTCTTTGATTCCTGCCCTCCAGGTGGGCCTATCCTGCGCCATGATCTCCCCACTGTTTGGGTCAATCTGGAGGTGTTTCATGCCTCTTTTGCAGACATCCGCAAATCTCAGTTTTGGACGTCCAGCAGGTATCTGTCCCGAAGCTAACGTTCCATATAGAATGTCTTGTGGAATTTGACCCTGTGGCTTTCGGCGTACATGACCTAGCCAGCTGAGACTTCTGTTACTGAGAGTAATACGGATGTCTTGACACTCTGCTCTTCGTAGTACCTCTGCGTTTGAAACCCTGTGCTGCCATCTTATATCTAAAATGCGTCTGAGACACCTGAGGTGGAAGGTGTTCAATTTTTTCTCCAGCCAGGAATATGTGCTCCATGTTTCACTGCCGTACAGCAGGGTACTCAGAACGCATGTTCGATAAACTAGTGACTTAGTGGAGCGTGTAAGTAGCGGGTTCATCCAGACTCGTTTTTTTTAATCTTAGTGCCTTAGTGCCCATGGCTTTAGCTATTCTACTATTAATCTCGCCATCTAGGAAAACACTGCTTGAGATTTAGGCTTTGAGCCTGTTTAGATTGAAGAGCTTTCCAGATCTCCTTGTGTGAAGGTTGACACCCTCGTTGCAGTCTCCATAAGCATAGTGAAGTAGACACGAGAAGAATATTCCAAACAAGGTGGGTGCAAGTACGCAGTCTTGTTTAACACCGCTGCGGACTTCAAAGGGCTCTGATTAAACTTCACTGTGCAGTGCACCTGGTTTTCTAAAAAAAAAAACAGGCAATGAAAGAAAGCAGTTTTGGAGGAAATCCTATTTTCGCCAGGAGTTTGAGGAGTCCACTTCTGCTGACCATATCAACGAAAGCAATGTATAATGGCTTATTCATCTCGCGGAACCTCTATTGTAGGAGTTGAAGGGAGGAGATCATGTCTATAGTGGATCTGCCGCTTCTGATACCGCACTGAGACTCTGGATAGAATCTAGATGCCAGCACCTGCAGCCTGGAAAGTGCCTCTTGCAAAGATCTTACCAACTATGCTCAAGATGGAGATTCCTCTGTCTTTTTGCACTCGCTGCGTTCCCCTTTGTTTTTATATAATGTAACGAAATCTGCTAAATGGCTGTGTGACGCGTCTAGTGTGATAGCACTATGCTAGCAGTCACAGCTGACTAGCTGTGTAACTGTACAAGGTGTGCAATTAGTAAGTCTCTCTTGCTAGTATATAGCCTTTCCACAACAAGTCCTATGCAGTACCTCCTCGTGGTGGCGGATATACACTGGAGCTGCGAGGCTCCAGGCTGAACTGCAAGGATCTCGGGGAGGTTTGGCCCCCAGATGTGAGGCAGGTCTGGTAGCACATTACGTCAAGTAAAAACATGGCTTAGATCATAGGTTCTCCACGGGGTTATTCAACTAATAAGGAATAGGAATCGCAATGACTTTTCGATAAAGTAGGGGTCAGTATTTGGTAAATATGGTGTGCGACCGGCTGGTCCTATTGCTGGTTCACCGGACCGTCAACCTTGCTGACCGTTCATTGTCGCCCTAACACGTTAATATTAATATTTTGATCTCAGTTTTATCGAGATGTCCTTTACCCGTTTGAACTCTCTCAATATACTGTCGAAGCTATTGTTAAATGGTATAGATATATAGTAATCATACAAACTAAGTAGTTATTGTAATGCTTGAAAATATACATATAAACTCTTTAATCATATAATATTTATATAATTTTCAAATACTATTACAATTTATCATTTTAAAGTTACAAATGTAAACCATTAAATTTTTTTTAAAGAAAAATATACAGAAAGATTAGCTCAAATGAAACGAATTAACTATCTCCCTTTAATTAACAAATGTTTCCACGTTGATTCAATAGTGATGCCGAACAAGTTCTGTTTTGTGATATAACCAATTTTACTGATTATTTTTTTTTTATATACATTCAACATTGTGGTATTCATAACAAGATTGAATTATTAGAGGATTAAAATAATTTACGTTAAACAGTTGTAGATAAATATTCCTGCATTATTTGTCTTGTCCCCTTAAGGAGTTTATATTTAAAACATTAATAATTACAGAAATTACATGATATAGTGCTATTAAATAAGTCTCTTATATTTCTAAATTAATAATAAATTTGTTTTAGAATTAATTATAGGCCTATATATGTTTAGTTAAAATTAAATTGGGGGGCGGTGTGCGGAAAAATTGTAAAAGGGGGCGGTGAGCCGAAAAAGGTTGAAAGCCTATGGCTAAGATCTACAATGTCAGATGAACATCTGTCAAGGTTGTGCATGTTGTGAGTACACAGAGACAAAGAGAACAGCAACAAAAAAGAGTTTATGGACAAAATTGGAGATTTGTTTGGTAGCGGTAACAGACGACTCCAGTTCTTGAAAAAAGAATACATTTTATTTTAAATTTACGTTGTAATATTGTTTGTTTAAAGTAATTTATTTTTTTATGGTTTACGTCTATTATATAGGCATATATATATTGTGCTAATAAAAAATGTGTTGCTACAGTATGCCCTTCATTACTACAGTGTACTACAATTACTACAGTGTTCTGTCCATTCACCATACAAATACGCTCAGTAAATTAAAACTACATTAAAACATTACTAAAAAAATTGTGCCCCCCCCCCCCTAGAAAATTTTCTGCGGGCGCCCATGTCACGTACCACCATTTTCTGCCACTACCCAAATTTTCTTCTTTCTCCAACTCACATTTTTTATAACAAAAAAAAAAGTGTTCACCTTGGCCTACATATTATAAAAAATTCATGCCTAAAACTCACAAGTTGCACAAGCTTGTCAGAATACTAGTTCTTCACTTAATGGATCAGCTTCAGTTTTATTTTTCTTCCTATCGGGTAAGAAAGAGTTAATTTTTTAAATACATATATTTTACTTGTATCACTTTTCAAAGAGATTAAAGGATTCGCTGCGGTCGTGGTATCTAACGCTCAGTATAGGCTATATGTATATAATATATTATGCCCAAAGTGCTATTATTATATTATAGGCTATATGTATATAATATATTATGCCCAAAGTGTTATTGCCCAGTTCGTGCACCGGGCAACTTTTTTTCCCATCTAAGTAAGAAATTTGAATTAATACTTAAATACTATAGTTATAGTCTAGCTAGGTCGTTCGCTAATAAAATCATAATTAGGTCTACTCTGTTACCGTTGGCCGAGAGGCAGCGCGCTCGGCTGGCTTCCCGAAAGTCCCAGGTTCAAACCCCGGTGAATGCTAACAGTTTCGCCCTGGTCTGGAGGGTTTCCCTTGAGTCTATCCAGTTCTATTGGGTACCTGACAATAGTCGTGACAAAGTAAAGACCACTGGACATTGTGCTGACCACAAAATCCCCTATTATGCCGTAGCAACGAGAACTTCTTAATGCTGATTGATTGGCCCTATGGATCAATTTTATCCGAAGGGGTTACCGAACTTTTTTACATTTATCTTTAATATTGCATTCCCCCCTCCCAAATTAAAAAATAAAGCTTTAAGTGAAACAAATCGTTTTTTTAAAAGTTCTATTAGGTAGTATTACTTGTCTCGATATAATATGTAAATTTTTTACTTATATAATATAGACTAATCAAAACAGCGACTAACTAAATTTCTTTCGTTAAATATAGGCAAAAATAGATCTATAGGCCGTTGCCCAGTTCATGAAAAGAGAAAAAAAGTTGCTCGGTTTTTGCACTAGACAATTGCACTATCTGTGCGTAACATATTAACCAGTGCTTTTTTTTGTGACGGTACGCACCGGTACTGCGTACCGGCACCTTTTTAAATGTGGGGAAAAAATTATTACTTTTCTTGTATTTTAACGTTTATTATTAATTTCTTATATTATTAATTTGTTAAAATTGAATTATTTTAAAAGTGCGCGCAATAAAAATTAAAATATAAAATGCGAAACTGCTTTAAAAGTTAGGCAATCCATCACTGAGTACCGGCACCTTTTTTTTTTTTTACAAAAAAAGCACTGATATTAATTATACGTTAATGACTCTAAAGTTATAAAGAGCTAACAGATTTTTACATCCTATTTGCATTCTCTTAGGATATAATTAAAATTTCTTTTTTTTTTATATTTTCGATTTATTTATTTAATAATTTATGGTCATTTCATGTCGTTCAAATTTGTGATAACTTCGGCTTTTTATACAAATGTGATCAACATTTTACGTCATCGTTTTCAACGTCCGTCTACTGTGACATAACTGTGTTATTTTTAAAGTCTAATTATAGAAAAACTATAAAATTTTCTGTATAAAACTTCACTTCAGAAAATGAAACATTAAAAAATTAATTAGATTTAATTAACGAAGTTCTTTAAGCTATTAATTTAAAAAATGCTACTCTTCACATAATTTAGGATGAAACTGTGCACAAGTTCGGAATTTGTCCACTATTGCCGCCTGCCCCCTACCCCCTTTTTCAACTTTCACTACCACTGATTTACTTTAAAATGCTGGGTAACCCACTGATTACAATATATATATATATATATACATAGGCCGATATAATACACACACATAAATAAAAAAATAAAAAAATAGAGACAGCGTAATAATTTAAGACTTGAATAAACTGTGTGCTTGTTTTTTTTTATGTGGTGAACTGTTGTGTAAAGAAATTTTTTTTAAATTATAAGTTGCAGACGCTCCTTCTAGACAAAAGATTGCCGAATCCTCTTGCAGGGCGCCGGGGAATGGTCGGCGACAGAGTTTTAACCCCGGTCGTCATGTAGTTGATAGCTGATAATTATTTTTGACAAAACTAACATTGGTAGGGTTTAGTTTCGAAGTTTTCGTCATATTCTTCTATTTAAAATAGTAATGAGAATTTTAAAAAATGTACAATATATAGATCTATGTTTAAAGAAAATGACGTTATCGACATTTAAAACTAATCTACAATGCCAAGCGTTTATATAGTACCTGTCAAGAATTGTCACATTGAGGAGCTCCTCAAGTCTAAATACCTAGACCTGAATTTCAGAGAAAAGAAAACTCGACATTTAGATTATCAGGTGGATTCATCGATCGAAGGAAATTTTTTGTCTTTTGTGCAATGTTATAGATCTAGATATATATTATATTATGGTAGGAAAAATACTCAGTCACCTTCACCTATCTCATAACCCGATTGAGGGTCGTTGCGGCACAGTTTTTTTTACAGCTGGACAATGTTATGCAATTCGTCTCTGTCCTGCGTCGCCCTCATGGAATCCGCAAGAGACAAGCCGGTCCACTCCTTGATGTCATCCTCCCATCATCTTTTCTGCCTGCCTCTCTTTCTTGCACCGAGACATGACAAAAATTGCATGGAAGTGAAAAATGTTTGAATCAACACGGAACAATGTCTTCTGTTCTCGAAAAAGCATTACGTGTATATAGAATTATAATTGTGAGATATAGACACATGCACCATAAATTGTACTTAAAAAAAACAATTAATAATTAATATTGAGGGTGGAAGGGAGGTGTGGCTGAATAATTAGACCGATCATGTTGTCTTAGGCTTAACGTCTAAGTGTTAATTCTTAGACTAATAGGATGACCGAAAAGTGTGTCAATTAGTTATCTGAAGGTCCGGTGGCCAGTCAATGAGCCAGAAGAAAGTTTTACGAAGCTAATAAGAAGGATTAAAAAACAATATCTTTTTAGATGACCCGTTTATTTCATTTATTTTTTGAAAACTATTGTTTTGTTTACAAGTATAAATCTTTACAAAACCTAACATACTTCACCACATAGCGACCAATTTCCCCCCAAAATAAGGGCCAATCTCCTAGATTTAAAATGTGTTTTTAATGGAAATATTACAGTTTGTATACATGGTACTTGCTTGTAGATTCTGTGTTCCACTAACATTAAAAAATGTTAAACCTCAGCAGAGATTTTAACCAACACGGTTGTAAATGGACACAATTTTCTCTCGTCAAATTTACAACAATGCTACGATCACATACATACTCGAGAGAAGAGAGAAAGAGAGACGCACGCGCGCGGCTCCCGATCACACAGTTCGCTGACCACATGGGGGTGGGGGTGGAGTGTCATTAGGCAAAGGCACACTTAACACAATGACAAGTGGCGCGGTTTATTTTTAACCCTTACACATTTTATCAGCACTCTCGTCAGATATCACTTATCCGTTAGTATTAAATTCCAGGATATAAATACGGTTTAACTACCACAGTTTATGGTGCAACTCTGGTGAAACAGAATTCCTTCTTGAGATGATTTATTTTTGTTAGCTTTCATGACGGCTATTACTTAAAAACAATTTTTAAAAGTTTCCTCTGAATAAAACAAATATCCTTCAGGATTATAACGGATATTATAATAGATTTAATAACTGATACGATTTAGTGTAATAATTTTCCTAGTGACAAAAGCTACACCATTCATAAAATGCAACCAATAATATTATAATTTAAAAAAAAGAGTCAACGCGTTCAAGGGGACTTAATTTTCCCAGAATTCTTTTCGATCTTCAGACAACATCCTGTTTGAAATCACGTGTAAATCATACATAAGATTTATATTTGGCGTACGATTACTTACATATGCCGGGGCTGTGGAAGAGCAGTGTGGGTGGGGAGATGTTAGGGGAAAAAATGATGTGGTGGTAGAAAAAGATAAGCTGTTTAAATGTTTGAGTGACAGTCACGTTTCTTCATTGTGCCTTCAGATTTTGTATTAGACTTACAGTCTTTGGTATTTAGGGCCTACTAGGTAGCCGTATATACTATGTTGGATATTTTGTTCATATTTTATCTTCTGCACGGATATTTTGTTGTTCATATTGTTTATTGTTTTGTTCATCTTATTTTATGTGATATGTTTATCTTCTGTCTTTGGCTTTTTTAAAATACTGTTTTAGTTTTAATTTTTCTTCATCGCTATTATCAACCCTCAAGGGAGCATAAGCCATTTACATATTCAATTCACGTGTTTTTGTCTCTAAATATATTTTCTTCAACTCTCTCCAGCTCTTCCAAATATATGCACATACTTTTCTATGTCTCAAAACACCAGGTGTTCTTGGGTCTTCCTCTTCGCCTTGTGCTATACTATACAAGTGCTTGTCTAGTCAAATTTGTTGTCTGTTTTCTCAGGGTAATGCCATCTTTAAAAAAATATCTTGCTCCACTGGAATTTGTTATGTCCTTTCTCATAATGTTTAATTTCAGGACTATTATTCACAGAACAAATAGGGGCCTACGCTTTTTTTTGTGTGTCTGCGTGCCCAATTAGTAATTTATAATTACAAACTTGGATCGTTATTGTAAATGTGTAACTTCCCTACTCTTCCTTATTACGATGTAACACATGTGAAATTAATTGTTACCAATGTTTACAATGACTTGGGTACAGAAAAAAAATATAAATGGAGCGGAAAGTACTTTTCAGACTAGGTAGCCAAACTGTGAATCTCAACAAATAGTGCCAGATTTAAACTTGTTATTTAATCCGAGGGTCGCATGATTGGTTGTGTTACGGGTTGTTGTTGTTTTGTATAAAACCAATAAAATTTTTAGTTTAATCCTTTCATTGTGTGTAACGTTGATTTAATGTATGCATTTGGGTCAGTTCTTTATTTAACAAGATGGATGACAACACATTTTATTTCGACACTCGATTCCATTTGTGCAGGTGTTATATACCTGTGTCGTTTTCCTGGGAATTCGCAGAATATATTTCAGGACCAGGAGGTGTCAGTATCTACAAAAAAACATTTTGTCCTCCTCTAGAATTTTCCTAACGATCTATTTCATTGAAGAACTCCAAATGCAATAGTTCAATGCACACTGAGGAAAAAATACAATAAAACATTTCAAGTATTCGTATTCTAATCGTTGCAATGTTCAACATATATGCGTGTGTTTGTTCTGTAATTCAGAAAATGTACATTCCAAATTTACGAATCTAATTTGTTGGATGGTTTGGTTTATTTTTGGGTACTAAACTGGTGAAAATAATTCTGAATATATTTGGGAAGGTATCATTAGTAGACCTGTTTTTTTTTTTAAATACTAGATATATAATTTGATTGTAATTTATTGTAAATGTATAACAAAGGTTGAGCTTTTTATAGGCCTATATATATTTTTTTTTTACTAAGTTCGGGCGTCACTCTGTTACAAATAGAAATTAACTCTGTGTTACAGGCTGACTATAGTTCCGTCTTCGAAAAATGTAATGCGTAAAGTTAAGAGTGAAATGAAACCGTATCTATACTTTTTGTTTGAAAATTAGGCACAGGCCTTCATAAATTGAAAATTTCCTGAAAGCTTTTGGAAATACATTTTAGCTTTACATTTACTTAACCAGGATGTTTTTTTAACTGTTGCGCATTTAAATACACGAAAAAAGGGATTTTATGTCACGTTCACTGAGCTATATATACATGGAGTGTTCAAGCAATTAAATTGTAGGAGAAAATGCGGACTTTTAAATATAGATAAGTGCACTGTATGGTAGGCTATTGGGCATTTTCTACTCTTTTTTTATTCTCCATTTTAATTGCTTGAGCACTCTATATATAATATATATATATATATATAGAGAGAGAGAGAGAGAGAGAGTCTAGCTCAGTGGTCACTTTTATCACAAGTGTATTTATCCATCCCGGATTTCGGTGATGTCGTCTTATATGTATGTATAGAGTATATATTATTAATATATATATATATATATATATATATATATATATATATATATATATATATATATTATATATGGGATGGGGTTTCCCCTTGAGTCTGATAACACGACCATTCCCACTTATTTGGCACGCACGTGATTGTTGGTATGCGGCCCTGAGCTATATAATAAACATAGCTCAGTGGTATACGGAGTATAATTTCATTGACATGTTTTCGGGAATTTTCGATTTTCATTCATGTTCACGGTCTTCGTCGTAAACCGCAACAGGGGATTATGGTCCATTTAACAAAAAATCCTTAATCCTGACAAAGTTCCCACTTAGTTGTTGCTGTTTTTACCACTGGTGGAGGGGGATATGTTTATAAAATGAAGACAACATATACAATTATATAATTAGGCCTATATTATAAACACATAAGTTAAAATAGAAAGAAAGAACAGTCATGGGTCCCATTAGCTACACTAGTGTAGGTAGATTGTTAATTTGAACAGTGTGGAGATTCTAATTCTATTCATTATGACCTTTACGCTCAAGATTTTAATAAAGATTATTCATAAAAAATAAAGAAAACATGTTTTGTAATTTAAATACACAGTTAATACCCAAAAAAAAACTATTGTCTGATAATGAGTAGTCCTAATTTTTTGACTAATTGTCATATAAACTTTATATTAACATCGGTTAGTTCTTGTAATATTGACTTAGTTGACTTAATCCTGTATATCCTTTCGTAATATACAGACGATTATTACGTCATTTGCCGTAAATCTCATGCAAATCGGCAGGGGTTGAACGGCGGCAGGTCATATTGACAGTATGGAGTAAGCTTATTGTTAGCACAGCGCATGCTCACGAGGTTATCATTCCATGAGAAACAGCCAATAGCATGTGTATGTGTGTAAGAACGTGGCTTTTTAGCCTATAATACGAAAATAACGGACTTCGGCTCTCATTGGCCCCTTGCGTGTCTAACCCTGAAGTCGGGATTTTTGTCTTTTATTTTATTTTTTATTTTTTTATTGTTGTTTTATTGCAATGATTGATAATAGGGAACCTATAGTATAATGAAAAAAAAATATACAACAGTACTAACAACAACGAGGAAATAAGAACAATAGTAAATTTTGACATTGTTGTTATGTTACATGTTGGTGTTGTTGTTGCGTGTTGATGTTGCATGTTGATGTCCGTGTTTGCTAAATTTGATACTTTCCACGTTTCGACTTTTTTTTTTTTTTACATTTTAGACTTTTATGTCAACCAGCTGAATCCGAGCAATGGTCAGGACTGAGAAGATTGACCATGACCTTCCGGTCGTCTGCACCACCGTATACGATGTGGAGAAGGCCCCGCGGGTCAAGGACGTGGAGGACCACAGGGGCAACTGGTCAAGGAAGCTGGATTTCTTCCTGTCCTGCCTGAGCTACGCCGTGGGACTTGGCAACGTCTGGCGATTTCCTTACGTCTGCTACAAAAATGGAGGCGGTGAGAATGATTCTCTTGTGGAATGTTTTGTACGGTGACGTGTCGTCACCGGATTGGCTGGGCCATTTGTGTTTTCTTAATTAATTTGTTTCTTTATGTGGTGGCTTCATGGGATTTCATAAGAGTGTTGGTGAGGTATGCGTATGACAAAAATAGAAACACACTATGTCACAGACAAAGAGAGACAATTAGAGAGAGAGAGAGAGAGAAAGTGAGATTAAAAAAGAGAGAGAGGGTGAGAGAAGGGGAGAAAGAGAGACAGAAAGAATGAATGAAATAGATCAAGAAAGAGAAACTAAAAGAGAGAAAAAGAACGAGAGAGACAGAAGGAGGGAGAATGGGGATAAGAAAATGAAATAAAGGGTTAAAGAAAGAAAACATTGAAAGGACAGAAAGGAAGAGACAGTGGGATATATATAAGAGATAGAGACTAGGTGAGAAAAAAACACTGAGAGAAAGAGGCAATTAGAGGTAAGAAGAGAAGGAGAAATTGAGACAGAAAAAAAAGATAAAGAAATTTTTTATTTAATTAATTGATTGGACTTTTAGAGAATGTTTTCTCGTTTAATCTGTATATTAAATCTTATATCCGAGGCATTAAGGGCTAATTATATTTCGATGACATCTCTCTTTATAAACATATTATACCACTACAGACACATCAGGATTGTTTAAAGATGCTGATATAGCGCTGTATTGACTATTCCTTTAACACAATTAATTACAACTTTAACGTCCGAAAACAATTTTGGCACGATTTCTGAAAACTTCTCTGCTGGACATGGTGGGATAGGTGATATGTGCTTGCCACATAATCCCTTGGGAAAAGGCCAAAAGGAAACGGAACCATATGCCACAAGGAAACAAGTAGGCCTATAACGACTCTCGATAAAAATAGAATTGAAGAAGATAAAAGACCCTCAAACGTTTACTGTATTTGTGTGCGTGTATTTGTGAGTGAAGAAGAAATGAAAAGAATAGTTATTATTATAAGTTATAATATATGTTCTCGCTTTCAAATGAAAGTTATTCAACACCCCCTCCCTCCCTCTGTGTTGACTTCTTATTGACAAGTTTCTAGTTTCATGGTGTGCTGTCCGTGCTGAGATGAGAAAACACATACACACAGAGAATCGAGTCGTAATTGGATCCTGCTTCAGCTTGGTGCCGAGATAATACAAGACACGACGGCGTCCTCGGCACTGGACTGTTGTTGTGCTCACTCAGCTAGTTTTGTCTCGCGCAGATCAGCAGTTTTGTAATTAGTTGCAGTTTAAAGCCAGTGGCCCAAGGGCCACTTCAGGTCTGCCACCATGGATTGGGTAGCCTTTCAGATATAAAAAGGAGAAAAAAAATCGTGTGTGTGTGTGGGGGGGGGGGGGGAGTTCACTACCACTTTTTATAGGTCACTTATGCTGCTGAAAGTGTTTATAAGTTAAAGAAAATCAAAATATATACATTCATATAAATTTTATTGATACAGCACATACATTTTTTTTAGCTGACAACATAACGATGCGTCAAAGATGGCGTTCAGTTGTTTTCACTCTTTATGTTCAACGGGACAATGCGTTTTCTATGAGTAGCCTTTTTTTTTTACTGTGCATTATGTGGTTTTGACGCATTATGGTAGGTTTGACCACGCTAAAACTAGAACGTTCTAATTCCCCCCTTCCCATATTTTCCCCTAGACTTTTAATAAAATACTTGCCCCCCCCCCCCATTCCTTTTCGCTGTAAAAATCTCTGTGGACTCCGATAACTGTGACTTTTTCAGCGAATATAATTTAAGAGTGGCCTACTTTTTTTTTCCCTTTTAGTTCTGTTCGCCGAAAATTATTTTTTTTTTCCTCGGCAACTGCGTTTTCACGAAACAAAATCTAATTATCTCATGATTGCATTTTTTTCATACATTCTTTTTGTTCTCTCGATTACCCGGATGAATCCTTGTAATTTATGTCGTCTGCCTGACTTGGCATTATGTCCCCTTAATAAAACCTTGATTCGAAATTTCCTTTTTTGTGTGCAATGTTCAATGCGAAAACTCCCTCCCCTCTTTCAGATTGCATATTTATACTAAGAGTGCAAAAAAAAAAAAAATTAAAATGGTTAGCCTTTCCAGCTTTCGAGAACAAATTTTTAATTTCTGTTACACAGATAGCTAAGTTATATAGCTCAGTGACATAGGCCTAGGTTATGGTTAGTTCGACGAGGAATACAATCTTGAGATCACATAATATATTTTATAATCACACACACAAATCTATCTATCTATATATATCTCTGTCTCTATATCTGTCTGTCTGTATGTCTCATAATGTAAAGTTTTATATTCTGTATATACATACAATTATTTGCAGGTAAATCAGAGGGTTTGATAAAGATTTATAATGAGAATAACCGATTCTAAATAAACGCTAAGGGACATAATAATATATTTGTTTATATATTTTCATCCATATGACTGATTATTGTTCTTTGTTTCAGGCGCGTTTCTTGTGCCGTTTGCCATCATGCTTTTCATCACTGGAATTCCTATGGTATTTCTGGAGCTTTCTTTTGGGCAGTTTGCCAGTTCCGGTGTCGTATCGATATGGTCAGTGTCTCCACTGTTTCAAGGTAACAATTGATTATACTAACAAAAACTTTTATTAAAACGTCAGACATTCAGATGTTTTGCAAAATGTGTATGACTGCAATCAGCCTAATAAATTAACATTTTTAGAGCTCGGCACTATTTAGAGGTGAGAGGTGGTCTGCACCTCCTCTCTCTCCCTTCAATGCTGAATTTTGTCCACAGCTCTGTTGGGTACTTAGTGGGAGTGCTGGACGATGATGTGCTTACACAACAATTTCTTGTGTGACTTGGTCAAAGATACCGGTAGACTCTGCCACTTCTGGACAAACGGGTCTCAAATCTGGCGAAGTGTGTTAAGCACCGATTAAGAGTAGCCTACAGTGTGTGCAAACAATCATTGCAAGTGACTAACTCGGTGGGGAGTGAGGAATGGGCGCAACAATACCTGTCTCGTCAAGTCTGGTGTCTGGATGACCAGGCCTATAGTCTGATATTATTACTACCAGGCGTAAGTGCAGGTTTACGGGGTATTACTGCATCGTAAATGACGCTGGGGAATTCCCTAGGGGGAGGAAGTGTAATATGCCTTCGACATGCGTCGATCAGGATCTTGCCGCCCCCCCCCCCCCTTACATGCTACGCCGGAAGGATTGTCCCGTTTTTAAGAGGTTTATTTATATGATAGCCTACATTTGTGTGCATTCAACATGACTTAGATATTTTTAGATGTAGTCTATATAGTTATAATGCATTTACTTAGGGGCATACCAGTTCATTCTTTAACATAATGAAACACAGTTCACAATTCTAATGTCTATGATATGTAGACCATATTTATATAATTAAATAAAACAGCTCCAAAATTTGTATTGTTTCTTTCTTCTGACTTCAGGGGTCGGCTGGGCAATGTTCATTGTGTCCTGTCTCATTGCCATCTATTACAATATGATCATTGCATGGACTCTGTATTATCTGTTTGCTTCATTGCAAGAGAGGCTCCCCTGGAGCTACTGTGGTGATTGGAGCTCTGAGAGTAAGTGCCAATGACAGCTACTTTTTTATTTTAATAAGGGGCAACTTAAAGAATTTATTAAACAGTATTAGCCTAATTATTAGACCAGGCCTAATGGACACATAGGGCTTACACAAACTTCCTAAGTTAATCATGAACTTCTCATTCCAAAAGGTTCCTAGTATTATAACTATACATTGTCATTGTACAGAAATCATTTTTAAAACATGATTATTTTATAATTGAATGAAATGATCTCAAACTCAAAGTGATATCACCTCTTCCTTAGATTGTCTTGCTGACCATGCTGTCATGTACAACTGTACATACTACAAAGGTGTCTGGTTCAATGCGACCTGCTTCCACAGTGGTCAAGTGAATGAAACCTACTTCAGTTATATTCAAGGGCTGGCCAACGCCACAAACATCCAGTACACATCTTCCAGTGATGAATTTTTTCAGTGAGTTGAACAATTTGTTTGGTTTTTCTAGTTATCTGCATTATGCCAACAGAAATTCAACTTTTTGTATTTTTATGGAAGCTTGTATGATTTGATTTGTTGGTTCTAGCTGCTCTAAAACAATATTGCACAAGTCTACATACATGAAAAATTAATGAAACAATTTTAATTTTAAATCCTAGAGGTTTCTTTGTTTTAGATATTATTGAACCTTACATTAAAAAAAACAACCGAATAAATAAATATTTTTGTTTGGTCTAATGTGTCAGTGAATGAGGACTAGAAAGTTCGATAAACTGAGAATCCCTGGACTCAATTCTTTTCAGTTTTAATGGGTATACCAACAAACAAAAATTTATTTAGCAAAAAGTAAATTGTATTGTGCAGTCCACATTATCTCTTTGTATGATGTATGACTGGTCATCTTTATTATACCCTGGATGAAAATCTAAACATTTTATTATTAATATTTTTTTGTAACAAATTCAAGAGTAATATTATTATCATAATAAAAAAAGGGCCTATTCGACTTCTTTATTTCTTCAGAAATTGAGGGATAAATTAATCTTCATTATAATTCCAAAATTAATGTTTTCTAATGTTTTTCATTCTATATATTTTCAGTAAAGTTGTACTAGATCTGACAAAAGGTATTGAAACCATTGGTGGAGTGAAGTGGGAGCTAGCATTATGCCTTCTGCTGGCCTGGGTTTTGGTATGCATCTGCTTGGCCAGGGGCATCAAGTCCTCAGGAAAGGCGGGTAACTTTGCAGTTCTGGAGTAATCTATATTAAATGCTATATTTTAAGTTTTTTTTAAATGTCCTATGATATTCATCATTCATTTATAGGTACATTTTTATTCACTTTTATTTATTTTCACTTTTGAATTTGTGATATTTATATAATCATACATTATAAAAAAAATAGTGTAAAAGAGATTATAATTCTCTATTTATATCCATTTCATTGCAATACAGGACTTTACATTTTTTATTATTTATTAGCTGGATAAATGTTTGATAGCTAGAGGCTAAGAAGTATTATTTATGTCTTTAGTTCTGTATCTTAAAATAGATGGATAAATCATGACACAATAGAATGATCAAGACCCTAAAATCCCTTTCTCTCTCCAAAAAAAAAAAACAACTCTTGTGTCTCTCTTTTAATGAAACAAATTGTCACTTTTATTCTTTAAATCCAACTAAACATTATAATGTCCTAATAAACAACCTTTGCCTTAAATAAAAGGGTAAATAATAAATCACCCTTTAGGTAATGATATCCATTTATAAAATTATGATTGGAATATAATAAATTACAAATGGTTTAAAAAAATATTTCTCTGAAATTAAAGTTTTATGTTTGTATTTTGCAGGCTGTTTACTTTACCGCATTCTTCCCTTATTGTGTCCTCACCATTCTGCTCATTCGAGGTTTAACTCTTCCTGGCTCAACTGAAGGCATACTCTACTACCTCGTACCGAAGTGGGACCAGCTTTTAAATGCTAGTGTAAGATATTAATTTTTTTATATTTTGTAAAAACAAAACAAAAAATGACATTATTCTATGCAAACGATGAATGCAAGCAGTGTTCTCACATAGGGGGGGGGGGCAGAGGGGGCATATGCCCAGGGGGCAACACTTCTAGGGGTGACACTTCTAGCGTAGGCAAATATAGTCTAAATATAGCACTAAACAATACAGTTACAGTATGCAAAGGGGCGTCACTGAAACCTTTGCCCATAGGCTTGTTTGGGTTCTGAATGGAAGTTATACTTAGTCAAATGTGCCTCTTAGATCCCTTTGTGCAGTTGATTCTCCTCAAAGCTCTTGGATGCACACAGAGCCAATGTCTTGGCAATGTCAATCCATATGACTCCCTTCTAACTAATTCTTGTTCTTTAAGTATTTAGTGGACAGCTTCTCCTTCTTTTCTCCAATCCTGGCCTCCAATCCAAGACATTTAAGTCTGAAGTCCTACAATTTGAGTAAATGACTGATTTGTTGCAGTCTTTGAGTTTTCACAGTTGTTTTTTTTTAGAGTTTTTTTTTATCACCCTTGAAGTTCTTTTCGTATATCATGAATAAACTATTTGCTGAAACAAAAACACTATTAAGAATGATACTTAAATAGAGTGATCTTCAAACTGTAGTAGCATGATGCTTGTCAAGTTGGTATATAAACAGACATGACAGTACTAACAAGTAGTGCCATCTAAATACATAATTAAATTCCCCAACAGTTTATATTTTCATAACAATTACATGATTATAAAAATAGTCAATGAACGTTAAATTATAACAATGATAATGTCATAAATAAATGTTTTTTGTTCAGAACATAAAATGTTTGCTTTTTATTGACAGGTTTGGAAAGATGCTGCAGTTCAAATATTTTTCTCTCTATCGCCTTGCTGGGGAGGCCTGATCACACTGGCCAGCTACAACAAGTTTAAAAATAATTGTCTTTTGTAAGTTGGTGACTCTGTTTTACCAATAACTCTTAGCTAAGCATTGTAGGAGTGCATTGTTTTATTGAGGATTGTATTATTCATATTATATCTTAAAATGTACTTTTTAACATCATATATAATATAGCAAAACTGTGGTTCAATATTTTAACAATGTTATTAGTTATAATCACCTTCTACATTTAGCCAGTGAATGTTTATTTCTAATTCAGTGATGCTGTTCTGGTCTCAATACTTGATTCCCTGACAAGTGTGTTTGCTGGACTAGTTATCTTTTCTATAATTGGCTACATGGCCCATGAACTGCATCAACCTGTGGAGAATGTGGCTAGAGATGGTAAATTATTGTCAAATATAACTTGTATACCCTTGCCAAATGTTGGTCTTAAACATTTATCCTATTTGCCAATTTTCTGAACCATTGTTGAGTATCTAATGATTGAATTAATAAGACCAGATCAGTAACATTGTGTTAACAGTGCTATAATATAGGTCAGTGCTATAGATATGTTAATATCATCAACATTTTTATTCAATGCTTTTGTTGACATTTAATGCTCAAACCTTCCAATCTAACAAGGCATTCAAATAAAAAGATGCACAAAGTGTATTCTTTTTCAAAGCTGATTGCTCATTTGTAGCACATACATTACTTAACAGCTTGATTTAGTTCAAACCTGTCAAATGTCAAAGCCACAAACAAGTTAAATGGAGAAAATAGTTAAATAGAAAATGATTGGAATTATGATATTATATACTACCATACTCTGCTACTCTTCAATCATTCAATGGATAATCAATTTCACTAGATGATTTAAGAAAATACAAAATCTTAATAAAAACATTTTTTCTATCAATTAAAAGGGTAAGAATTTGCATACTTTCTGGGGCTGTTCTTTGACCGTGTATTGAAAGCAGGACATTATTTTTACAGACATTCCCTTCCAACATTCTAGGGATACAATAAAATTTCTTCAAACATATAAACAGGTTTTAATTTTTCCCAATCAGCAGGACACGTACAATTTAATTCACAGCTTACATGTATAAATCCAGATAAAAGATCAGTGTACTTTCCCTCTATGCAAACCTTTAATTGTGTCAGTTACACATCAACTCTTTCACTGATTGATACGCCTTGACTTATATGCTTTCTTTAACACCAAATTTTGATACCAATTTATTTTGCTATAAATTTAAACTGAAAGAGCAGAATTTAAATTACATTGTACAAAAGCATATTTAGCACCCATTCTTGACATCTATAGCGTTTTTATTTTATTTCACAGGTCCTGGACTTGCTTTCATTGTATATCCAGAAGTTGTCACCAAACTTCCTGTATCCCAGCTTTGGTCAGTTCTTTTCTTTCTTATGCTGATTACTCTAGGACTTGGAACACAGGTTAGTGATGCAATTACTTTTCTATACAAAATAGCAGCAAAAATAAATTTCAATTTATTAATGTTCGCTATATTTCACTTTAGTCCTTAACAATCAGGTTTGAAATGTCTTGCTCTCACTTTACAACAATATTTCTATTGGAGACTACTAGATAAAAAAAAACTTGAAGCTCACTTTTTAAAAACTTATGTATGATCATTAAACTTTTTCTGTTGTTTGATTGGTCAGTTATTGAAAGTGAATCTTCCTTTTCATATAACTATATTATCAACTTGTTGATTCACAGATTGCTACAGTCACGACTGTTCACACTACAATATTGGACCAGTTTACTGAGTTCTTCAGGCCAGGAAAGAGATCCTTTATACTTCTGCTAGTAATAGCTTCTATAGGATACCTCATTGGATTATCTTTCTGTACACAGGTCAGTCGTAGACAATATTTGTCAGCAAGGTTAAATCTTGAAGATGTAAAAGCAGATAACAACATTCACACAATAATTGTTCCTTCTAGGATTATGTCCTTAACAAAAGGCTAGAGTTAAACAACAATATTGGGAACAGTAATAGTACTTTTGCTGAGTTTTGTATACTTATTTTTTATTGCTTAAAATGTGCAACAATATTAACAAAGTAATTGTGTATGCGGTGATTTTTTTAAATAGAAAAAGGTAGAGTTTTGAAACAATGTTGACACAATAATTGTTCCGTTTTTTTAAACTTGTTTCTAAAAATAAAATACTACTACAGGGTGGAATGTATGTAGTGCAACTGTTTGATAACTATGCTGCAACATATTCTCTACTAGCCATTGGACTCGTTGAGTGTCTAGCCTTGTCCTATGCTTATGGTAGGTTATTTTTTTTCTGTCAAATATTATTTATAACACAAGTTTCATTTTTCAATGTCTCAATGGCATGTAAATAAGTTCAGTAAAGTATCCCATTGGTCCAAATTCATCCATAGGGCTGGTGAAGCAGCGTTCACCAGTTTCTGTGGACACTACATACTAGGGGATTGTGTGGCCATCACAATGCCCAGCTGCCTTTACTTTACCCCAACTAAAGTGAGGTACCCATCAGAGCTGGATAGACTCAGGGACACCCTCCAAACCTGGGAACAAATCCTAGACTTTACCAGGATTTGAACCTAGGTCTTTGGTATGCTAAACGAATGCACTGCCGCTGAGCTACCATGCCCCACCGTTATAAATTTGAAACATTTATTTTCATGGCAATAAATTACAAGACTTTACAAGAAATTTTATGAATTTTTTGTTTTTAAGGTGCAAACACTTTCTTGGATAACATTGAACTGATGCTGGGTAAACGCCCAAGTATGTTGTGGAAAATTAGCTGGAGTTTTATTACTCCTGCTACATTATTAGTAAGTTTAAATTAATTATATTTTAGCATTTCATACAACAAAGAAGTTTTAACACAAAACAAAGAGTTTTTTGTCAAGGGTTCTCTACAACAAGCTGCTATTTAACTAAATTATGCTTTTACCTTTTTTTAAAAATCCAATAGACAATCTTAATCTTCACATGGGTGGACTTTGACCCCACAAGTTACGGAGACTATGTGTTTCCTGCTTGGGCAGAAGGCGTTGGTATAATCATAACACTTCTATCAGTGTCAGCTATACCAGCAGTTGCAGTGTGTAAAATAGTTCAGGGTGTGATTAGACTTCCAAATATTGGAATACTAGAGGTGAGTATTTGGCCAGAACTGTTTTTTTTCACTTCTTAATAAAAGTTTAAAATATTTGACACATTTTTTGCTTGTTTTTATTTAACTGAAAAACTACAAAACAACAACTCTGAAGCTGTTTAAGCAATCTTTTAAAATATAATATTATTGTGAAAAAAGTATTTACATTAGATAATTTTTTAAAGATATTTAATAACATTTAAAGTAATCTTGCAGTTTTGCTATTTTTTTTTATTTTTCTGAAAAATTCATAAGTGACAAAAAAAAAGGTTAAAAAAAAATAATTATAAGAGTCTTCTGAAACATGCAGCTGATAATTAATTTTTAATGATTAAGATATTAAGTTTAAAATTTGAATTCATATTATAATGCAGTTGATCAAAAACAATCGCCAATACTTTTTTCTTTCTAATCACAATAAGACAACCACAGGGGGAATGGTATGTGTCTTTATTTGAACGTTCCCTTTAGATAGAAGATTATTTTACATACTTGGCCCAAAACTCCTGCAGGGCAACAAGGGATAGAACCCGGCTTGTCATGTTTTAAGCATAGGCTTTTTCTGCCGGTTTGTCTGTTAGTTTTTTATTTACTTTAATGTCTGCACTGTTAAGCACTGTATATAAAAATTTATTTTATTTTATGGCTAGATTTGATCATTAAAATTTTCCCAATTCTTCTTAAGGTTTTATTCTGAAACCTTTTTCAAAACTGCTGTGGTGACTTTTCCCATTCAAAATGAGAGCCATAGAGTAGAAATGAAACATTACCTACCAGTATATAGCACTTTGATAGATGCAAGAAAAAATTTGTTTATTTATAGCTTTCAATTATGCGCTGTGTTTATTTTATCATTTTGAAAACTAGGTCATCAAAAAGATGATGAAGCCAACAAATGACTGGGGCCCCAGGTTGAGGGAGCATCGTGAACTGATGAAAGTGTCACCGGACACATACGAATCCCAGAGGTGCATGATGCTAAATGATTTCAGCAGTGAAAGAAGTTGAGTTCTGCCCTCTTGTCGGTTTATAATAAAGCATTATTCAGACCGATGTAAATATCTAATTGACACTATCCAGTTATTGCTGTTCATAACAGATATAGATGTATATGTCCTAATTAAACAGAGCTGAGAAAAGAATTGAATTAAATATAAACTAAGTACAAACGGTATCAAAATATTTAGTTGAAAAAACAATCTTAAATTACATTTCCTGGGTGATTTTTTAAAAGTATTAACATTTTAAATTTATAGATCAACAGAATTGTGTAACTTCAAAAAATTAATTAACAACAATGCCTGGTTGCTATGGTATAAATTCCAACACAAAATATAGAAATATCTGTTTTTTTATTTTTCATACCAAAATTGTTTGAAATATTTTGTAAAATATAACACTATTGAATGACCTTAATCTTCATCAGGTATTTGATTAATCTATTTAAACTTATTCATTTATCCTCTGTCTCAGGTTGAAATTTTCTTAAACGTGAAACTAATTGTAACATTGTTGATAGGCACAGTTAATTTATTTCCAGCACAAGTTTTCATAAGTTCAATTAATTCTTTCAAATATCTTTCTCTTAGAGTTTGAGACACCAATTGAATAGCATCTGTTAAAAATTAACCTTACAAATTATCACCAAAAGAATGATACATTAATGGTCACATCTAAATTAGACATATTTACATTTGTGTTGTGTCTAAATACCTAGTCTTCCCAATCATATAGTATTTACAACCTCTTTAAAGCATTAATTTTACAGCTTTAGGCCTTTCACTTGAATCAGACCACTGGAATGTTGTGACCTTAAGGAAATTTCTTTTTGCACTTGATTTTGACAGTTATTTAACATTAATCTTTTTAACTACCGTATATACTCGCGTATAAGTCGCACCGGTGTATAAGTCGCACCCCTAGTTTAAGATTTTTTTCCTTATACGTTGTCATTGACCCGCGCATAAGTCGCACCCCGACTTCCCGGGTTACACTGCCTTTTATTATATTAAAAAATGCATTAAAAGTTACTAAATATTCACTAATTTGGAAACTTTCCTTAAAAAATTGTTTTAATCGTGCATAAAGCAAACAAAATCAAATAAAGGCATATCCTAATAATTCTACACAACTCCAATCAAATACAGGGTTATGTAGGAAACTTTATGACAGAGTAGTGATGTTTTTCAAACTTTTCAAAAACAGTGTCGGGTGTATAAGTCGCACCCCTACTTTTTGTTGAAATTTTCTGTAAAAAAAATGCGACTTATACGCGAATATATACGGTAAGTTAAAAGATATAAAAAATTATTTGTGTCAATATAGTAGGCCTAAATGTATATATTTAGAAGGAATGATTTTGAAATGATTCGGTTCAATTTGATATAGTTTAATCAATTCAACAGTATAATATGCTATCCTTGTTTACATTTTAATTAACATTTTTCAAAAGTGTCAATTGTTAATTGACCAATTTGAGATTAGTTGTTTTTTTTAAATACCTATAATAGATTTAGATGTTGTGATTCAGTGCCTACTAGCTGTTTTCTGTAAAAACATATTAATTTGCTCAAAACATTATTAGCTCTGGGTGGTTTTAAAGCTAATCTTCGCAACCAGATATTGCATCCACATGTAAAAGAATCCTTGTATCCCTCAAGTTATTGTATTGATGTATCAATTGCTGAGTCTCTTTCTCTCTTGCGTTATTTCCTGTTTTTGTTGCTGATTGTGAAAGTGTTTTGACAAGATTTACTATTGTAACGTATTCATAATGCAAATAATATATTAAGACTGAACTATTATGTAGTAATTTTTAAATTATCATCAAGAATAATAAAAAAATTATTAACAATCAATATGATCAAATTTTGAAAGTTAGGGAATCATCCAACCATTAACTCATCCATGATCATGTGATCATTTATCTGACTGAAAATATAACAGAAGAAATATGGTCATATCTTCATGAATACATCTATAATTCTATTTATAATCATGATGCTTAAAAAATTATTTTTATTATTGCTAGTCACAAATAACTTTGTCTGAATCAGACTTCAATCACACCCAGTATTCTCATCAATGTTATGATAATGAAACAGAATGTAGCCTAAACTCTGTCAATAAAATATGTCCAAATTTTCTCTTTGTTTTGTAAATAAAGTATTTTTGACAAACAAAATAGCCAGAGCTGGACTTTCAGATCATGATATTGTCAGAGTAAATAACAAAATAAAAATCCAAATTAGCAAGAAACCTAAAAGAATAATTTATCTCTGGAATAAATGTAACACAACAGAACTACATCAAGCAGCAATAAAATTCCAAACCAATTTTCTTACTAAATACAATATAGATAGTCCAGTTGAAGATATTTGGCAATTTATAAAAACCAACTTAAAAGCAATAATGGCTGACTCTGTGCCAACAAAACAAACATCAAATAAAATTAACAAATGTTGGTTTAACACTAAACTAAAGAAACTGTGTAAACAAAAAGAAAATCTATTCAAAAAGTTTAAGGCAACTAATTCAATTAGACTACATAAAAAATACCTAAAAATTAAACATTTAACTCAGAAACTAAGCAGACAGCTGCAGAATGAATATGTAAACAATGTAATTTCTAAAGATAATAATAAAAACTTATGGTCCTACATTAAATCAAGAAAAATGGACACTACAGGCATAGCTCCACTAAAAGGCCAAAACAACAAAACTTATAATGATAATGAAACTAAAGCTAATATCCTAAACACACACTTTGCATCATCTTTTTCAAATCCAGGTGACAAAGAAATATTCATAAATTTAAACAAACTAGAAGAGATAGGAAATATAAATGTAGATGAAAAAGGCATTAAACAACTCCTAACCAACTTAAAAGTAAACAAAGCTTCTGGTCCAGATGAAATACCAGCAAGACTGCTTAAAGAACTAACTAATGAAAGATCTCCAATCTTTAAAATACTTTTTCAGGCCTCTCTAAACCAGGGCAAAGTGCCCAAAGATTGGAAATTAGCCAATGTAACCCCCCTTTTCAAAAAAGGAGATAAATCTGACCCCGGAAATTATAGACCTGTTTCTCTAACAAGCATAACATGTAAATTACTAGAACATATAATATATAGTAGTATAGTAAATCATCTAGACAAACTAAATGCACTGTGCCCACACCAACATGGCTTCAGGAAAAATAGATCATGTGAGACTCAATTGATAGGCTTAATAGATGACTTGTCTAAGGGATTAGATAATAACAACCAAATTGATGCTATATTACTAGATTTTTCAAAAGCATTTGATAAAGTTCATCATTCTAGTCTTCTTAAAAAACTTAAATACTTTGGCATCTCTGGTCCCTTACATCAGTGGATTCAGGACTTTCTTATAGGCAGAGAACAAACAGTGATAATAAATGGCTCTAAGTCATCACCAATAACAGTAAACTCAGGAGTTCCACAAGGAACTGTTCTAGGGCCCCTACTATTTCTAATTTACATTAATGATCTGCCAAATTGCATCAACACAGGCACAAAAGTAAGATTATTTGCTGATGATTGCATAATTTATAGAATAATAAAGACAGGAAAAGATAGTGAACTTTTACAAAAAGACCTAGATGAACTACAAAAATGGGAATCAAACTGGAGTATGTCTTTTCACCCAGAAAAATGCCAACTAATAAGGGTATCCAAGAAAAAGAAACAAATAATAACAAACTACTTCATTCATGGTAAAGAACTAACTCAAACTAGCAATGCTAAGTATCTAGGAGTAATAATAAATGATAAGTTATCTTGGAACCCTCACATTGATGAAGTAATTAAAAAATCAAACAAAACATTAGGATTCATAAAAAGGAACTTTTACAAATGTAATAAGAATATAAAACTAAAATGCTATCTCACATTAGTTAGGCCTATACTAGAATATGCAGGATCTGTATGGGACCCATCAACTAAAGAAAACATTAAAAAATTAGAACAAATTCAAAAAAGAGCTGCAAGGTTTATAACTAGTGAATATTCCCAATTGACAAGAGTAACACCATTAGTCAAATCACTAAACCTAGAAACACTAGAGGACAGAAGGGCAAAGAGTAAAGTAGTAATAATACATAAGGCATTAAACTCTAATTTAGAAATACAACCCAATAACAATCTGTTGCAAAGCTCAGATAAACATAAAGACAAAAACACCTTCCTTGTCCCTTATGCGAGAACAAATGCATATAAGTACTCTTTCTTCCCGAGTGGCATTCGGGCATGGAATGGGTTGCCTGAACAAACCAGGAAAACCAATAACCTAACATCATTTAAAACATTAATAAAAATGCAAGACTAGACTCGGACCACGGATGAGCGTAGGACGCAATAATCTTCTTTATAGAAGGAGCGTCTGTAATGTATAAGAGCTCAAAATTATTTGTTTAAACTCAACCTTCTTGTGTTAATGCCTTATTGATAAGATTTTAAACTAAATAATTTATGGCTACATTTTATTTTAAACTCCTATTGTACAGCGATATGGAATTCGTCTACCGGGTATTTATCTTTTAGATCAGGGGTTGGCAATCCAAGGCACACATGCCAGACTTGACACGCAGAGCGATTTTCAATGGCACTTTAGCAATAAGGCAATTTAGGCCCCTTATACATGACATAAAGTGCCAAATAATGAAGAATTTTAGGCTCTTGGCACGCTGAATGAATTAAAAACACACACAATTATCTAAAGGTTGCCAACTACTGCTATAGATCCCTGGATATTAACAGTTTCAAAGAGCCCTATAGGTCCTGTATAACCTGTGGTCACTTTTGTTGCATATTTCATTAGTTGCCTCCCTCTAGCTAACAGAGAACTATAGAAATCATATTGAGCCATTAAAAATGATTTTAATTACGGTATCTTCCAAGAGTGTTAATGGAAAATTATTTTTTTTATTATTGACAAACTTTTGACTTTTTTTTTGTAGTATGAGAAAATCAAATAAGTAAGGCCTATTTGTAGAATGAAATATTCCATTTTAATACTTCTTTCTATTAAACAAAAACTTTAATTCTAATTACCGGTAGATTTATGTTTTATTATGACTGGCCCTGAAAGCTATAATTTTTTTCTGAACAAAATTTAGTTAACCAAATTGTGTGTTCTTTTCTAGGAGTGTTTCTCATTGTATTTAAATGTTTTAGTCTAAGTACTTAGTTAAATAAAACATTTATCTACCTAATTATCTATCTGAAGTTTAGCTTCATTGGTGTTCATTTTTGCTGTTCATTATCTATAAATAATAAGTCCCGCCTGCCAACCTATATATATTTTGAGAACTATAATATATACTTGTTGGTGTAAAAGCATACTTTTAACAACATTGTTGTATTTTATTGTATTTTTTTTTAAAGTCAATTCATGTATGGTTATATATTTTTATTTAAAAAAGGATATATATGCCAGTGTTTAGATGGCGTTCAGATCACAATGCAATGTGTCCATTTTTTTTTCTTTTAAAGGAATAATTTATTAATTTATTAAAGATATAAAATGTTTTTAGCTGCCATTCTTGGTATTTTTTTTAAAGGTATCACTGCTGCAGAGAAGAAATGTAAAAAATTCTGGATTAAGATTAATACTGAAACAATTACCTTAATCAACAAATCATAATAATTTTTGACCAGCTAGAGTTTTATAATTGGCATAAGACTGATGTATCAGGGACCAATGTAATATGTCAATTCATTTGAAAGATTTGACATATTTTTTAGGGCAGCATTTGTTCATTATTTTGGATATGTTTGATGATAACATATATTAACATAATTCTGTAAAGCATTTACTTGTATTAGTATTAAACTTAAAACATACAGGTTTGGAATAATTTATATGAGTAATGAAAATTGATTTCCTGTACTGTGTAACCAAGGAAGCAGTAATGTATACTAATAGATTGTTATTTTCTACTGCAGCTGGGTTTATTTCAGTGGATTATCTACACATATTTTCTTCTTCTTCCTTTTAGTTCTCAATGTTTTATAGATGGATTTCTTTAAAAAACATTTAGTCCTATCTCTGTGACCAACTGGACTGTGGTCAGTAGTAGGTCCCTCAGAGACTATCATTAGAGCTTGGTGCTTAGTGGAGTGACCCACTGATCTATAAAAAGAATGGATTGCGCCTTCTTAATAAATTCGTTTGAGCAAAGTGAAGACAGGGAAATCTAATAATTTCCACTGCACTTATCAATATAAACAAAATTGTGTCTAAAATTTACTGCGCCACTAATCTATAAATAGATCGGAACAGAATCTATGTTAATGCCATTTTACACAATATGCATATGAATTGTTGCTGTCAAGCTTCTGACTTTTTATTAATAATATAAAACTAACAATAATACTATCAAAAGGAAAAAAAAAGAAGACAAATACCAAACAATAAAAAAAGTTAATAATAAAAAAAAGTAGACAGCAATATTTCCCAGTAAGGAAAAAACCCAGCCCGGAAACACACTAAATTTGAAAGCATTTTAAAGGGACATAATTTGGAAATGGCGCCCGTTTTATAACCGTAACATACAGTAATTAGTAATATGTCTAAGTTTATTATTTTTTTTAAAATTAACTAATTAAGCAATATTGTTGATAAAATGACAATTTCTTTTGTAGGACATTTCCAATTTATACATTTAACTTTTAACCCGATTAGTCAAACGGCTTAGGAGACTATAGAGCAGAAACAAACATCTAAATAAATAAACAAACTCACTGTAATTATATTAATTACAAGCTACATTGCCCGGCGTTGCCCGGGTGATAAAAAAAAGGACTGTCTGGGGTGCAGATAACAAATTTATAAACTACACTTACTGAATACTTTTAGGAAAGTAAATAAATATTGTAATAGGGTAAAAAAATAGTCAAATATTTTTATTTAACAAAATCTATATTGCCTATAGATTTACATATTGATTTTAAAAGTTTGAAAAATTAATTGTCAAAAAAAAAAAGTATAGTCTAACTGGAGAATCGAACCCTGATCGCCCGTATAGCAGTCCACTACGTTTACCACTGAGCTATCGAATACACATGTCCGATGTGAAAAATTATTAGACGGTATATTGGGCTAGGCCTAAATAGGTCAGTGACACACGTGTTTTCAAATTGACCAATGGGGATCCTTGCGGGGCTTAACACTGTCTTTTTATATATATAGATATATATTGATCAGTGACAGTAGAAACAAAATGGCGGAAATTTCTTCAAGGATGTTACTTCCGTGCCTAATCCATTCTTTTTATAGATCAGTGGAGCGACCTCAGGCCAGAGCTTGTCTCTTGTGATTTAATATATGGGGGAGGGGGGCAATCTCTCTCTTAAAGACATAAAATAGTATTATATTCTGTGAAATTCTCCTTAGTATAAGACTGTAGTGCATTGATAATACTGAAAATGTCAATAAAGTAATCATGTATTCCTACAGTATTTCCAATTCCAATTATGTTTATTCAAATGCTCAAATGACCAAGTATTAGTGTACATATTTTGTTGGTGACAACCTTTCCTTTGCTTAAGTCTGAAATGTTTATTTTATTTTGGTTTTAATTTCAGTTGTTTTGGCTTTTTTTTTCTTTTTTTTGGAAAATGCATATTTAATGTCATTTTGTTTCTTTTTCATTACATCAATTATTTTTTGTGTTGCCATAATCATATGATACATCATGAGTATATGCAATGTCATGTGTAAGACCATGTGTAATATATAGAATGTCATTCAATGCCATATGGAATGTCATGAGAATTGTAATGTTTGAACTAAAAAAAAATGTGTTTGTTAGATTACAAAAATTACCAAAATAAAGACAGCAAAATTGACTTCACACACATTTTTCATCAGCTGATTTGGTTGTTGGTAGTGTACAAGTTAAACATCTAGAAACTTGTACAAGTTAAACATCTATAACTTGTTACTTCAATTAATTTGGTTGTTGGTACTGTACAAGTTAAACATCTATAACTTGTTGCTTCAATTAATTTGGTTAATTTGGTTGTTGGTAGTGTACAAGTTAAACATCTAGAAACTTGTACAAGTTAAACATCTATAACTTGTTGCTTCAATTAATTTGGTTAATTTGGTTGTTGGTAGTGTACAAGTTTAACATCTAGAAACTTGTACAAGTTAAACATCTATAACTTGTTACTTCAATTAATTCAATTAATTTGATTGTTGGTAGTGTACAAGTTAAACATCTAGAAACTTGTACAAGTTAAACATCTATAACTTGTTGCTTCAATTAATTTGGTTAATTTGGTTGTTGGTAGTGTACAAGTTAAACATCTAGAAACTTGTACAAGTTAAACATCTATAACTTGTTACTTCAATTAATTTGGTTGTTGGTACTGTACAAGTTAAACATCTAGAAACTTGTACAAGTTAAACATCTATAACTTGTTGCTTCAATTAATTTGGTTAATTTGGTTGTTGGTAGTGTACAAGTTAAACATCTAGAAACTTGTACAAGTTAAACATCTATAACTTGTTACTTCAATGAATTCAATTAATTTGGTTGTTGGTAGTGTACAAGTTAAACATCTATAACTTGTTACTTCAATTAATTTGGTTAATTTGGTTGTTGGTAGGGTACAAGTTAAACATCTAGAAACTTGTACAAGTTAAACATCTATAACTTGTTACTTCAATTAATTCAATTAATTTGGTTGTTGGTAGTGTACAAGATAAACATCTAGAAACTTGTTACTTCAATTAATTTGGTTGTTGGTAGTGTACAAGTTAAACATCTAGAAACTTGTTACTTCAATTAATTTGGTTGTTGGTAGTGTACAAGTTAAACATCTAGAATTTTGTTACTTCAATTAAAGTAACATGCATCTGATTTGGGTATGTTCATATCTAACATGAGATCATTTTGAGTTGTATAATTCCTTCAAGCTCATTTCCATGCTTAATCCTAGCTTACCTTAACCCTTTCTAAAATTAGCTAAAATGCAGCATAAAAATAAAATTGATACTTCCTAGCTAAGCTTTAGCTCTTTCTATTGGTTAAAATGCAACAGAAAATTGATAGTTCCTAGCTAGCCTGAACCTTTTCTATGATTAGTTAAAATGCAATTGAAAGTTAACAATATGGAGTAAACTAAAAATAAAAGACCCTGTATAACGTATTAAAAATCAGCATATGCCATTTGTGTTAATAATTTACGGACACAAAAAGAAGTCCCTTTGATGTGTGCTCTTTTGAATCTGTAGCTCTATATTTCTTGCATGATAAATTAAAATATGTCTTTGTGTATCTATTTAAAAAGATAGAAATAACAGGAGATGACATAAATATGGAAATAAAATAAAAAAGTAAAAAGATTTGACTTGCAATATTTATTTTCACCTTCACAACAGTTACACGGAATAAAAAATAAATTTCATAGTCTTGAGAAGAAAACAACAATATGAGATTTGAAGGTCAGACGGCAGAGTCTGAAGGTCAGATGGCAGAGTCTGATTGTCATTCCAGGTGTCTCTGGTTACAAAAAAAACAAGAATGATATTTTTTTCAAGGTCTCGAGGGTGTTCCTGGGTATACACTACACATAGCTCTGGTGAGTATCTGACATCAGTTGGGGAAAAGTAAAGGTGGCAAGGTGTTGAGCTGGCCACACTATTCCCTTGCATAATGTAACCAATGAATCTGGCCAGTTCATCAGCACTAGGGAACTGGGGAAACTTTACTTGTAGTTGAGTTTTATAAAATAGGAGAAAAAAATTTTCATTTGAGAGGGAGAGTAAATAGAATAACTTCTACATCACAGTTTTGAAGCACTAACACAACATCACAACAAAAAAAAACACATAAATCTCAAACAATTAGATGCAATATCTACAGTCTGAGATAAGGAAATACTAAAACAACAATAAAAACATATAATTTTTTGTTTACAACAAAATGTTTCCTTTGATGGGAAAATGTTAAATAATAGTAATAGTCAGTTACAAGAACAACATAAAATGATTCGTTTTAACAGTTTCTCTTTTAAAACACTGTAAGCATATGTCTTTCAGAAAGAAAGAAAATAAAAAAGCTTAGAAAAAGTTTGCTTACTTATTGAAACACAAAAATAAATTTCTTTAAAAAAAATTTTTTTTAATGATCTTGGTCAACATTTTACTAGCTGTTGAAAAATTAAGTTTTTTTTTTAAACTCAAGATGAAAAAGAAAGGCAGACTGTATGAAACACACACAAAAAATACTATTTAAAATAAATACTACATTCAGGAAACTGTTTTGGCATTTTCGCAAATAATTTTTTTTAACCCTTTCTCCCCTAGAGTCGCTGGGAGTCCCCGGCATCCATAAGCCCCTGAAGTCGCCGGGAGTCGCAGATTTTTAGTTGTTTCGTTTGATAGCACTTCACGTTTTTAAATACATATTTTAAACGCCATTTTAACTCTGACGAAAGAGAGCGATAGTGATGCTATTTTTACACGTTGGCTTGGTATTTTTAGCTCGTTTGATCATGTTTCTGTGAATTTTTGAAAAAAAATCATTTTTAGTGGTAATTATAGGAAAATCTATGGCATTTTCAGAAATATTTAGGGATCTTTGGACTAGGCTAATAATGGAAAGGCTATATTAATTTGATAAGGCTATGATAATAGTGTTTTCGTAAACGTGTAGGCCTAGATGCTTATTAGTATTTAGGCTTGGAATAAGTGGATTCGGGTCCGATATGACAATTACTAAATTCCATTATGAACTATTGCAACCGATCGACGTATGGTCAGTGATTTATTTTTTTTAACTTTTATTTATCAGTTTTATTGATATCTTTTCTGGTTTAAATTGAATCTTATATATTTATATTTAAATATGAAAAATTAAATTCCTTTGCTTTAAAAGTTTTTTTTATTGTGAATTTTTAAATATTTTTTTTAAATTTTTTGTTTAATATACGGAGTTATGCAACTGGACTTAGGGATGGGGTAGATAAAGTCAGGCAGCTTCCTAGTGGGGAAAGGGTTAATCTATGGAATGAAAGCAGTGTTCCCCCCCCCAAAAACTTCTTTTCTCCATCCGAAATTCTAAATTTTTCCCTTTTTGCAGGAACCCCAACAATTAAAAAATGTCAATATATGTACAACATTAACCCTTTTACTACTGCAGGTTTTTAATAAAAATATTTGCTGACTTTGCATATTTGTAACATTTCTATATTTATTTAAGACGTCCTCGGTATAACAAAAAACTGTGTCAAGTTTTATTGAGACATTGATTGATTTTTACATAAATCACAATTTTCTGGTTTAATTGACTACAAAAAACAAAAAAAAAAACTAATTATTTTTTGGTCAACCATTTACAATCTTTTTTTCTAAATGCTTGAAAAAAAAGGAATGAAAAAATTATCCATTGGCTAAAACTTTTAAGCTGATATCTAATGTCACACCTCATCTTTTTGTGGAAATCCTTGCAAACT
Source organism: Anisus vortex (assembly GCA_949126835.1). Classification (NCBI taxonomy): domain Eukaryota; kingdom Metazoa; phylum Mollusca; class Gastropoda; family Planorbidae; genus Anisus; species Anisus vortex. The sequence goes on along the minus strand of OX421503.1, from coordinate 29,171,719 downwards.
TTTCTTGGATCCCTCTGTATAACCTAGTTTGGGAAACACTGGTTTAAAGCCATTAGTCAATAGTGGATCAAAATGGTACAGAAACAAAATGGGGAAAAGTTATTTGTGGCGACAAGTAAAATAATTTTTTAAAAGTCCCAGAAAAACTCATGTTTTGTAATTGGATCTAAAATGACCCAATTTACGAACTGGCTCATGATGATTCGAATCAACATATAATAGAAAAAAATCTTTTTTAGATCTAAATTATAGTATGATTATGTATGGTATGACACAAGATTGTTCCAACCTCCATGTTAAAAAAATCATATTTTATTTCATTTCTGATTTACAGTTGTCTTTTACAGGTCCCTTTTGAAATCAATTCACATTTTTTTAAAATGAAGGCCAGTTTTCTGATGCTTCTAGTTTGCACATTCTATTTGCTAATTCCCTGCTCTAGAAAAGTTTTGCTTAATTGATATCACTTTTAAAAAAATGGAATTATGAATTATACAGTAAAAAAATATTAAGTCAACTCAAAAAGGCCAGTTATCACAATTGACAAAAGAGAAGTTAATATATCATCATATCAAAACTGATCACAACTTGCTCACATTGAAAATATTTTTTATGCAGAAAAGAAACAAAGAGAGAAAATGGCAGCATCTTTAGCAGTGGAAGTCGACAGGTGGGCAAAAAAAAATATACAGCTCCGTTGAATCAGTCAGCTTCTGGGTCCTCGTTATAAGAATGGTAGCCCCCGGGTAACTGGGCCCAAATCTGCGTCTCCCCTGATGCTAGAATTCCATACACAAGAGCTCCAATGCCATAGATGCATGCAGCTAAATAGAATACTATTTGCCAATCTCCAGAGGAATCCTGTGGATTAAATGGAACATATTTATAAAACACTGCAGACTATAATTACGGGTATATATATTTACAATAAACTGAAGTTTAATGGAACATATTTAACGAACCACTGCAGATTTAATATAAATTAAAACATATTTACAAGAAACTGCATTTACAAGAAACAGCCAGGGAGTATAGTTTTTATATAAAGAAAATACATAAAAAATTCTAAGGAAATTGGACTTTTGTGAAAGTTCTTATCCTTGTTTTCTGGCACTTATAAAGAGGTACAGATTGTTTTATTGCAGGTTCCCAGTACTGAACTTCAGTTGTATTACCAAATAATTTATGACTTTATGCATTCGCCACCTTCCTCATCCTAAATTCTAAGTGGTTTTTGAATGGTAAGTAGTTACATTTTCCTCATTAAAAAAATGTTATGCAGTTTAAATAAACAAAATGTATACAATCCCTTAATCATGATTTAGTAACTACTAAATACACAGAGTTTCATCCTTTAATCATGACATAGTAAATACTAAATACACCTAGTTTCATCCTTTAATCATGACACAGTAAATAAACTTTGTTTCATTGAATATTTTTGGAGGGGGTTTGGAGGACTCACACAAAGGTCAAATGGGAAGGTGTAACTTAGGTCTATATTACATGTAAATTCAGCTCTGTTTTGGACTCAAATTTCTCAAAGACTAGACTTGTATTAAAAGAACATCCTACCTCATTGGATACAATAACACTGGTCAGGCTCGGGCTGATAATTCCTGGCAAAGTGGCGAAGGTGTTGGACAAGCCCATCAGGATGCTGGCGAACTGCGGGGCAATGTCCAAGTGGTTGACACTGAAACCTGCCCAGGCAAAGCCCCCTATGCCCACAGCCACCGTCAGACAGGCAATTGCAGCCACCTTGGACATTAGATAGCCAGCGGCGATCATGAAAATAGCCTGCAGAGCGAAAGCTGGGGACACATAAATCAGGTTAGTGTTTCATTAAATTGACTTGTATATACTAAATATCTATTAAAGCAAAAAATAGTAATGTATCTAATCTTGCTATCTGTCCTGCTCCAGTGTACTGTGACAATTATATTTTGCCTGTACAATGAACCCTCGCTACTTTGCAGTTCGACATTCACAGATTCATGACTTTGCTGATTTTTTTCTTTATATATGAGAAAATATATTGTGGATTTTCCGGAAGTTTTAAAAATAGTCGCGATATATGAAGACCCCCAAAAATTTTTGCCTGTTTACTGTATGTACATACTGTAGATATCTGTACATTACTGTAAAGGGTAGTTTGTTAACAGTATGTAAATGGAGTGTTTTATAAGTCTGAATACCCGTTAAATTAATACTGTAAACATGGTGTCCCTACTTCACGGGTTTTCAGCTATTGCGGCCGGTCTCGGAACCTATCTACCGCGATAAACAAGGATTCACTTTATATAAAAGCTAACAACATACATTTGAATTACATTTTAATAGTTATGCATTGGAAAATAGTTTGTACCTCCACAGGTGAAGATCTTACGGACAACAACAGTTGGCACACTGAAGGTCGACCTCAGCACATCAGCGAAATATCCACCCATGAAGACAACGATGCCCATCACAAGGTACGGCAGAGCAGATAGAAAACCTCCCTGTCAATCATATATGTAGAGTTTGTGCAGTGAACACAATAGTTTACATACAGCTAATGCAATGGTTTACATATTGCCTGCTAACACAATAGTTGACATAAAGTTAACATAAGTATATTTTTACACAATAGTTTATGATTATTATTATTTATTCTTAACTAAAAAGAGGACATAAATAATGAGCTTCCAATAGGGCGTTTGCAATCAAGTGACAAAAAGCATGTGATTTGTGTTTACTTTGTGTAATGGTGTACAAGTAACAATGGCCGCTGTATTAATAAAGTTTCATATAGGCTCGAGCTTTTTTTAAATGATGTGTTGTGTTTTAAGTCTTATTAAGATTTAAGCTGTATTATGTATGTTAAATAAAATAGGCTATTTTATTATTATCATAGACATAGATCATAGACGATGTGAGCCTATTAGTGACTTGACTAGATAGCCTATTCACCAACACTATCACTTGACATCGTAGCTGCCCTACTTAGACATTAGCATAGCCTACAAAACATTAAAAGTGTAGGCCTATAAAGTGAAATTGAAAGTGTAAATAGGTCTAGCCGGCCCTAGCCTAATCACATTAATCAATTAATCTACAGTACTACTATTTACCTCCTTTTTTTTTAGTATGATAGCCAATATTCATATGTGAATTTGGCATGATAAGAAACTTCACCATGTGCCATATTTGTTCCTCAATTTACAAATGACGTCACTAAAAAACTTAAGCTCCGCCCATTGTGAACGCTCTATTGCTCCATGCACTGATCTATATACACATGGATGTGCAGTTCTTTAACTTAAAGTTGTTATGTGTGTATAGCATGTAATAATAGTTTTTATATTGTATTTGCAATTGTCTCACTAGTTCATGTAGAGTTATTTTTTTATATCTAACACTTTCTAGTACACCTTTTCTTTTGCATTCTGAAAACTTTGGGAAAATTCATTTTGTGTTTTCTGCACTAAAATTTATATAAAGCATGCATTGCTGCAGTTAGAGTAGTTGATTTTTGCTAGGCTACAAGGAAGCTATCTATTATTAACCAGTGAAGTTAAATTTTTATAATTGTACACAAGTTCAAGTATTGAATTCTTCTTTAAACATTCATCGATTGGCTTGAGTGTATTATTTCATAGTGAACAATATCCAAGACGGACGACAGAAGACTCGGATTTGTAACAGTGAAAAAAAAAAAAGTGGCAGATTTTTTTTCAACTTTACAATCTAATAATTTTGTTTATTTCAAAACTCCCCAGTAGTTAACAAAAATATTCCTATGAATGAATGTCTGTTGTGATGTAAAGACACATTTTCATTGTTCTATGTTTTTTTTTTCATCATTTTAAAACAGGAAGTATTCTCTTGAAAAAAGGACACCAAGTTGTATAGATGAGTGCTATACACCTGATCTGAAGCACCAAAAGTTCCACTACCTGTTGTGTAAGCACTGATCTGAAGCACCAAAAGTTCCACTACCTGTTGTGTAAGCACTGATCTGAAGCACCAAAAGTTCCACTACCTGTGTGTAAGCACTGATCTGAAGCACCAAAAGTTCCACTACCTGTGTGTAAGCACTGATCTGAAGCACCAAAAGTTCCACTACCTGTGTGTAAGCACTGATCTGAAGCACCAAAAGTTCCACTACCTGTGTGTAAGCACTGATCTGAAGCACCAAAAGTTCCACTACCTGTGTGTAAGCACTGCCAATTTCTGTACATCTAGAGATCTGTGGCTTATAGTTTATAGTAAAAAAATCTGTTGCACTTACCTCTTTGATGTGGAACTTCAAAACGTGGGTCATGAAAGTTGGCAGCTCTGTCAGCCAAGTGTAAAATCCCCAGTTCTCAACAAAGTGGGCCACGGCGATGGCCCAGACTGGAGCAGACTTGAGCATTTGCAGCCAAGGGGGGTGAACTCTCTGATCATTTCAAAAGTAAAAAAACAGCAATTTGAAACTTGTAATACACAGAATGTAATTTGGATAAAAGTTTCAAATAAGCAAGTATATTCTATCAACCTCATACCAATGCAGCATATAAATTGTAATTTATAATTGTAAGGAGAAGTAATACATAAAGAATAAAACTCTGTAATAGAAAACAATAAGTCTAAAAAAATATATAGAAAAAAAGAAAACTTTCTCATTCTGTATGAAATGACATATTCATATTAATTTCTTCTCACAGAGAAGGGGCATAGACTGAGTTCTTCCTCACAAAGAAGGGGCATGGACTGAGTTCTCCCCTGCATTACATTAATTTCTTCTCATGGAGAAGTGGCATGGACTGAGTTCTCCTGTGCATTACATTAATTTCGTATCTTTTCACAGAGAAGGGGCGGCATGGGCTGAGTTCTCCCACGCATTACATTAATTTCTTCTCATGGAGAAGGGGCATGGACTAAGTTCTCCCACGCATTACATTAATTTCTTCTCACAGAGAAGGGGCATGGGCTGAGTTCTCCCAGGCATTACATTAATTTCCTCTTATAGAGAAGGGGCATGGACTGAGTTCTCCCACGCATTACATTAATTTCTTCTCACAGAGAAGGGGCATGGACTGAGTTCTCCCACGCATTACATTAATTTCCTCTCATGGAGAAGGGGCATGGACTGAGTTCTCCCACGCATTACATTAATTTCCTCTCATGGAGAAGGGGCATGGACTGAGTTCTCCCACGCATTACATTAATTTCCTCTTATAGAGAAGGGGCATGGACTGAGTTCTCCCACGCATTACATTAATTTCCTCTTATAGAGAAGGGGCATGGACTGAGTTCTCCCACGCATTACATTAATTTCCTCTTATAGAGAAGGGGCATGGACTGAGTTCTCTGCAGCATTACCTTTGTTTGCTCCTCGTTATAGCCGAGTGAATTCTGAATGTAATCCAGTTCAGCGTTGGTGATCCCAGGGTGGCCCACGGGGCTCTCTGTGACGAGGATCACCCACAACAGGAACCAGATGACAGCGATCGAACCTGAACAGTGACAGAATCATTCTTTATTTTCCATAGAGCCTGGCACTGACAGAATCATTTTTTTTTTTATAAAAAAAAACTCCCAAAATTACAAGTCAAGTAATTACAATTGAAGTAAAAACTTGGATAATCCTAAGCTAAGGGTGCATCCTATTCAGCCGAGTGACCTATGCATGAGTATATCCAGTATTTTCTTCAGGTCTACTCCTCAACATAAATAAACATCCAACATTTATGTTCCTTATAGTTTATCCCAAATCATAACACAAAAAACAACAACATCAGTCTTACCAAAAACATAGAATATGGACTGCCATTCAGCTGTGCTTTCTGCCAGGGATCCGGAAATGACTAGGGCAAGAACTGTACCGATGTAAGAACCTGTAGATAAAACAGCAGTACAGCTGCACCAGTTTTTAACTCTTTCAGCTTTGGTGGTACTTATGAGCACCTTATCAGGTACACTTTTTTCCCTCAAGATTGCTAAAATTAACTATAACCCCTTAAATACCACGGATGTCACATCGCGTCATAATTTCCGTACACTTAAATACCAAGGATGTCACATTGGTGACATAAATAAATAAAGAAATGGTTAAAATAGGCAAAGTCAGCAAATATTTATATTAAAAACCTGCGGTAGTTAAAGGGTTAACTGCTATAAGTGAATGGGGTTAACAAACTGCTATTACTATAACAAAGGAAATAGTTTTTTTTATTTACAGAAATATTTTCTAAGGTCAAAAGAAGAAATACAGTGTAACTTCAGCATTGGATCAAGTTGATAGCCATACTTTTTATATATGCCTTCCCCTGTGGAGCAAATTAACAACCAATAGTCAGTGTAGTTCCACCAATTATACATTTAATGACCATTTACTACACAAGTACTCTTTCTTCCCAAGTGGCATCAGGGCATGGAAAGGGTTGCCTGAACAAGCCAGGAAAACAAGTACTGTAACATCATTTAAAACTCTAATAAAAATGCAGCTCTAGACTCAGACCGCGGATACGCGTTGGACGCAATAACCTCCTTTATGGAAGGAGAGTCTGTAATATGTAAGATTAGATAAACCAACCTGAAAATCCAAATGTTGCCAGTTTTGTTCTTTCATTAGGTGGAGCCCACTTGGACCAAATGGCGTGGATGGCTGGATATGCAACACCCTGGGAATAATCAACATTGTAAATGTATTTTAATGACTGCTTCACACTATAGTATCCTATAGTATAGTAACATTTTTATTATTTAAGGACTTCCTAAAAAACATATAAGAATTAAATCATTATGCTACTTGGGTAATAGACATTTTAAGTAGATAAGCAACAAGTTAGTGGCTTTTACTAAAATAATAATACAAACACATTAGTACTATTAGTGTGTTATATAGAATGTAGCTTACGACAGTTAACAATTTGCTCACCTCACAAAGACCTTCAATGACTCGACAGCCAATCAGAAGGTAGGGACTCCAGGAAGCCATCAATGGGGTGACCAATGTAAACAACGCCGTGAGAAAAATTCCTATACCAAAGACATATTTCCCACCAAAACGATGTGAGAGAAAACCTGGAGAATAAATATATCTTTTCTGTTGACTATTTTGTTTTGGGCAGTATTGTACTCATAAAATATAGACTACATACTACAAAAATCTCTAACAATTTTTTTTTAGATATTATTTCTAAAATGAAATTAACAAAAATACACGATGTTAGTAAAAATCAGATGTAACAGTATTTTTTTTTTTACCTCCGGGCAGTTGTGTAACAATGTATCCATAGAAAAAGCTGGCCAGGATTTGCCCGCGCATGTGGACTGACCAATCAAATTCTGGGCCCGAGACCTTGAAATTAGAAATTGAAAAGAGAAAAAAAACACATTGTCTTGGCAAATAATATGTAATGAAACCAATGGTGGCTGCTTTACATCGAAATGTGGGCAGAATAGCTGTAATGTGATTGGCCGGATACTAATGTGGGCAGAATAGCTGTAATGTGATTGGCCGGATACTAATGTGGGCAGAATAGCTGTAATGTGATTGGCCGGATACTAATGGTCAGATCTACTATTAATAGTGGTCACCTGACAAATGCAGCTATAGGATAGGGACATGCTGCAACCAATCAAAATAGCCACTGGGAAATGAAGAATTTTAGTCTCTCGTTAAGGTGATATCGAATGCAGCTATAGGATAGGGACATGCTGCAGCCACGGGGAAATGAAGAAGTTTAGTATCTCGTTAAGGTGATATCAAATGCAGCTATAGGATAGGGACATGCTGCAGCCACGGGGAAATGAAGAAGTTTAGTCTCTTGTTAAGGTGATATCAAATGCAGCTATAGGATAGGGACATGCTGCAGCCACGGGGAAATGAAGAAGTTTAGTTTAGTCTCTCATTAAGGTCATATATGCCAATGTTGAGGGGGCACCAAGGCAGAGCTGCAGCGCGTTCGTCTGGTGTTCTGAAGGTTCTGGGTTCAAATCCCGGTGAAGGCTAGGATTCGTTCCTGGGACTATAGGGTGTCTACTCAGCTCAGATGGGTACCTGACATTAGTTGGGGTAAAGTAAAGGCGACTGGGCATTGTGCTGGTCACACATCCCCTAGTATGCCTTGGTCACAGAAACTGATGAACGTTGCTTCACCATCCCTATGACCAATTTGGTCTGAAGAGTAGTTTACTTGTATGCCAATGTTTCAGCTAATCTATGCCTAATGGGACTCAATGTTAAGTTTCAGCCCTGGAGGTTTTCATTGCAATAAATAGTTAGTCCAATTTATAGTTTTTGGGTAGAAATTAAAGCACCCTTGTCCTTGTCAGACCAGTTCAGGTCCATCAGGCTCGTAAGGAGCCTTACCAATTTGATACACTACTTCATATGAGGGGATTGTGTGGTCACTTCTGATGCAATTTTAATATTAAAAACAAAATGAATGTATAAATGTAATCTAATTGGCTTATGGGGAAGAGGAAAGTGAGCAGACTTGAGCAGACTTGGAGGAGGTCGGTCTTACCAGGCCTCACATGGGCACAACTAAAAGGGAGCCGCCCAAGACCAAGACCGATGGAGAAGTGTTGTTGTGGCTCTACGCTCCTATGAGGATATACAGGATTAGGTCAAGTAAGGCTTTTACCTGTTCAAGAGTTCCGTTGACAATTGCAGTTCTATTGGATGTCATGGCAACAATGGCTACACTCAAATTGACTCTCAGAGCATACAGGTTAGCTATAAATGCATACATAGACAAATAATTTTAGAGCTATCAGATGCTATTTTTTTTTTGCTCTTATGAGAGCAACAAATTAGTAAACTATGTGGACTCTTTATACATTTTCCATTGCCAGTGACTTCTAAGTGTTTTACAAAAACTAATTCACAGTAACACAAAACAACTACTTTGAAGTTAAACAAAAAATCTAATTTAGACTTACACAAAAACTTATGTATTTAAAAAATTCATATTGCAGTCATCTACATATAATGGTACTACAAATCTTAGGTTAAATAAACAAATGTTTCATGTGGTCTACTAATTCTATTTCATTTTTTTTTCAAGTGATTTAGTGAATCTATATAAAATAAAAATTTATTGGTAGCTTTTTTTTTATCATTAGCAATTTTCGAACATTTAAAAAAGGATATACATGACCTTAATGGTGAAACTATAGATAAAATTATTTTAAAATCTTGCAATAAATATTTTAACAACAGTTTTTATGTTTTGAAGAAACAGAATCTTCCAGAGAAATTTATGAGAATGATAACCACAGGTGTTTGGTAAAGAAATTTGAGACTGTCAAAGATAAAAACATTTGCTTTTGAACTCTAACATGAGAGCGTGATAAGTTTGAAATTAAACTATGTGTTCTTGTGTGTTTCTAGCAAAATAGACATAAATGACATAAATGACATGTGACACATAGAAAACAGAGATAGAAGAAATAAGCTACACAGATAACACAGATCTTCAGATAGTTGAATCTTCAGATAGTTGAATCAATGGCAAAACAAATATATTAAAAAATATAGTCCAATCCACAATAATATAACCATGCTGGAAATCAAGGGATTTCAAAAAGAGGGTTTCTTTGCATAAAATTTGTATTAAAACAATCACTTAATTGATGACATTCATTGGTTGTTCCAGGCAGAACCAGTTGAATTTGCTAGAGCTGTTGTTTTTTCTTCGGTGCTGGTTCTTTTCAGAAACAGTAAACTGTTTCTGAGATAATGGGAACATTTTTGGAAAAAAAAATTTTTTAAATAACAACACTATATATTTTATAATAGAAACAAATTTTTTTTATTTATCCATTTAGAAGAAAAATGCAATTTAAAAAATTATAAGTGTGAAATGTTCTTATGCAATGAATTTTTTTCTCTGTCTTCTTAATATCAATAATAAAAAAACAGTAGTGTCCTAACTTTCTTCATTTAGTATGTTAATTACTAAATTAAATTAAAATAAATGTGTTTTTAATTCTAAACCCAAATCCACACATTTTTTTTTACTAAGCTTTAAATTGTTATGGTTATTACCCAAGGTTTGAAATAACCAATAATGATTTATAGATGAAATATTATTGATTTGTTTCCTTTGTTCAAAAACTTTGTTGAAAATTTTAATCTCATAATTGAAACCCAAACAGAGCTTCTGCAGAACTATGTTCCTTGGTTCCAGATTCACCAAGCCATATCCAAGTCTTTGAGTAAATACAGAATAGTTTTTTTCTTTATATTACAGTTTATAGAGAATGTCTATTTTGAATACATAATATACTTTATGCAGAATAACAATTTTATAAGTTTTTCACTGAAGCATATATAAGGATTGTCTAAAAAACTTTTTTTTGATTTGATGTAGCAGCTATATGACAGTGAGGTGAATGAAAGGTTAAGTTAACAAAAAAATCCCTTTAGAAAAAACAAAACACAACTTAAGTTATCAATGAAGTTTGCTGTACACAAGATCTGATTATATCTTTATGAACAGAAAGTCTGTAGGTCTATAAGTGAAACTAATAGCTTATTTTCACAGCACTGTTGTAATTAAGGGTTTTAGCAGAGAAAACAACAACAATCATCATAAAAGAGAAATAAAGACATAAATCTAATATGGAGACACAAAAAAAGACAACACAGAAAGAATTATTTTATCTTTTTTAAGCAGCACAAAAGAACTTCATAAAAATATCACAAACTAATAGAGCATGGTTTTGTTTTTAACTACATGACGTTATTTTTGTTTATGCTAAGATCAAATAAGACAAGAAAATACAACAAAACAGTAAACAATTTAGCCAGAGGTGGACAAACTATATTATAAACCTCTGCAGTTTACTGCAGGCAGACTTCCCAAGAAAATTCATTTAACTTAGCATCAACTTAAAATTATTTTTTTTTACTATGATTTTTAAATGCCTATCTAAATTGGGCCATCATGGTTTTAAAATACAACAAAACAGTAAACATTTTAGTCAGAGATATAAATAGGCATCCTCAGTTTACTGCAGGCAGTATCCCGTCGGACCATATTGATCCATAGGGCCGGTGAAGCAGCGTTCACCAGTTTCCGTGGCCACGGCATACTAGGTGATTGTGTGGCAAGCACTATGCACAGCCGCCTTTACTTTACCCCAGCTTAGGTCAGGTACCCACCAGAGCTGGGTAGATTCAGGGACACCCTCAAATCCTGGGAAAAAAATCCTAGCCTGCACCAGGATTCGAACCCAGGACCCCTGGATTGCCAGTCAAACGCGCTGCCGTTCGGCTACCGTGCCCATACAGCAGGCAGACTTCCCATGAAAATTCATTTAACTTAGCATCAACTTAAAAATTAACATGTTTTTTACTGTGATTTTTATTTATTTTTATTTTTAAATGCCTATCTAAATTGGGTCATCCTGGTTTTAAAATGTGTTACCCACCTCTACACAAAACATATACATCTATGAAAAAAGAGATATAAACAAACAAAAAATCAAATGAGGACATTTACCTGATGGAAGCATGACCAAAACTGAATCTTGTCAAGGGTTTACACATCGAGGTGACCACCAAACAAGAACAACAATAGATTTCAGCACAATATCAAAAAAAGTGTGAATGCACAGCCAAAACCTCACCAAACCCTAAAAACACCATGATGGCAATGACATAGCGCTTTGGTGGTAGGTACCAGGCGGAGGTGTGTGAGGCACTCTTCCCAGTGATGTCCAGCGATTCGTGGCTGAAAGCTGGGGCGTTGGGGGGCGGTGCATCTTCGGTGTACAGCTCCGTGGCCGCAGCCGATGCCAGTGGCTGATGCTCACTATCCATTCTCTTTATTTAAGAGGATCTAGGATTTAAAAAAAATGTCCAAGAAAATAAAGTACAAATTAAATTCATGTAACAAAAAATTACTTTAAAATCCTAACTTTAAAACAGCAAAAAGTAAAACAAAAATTTAAAGTAGTCCTGTTGGACCAAATTGATCCATAAAGGGCAGGTAAAGCAGTGTTCAGCAGTTTCCAAGGCCAAGGCATACTAAGTGATTGTGTGGCCAGCACAAAGCTCAGGCGACTTTACTTAGCCCCTACCAATGTCAAGTACTAATCATTTCAACCCAGGACCTTGAGTACGCCAACCAAACAAGCACTCACTCACCACTGTGCAAAAACTTCATTAAATTTGAGGTAAATGTAAACAAATGTACACATTATGACACATGTACACACAGTGTGCTTCGTCATTTTCATAACTGTTGTCAACATTTTTCTTATTTCACATTTCTAAAACACCGCTTCGATAGTCTCTGTCACAAGAAACTCAACAAACTTACAAAGCTGTTTTCTTCAACAATTAATTTTTTTATAAAATCTTTAGGTATGCCTACATGATTAAATAGTTTGTTATTAGGCCTACACAAGTCTCAGCATCTTTTGACCAAAAGCATTGCTGTGTGTTGAATTAAAATGTGTGAATGTGAATTCTTTGGTATATTTCTGTCTGATTATGAATAATGACAGATAAATTTATTTAAAATTGAATTTTTTTTTTGTTTGGATTAAAAATTTGTCTCATGATTATACCGGTAGGCCTACTGCATATTGCAGTAAATGCCGCACTGCAATGATTTCAATGTGATTTCATGCCACAGTTAACTGTGGCCCTACTTATTACCATATCATTTATCATTATCATGTTATATATGCAAGGGAAAATGGCCTATATATCGCCAACATATCTATATGACCTGGAGACAAAAGGTTGAAGCAGACACCAGACTTGTTCAGGAGTTGAAAGCATCAATTCATCAATGCCTGGCATGGAACCTGGGGGCTCTTGTTTGTGGCGGAAACAGGAGATGATAATAATATAGGCTATAACTATATTATTATATTAGGCCTATAGCCTATATATAAGTATATGTCAGCCTATACATTTTTCAATATTTTGTTAAATATACAAGTCAACATATTTTGAAATTTTGAATGAAAAGAAAAATAACTTCCTTTTCATTGAGTGATTTATAAGAGATTGTGATTGGCAAAGAAGTTGTAAAAGAATAAGACATAATAAGTTATTATAATTATAAGTAAGAAATGATTGTCTAAAATACACAGAAAAACAGTGGATGAGTGGAATGTTTTTTTGCTCCTGATCATTACTATCGCCTACGACATCTATTTGTAGCCTCTAATATATGTGTAAATAAAATCTTGAATTATATTAACATTGTATTAAAACTATCGGCGTCAGCCGGTGTCGTAATTTAACAACGCTGCCAGTGAGGCCACTGTGAGAGTCTGTGCCATCTGGACAACAAAATATAAATTATAAAAATGCTTGTTTTCTGGAAAATTTAATATAAGCAGCTAAATTTAAAAAAAAACAATCAGGACTAAAAAATCTATGAAATGGCCCTTTTATTAAGCAAAGTGTAACTTCAGCAAAGCACATTACCTAAATCCGTTTATAGCCTAGTAAATCAAGTTAAATTCAACAGGTTGTGAATGTTTATTATTATTATTGTCTGGTGAACTCTGGTATCCGGCCCACAAAATTTAGTAGTGTACGCTAACAACCGAAAACAACAAAGGGGCACATACGAAATAAAAATAAAAGTAGTTTAAAAAAAATGGTTTCTTGTTTTGTCATTGAGCAAGATATGCCAAGACAATTGTATAACTATTGGAATGGGGGGGGGGGGGGGGGGGGGGGGGAAGGGGACATATCTAAACTTTAAACAAAAAAAAATTCATTTTGTTACCAACCAAAGCGCCAAAGCTGTGTGGCAGTGGTGTGATACACGCGTTGTCCGGGGAAAAATTAAATAGGCCTTCTTATAAGCTACAGGGCTACAGATAAACTTATTTCAGAAACTACAATGAACAGAAAGATATTGGCTATAGTTATATCTAATAATTTTAAAAATATAATTATTTCTTTACTAAAAAAGTAAGATAGTAATTTAAAATAAATATTGTAATCTGGTTTAAAAATTAGCATGTCTTTTTATTTAACAAAAAGTTAGGACTATCCCTGACGGTCTCCGTGCCCTCTGGATGAGAATTTGCTGTCGATTCTCAACCCCCAAAAAGCAGAGGGTCCTGACAAAATCCCATGCCGTCTCCTCAAGGAATTGGCGCCCTTATTAACCCTTCTCTTTAATAAATCACTGCCCTAATAGCACACTACCTTCGGGCCAAAATCGGGAAGGGCTCGGCAAAAAGTTCGGGCGCATGTCGGCAGTGAGGTCCACCCCAGATGCCATTTTGCTAACTCGAAAGCGTCCGGGCAGAGCTCGGCTACAGATCGGAAATGATCGGCAACAGTAGCAAAACCAAATGTTTGCCGAACCGTATCTGCTTATAGCCGCCCCTCGCCGAACCTTAGATGCTTATAGCCGACCCTCACCCACAAGTGGCCCGAATTAGATTTATCATAAAATTAGCATGCATAATATTGTACCTTCAGAATTTCAAAACATAAAAGTAATAGACATACAGACACGTTGACATATAGTAATGAAAAAAGGTCAGAACAAAATATTGCAAGCAAATTTTTATTGAAAATTAAAAGCTTTTATTTCTTTATTTAGAAGTGCCTCTTTGGCATGTCTTCGTCTGCTACCATCTCAGTCTGCAGTGAAACCATCATCTGTTTGCTTTTATTAATTTCCTCCTCAGCTGCACTCTTGTGACATCTAACTGCATCTAAAAACAATTGTAAATGCATAAAAAATAACTTTCAAATAGTTAGGAGACTATCTTACTACATTTGATATACTGGTACTGTTGATATAATTTTTTCCCATAAGTTACCTAATAGGCCTACTGCAGATGCAAAGATTTGTAATATACCCTGTACTAAAGCTTTATAAAAATTAATGTTAATAGAGATATTTAATTTATTTTCGTTTTCTTTTAAAATCTTCAAACTTAGTAATTCTTGGCTGATAAATTCAAAGTATCAAGCAAAATTTAATGGGTGGACATCTGTATTTTACCCAAGTAATTAGTAAAATTATAAATTCCAGCGCAGCCACTTGGATTAAAACTGGGGACCTATGTATAGGCATCAAAATGCTATTCTGCCACAATGCCCAACTACTATTAATACTACATAGTAAGGTAATAAAAGAATAGGTCAGAAGGGTCATATGTAAACAATTGTAAATACTCACAGACTGTTACATCTTTTATACGGTACGTAAAGTCCGGAACTCTGTTTTGCCCCTACTCCCTGACCAACACATTGTTGCTGTTGGTGAAAACCTTTTCCATAGAGTTGAAAAAGAAAGCCTTTACAATGTCACCTCCAAGGAAACAATGAAGATTCACCTATGAAAGAGAAAAAACACATTGATAGATCATAATTTAATATCAAGAAGTTCTAGAATCACATGTAATAATATTTAAAAGCTTTCCTTTGAAAATAGAAAACAGAAAGTAATAAAAATTTATGTGAAATATATTTGATATAATAATTCAGTTCACACTACAAAATTGATTACTACAAATACTCAACAAAACAGGAAAAAAATATTTACACCTAGACAAATTAAAAGGACAATTAGATTAGAACAAAACTAAATCTAGGGAGAGTAAAAAAAAGACTAAAGCTATGTGATAGATTAATCAAGAATAGAAATACACATTTACACATATTTAAAAAACAGACACGTTGACAAGCATAGAGAAAACAACAGATTGACAAGTAGCCTATATACAAAAACATATAGGCCTACATGACAAATATTTTAAAAATATAGAGACAAAATTTAAATTGCACTCCTAATGGACGCTACCAAATTACCTTCCTTTACGGACTTACGTGTTGATGGAACTTTTTCTTATGAATTAATATTACGAATGAATACAATTATTTTATTAATTAGATTGTTCGAATACGGTAAATTATTATGTTTGGAACAATTTACTCTCTATGTGTTGTTATCAGTTTTTACCAACAAAAAAAAAAATACTATTGATGTCTAAGCCATTTTGAAATAAAGTCTGGGCCATAGGGAATAATTAGTAAAATAATGCTTGGGTTATGGGATAGAAGAAGATACAAGGTATACATAGCAGGAAAATCGGTTGGTACTGGAAAAGGTTAATATTTTATTTTTTGAGAATAAAATGTATTACATACACTGAGATGCACTAACTCCATATCCACAAGTACATGTTCCACTCTCTGTTCTAGCTATCAGTAAAAAAAAAAAAATATTTATAATGGCATTTATCAACAGTTCATACTGTAAAAATTAATTAATTCATTCATTAATTTATACAATTTTCCATATTAAATCCTAAAAGAATTTAAGCATTATAATTAAAATATACTTGGTAAGAATGGCAGGCTGTCTTTGATGGAGTAGGTGCTCTTAAATTTATTAAAATAAATTTACAAGCAATAAAAATACAACCATCAAGTTTAAAAATTGACATGCCTAGCGGAAAATCATAAAAATTATTAAATGCTAGTTAGCAAGTTTATATTATGAACTAAATAGAATGTCAGTAATAATTAAACACATTTTTCCATTCAACATTCAAAATCCGAAAAAATATATGGATACAAATTATTACTAGTAAGAATGCTATATTTTATTTTTTTATTTTATACAGACAAATTGGAAACTTAAAACAAATAATAGTTTAATAAATACGTTATCGTAAAATATAATTGAAATTAAGTGCATGTACTTACTAGGTTTATTCTAGTCAGTGTCTCATCTTCATCTGTGGAGGAATCAAATTGTCCTAAGAAGAAAAAATCAATACATTATCTTCATTACCAAAGAAAGTAACAAAAACAAATAATAAAACATCAAATTATTCTTATATCAATATCTGTTTAAAACATACCTTTGTCTTTTCCTTTGCCACATTGCTTCATCCTGCTGTCCCCAGCTCACTGAGCTGCTCAGTCACTTACTGGCCATGTCACAATAATCTATGAAAACAATACTTTTTTTTAGATTACTTGCTCAAATTTTAAAAAAAGCAGCAAAGAAAATATATTTAATGACTTAAATATTGCACAATTAATTACTTTTCCATAGATATAACTGATTATAATATAAGCTACCTGATTTAATACAGATCTATTTATATAATTCTGAACACTCTCATTCTCTTCCAGGTCATCTCTGGCTCAGCTTGATTCTTTGCAGCTTTTGTAATCTTTGTAGTGACCTTAACGTTGGCCATAATTTTAAACATTTAGGCCTACTTCAAGTAGGCCTACCTAGGAAGCTCTTACTTTGTGAGTCTTTGATAGCCATAGCATCTGCAAGGAAGAGACTAGAAAGAAAAAAATAGACATTAGTCTTAGTTGATTAGTAAACTAGGGTTGAAAATCCTTTTAATTAAGATTTCGATTGAATAGCTAGCAGTAAGCCTGTGCTGAATTAAATACAGTAATTTAAATCTAATAATTTAAAGTAGGCCTAAATTAATAATATGAACGACATGAAATCATTTAAAATTTTAAAAAAATAGTAATTCTATCTAGTCTAGAAGGAACGTATCTAAAATTAATATATTACTATTTTAACTAGGCCTATTTAATAGGCCTAACTCTTTTTAATTTACTATTTATTACTGAGACTTAGCCTCAACCTTAGGCCTATAGTTTGATTAATTTATAATATTATATATAATACAAATACAATATATATAATATATATATATGAAAAAGCTGAAACATATTCTTAGTTCAGTTCTAGCATGGGTATAGCGGTATAGCCATAGCCAGCAGTAAATCTAACACTACTTCATATTATTATAGTAATTCTAAATGTAAAAAATTACTAAAAAAATATATTTAATATTCCATCGAAATGATATCTTATTATCTTACATAAATTAAATTGTTTAGAAAATCAGACTTCTAACTTACTTAACTTACTATAATTTATTTATAAATTATTAGACTATATAGCCTAATTAATTTAATTATAAATTATAGACGTTAGTGTCGTTAGTAGACAGCGTGGTTTACAAAGAAAGTGACAATTTAAAAATTAATGCAGTATTGCAGCATGGCTTTTATTGAAAGTCAGTGGTGAAGTATTAATTATCGAGTCTATAAAACTATAATATTTAATATAGATCTATATTTACTGTATAGGCTTACCTTGTAAAGTGGCCCTTCGTCACGTTTAATGCGGACTAACCACTGTTTCTTAAGAATTTTTTCATCAATTGAAAAACTTGACTAACCTCGTTGTCGATTCAATATGGCAGTGTCTAGCGGTTTAAAATTAATTGCTTTTTTAATGTAGCCTATCTTCCATAATTTTTACAAATTCTAATAATACCGATAAAATATATTATAATTATATAATGAAATTATTATCTTTTAAATTCCTTATGTTACTTAATATTCGCATTCGTTTTTTTTTTCTTAAAAATAATTGAAAATAAATATAGGCTATATTTTTAACTTTAACATTTTCGGCTGCACATAATCGGTCCAAATGCGTTACGTAGGCTATAAAAAGCACGGAGGCGCAAAAAAAAGTGCCGAACTTTCTCAAATGCAAACCGAATGCAAAAAGCAATCGAAATCGGATGCCGCGCGTGCCGACCTGGCACCGACGAAAATCTAGCTCGGTCCGAAAACCATGTGCTATCAGGGTGGTCACTGGCGAAATTCCTACAATCTAGAAACACGCTCATGTGCAGCCAGTCTTCAAGAAAGGGGGACAGAAGCCAGCAAGCCAACTACAGGCCGATCTCACTGACTTTTGTGTGTTGCAAGCTTCTTGAACACATCGTCAGATCAGGGATCTCTAGCCGATTGAATAGGAACAACTTTATTACTAATATTACTGATGCCCAACACGGATTCAGAAAAAAAGAGGTCTTGCGAGTCCCAGCTCATCCCCACAGGTGACGATCTGGAAGCGGTAGTTGACAAGGCTGGCAAAATCGACACCATCCTACAAGATTTCCCCAAGGCCTTTGATAAGGTCCCTCTCCAGCGTCTCTTCCTCAAGCTGGATTAGTACGAAATAAGAGGTCAGTCCAAGAGATGGATTGAAAACTTCTTTTTCTGCCGCACCCAACGGGACGTCATTCGTCATAGAAGGTGAGAGCTCTTGCATTGGTCCGGTCATGTCTGGATTTCCTCGGGGCTCGGTGCTAGGGCCCACATTGTTCTTGGTCTTCATAAATGACCTGGTAGACGCCAGGCTCGACTTTTTACAGATGATACCATCCTGTATTCTCATAACGAGAGCCCAAGTGATGCATTATATCTACAGGACGACCTCAATAAGTTGGAGACCTGGGAATCAAAATGGCAAATGTCGTTCAACGTCGATAAGTGCAACCTCTCTCTATTTCAAGAAAGAGGACTAGAATCCCAACCAGCTATAGGCCTACCTTGCATGGTCACACTCTTGAGAGGGTATCGGATGCCAAGTACCTTGGAGTGCGTATCACAAAAAACTCCACTGGGGCAAACATGCCCAATTCATTGATGCCAAAGCAAACAGAGCCTGCGCCTTCGTCCATAGTGGACATATGGTACGCGTGCCACAGCTGGCACACAGAGCCAGTTCTGTGGGCACGCGAGCATTTACCAAAATTGTTATCATTGTCTGAAAGAACAGAAGGGATAGATATCAACAATGCTGTCATGGAAGCTTTTTGGGGCACAAAATATAAAACCAGAAAAAAGTACTGTTGTTTCAGTTACTAGTGACGGGGCACCTTGCATGGTGGGGGGCGCATCTGGTTTCATACTGTTAGAGAAGCAAAACACTCAGTCGTTTAGTTTCACTGTAATATACACCATATAAGCTCTTTGAGTCAGGGATAGCAGCAAGAAATTATATGATATCCTCAAAGATGTTACAAAATGGTCAATTACATCATGGCTTGTGACCTTAAATGTCTACAGTTTCATGCACTTCTTGGTGAGGGCAAGGCGCAGTAGGCCTACAATACTTTACTCATGTACAATAATGTCAGGTGGCTGAGCAGAGGACGAGTATTGGAGAGATCTGTGGCATGCTTGAAAGAAATTAGGCTGTTTATGAATCAAAGGGGGCAGGATTATCCACAGCTCACTGATATGGTCTGGCTTACCAATCTCAGTAGTTGTTTGTTTACAGATTTTACAGCACACTTCAATGAACTGAATAAAAATCTGCAAGATTCAGGGAAAAACCGCAGAAATAATGTTCTGTAAATCAGAACATAATTTGAAAGAAAACTGCAGGTTTTTGAAAGAGATCTACAAAGTAGGCAGCTGAAATATTTTCCAAATGTAAAAATACATTTACAAAATTCTATATAAAATTTACCGACAATCCTACAAGCAATCAGGAATTCTTCAAGGAAATTTCTAGCATTGTGACAGTTTCAAATGAGAATTTCAGTAATAGTTTTGTACAGTTGCGTAAGATGAGACAAATTTTTGTTTTCTTACTTCCCCAGATAAAGCCAAATTTGCAGAAGTTGATCTTTCCTGCTTATTGTGGTTAGATTTAGGAAATCTGGAAATGGAGCTATTGGATTTCAAGAAAGCTCTATCTGGTGTTACAAAAGTTTTATTTCCATAATTATATCGGTTCTATTATTATTAACTAAAGTTAAAAAGAAATAATCTTAAACCCGAAATGTTTCCGCGTTAGGAATAAAACATGTATATGTCTAGACACTACGTCATAGGATTAAAATACGTCATATGCACGAGGGTTGAATATCGTTAGTTTAGTTCTAGCTTGGGCGCTAATGTGTGAGGACTGTTTTTGACCACTTTCTTAAAGATAGGATTACGGCTTAGTACGATATAGAATCTCAACTGATTAAGTTTCATCATATAATATCATAATCATCGTATTCTGTGTTACTGTTATATTTATCATCTCAACTTGTTGGAATAAAATTGTGTTCAATCATTCAAACAGGATTGTGGATTTCCTCTATATTAAGGTACAGTTTATCTAAATCATTTCATACACAAAAGATTCACATTAAACGAGTAAAATAAACATCAAATCTAATTGAATAACATCAATAGAAATTCTTATACAACCTTGTGAGATCCAAGATGGATATGAATCAAAAGAATATATAATAATACATTACTAAAAATATCATCATACGTCAGTAGCTGATTTCGCACGTGACAAAAGATTGGGGGCTCGTCCGGGATCTAAAGTTTGTAGGTATAAGAAATTGAGAATATACAACTGTTTTAGTGAAAACGATTTACAACAAATATTTATTCAAATTCTGTCTACGTGGGAGGCACTGTCTGTGTTCGGACATACTGTTTTCAGCTTTGTACACAATCATCCTTAAAATTTATCTTCTACAAATATTAAGTGGTGTAAAAATATTTCAAAGGACTTTATAAAAGGCAAAGTTGAAATTTTTTCTCTTCTATTTACGTCATTAATATAAAAACATGGCGGAAGCTAATCTTACGTTGGAGCAATTAAATATTTTTGCTATCACGTCAGAACAGTTAAATAGCATGTCACTAACCCAGTTAAAAGAGATGGCAAATTCTCTGGGAATAGACATTACTGAAGTTACACCAGTAAGGAGTAAATTGATTCAAGATATTAAGGACTGTTTGAAAAGACATGGTAGAATGCTTGAAGAAAATATTATGAATAATGAAGAATCAGTGGTTCTCAGTGTATCAGAAACTCTGAAAACAGACATAAATAACCATGAATTTAAAACGAATGGAAATGAACTAAGTGCGGACATGAAATTCCAGTTAGAAATGAAGAAGTTAGAATTACAATTAGAGGGTAAAAGAATAGAAGCAGAGAAAGAGAAAGAGATAAGATTGGGGGAATTGGAAAAAGAAAGAATCGCTAGTAATGAAAGGATTGAATTGGCAAAGTTTCGTTCATCAACGCATACGATTCAGGAAACAAATAATGTGGAACTATATAAGTTTAAAAAGCATGTTCCAAGCATGGAGAACATAGAGATTGATGAGTTCTTTATGGTCTTCGAAAGAAACTCGATCGATTATAAATTTCCTGAAGATAAGAAAGCAGTACTTTTACGTTCAGCTCTAACAAAAGGCAAGGCTCTAGATGTTGTATTGAATTTGACTCCAGAGGAATGCAATGATTATGAACTAATAAAGAGCAGAGTACTATTGAGTTATGTTCTAACTCCAGAAAAGTATCGAAAGTTATATCGTGAGTACAAGAAGGAACCAGAAGTTTCACATGTTGACTTCCTGAGATTAGAGAAAAAGTATTTTGATCGATGGTTACGTTCTAAGAATGTGAATAAAGATTATGAAAAACTATATAATCTCATACTGATGGAGGATTTTACTGAGAAGATTCGCATTGATATAAAAGTTCATTTGGCTGATCGTGGTATTGAAATAGCAGAACAAGCAGCAGTTAAAGCCGATGAATACGTCATTATTCACCCGCATAGCCATTATTTTCAAAATGACAGAACAAGTTTGAGGACTCAAAACAGTAATACAGAGAGGAAGTTAAGATCGACAGAGGATAAAAGTAAACAAAAAGCCGATAAACAAGAGAATTCAAGTTTTGTACAAAAGAGAATTACCTGTACATTCTGTAAGAAAGATGGACAGATAAAAGAGAATTGTTGGAGTCTACATAAAGAGAAAAGACCCATTAAAAACAAGAACAACGTGGTTTTATCACACATCGCCGTACAAACTGAAACTCACATAAATAAAACTGCCCACAAAAGAATTAAAGCTGATAGAAAGACATCTGATGTTAGTCATGAGGAGATGGCGAAACACGCATGTCCAAGTTGCTCAAAGTCGGAAAAAGTCTTTGAAATGAAGACCGAGGCTATTGAACATTCTAGTTTCAACTCCAAAGGGAGTGTGACAGATGAGCAATCAGTAAATAAAACGTTTACTTATGGAGGCAGTAGTGTAGCAAGAAACTCAGTAGGCAGAGAACTACCCGAATGCATGCTATCGGATGTTAGCGAGGGCTATGTGTCACCTATAGATAATCAAGCTAGAGAACGGAAGATTAAAATTCTACGTGACTCCGGTGCTGATATATCTCTACTGTTGAAGAATACTGTACCAACGTCGAAATTGACTCATACAGGCCAGTATGCCTTAATCAGTACTATGGCTGGGACACTTACGGCACCGTTACATCGTATACAGTTGAAGTGTAATTACTTCACTGGATCTGTTATTGTTGGGATAGTGAAGAAATTTCCCTACAGAGGCATTTCATTACTTTTAGGAAGTGACATTGCCAAAAATCAGGTACATCCTGTACTTAAAGAACCCAAAGACTCTGTTCAGTGTAAGAATACTGAAAATTCAGTATGCGTTATCACCAGAGCTATGGAGAAACAACAGATGACTGATGAATCGACAAAGAAACCAGAACCAACACCAGAGATTGACTTACAAGCAACCTTCATGGCGGATGTTCTAGGTGGTCACTCAAGTCATACTGATCAAAATAATTTGTCGCCTAGACAACTACTCATTCTTGCTCAAGGCAAAGATCCAGAGATCGGGAAACTAAAAGAAGAAGCAAAGAATGAAGGAGAATTAGAAACAATGGCCGCAGGTTATTACCTGAGGGACGAGTTGTTGATGAGGAAATGGAGAGGGAAATAAAACGACGATGAAACATGCAGCGAAGTACATCAAATCGTGGTACCCAATGTTTACCGCAAGGACATACTACATATGGCCCATGATTCACCGTATGCTGGTCACCTAGGGATACAGAAAACCTTCGACAGGATTCTTCCATATTTCTTCTGGCCTGGCCTACGTCGTGACGTCACATCGTTTTGCAGATCATGTCATGTCTGCCAGATGGTCGGCAAACCGAATCAGACCATTCCGGTAGCTCCTCT
Source organism: Anisus vortex (assembly GCA_949126835.1). NCBI lineage: Eukaryota > Metazoa > Mollusca > Gastropoda > Planorbidae > Anisus > Anisus vortex. Next base: position 29,147,866 of record OX421503.1, on the reverse strand, counting down.
ACGACCCATACCAGCATTCTCAGAACCCTTCAGTCACATCAATATAGACTGCGTCGGTCCGTTGCCTAAAACTAAGGCTGGCCACCAGTATCTGTTCACTATAATGTGTTCGGCAACGAGAATTCCAGAGGCTATTCCTCTACGTAGCATCAATGCCGACAAAATCTCTGATGCACTTATCGGATTCTTCACCCGATATGGTCTTCCGAAAACCGTGCAGTCAGATCAAGGTTCAAATTTCACATCGAAGTTATTTCGCCAAGTCTTAGAACGGCTGGGTATTCGTCATGCAGTATCGAGTGCATATCATCCACAGAGTCAAGGCGCACTGGAACGATACCACCAAACATTGAAAAATATGCTCCGTACTTTCTGTTTCGATCATAACGACGACTGGGATCGTGGTATTCCCTTCGCACTCTTCGCAACCAGAGAGGCTGTACAAGAATCTCTTGGTTTCAGTCCCTTTGAACTGGTATTCGGACACACAGTTCGTGGACCACTAAAGCTGTTACAAGAGACATGGTTATCATCCACTGAAGACACTGGTCTACTGACATACGTGGAAAATTTTAAAAATAGACTGTATAATGCATTAAAAGTTGTCAGATCTAATCTTTTGCAGGCACAAGACAAGATGAAGGTCTATTATGACGTCAACGCAAGAACCCGTATCTTCCAACCTGGTGATAAAGTTCTCATGCTGACGCCACTGTCTGGTTAACCGCTGAGTGCTAAGTTTACAGGACCCTACGAGGTTATGGCTAAGCTTAGTGAGGTTAACTATCTTTTAAAGACCCCTGATAGACGGACATCGCAACGAGTGTGCCATATCAATATGTTGAAACCATACATTACCAGAGAAGAACAAAAAGTTGTTGCCTCGGTAAACACTGTTATTAAAGTCGGGAATAATTCACCCGAAATTGAGCGTGAAGTTGCAGAAAGCAAACTGCAAAATACAAATGCTCTGAAAAACCTAAATGAAAAATTGGCACATTTACCTGATTGCGAACAATCCGCTATCAAAGGTCTAATTAATGAAAATATTCATTTATTTGGAGATGTACCTAGTAGAACTAGTGTAGTTAAACATGATGTCATTCTAAATGAAAATACTAAAGCTATTAAACAACATCCATACAGGTCAAATCCTATCCAGTTAGAATGCATCCGTAAAGAGGTTCGCTACATGCTTGACAATGACATTATTACACCTAGTGGTAGTGACTGGTCTTCCCCTTGCGTATTGGTACCTAAAGCCGACGGATCCATGAGGTTTTGTGTGGACTACCGTAAGGTAAACAAAGTGACAAAAACTGATTCCTATCCAATACCGAGAATTGACGATCTAATAGATCAAGTGAGTAATGCTAAGTTTGTGACGAAGATTGACCTATTAACGGCGTATTTTCAGATTCCACTGACTGAGAGGGCTCAGGAGATATCATCGTTTGTAACCCCTGATGGACTGTACAAATTTAAGGTCATGCCCTTTGGTATGGTTAATGCACCCTCTACTTTTCAACGGTTAATAAATACCATTACTCAGGACATTCCTAAATGTCATGCATACCTCGATGATATTGTTGTCTTTAGTGACGATTTTAAATCTCATTTAGATCAACTGCATTTGTTATTTACGAAATTGACTCATGCTAATCTCACCATTAACTTGACTAAGAGTCAGTTCTGCCATGCAACCATCGAGTATCTAGGTCACATAGTGGGAAATGGTTTGGTAAAACCACTAAATGCAAAGGTGAAGGCTATTCGTGAGTTCCCTGTTCCTGAAACCTGTAAACAACTCCGCAGTTTTCTCGGGATGGCGGGGTACTACCGTCGGTTCTGTCAAAACTTCTCAACCATTGCATGTCCATTAACTAATCTATTAAAGAAGAATTGCACTTTCAAATGGTCTAATGAATGCCACCAGGCCTTTGATAAATTAAAAGATGTTCTTTCTGAGGCACCTGTATTAGTAACACCCAATTACAGTAAACCCTTTAAAATTACCGATGACGCGTGTGATACAGGGATGGGAGCGGTCATTTCTCAAAAGGGTGATGATTCACTGGAACACCCGATTAGTTTTTACTCTCAAAAATTTGATAAGCATCAAAGAAACTATAGTGTGATAGAAAAAGAACTTTTAGGATTAATCCTAGCATTGAAACATTTTGATTTTTATATCAATGGTTCTCCATATCCAATTGATATTTTAACTGATCATAACCCTTTAGTTTTTCTTTCCAGGGTTAAACAGAACCAAAGAATTATTCGCTGGAGCTTATTCCTCCAAGCATATAATTTAAATGTGGTATATTTACCAGGTAAACAAAATGTGGTCGCTGACACGTTGTCGCGCATATAACTGGTGAACCAGAAGATAAAAGTCAGTTTCTCATGAAATGTTTTCTTTTATGTCATTCATTGTATTGATTAACATATATATTATTGTAAATATGACAATAAATAAACTATGTTTTGAATTATTACACTATGAAACATTACAGAACAAAACTTCAAATTCTACTAGAAACAATCATACGTTGTAGGGTAAAAGGTAACTATTGCATACATCAATTGCACACACACCGGTATTTAACTTGAATACATCCACACTTGTGTTTGTTCAATTGATTATTGATGTGTTTTGCAAATTGTTTGTTTTCTATGTCGTCATGTTATAATTTGGATGTCTTATTTTATGCTATGTAAAAGCTAAATCAGCTGAGATTATCACATTTTTAAATATTCTTGATGTCATAATTTAGACATCATAATACTATAATAACTGAAAATCATTAGTTAATGATACTATGAGCGGTTATAAATAAATTAAACTTTCTAAAGAATTATCTATCAATTATTAATCGGTTCTACTTATTTGGGTAATTCATATCAATTCTATGGGAATTGGTTATTGGTGGTAATAGTTTTATGGTCAACGTTGTACACACAATAATCATAATTGTAAATATTAATTGATAAATAAATGTTTAATTAATAATCATTGATAAGATAATGTGATAAGGGATTCCATAATAGCGACTTTGTTATTAAGGGGATATATAATATATGGTTCATTTTAATCTTAAAAAGATTGTCTAATAGTAAATTAAATCTTACGAATAGTTTGGGAATTCGGTTCATTTTATGGGTACTCTACAAAGAATTCCATACTTAACACTGTCTGTAATTCCTTTGTGTCTAAAGGGGGGGCGAGTGTTACAAAAGTTTTATTTCCATAATTATATTGGTTCTATTATTATTAACTAAAGTTAAAAAGAAATAATCTTAAACCCGAAATGTTTCCGCGTTAGGAATAAAACATGTATATGTCTAGACACTACGTCATAGGATTAAAATACGTCATATGCACGAGGGTTGAATATCGTTAGTTTAGTTCTAGCTTGGGCGCTAATGTGTGAGGACTGTTTTTGACCACTTTCTTAAAGATAGGATTACGGCTTAGTACGATATAGAAGAATCTCAACTGATTAAGTTTCATCATATAATATCATAATCATCGTATTCTGTGTTACTGTTATATTTATCATCTCAACTTGTTGGAATAAAATTGTGTTCAATCATTCAAACAGGATTGTGGATTTCCTCTATATTAAGGTACAGTTTATCTAAATCATTTCATACACAAAAGATTCACATTAAACGAGTAAAATAAACATCAAATCTAATTGAATAACATCAATAGAAATTCTTATACAACCTTGTGAGATCCAAGATGGATATGAATCAAAAGAATATATAATAATACATTACTAAAAATATCATCATACGTCAGTAGCTGATTTCGCACGTGACACTGGAAATATGCATTCTATTATCTGCGTGAAACACTGTCTTGAGAGTGTGTAAGGATGGCAAAGGACAGCACAGTTAGTAGCTTTGATGATGAAATCCTTAAAGTGTGAAATTCTCTGCCAAATAATTTCAAGTCGATGAAAGCACTTGGGATTGCACTTCTTACTTTGTTTGGGTCATCTTTTGCTTGTGAGCAACTTTAAATTATAGCAAATCTGATACCAGAAACAGACTGACAGATGACCTGCGTGCTGCATGCGTCGCTCTTAAAGTTACGGAATAGGAGCCAAGGCTTGTCAAATTATCAGCATGCACACAACAACAAAAATCACATTAACTATGTAATAACTGTAATTGTGTAATTGTAGCATATTAATATTTTTTTCATTTACTACAGTTAATTGTTTTATATAAAAGACTGTTTGTATCATTCAATTTAATTTGTTATAATTTTTGGACAAAAGATGTTAATTAGTTGGGACAACAGTGTGAGCTGTTTTTTTTTCTAAAGTAAAATCTCAGTATTTTGTTTTCATTGCTGTATTGGCACGTTCAAAGGAATAAGTTGTCTTGTATTGCATTTTGGGCACGCGGCCTCAAAAAGGTTCGCCATCACTGCTCTAGGCTCATTATCGTGTTTGCTCGCCCGTATACCGGCAATATCTCCCGGTAGCACAAATCCTATACTATAGGCACCAGTCATCCAGGCACCTGAAGGGTCTTTGAGACGGGTTAGCAACGTCTTTTCTGCCTCCCCACCGGGGCCACAATGTGAGCAATGGATAGCGGAACAAACAGAGCCGCTGCTGGAGCTGTCCCCCTATGTGTTCATCCGCTGGTGTAATCTTAAGGTGATCGTATTGGCGTTTTACACACTTCGCCAACCCTGAGGCACATGGGTACAGAAGTGTAGCACAGATACCGAATTAAAAAGTCTCCTAAGAACCCGGACGAGCCGAAGCTCTTATGTCCAGGTTTCAGTTCCAGTTCCAGGGCGTAACGCTTAGGTTTGAGCATAGCTCCAACCACCACACGAAAGGCGAAGGCGTGGCGTGCCGTGTAACAGGGAAGGACTCCGCAGGTCAGCGACCGTTCACTGCGGTTCCCCGAAGGATCATTATCGTGGTGGCTCACACGTATTCCTGCACTGTCACCCGGTAGCACAAATCCTATACCTTAGGCACAGGCATCCAGGCACCGGGTGGTTTTCGAGACGGGATTGCAGCGTCCATTGCTACCTCCCCACCGAGACCCAGTGGCCTTTCGGCAGTGCAATGAATCTCGGACCCGCTGCGGGGGCTTCCCCCATGCGTTCGCCCGCCGGTGTATTCTTAATGGGAATGTATCGGCGGTTTTCACACTACGCCAGTCTTTGAGGCACATGGGTACAGAAGTGTAGCACAGATACCAGACTTGTCGTCCAGGTAACGGGCTTGGATCTTCGCGCACATTTCTTCCTCTCCGATGAGCCTTGGTGGCTTTCGCATGTGCAATTATTCTCGTCCCCCATGTGTTAGCCCATCGGTGGTTTAACATTTCGCCAACTTTGATGCCCACAGTGCCCTCACATAAGGGAGGGCAGAGGAGGCGTATGCCCAGGGGCGACACTTCTGGGGGGGGGGGGCAAAAATAACCTTGGGGGGGGGGGGGGCAAATATAACCTAAGTTCATACCAGAAATTTTAGGAGAGTTGAATGGGAAATAAAATTTGAAACACAAATTGTGAACAAAAAGGAATAATGAAAAAAGATAGTAGAAGTTAACTTCTAGACTCTAATTATTTATTTACATTCAAATTGTTTTATACAAATGTTTCACTTTTAATAGGCTCAAAAATGTTTCATAAAAGATTGGCTCATCTAGAATATTCTTAACAAAAAATTGCATATTACATTTTTTTAATCATATTTTATATGCAATGTAAGAAGTTATCGTCTTATATTTTATAGACGCTTCCTTCTAGATCTATATACATACGATTATTGCGTCCTACGCTTAGTCCAATCTTGGTTACGTTTAATTAAAGTTGCAACAAAAAAAGTGGACGAAGCTTCACAAGTTCAATTGTGCCTTCATTGCATCATGCGTTATATCAGTGATCAGGTGGCCCCTTGTTGGAAGCCCTTAAGAGATTAATTTAGGGTCGCATTCTCGACAGAGAAGTGGGGTTTCAAGTCAAAGTCTGGCTTAAGATGTTACGATGCGTTGCTAGTTTAACAAGTATAACGCTAGGCAGGCTTATGTCAGTCAAACTTTGACAGACTTTGCGAACCGTATTCTTTTTGTGAATTTCAGAAGCAGCATTTCCACATTTTTTCGTCAAATATTCACGTGTAAGCTGTTCATTGGTATGAGAGGGTGCAATATCGAGGTTATACACTACTCACATCTTTTAAAGCACCAATCCTAGATTATTAATTATTGTTAGAGAAGTTTTAGCGGTTTTCTTTTGTATTCTTCTATTTAAATTTGGGCATTTTATAAGTGTGGCATGGGCTATAACTCTATAACAGACATATTATATGTTACACATTTTCTTTGTTTTAGTACTTTCTAGATCTAGTCCTTTTAAACAATGTTATTTCATTAATTTTAGACTGTAATTCTATAGAGGCAATTTTACGCACCATACACAATAATATAGAAATTAAATACATAAGCATTTCCACACTTTCTATTATTTTTTCTCCGATTCGATGTAAATGTTCGGTGGTTAGAGTACCCAGTCTTAACGCTTCACTGCCTTTGATTAAAATTTTCAAATTCCCTACACCTATAAACAAAGAATAAAAAATACTAAAAGTATTGAATGTTTTATAATTGAAGGAAATTCCAATTTAACCAACTTTCTTTCGATCTTTGATAAAAGACTCGTTGAAAGTGTAATTTTAAATAAACTATGTGAATTCCCCGACAAATTAGCATAATGATATAAACTCGTCCCTTCCACCAATCGGCAAACGCACAGCCCTCGGTGTGTGAACTATATGATGTGACGTCACAGAGACATTTTGTGAAAGAAAATTAGTTGAACAGCAGTATACTGTGTTATCGGTGCCTTTTACTTTCTTACGCGATTAAATTGGATTATAGCATCACCAAAATGAAGCTTTGTGGCTTTGTTGGTGTTTTCTTGGCTTTACTTCAGGTATGTGTGTAGTAGTAATGTTATTGCTCTTCATTCTTCATATTTAAACTCGAAAAGGCAACGACGCCAACTATACAAAAACACACTCAATAAAAAGTGCTAGTACAATAATATATGTAGGAAAAGTCTACGATCACGTCACTAGGACTAACTAGAAGTTCAGCATGGCTTGTTACAGTCTCTATGGCAGTGTATGTCTCGGTCAAAATGAAATGTAGCATATATCCTATCGATGGCGGCATTAACTGTCTTTGTGATAATCTAATAATCTGGCATTAAATATTGTTAAAAAGATTTAATTATGCACAATTATTTAGGCCTATTATTTAGGTAATTTTATTGGTTCACTGCTGAGAAAAAAATCGTGTAACATGTGACTAACATGTCATTTCTCTTTTTGAAGTTATATTAAATTTTAATGTGGATGTGGGAATGAAGGCCTAATTTAAATAGTTTAAAATAGGCTTGCATTTTTTGCCTTTAGCCTTAGGTTAGGCCACCGTTAGGCTTAGGGCTTAGGGCCAAGTGTCATAGTGACTCATAGACTCATAAGTCATAAGTTACTCATAACTCATAGGTAGGCATAGTGGCATAGCCCTAACTCCCAACATTAAACTTATTTAAACATTATCAATAATCATCCAACTGACATTATATTCAAATATTTAGATATATAATTTATATACCTCTAATTTTAGTATATTAATAGGTAGGCCTATAGGCGGCTATAGGCCTATATATTAATTATTAGTAGCCTAATTAAAAAATCAAACAAAACATTAGGATTCATAAAAAGGAACTTTTACAAATGTAATAAGAATATAAAACTAAAATGCTATCTCACATTAGTTAGGCCTATACTAATATATATGCAGCATCTGTATGGGACCCATCAACTAAGGAAAACATAAAAAAATGAGAACAAATGCAAAAAAGAGCTGCAAGGTTGATAACTACTAATAACTAGTGAATATTCCCAATTAACAAGAGTAACACCATTAGTAAAATCACTAAACCTAGAAACACTAGAGGACAGAAGGGCAAAGAGTAAAGTAGTAATAATACATAAGGCATTAAACTCTAATTTAGAAATAGCCTTCAACACAATAACAACCTGTTGCATAGCTCAGATAAACATAAAGACAAAAACACTTTCCTTGTCCCTTATGCGAGAACAAATGCATATAAGTACTCTTTCTTCCCGAGTGGCATTGGGGCATGGAATGGATTGCCTGAACAAACCAGGAAAACCAATAACTTAACATCATTTAAAACATTAGGCCTAATAAAAATGCAAGACTAGACTCGGACCACGGATGAGCGCAGGACGCAATAATCTTTATAGAAGGAGCATCTGTAATGTATAAGATAAGATATATATATATATATATAATATTGTATAGTTTTATATTAACTTATAGGCCTAGAAAGTAAAAGTTATATAAAAAGTGAATAGGCCTGCTTGTAACTGTAATACTAGTAACTAGTAGTCAGAGTAGTAGATTAAACTAAGTCTTATTTAATAAAAGACTTTTGGGTACTGGCTGGCATCATCATCATAGTTGTCATAGTCAGTAGTATAGGCCTACACTAGTTTTACTGGTCACTAGACCTATTTCATTGTAAACTACTTTATTAGGTTTGGCCGTTGGGCCTACTAGTATACCAAACAACAGGCATAATTGGCATATTTACTTAAAACTTAAAAGGATTTAGAACTGAGTCATTGTTATAATTTTATTTCATCAGGCATGGAACGGTTTGCCTGAACTGATCGTGACAACCAATACTCTAATTCCATTTTTAGCAGAAGTCCGTCAGCCTGCCTAAACCCTTTCATGAATTGGCTCATAAGATTCGCTCAATGAATATAAAACTATGGTTCATTCTTTATGAGAAGTATGGGGGCGCGGTGACCAAGCGCAATTCGGCAGGCGTTCCTGAGGTCCTGGGTTCAAATCCTGGTGGAGGCTAGGATTTGTTTCTGGGTCTGGAGGGTGTCTCTGAGTCTACCCATCTCAGACGGATACCTGACATTAGTTGGGGTAAAGTAAAGGTGTTTGGGCAGTGTACTGGCCAAACAATACCCTAGATTGCAGTGGCCACAGAAACTGGTGAGATCTGCTTCACTGGCACTATGGCATATTTACTTTTTTCATATCAGTAGCACATATTTTAGTTAATAATGGACATTGCTTATATCTCCAAAACCTTTTTTTTTTTTATTAGTATGTGATCTATACAAGGGTATTGGCTCTCCTCTTTTTATTCCCCCCCCCCTCCCCCCGACACAACAATTAATCAAAATTTCTGTTTGTATCCAACTGTGTTTAACATTAAGTAAATGTAACCAGCAGATTGCAGTGTGGGGGAGTATATATTCCAACATTTTGCAAAAGTTATCCTACTGTAGCATATACTGCTGCAAGGGATAGTTAATAGTTTATGGCCTGTTCCACCCCCAACAATCAGACTTTCTTATATTATAATGTCCTGTGCCCATTCACATCATCCATCATTGTATATATGACACAGTTTAATCTTCTTTATAGAAGGAACGTCACTAATGTATAAGATATAAGACATCTCCTTTATAAATACTCTCTTTAACCTCTCTTCTTTGTCCCTTGCCCATTTAGATAATGTTGAAATGAGCTAAAAGTAGGGTTGAAAGGAGCTAAAAGTAGGGTTGAAAGGAGCTAAAAGTAGGGTTGAAATGAGCTAAAAGTAGGGTTGAAATGAGCTAAAAGTAGGGTTGAAATGAGCTAAAAGTAGAGTTGAAAGGAGCTAATAGTAGGGTTGAAATGAACTAATAGTAGGGTTGAAATGGGAAAATAAAAAGGGTGGGCTATGACAAGCTGAGCGATGTTCCAATGGTGGTCCAAAGATAATGTTTTTATAGGGTCCTGGAGATATATATACACATGCAAATCCAATTTATATATATATATATATCTCTTTGAGGCACAGTGAAAAATATTATAATGATGGTTTGCACACAGTATTTCTTCATACAGGGTTTTATATAGGATGAGAACATTTGGGTAAATTGAATATATGATTGTTTGGGAAAACTGTCTAGGTTTGGGAAGGAAAACTGTCTAGGTTTGGGAAGGAAAACTGTCTAGGTTTGGGAAAACTGTCTAGGTTTGGGAAGGAAAACTGTCTAGGTTTGGGAAGGAAAACTGTCTAGGTTTGGGAAGGAAAACTGTCTAGGTTTGGGAAAACTGTCTAGGTTTGGGAAGGAAAACTGTCAAGGTTTGGGAAGGAAAACTGTCTAGGTTTGGGAAAACTGCCTAGGTTTGGGAAAGTTTGCGAATTTTAGAAATGGACAAAGCAGTGTAAAAAAATCTTTATTTTACATGTGAAAAGGTTTTATTATAACTATGTGTTTAAGTTATGGAGTCTAAAAGGCCCATCATGTATTTTTTTTTCGAAACAATTTTGAATTTTTTATATCTTTGGACAATATCATTCAATATGTATATTAAAAAACAATACCAGACATTAGGATATTTCATATATATAGGCATATACCATTGCAGATTGGTTTGTGAATTTAGTGTAAAGTTTGTGAATTTTAAACTTGTCTTCAACTAAAAACCCTGCCATATGTGAAATTTTTTAATCTAAAACTAAAAATATACATTTACCTATTAATTATTTTAATGTCATTAATGACTTTTCCTATATTTAGTTCATTTAGCCTACTTATAATAAAAAAACTATCAAAGCAGTCTTTATTTTATATATAGTATTTATATCTTTATTAAAAATAAATATATATATATATATAAACAAATATTAAATAAATAACCGTAGATTCTCTCAAGGTAAATATGTTTCTATTTTTGTATATAAAACTATTCCGTTTGAAAAGAGGTATGACTAATCCAGACAAAGAGGATTAGAAATTAGGTAGTTTAAAAAAACAAAAACTTTGAAATGCTATATTGATAAAAAACAACAACAAATGACACATACATATAATCTTTACAACAAACACAACAAGCAGCATTCTATTGTAATTTCTTGTCATTATTGTGCACAGCAGCTATAGTGCAAACTTTAAAAAATAGTTTTTATGCACAGGATTGGCAGGCATTTTTGGACACAATGCCTGACCTACATTTACAAAGACCTACACACATTCCATTCATAGCCAGTTTTTTTAGTGTGACTAGTCTTATGAAATAAGACTCAATTGATGTGCTTTTTTTTTCTCCACACCTAAATGTAAACAGTACACTTTTTAACAGACAAAACAATATGATATATGTGATTACTACATAATAGTACAGTTCCTTTCTTAAATTCTTTTTTATAACATATTCACTGCTATAAAAATTCTTGAACTCATTCAATTTCATCTAATTAAAAAGTGTATGTTTTAGAATTATTTTATATTATTTTTAATTAAGAAATAAAAACTACCAAGTTTTATGGCTGCCATTTCCCCTTTTTGGACCAAGTTCCATAATTTTTTCTTTCTTCCTTTTATTATTGTACCTGCAAACTTTCAATTCTACTGTATCCAGTGAGAAATAAAGTGGGTCACTTGTCCAAGGTCACCATGGCTTGTTAGGATAGTGTGTGTGCAATTACTGCAGTGTTGGCTTCTAGATTCGATCAAATAGGGTGGCGTTGATTGAGAAAAATATAATTGTTCTCTTTATTTTTTATTTATTGAAGAAAAGCAAGCCCTCGAATTTGTTTCATAACTTTATTTAATTACATTTTTAATGTTTATTGTTTGATACAATATAGCAGAATTTCATTAAAGCATGTCTGTGACCCTCCGTAGGGCTATGAAAGCAAAAGTACCAGGTGGCAAAAAAAAAAGTTCATGATGCTAGACCTAAAACAGTATATAATTTACATGTGTCTTATATATTAAAGACACTCCTTCTATAAAGAAGATTATTTTGTCCTATGCTCATCCGAGCTCTGAGGCTAGTCTTGCATTTTTACTAGTGTTTTAAATGATGTTAAGCTACTGGTTTTCCTGGTTTGTTCAGGTAACCCATCCCATGCCTGGACGCCACTTGGGAAGAAAAGAGTACTTGTTTGCATTTGTTCTTGCATTAGGGATAAGGAAAGTGTCTTTGTCCTTAAGTTTATCTAATCATTGCAACAGGTTGTTATTGTGTTGTATTTCTATTTCTACTTTACTCTTTGCACTTCTGTCCTCTATTGTTTCTAGGGTTAGTGAATAACTATTGGTGTTATAAATTCATTTATGACATAGCATAGTTCAGGAAATAAAAATGTTAGTGGGACATGAAGCGGAAGTTTAAAAATAACCGGGTCACAATAAAAAGCAAAGTTTTGGAAATGCTGCTCTAGAGGACTGTATTTGTCTCCTTAAAGCATTAACTTTCACACATTTAATTGTCATTTGTGTACATTTTATTGTGTTTTGAGCCCTGCACTTGTCATGATTTTTTTGGCCATTTAAAAGCCTATTAAAATTTCACGCCTAGACCAGGCTTTTTTTTTTTCTAAGTGTTAAAATCATTATCTTAATGGCTACATGTGTGTGCAGTTTCTGGTCAATAAGCCAGTGTAGTTTACACCAAAAGGAGTAAGAAGTTTTGACATTAAAATTTAATCAATAGGCAGAGGTGAGAAAATCTCAGATACTTAACTGCATGACAAGTTTGATAAAGTTTAAAAAAAATTCTGTATATGATGTGACTGTAAAGTAAAGTAGTAAAGTACCCGTCGGATTAAATTGATCCTAGGGCTGGTGAAGCAGCGTTCACCAGTTTCTGTGGCCATGGCATTCAAGGGGATGTGTGGCCAGCACAATGCCCATCTGCTTTTACTTTACCCCAACCAATGTCAGGTACCCATCAGTGCAGGGTAGACTCAGGGGCCCCCCGTCCTGGAAAAACATCCTAGCCTTTGATTCGAACTCAGGACCTTCTGTATGCCAGCTGAAAGTGCTGCCGCTTGGACACTGTGCCCTCTGTATTCAGTAAAGGTTGGAAACCTTCTTCTGACTTCCGTATTTCCCTTTTTGGATAAGAACCTCCCAGTCTTGTCTTTCTTATAAACCCGACAGTCTTCAGAAGATTTTCTTTGGCGCACCAGTCTTTCCCGCAGGAGGACACTTTTCATTCAAAAAATATTTGTTTATATTTTTAATCAGCACTCTATTTATTATTAATGTCTTCTGCACCATTCTTAACATGCGTATCTCTTTATCAAATCACATACAATTCATCCTGTTCTATTTTAGATTCTTATAGAGAACAATTTGCTACGTCCAAAACGTATGAAAACCGAAGCAATTATTTTCATATAAAAATGTAAAATCTAATTAAATCATTCTTGGCACTTTGAAATACATACACCAAAAATAATTTTGTTTTAGAAAATATAGTATTTAATACAAATGTAATATTATAAGAAAATGATATTATATAAAAATATATAAGACTAGTGAGTGGCTTACTAAATGGACAAAAACATTTTTACAGAAATCAATTTTATGTCACAATTTAGTATCTTTAGATGGGCTTGATGGGCTTGTCATATTTTCTATCAAATCTATTAAATTACATAAAGCTTGTTTCAAGGTTGTGGTGGTAACCAATATAAACAAAAAAAGTGACTTAGCACTTTTTGAAATTGGGTTACTCAAATGAACTTGTAACACAGTGCCTACCTTTTCCATGACTGTTCTCTGTGTATGTATCTTGAGTAAGGGTAATTCCCCTACTTGATGGTCTTAGTTTTGGTATTTATTACCACTAGGAACAACAAAAACATATCCTTTTGTTGAAAATTTGACAAAAACTGAAAATTAATTGAAACAAATGTTACACTGTATATTTAATTGTCTGGAACTTGTTTCTAAAATCATTCCTAGATAGTGTGAAATATTTGTGCCGCTTCCCCCCCCCCCCCCCTATCCTAAATAAAACTCCTATAGACTGTCTCCCCTTCCCCCATCCCAACACAGACAGTGTTAAACATAGAATCTTGTTCATTCAATCACTCAAGGGAAATAAATAAGAATAATTAATAAATTTAACCTATTTGTTCTCTCCTTTTGGTTTAGGTTTCATTAGCTGCCACCCTTGAAGACAAATATGAGCCTATGGTTGCATTCATCTGTGAGAGGCCGGCAATGCACCGTGGAGTGAATGGATGGCTTCCTGACAAATCTACAGGCTGTTTGGACACAATGGAAGATATCCTGGCTTATTGCAAAACTGTGAGTTCCCCCTTTTTTATGTTTTAAAATTTAAGGATGCTAAAAAAAAAAGTGGAAATCTGATTTTGGGTTTCAACTCTGAAAATCTTCAAAACAGATTACATGAGGTGGGCCACGATTGATTCCATGTTCTCAAGAAAAATATTAAAAAAACTATATCAAATTCCCACAAAACAATTCATTAAATGCCTCATAGGCACTAAAAAAGTCTTATATAGGCCTGTTGTTGTTTTGTTTTAAAATCCCAACTATCACTATTGCAATAAACGAAATTCTTCGGGGGCATCCTTATGATGTACAGACTTGAGAGACGGAAGAACTGTGTTTTCTCTGCTGATGCTGAACATTCTTGTCAGTATCTGGGCTCTTATATTATTTTATATTATTTATATTTAAAAAAGATCATATTGATTTGTGCTACATGAAAAATCCAATGATCTTTATTATTATAAGTCTAAATGTTTAAATTCATTGTTATATTGAGCAGCATTTTGACTCCTCTTTAACCATTATTGTTTCAAAGATTTTACATTGTTCTAATTGAAATTTTGGCCTCATTCATACACATATAAGAATTTGTCATCTATTTTTTAGAGACCAATCTATAATTAAAATCAGTCGGTCACTTCGATAATGAACCATTGACATTATTTTCCACCCAAACAAAAGGAACACAAAAAGGACATGTCAAATGTTGTTTCCATAAATCAATATATTTGATTAAATTTTAACTATGTAAGTGGAAAATAAATTTATAATTTAGTAATAAATTATATATTTATAATAAACAAAGATTGATCTAATTTGTTTTTTATGGCCAAAAATCGCTTTTGTAAAAGAACAAAACAATGTTAACATCCCTAGCTGATATCTTATCAAGATTGACTTATTGGAATATGTTCAGTGCCTAGCTTAGATATTCTCTGATTGACAGATCGGTAGCTATGGGCTTGTACTATGAGGAATATTAAACATGACTTTTATTTCATCTTTTCTTTTAGATGTACCCTGACCACAACATCACAAATGTAGTGGAAGCATCATACTTAGTGACCATTAATGACTGGCCATTGGGTAAATCTGACCGCCAGCATTCACACAGGGTTCGTCCATTTCGATGTTTAGGTAAGATCAACACAGTGTTTAATCGTCACCAGTCTCTTATATATTATTGCAATATACATATAGATATGTTACTGCAACTTTCTCAGCTTGTTAAATTATAATCATCAAAGCAACCATTGATTTCTTGTAAAATTTACGGAGTTGCCATCTGATTCTCATGGGACAATTATTTGTTTTTTAAATCCCAGTTGGAGGCTTCCAGTCGGATGCTCTGCTGGTACCGCAGCATTGTGAGTTCGATCACCGCCACGACCAGCACGAGTGCGAAGGGTTCTCACATTGGAATTCTGTAGCCGATGCAGCCTGCAGCAAAAAGGGCATGCACCTGGAGAGTTTCGGCATGCTATTGAACTGCAAGCTTGGGAAGTTCAGCGGAGTGGAATATGTCTGCTGCCCTACAGAGAGTGAGTACTCATAGTCGCTACTTAGAATACCCGGGGCATTGTTTCTTGTAAAAAAAAATGTTGAAAACCATTTTTATTCCTCGCCAGTTCTGACTGATTCCAGTAGATATTGGTCAGTTAGTTGTTTTTATTTTTAAGTTTGGGAAAGGTTTGGTAAAATTTTGGGAATGTCTAAAAAGATTTTAGAATAGAATACTAGAAACAGAACCAGGAGCAGGAAAACCCTGTAGACCCTGTTTTATTGCTGTTTATTTTGATTCTTTTCAATCAGGAAATTAATTAACTAGAATGCCCTGGGCTCAGCTCCTGAGTTTAAAAAGAAACATTTGTATGAGGTTGGGGTTATGGGCAAGGGAGATTAATTGTGCTGAGACAGGATGAGAAGATTACTTGCATGCAATTTTCTCTTGGTATACAAAAAAGGTTTTTTGCTGCTGCTCCCATTATCTCATTTCTCACCTGTGGTCCTGAGACATTGGCCTTTTTTATGTTTCTTTTTTTTTTTTTTTTACTACAAATCATTTCCTTGAGATATACCTGGTCTCACCTTTCTTCCTCCCCACCCCTTCACAGTCTTGCTCTCACAGTTTGTGTTCTCATGATCTCAGTCTGGGCACCTTCCCCCCCCCCCACTCCTTCCTTCCCTTATGACATTTGTGAAGGTGGTAATGTGGATGTATTTTTCATTGTCCCCCTGGGGCAGGGGTAGGGGGGGGGAGGGCTGGGGAGAGGTGAAAATAAATATAAGCATATTGAATGTGATGTGGCAAGGAGATATTTTGTATGATTTATCTAGGCATACCTGGATATATACAATGGTTAGGCATACTGATGTAGATTATATGAATAATGTTGGCAAACATGAAACTATAAACTACCTTGGCCTTAAAGAACTTATAAACAATGATGGTATTTTACGTGTGGCTTTTATCAGACCTTTTATAATATTGATTTCCATCTTGAATTTGTTTTTTAAAAGCCTTTGTCCATTGTCAAACATTGTTGATATAAAATTATATGCTTAATTTATATATTTTACATTCATACCGATTCGTACCTTTTAAACGGAAAGTTATTGTGTTGAATGGTCTCCCATCACTTGAGTTCAGTATTGGATTTTCGAAAAGTGTTGTTAATTAAATTGATGTTTTTTTTTTCCTGACTAAATAAAAGAAAAAAACATTCAAAAGTTTGTGGCTATTTTAAAAGAGAAGAAATGTTGAGCCATGTCAAGTGCTCAGAGACTACGGTCAAAGTTTGTGGCTATTTTAAAAGAGAAGAAATGTTGAGCCATGTCAAGTGCTCAGAGACTACGGTCAAAGTTTGTGGCTATTTTAAAAGAGAAGAAATGTTGAGCCATGTCAAGTGCTCAGAGACTACGGTCAAAGTTTGTGGCTATTTTAAAAGAGAAGAAATGTTGAGCCATGTCAAGTGCTCAGAGACTACGGTCAAAGTTTGTGGCTATTTTAAAAGAGAAGAAATGTTGAGCCATGTCAAGTGCTCAGAGACTACGGTCATATGAGCTGTGAGAGTTTAGGAAAACTGACCAACAATTTTGGGAATGCTTGTGAATTTTGCTAAAATGTACATATGATGTGAAAAATTAAGTCTTTTAGATCTTGAAAAAATAGTGATTAACTTATTAGTTTAAATTAATTAAAAAAATCATGTTTTGATGAACCCTGTTTCTAGTTCTTCTAAAAACTCTTCTTCCATATATTCTAAAAATGATATATCCAGTTATATACAGTTCATCTCCGATTTCTGTTTCTTCTTACCCCACTTTCCCCCAGTTTTCTAAAAAAAACCTTTAAAAACTGTTTGCAGTTCTACCCAAAAGCCCCATTGTGAAACCAACAAGATAGTACCATTTTCCCCACTGTGCATGTAAAACTTATGATTACTGTACTCAAGAATATTGAAATAACAACACTACCCATTAAGCCCACAGTTACTACGCGTTTGATTGGCTGAAGTAAAAGGTCAGCGGGCTGGAAGTGGGAGGGGTGCTGGTGGTGGGGAGTAATTGAAAGGGAGAGAATTTCATGGCTAAACTGGGGTTATCCGGAGAAAAACAAAACACCATTTATTCTGTGCATAATTTGACGCATACTATTATATGGTCTTTACAGCAAACACATATGTAATCTGCAAGTAGCATTCCCTCCCTCCAGCAAAATGGCATTCTCTCACAATATCTAACAACATCAAAAATCTAACAACACCAGACAACCAAGCCTTAAAAAAAGTCATAGATAGGTGGTGGTGTGTATGTGTGTATACAGTTAGCTGTGTATCTGTGTGTACTATGATAAGTCACCAAGTTATGAAAGTGCAATGCAAAATACATTTCCAACATGACTTTATTAAATTGTTGCTCTAAACAAATACATTTACTTGCAAAAAATAAATAACAATCCCTTTCATATTATGTTGGTCTATGGGGCAAATGGAGCAGTGTTAGCCAGTAACCGTGGGGGATTGTGTGGCCAGCACAAGGCCCAGCCCCCTTTTACCATTTCCCCAACAAATGTTAAAAGTACCCATCAGAGCTGGAGAAAAACAATCCCTGGTGTTAACCTGGGTTCGAACCCATGACAACTTGAGCTCCTTGCCACTAGACCACATTTGCCACATTACTTTCAGTGCGTGAGATAGCAGCGAACATGCCAACACACACAATAACTGTTTATAACTGCTCCCTCTTCACACTATAGGCAGGCTCATAGTGTGACAGTGCCCCCCCCCCCCCAAACCTTCCTCCCCCATCACAAACAAAATTGTAATTATTTTACGAAAGCACTAGATCTAGAATCTAGACATTATTAAAGAGATCGTGTTTTTTAATGAGTTGGCTGGAAAAAATTTTCTCTTTCCACTGGCATCTCAGACCAGTGCAGCGTTTAATAGATTATTGGGTTTTGGGGGGACGAGAGAAGATGGGGGGAGGCGTTGTTTAATCGAGACATAGAAGGCAGCATTTGTGTGTGTCTGTGTGTAACTGTGAGTGTGTGTGCAAGCATTGATCTGACGCCATCCACTGTCCACACAGTTTTACTCTTTCTCCCATCATTTATGTCCACACACTTTTTTTTTTGTCATTAAGGCAAGTATGCTGCGTTGTTGGTGTGGGCCCGGAGGAAACACCCACCACAAGCTAAAAGTGGTGTCGTTGCCGTTGTTGCTGTTGTTTGTCCTCCCCCCCACCCCCACACTACCCTATTTGCTGTCCTTGTGTGTTTCAAAGTATTTGTGCGTGTTTATACATAACAGTATCCGGGGGTTAAAATGATATGCTCTTAAAAGAGCAACATTTCTGTAGGTAATGTTACCCCCCCCCCCTTTCTCAGTTTTATTTCATCGAATTCCTATTATAGTCAACTTGGTATTTTAAAACTAAAGCTGTAAGTATGAACAGTAAGCGTGTTTTAAGACCTTGAAATTAAAATTTCATCTCTTCTCACTGCCCTTCCCAACACACACACTGTCACATATTAGCATGTTTAACGTCTGAGCCCACAGACTGAGTCAGAAGAAGTAAAAATACAAATACCCGATAATGACTCACACAGTATAGATCGGTGTGTTTAGGTTTTGTCAATAAGATAATATGAATTGAATGTCTAATTGTGTAAAGCGAAACACGCAACAGACTCTTGGAAAGTTCCAAAAGAAAATACCTGGGTACTTTACATTATGAATATTATTCGAAGCATATTCCACACAATTTTACGGTTTTTTCAACACCGGGTTGGGTAGCCGTTCGACTGGCGATCCGAAGGTCGTGGGTTCGAATCCTGGTGGAGGCTAGGATTGTTTCCCCCAGGACTTGAGGGTGACCCAGCTCTGGTGGGTACCTGATATTAGTTGGGGGGTAAAGTAAAGGCGGCTGGGCATTGCGCTGGCCACACATTCCCTAGTATGCCGTAGCCACAGAAACTGGTGAACGCTGCTTCACCAGCCCTATGATCAGTTCGGTCCGAAGGGTACTTTACTAGTCAACACTGGCTTATATCTAATATCACGACATTGTACGATCACCTTTAAAAAAAAAAGATAACTGTAAATAAGTAAACTCTTGCGTTTTCACTCCTTGACCCCCATTGCGTCTTGACACCCAACATACAAATAAAATGCGACAAAGCCTTTTTTTAAAAATGCATTTGTAGAGTGTGAAAACGAGGGGTGTTAAAATAATGTTGAAATGGAGTTAACTTTCCGAAACACACACATATATTCTTAATGGGCTGCTCCACTGGAGGGACTTGTTTCCAGTGGAATGTCCATTATGTTAGCACAGTGTTAGTGAATGGGTACAGAGTCTGTTTGAACAACGTTTTGAGTGTGTTCAATTAAAAGACACGGCCCCTCATCCGACGTTCCTTTGCCCCACGCTTTTATAAAAAAAATGGAAATGTATTCTTTTAAATATACATGTATAAGTTCATAGTTTTAATTTTAAGACCAATAGATTCAAAGCACGACCTTGAAGACATTGTATTTCTACATAGACTAGTTTTAAATCAGTGTTTTCAAATTTGTGTGTATGTAGACATCCGGTTATTTTGTATACTTCTATTTTTGAGCTCTTTTAACATGTTTTTATTGCCAATACTTGCCTGGAACTGGAAGAAATATACACACCAGAATTGAATCCCCCTCACAAGTTTTATCAAATAATTTAGCAACGCAAGGGTTCATACAGATTGGCAAAGTTTTTTTCAGAAATGGTGAAAAAGTATTTGATTTTTCAAGTGAGTAAAATTTTGGGAAAAGTTTGACCAAGGTATTGAAAGAAATCTAAGTCATATTAAATGTTTTAGCTTTGTTGGTGTTTTGTGGGACATTGTTCGGAGATTGTCTTTAGGAATTTTGTTTCAGAACCGCCAAGGTTTTCAGTATAAGGGGGGAAAGTAGCTGTCACACACTCTCACTTTACTTGGGCTGTGTGTGTGTGTGTACATTTTCTAATGGGCGTCTGACATTTTGATTCGTCAGGGATAAACTATGCTTTTACGTTTCAATGACTGTTGCAAAGGGAGACAAAAAAAAAGAAATGAACTCCTACGTCGTATTTGCAGTGAATTTGCACCAATGAACAATATTTATTTGCCACATAGTACATAGGTACAATAAAGGCATAGTCAAAAACATAAGAAAATTATAGCATTTGTGAATTATAGAGTCACTTGTTTCTGCGTGTTTCTGTTCTTGTGCTGGCTACTCTGCTGAACTAAATAGAAGTATTGTGTGTCGATAGTATTTTGTTTTTTTATATATTATACAAGCTACATTGCCCGGCGTTGCCCGGGTGAAAAAAAAAACGACTGTCTGGGGTGCAGATAACAAATTTATAAACTACACTTACTGAATACGGTTACTTTTAGGAAAGTAAATAAATATTGTAATAGGGTAAAAAAAAAATAGTCAAATATTTTTATTTAACAAAATCTATATTGCCTATAGATTTACAATGTCTTTTGTTTTTAAAAGTTTGAAAAATTAATTGTCGAAAAAAAAAGTATAGTTTAACTGGAGAATCGAACCCTGGTCGCCCGCATAGCAGTCCACTACGTTTACCACTGAGCTATCGAAGACACAGGTCCGATGTGAAAAATTATTAGACGGTATATTGGGCTAGGCCTAGATAGGTCAGTGACACACGTGTTTTCAAATTGACCAATGGGGATCCTCGCGGGGCTTAACACTGTCTTTTTATATATATAGATTACTGTGTCTGTTACAGCCTGTCTAGTTCATTGTGTCTGTCTGTCTACATCTTTATTTTGGCGTATGACCAACTTTTGATATTCCAGGTATATTTTTGTTTAAACGTTAATTATGCTTTATTAAAACCCGTACTAAGGCGACTTGTTCATGCCAAGCAAAATGCAAAAAAATTACCACCAAGCAAAAACCAATTGTATTAGTTGGTAATAACGGCCACGCGTATTGTAGTGAATTACCACAGCATTAGAACAAGTCGGGAAAAAAAAAATGCTGATTCTTCTGTTCATATAGGGAAAACACGGAGCTATTGGGTTACAGCTTTTATCAGTGCAGAACTAAAAAGAAAGTGATTTTGTTTCCCCCCCCCTTCCCCCCCCCCCCCCCCCGCAACCCACTCCCTTTCTCACCTTTACTTGATTGGCGTTCCCCAAAAACTGTAAGGCTGTAATGTTAATTAACGTCTGGTAACGGGGCAACCGTGGCCTATCGGGTTCTCTGGAGATTTCCCTCGCTTGAAGTCGCAACAGAAGAAAACATACACACACAAACAACTCGTTAAAAAAAGGGAATGCCCGCTGATTGTTAGACTTGCGCTATTGATTGGGGGGGGGGGGATCTCCCTCTCCTCCCCGCCCCCCCCCCTCCACCCCCGTTCACAACATCAACAGTAATAGAACATCTGTTATTTGTGGATCGCAGATAATTCCCACATCATGTAAACCGAAACAGTTATTTCCCATAGATTATTATGGCCAGCTCTCGGTGTTTCTATTTGAAGTTACTTTTGGTTTAATTTTAGTTTCTGTGTTGATCTGTTTCGTGACTGTTGTTGTTGCATAATATACACTATACAGCGGCATACGTAAAGTAAATCCCATCGGACGGTGAAGCAGCGTTCACCAGTTTCTGTGGCCACGGCATACTCGGGGACTGTGTGGCCAGCGCCATGCACAGCCTCCTCTATTCGGACCCAGCCGATGCCAGGCCACCCATCGGAGTTAGATAGACTCAGGGACACCCTCCAGACCCGGAAACAAATCCTAGCCTTCACAAGGATTCGAACCAAAGACCCTCGGTACGTCTATCGAACTCGCTGCCGATCGACCAACGTGCCCCATATACAACGGCATGGGGCTCCCTTTTTACCACCAGAGCGTGGACTGTTTTGTGTGTCCGGGGGATGGGGGAGGAGAGACATAACTCTAACCCATTTTCCGACGCCTGTTGGCTTTTTATTGGCCATTTCCTCCAGGGCATCCCGCTTTATTGTCTGTATGTAGTGTCTCGAGACACTAAACTGAAAAATGGCAGTTTTGGGGTTAGGGTGTCGCTAAACGAACGGGACACGATTGTTGTCATTCCCAAAGTCTTTAGGTTCGAATCCATGTTAAAACGCCAGGTTGTTGTCTACACGTACAATACCTCGATGAGTAGATTACCTGGCTTTTCAGTTATGGGGAAGTAAAAGTGGCAGCGTTCTGGCGACGCAATCCCTTTCTGGCCACTAAAACTGGGTGATCAAAGGATCAACATGTTATTAAAATGATACTGCAGTATCATAAAGCTAGACTCAACACTCGCGGTTTTTTCGTAATTGTTTATTACCGCTTGATGACGTGTGTTTAGTTTTGCAAAGGAAACCTACCGTACCATAGTGCAGGGGTCGGCAACATAAGCCACGCGTTTTGCCAAACTTGGCACGCAGATTGATTTTTAGTGGCATGCGAGAGATCTCCAAGAATATTGTTAATGCATGTGAAAGCAACGTATGTCAGCATAATTAGTGGGTTGCTGCATTGCCAACTACATGTGAATCACACTGGAGGTCGACTGTTTTAGTTCAGGAATGTTTGTATGCAAAGCTCTCATCATTGGACTTGCGATCTGTGATTGAATCTATTGTTAAGATAGTCAATTGTTTAGTTTCCCAAGTCTCTTATAAAAGAAAGTCATACGGAGTATAGGTAAAGTCTTGGATATATTATTTTCTTGTCTGGATGCACTTAAGATGTATCTTAATGGAACAAAAAAATTCGTTATTGAATGAGGAGAACTGACTGTTAAAGCCGTTGTTTCTGAATGACATGGTAACACGTTTCAGTGAGTTAAACATCCATTTACACTTTACAAGACAGGCTCCAAAAGCACTTGAAATGTTGTGCCACTGGAATGGATTTGCATTGAAACTGGACATATCTTTCCGTGAAATCAATTTCAAAGCATTTTACTTTTTCCCTAATATAAGGCAAATTAAGATAGATGAGCATTTTCAGAAGTACACTAGTTTTATTAAAACAATTAACTCGTTTGGCATCCATCACTAGCATCACATTTAAAGAATTTAATTGAAGGGAGATAATTAACCCGTTTTCTTTATATTAATATTTCTCATATGTTTCTTTTTTGTTTCTTTAAAAAAAAAAGCTTACAATTTATAACTCTAAAATGATCAAATTACACAAGATAGTTGAAAATTATATAAATATTTTATGACTAAAGAATGTCTAAGTACATTTTTAAACATTACAATAACTACACAGTTTGTATGATTACTACGTATCTCTTCCGCCAGTAGTAAGTCGATTCTATAAGGTGGACTAAGATAATATGTTAGCGTAAACTCAGTTATTCTGAGATCAAACAATAAAGACTTTACTTTAAAGCTATTACTAGAATAGTATCTTGACAACTAAATTTAAATGTTGATAACTATTAATGTGTAAGTTTAGTAATGAAATTGTGTTTTAGCTATGAATGGAGATGATAATAACAAAAAGGCAAATTTTATATATTAAATATAAAACGCTTTAATGATTTTCTCTATTATGCTACTTTTCTTTTGGTCTTGGTCTTGCTACGGCATTAAATAAATTGTCTTATAAAAATAATATAGTTGATCAGTTTGACTTTCACGCTGTTGGCACGCTGAATGATTCAAAAATCCTAGTTTAAGCACATTATAAGCAAAAGGTTGCCGACCGCTGCCCTGTGTTCCTTTCACTGTTTTACTTGTAATTCCAGTAATCGCTCATTTGCGTGGCTGGAGTTGCTCCGTATAATGCTTTCTTTATATATCGCCGTGTATCCCTCCTGTCCATTCAAGGGAATCAATAGGACTTGTATAACTTGAACGTGGATGACTTTCTCGGTACATTTTTTGTCCGGTTTTATTTCTTTTGCTGCCTCTTGTTTTGTTGGGTTGCTGGTACATTGAGTTATTTTTAGCTTTTACTTGGACATTGGCCGAAAGTGGATGTATCCGGCTGGGGGGAGGGAAAGGGGGGGGGGCGGAGGCGCGACACAGCGCTGTAACACGCAGTGAGTAAATGTGTCTGCTGTTGAGTCATTTGTTGCAGCGCCACATATTGAAAAATCCCCCCTCCCCATTCGCGTGTTTCCACCTTGCCCTTTGGTGTAGACTTATTTTGTTTCCCTTGTTATATTATATTCCTCTTTTAGCCTGTCCACTCATGATCATACAATGCTATATTTCAACTATGTGTGTGAGTGTGTGTGTGTGTGCAATTACAGGATCACAATCTGTTGCAACGTTTTGAGTGCTGGAAGTCCACGGAGTCACCAGAGATACTGTAGTGTCCTCTATAGGCCTACCCTTGGTCACCCCCCCCCCCAACCACAGCGTATCCCTTCTATGCTTAAAGGACACATTTAGACTTTAGACCAATCGGTATCCCTTATTATATTTAATAGTTTATCTATAAAATACGAATTTCAGGACCTTGAAGTGTTCGGGTGGCTATGCGGAAGGTCGCATGTTGTCATGAAATTTTACTCTGTTAAAAGAAGAGATAATTCTAGTAGATTCGTCTTGGTGTGAGTTTGAATTATCTATAACACACGTGATTCCCTCTTACGCGCATTTGAGTTAATAAGACGCTAATTAAATCTATCACGTGCTAAAGAGGATACATCCTTCCATTTATGCTTGCTGTGTAATAACAGTGAGAGAAGTGATAGAGAAAAAAAAAATGGTGGCAGCGGTGGGATTCGAACCCGCGCCTCGTTACATACACTCGTGCGTCGATGTCTATTTTTTTTGTGTTTGTTGTAAATTGTACCCACTTGTGTGAGATATACTATTGCTAGCGACCCCCCCCCCCCCCCGAGCCGTCAGCTGGTTTGTTCTTTACGCAGGGTATTTAAAGACAAGAACCTCCTCCTGGTTCTAACACAACCTGTCATCGTTATCACGTGTTGCTGTCAATGTTTAGCCAATCGTTGCCATTTCCACATCCCCCGACTTAGAATCCCATTCGGCTCATGGAACCTTTGCGTCATAAGCAATCGCGGAAAGACGTACATATCCCGTATTCTCTTCAAGACTCCGCCCGGAACCGTAGAAAAAAAAGGCGCATTGGTGTGTATGTGTTTTGGGTGGGAGGGGGATCCATCCTTCCACCTTTTTTTTTTCTTACCCTTTTCCCCGACTATAGAATTTAGATCTCACAGACTACGTGATCTCGTGCTGATACGGTTTCAGAAATACCAGACATTAGGGGTCATATACAGTTGGCAGTATAGATATGTTTTTTATGCATTTTTTTTTCAAGTCTCATTTTATATAATTAGAACTAGATCTATGTAATAAGATGAACATTAGCTTTATTGAAAGAAACATTCAACTAATGCATTCATTAAAAAATGCACACACCGTGAGCTGTAAACATGGAAAAGCCTAGAAGGCTCTTAATAGTATGACAACCCTGTAAACGATACGATAAATTGGCTAAGAATAAACGATAGACATTATCTTCATTCTTTCATAGCCTCTACATAGACAAGTGTGTATACATTAGTCTCGTGTTGTACACATTAAAAGAAAAATAACTTAGTAAGTGGGAATATCTTTAGTAAATTGTCTTTTTGCCTATGATGTGTTTTATGTGTACACAATCACTCCCTCGCATCAGGCAGACGTGTCGGGCAACCAAAGTGTGTTTCAGCTCTGCATCATAACATTTGTGTGTGTGTGTGGGGGGGGGGGGGGGTCGGCGTTTAAAGATATTAAAATATATTTACTGGAAACCGTGTCGCGTGTCCGCCAGAGCAAACTGGAAAGTCATTTTGCGCTTGACGTACGAGACGCGAGTCTCCACGAGCTTGGGGGTAGGGGGGGGGGGGGAGGTTAAATTTAGATCACAGGGAAGTTTTGTTAGAGCGTCTGGGCCAATGTTGTTGTTCTATGGCCGAAGGAAGTCGAGGGGTCAACTATAATAGGGGAAAAGGGGTATAGGGGTGGGAAGGCGGGTGAATCTATAGGGACAGGAAGCCAGTGTGATCCTTGAGTGCCCTCAAAGAAATGATTAAACACACAGTAACACACAGTGGACGGACAGACACACACACACACTAGGTTGTGTATGAAATAAATCTACTTTAAAATTATCTTTTGTTGTTGGGTAGCCATTTTGTTGGCGTCGATATGAATGAGTGAATTAGTACATGCTAGTTTTCTCATTAGATGTGTATTTGTGTGATTATCTATCATCTATCTCTATCTATCTATCTATCTATCTATCTATCTATCTATCTATCTATCTATCTATCTATCTATCTATCTATCTATCTATCTATCTATCTATCTATATCTATCTATATCTATCTATATCTATCTATATCTCTTTCAATATCTCTATTTCTGTCTATGTATCTATATATATCATATCTGTCTGTCTATTTGTCTGTGTGTCCGTTCATCTATCGTTTGAATGTCTGAATGCCTCTCTGTATCTCAGTCCGTCTGTCCTAATTATACATGTAATATTTCTTTGCTGACAACTCGCATTATCAGTTATATCGTTATTCTCCTTATTGTGCTTCTTCTTCTTTACGTGCCAGGTCTGGAACAGACATCGGCGGTCATGACTTTCCATTCTTTATTGTTGTTAGCTTTTTGCAGAAAGTTATTATTACTTATGTTGTTGTTCGTGGCCCATTCGTTCAGGCTTTCTACATATGTTAGCCTTTGTCTTCCTCTGTCTCTCTTACCAGATATTTTCCCACACAAAGCCAGTCTTTCTATACCATTTTTCCTATAGATGTGTCCTAGAAATTTCATCTGTCTATTCCTAATGGTGTTAATGAGTTCTCTTGAGGTACATGCTGTTTTCCACACCTCTGCATTAGATTTCTTTTCAGTCCATGATATTCTCATCATCCTTCTTAGAAACCACATTTCTACTGCCTCCAATCTTTTCCTTGTTTCATTATCAATAGTCCAACATTCACATCCATATAGAAGAACAGACCAAACATACCCCTTCAGTATGCGCATTTTGGTACATATTCTGATATTCCTGTTTTTCATGATACTGCTTAAGCTCATGAAGCTGTTTTTATTGTGCTTGCATTATTTAAATACGCCCCCCCCCCCCAGAATTAAACTAAAGCACTCAGTGCACCTTATTGATAAAAGCTAAGTCAGCAATAAATGTGTTTTTGTCTATAATGTGTTTTGAGTGTATAGCCAAAGGTGGCAGAAAATATCTAAGCCCTCTTCAGTTTTGGAGTTATGTCGACCTCTCGTGGCCTACTCTGGAAGTAATAAAACAACAACAAAAATAACAGCACAAACATTGCAACCCTGTTTCTTCCCTCGGACTGTAGTCTCGATGTTTTTAATGAACCAATATTGACACGAGCGAAGATAGTTTCCTACTTTCTAAAGATGTCATTTTTTAATATAAAATACAAAAAAACAACAAGACAACCTGAATTTACAGACGTCATGAATAATTAGTTGATCTTGTGGTAGAATTAGAATGGTGGTGGTGGTGGTAGGGGACAGAATGTCCCAGCCGGCTCGCGGGGGCAGGTGGTATTGTCACGTGACAGGTGTTCACTCTCCCCCCCCCCCCCCCATCTCTTTGTTCATTGGGCCGAGCCGTAGTGGTCAATGCTGCCCAAAAGAAAGAAAAAAAGATGACGCACTCACACCTGTTGTCCTTTTGACTCCGTTAAATGCCTAGGTTATATGTTTGTAAGGCTCGATGTGTTAGAGAAGAAAGTTTTACTAGTCCTACCTATGCAAGCGATTTTTTTTTCTTTTTTAAATATATCTATAATGTATAATGGCGTATATTGTCATGCACAGAACATATCTTTGTTTAGAAATGACTTATGGGTAAATCCCCAATATCCCAGGGCTTTTTTGTTCCCCGCCTCCCAAATATCTATATCTATCTATGTATCTATCCATCGATCCGCCATCCATCTATCTGCTATCCATACATTCACCTCTCTCTCTCTCTCTCTCTCTCTCTCGTTCTCTCTTTGTCTGTATCTTATCTTATACATTACAGACGTTCCTTCTATAAAGAAGATTATTGCGTCCTACGCACATCCTTGGTTTTAGTCTAGTCTTGCATTTCTATTAGTGTTTTAAATGATGTTAAGTTACTGGTTTTCCTGGTTTGTTCAGGCAACTCATTCCATGCCCGAGTGCCGATCGGGAAGAAAGAGTACTGATATGCACTTGTTCTCGCATAAGGTTATCGATATCATAGAAATGGTATTAAGAAAATATATTTTCAACCTCTTGTTTTTCCATTGCCACTACGTGATGTCATTCTTAAAAATTCATTCTGTATACTATACTGTTCTATAACGGAAGGAAGTATATTATAATATCAGATATAGAAAACAGGTATTCAAAAGATCAATTTACCGCTATACAATCACATCTTAGCGGATACTTTACACTAGACAGAGATTGATTTTCTTTGGTAACCAAGGAGTCCTCCCACTCTGCCATTCGATATGCCACTTGTCAGTGTGTCTTTATAGTTACACTTTGCTATATATTAACTCTTTGATTCCTATCAGTTTTTATCGCGAGCAAACATCTTATTTATATGTAGATGCACTTTTAAAACAATAAACAACAATATAAAGAGGACAAAAAATGACGATATAAGCAAATTTGTAAAATAAAAATCATAGATATGAAAAAAACAACACATATTCATGTGGAAAAACTAGGAGGAGGAGTCTTGCTCGTCAGCATATTTTTTTTTCTTCTCATTTTAATTTAAGACTTGAAGTTTTAATGTTAAAAGCTAATTAAGCGTTGAGTGTTGATAAGTGAACCTGATGTTAGGAAGTTATTAGTTGCGAAGTCTACGTTCAGTTAGTTCCGCATTCCCTCCAGTTGAAGTGTCCGGTAGTTGAAGTGTCAGTCAAGTGGATGTCGAGATAACTTAACAAATAAAAAACAACAACCCTAGTGAAACAAAAAAAAACAACGGCTAGAAAATAGAGAATAATTCTGTGCTAGTTCAACTGCTCTGCAATCAGCGGCACACCTACGCATTTAGCCGGAAAATTTCGGCACACTATAGCGTAGGCCTACACACTGACACAGTTTTCGTGAACCTGCTCACGCGTGTACACATTGCAAATGAGTAGAATCCACTTTACATGTGTGATAAATCAACAGAAACTGATTTTGTACGGAAATAGACTTTTTACATCCAAATTAAGCATCTTTTTTTTAGGCGCTACATATTTTATATCCAATAGGGGGAGTTAGAATTTGTTTTTGAAGGTTGAGCTGAAGATCAGCAAACAAATAAACACATATTATACATATTCTTGAAGACAGTGGGTATAACATTTTTTTTTGTTGTTGTCCGAAAAGTCACTTATCACTTTTTTTGAAAGTTGACTTCTCCTCTGTAACACAAACTCAAATCATAGTTTGATTGAACAGTTTGATTTAACGCTATGTAGTTTGATTTTATAGTTTGATTTAACGCTATATAAGAAAACTTAATCGTATCGAGCAATTAGGAAATGAACGCAGACTTTAAACGAGATGTAGACTCATTTATTGACGAGATCTGTCTCCCCTCCCACAATATTTTCTTTTTTTCAATTAAAGCCGATGATGGCCGTTGGACTAATATTATGAAGAAAAAACAATTCTTGTCATATCGCATAAAGGTCCAACTTGACCCAGTCGCCGAGTTCTTCTGCCCGGCCGAGCATTGCGGTTGTTGGACCAGGCACACTGGAATACCTTTTTTTTTCTCTCCTCTTTTCTTCGACCGGATGCTTGAAAGATTACACGCATTAGAGACAACCGTTACATTTCTACTTCCTGTTGTCGTTGTTTTAGTTCAGACATATTGAATTCTCCTCTTGCTCTCCAATTATTCAGATAATTTATATGGCATCTTTCAATACTATCTAATACCCACAAAACTATGCCTTCTTTACTGTGGATCTTTTTTTTAAAAACTCGCATAGACTTCTTGTGTTAGATTCAATGCATTTTCTTAGTTTACATTGACTGGTGTTTGACGAGAGCCTTGAAAGGCTCCATTTCTAGTGGTTATTCACGTCACTGGAACACCCTTAGTAAAAATAGAAATAATTAACCAACTCTACTTTTAGAAATATTTCAGGAAAGAAGATAAAACCAAAGTATAAGTGTAAAGTATAAGTATTATATTCTATCGCAGAAGTACAAAAACAAATAATAATACCATCAAATGCTCCTACTTAACAGATACAAACTTTTCTTCTCATTCGATATGCAAGGGAAAAGTTAATTAAAGCTATGTCTCTACGCGAGTGGCATGCGGGAATGGTAATGGGTTGTCTGCACTAATCAGAAAACAACTCAACATCATTAAAGCCAAACTTTAATATATAAAAAAAAGCGGAATTATCGCGTGAAAAGTAATCACCTACTTTTTAGAAAAAAAAAAAGGAGCGCCAAATGAATCATACGATAAGATGTCTCGTGTGCATTTCATTTCCGTTGACCGTGTTCACAGTGTCCCACTCAACAGTGTCTGACGTTTGAAAGTGCCGCCCCATCCTCTCCCCCCCCCCAATTTCATTACCCACTCACAATACTCTTTACTGTCTGCTGCTATTTGTAATGTTTAAACTTTAAACACCTTTTAATTTCTACCCCTTCGTTATCAGCAATTTTGATGAGGGCCACAACGATAAGACTTTAAAAAAGTTCGTCCATCCGATGGTTAGAATTTGTTCAACGTTAAAGTATTACGATCGATTTCTTAGAGCGGTCTCTGGAAGTTATATTTATTGTGTGCCTATGTGTTGGTTTTATGACCCGTGGGAGCTGACCAGAACTATCCTCTTCCCCCCCCCCCCCCCCGCCCTGGCTGTCTGATTACTGGTTACTTGGTGCGCGTCAGACTTGACCAGGGAGTGAACAGTTTATTGTTTTATTCCTGGGGGGCCGGGGCGTTTGTATGTTCGGTAGAGTTAGCTGTCCTCGCTGCTCAGTGTATATTTCAGTAACACCACTGGATACGTCTGGTTGTATTATTACCCCCCCCCCCCCACACACACATGTTGTATCATTCTGAACATGTCATCACCATTCCTTGTTATTATCGTGCAATGTTATATCCCTCTGGCATCATATGTTGTATCATTCTGAACATGTTATCATCATGGAATGTTATATCCTTTATCTTTATCAATTTTTGTGACCAAGTTATCAACATACCATGTTTCCATTATCCCATGTTATATCATTCTGGAAAAATATAATCACCCCATTGATCCATCCTGGTTATGTATTTATCATCCTGGCGATACGATAGTTATAGTCATCCTATGTCACCCCACTATGTTATCATTCTCGCCCCACGGTGAGCTTGTCGAAGTTTGTATCAACTCAGCGTGTTCAGTCGCACCTGAAATATAGCATTACATTTCAATACGAGTCACTGGCCCATATAATCAGATCTTCATGACCTTTTCAGCAATCGATGGCATTTTTTTTTGCCCGTAGTTCGTGTAACGGGTTTTAGCAGCCAGAAGTCAGGGTTGTCATTCCTATACTTCCTAGCTCGCGATCTTCTCCCGCGTCCGCGGAGACCGCCCCAGAACTGACAGTTGTCTGGCATCAGTAGGAGAAAAGGAAAGCGTCCCCCAATCAAACCAGTAGGTCGTGGTGAAATCCTTCTATATAAATCCTTTATCCGTACAAGATCTATAATGGTAACTATCCCCTATACAAAATAATCCCTGAAACCCAAGACTTTAATAAGATGGACCGCTTGCTTTAATATTTCTGCTATTTTATGACTCGGATGATTACTTTTCGGAATTCCCGATTCCATTAGGCACTGTACACTTCCGTTTTATTTAATTGCTATGATTTTCTCATTGAAAAATTACAATTAAAATCGAAAGTTGTCTACAGCGGAAACATTTAGGCAAACGTAGGAGCGTAGAAGTAATTTAAGACTGCGTTATTGGAAGCGCACGGAGAAAAAGAACATATAAACTCTAAAAATAGAGCAAGCGGTCCATCTTATTATAATAGTCTTTGCTGAAACAACTTACAATACCAATACCAGCACTACCAACATAAACCCAACTTTATAATACTGGATATAATTGAAGGCTGTTATTTTAAGTAAGTCTTGTTACTTTACTATTATTTGTGAAATTCCATCGATTTGCCTTAGGTTGGTGAGAGTGAAAGTAGTAATGGCGTGGTTGTGGCTCAGTTGCCTGGAATGGAGGGAAAACCAAAAAAAAGAAAAATCATTACAGTAATGCGGGCAGACGACTCCGGTGTAATTTCACTTTTAGAGTTCCGTGATATTTCCGTCATATTGATTCCAGTGTAGCTTGTTATTGCTCTTTCTCCATTGCTTGTTTTTCCCACAACCAGCTGAAAATGTCACGTGATTTCTTCATATTAAAAACAACAACAGATTTGTTGTTTTCATATCGAATTCTCAAATCTTGCAAGCTTTAAACAAAACAATACAGCACACAGTGGCGTAGCTAGGGGAGGGGGGTCCAAAATTCGAAAGTCCCCCGGGCCCCTACTTGAGGGGGCCCCCAAAGGAGTGTCCGAATGTTTTTTCTCATTCATAATGTCGAATGTCAAAATGCAGGAGGCCAAGCCCCCGGGCCCCCAAATCCCTAGCAACGGCACTGACAGTACATTCTGTTTGAATGTTTATCATCTCTACGTTGATCTGCGTCCTTATAAACGTTTATATAAATATTGGTATATAAGTTTACGTGAATCGTGTTAAAAGTTTTATCTAAATCCTCTTTCTTATTTTCTTATTAGTTTACCGGAATCAGTGTTCACCTGAATTGTCATACGATGTCTTTGTATCGCTGTACACTAGCTTCGTCAAACAAAATGTAGGCCTACCATTTAATATAATGTAGAAAAAATTTTTTTGTACAAAGCATTCGTTTCCTCGGTTTAGTTCAGCGGAAGCTGAATGAACAAAATATACATGTCAGTGCTTTCCACCATCTTGATTAGCCCAATCGTTTTTTTCCCCGATACATTTTACATTTGACTGACTTCCCGATCCCTATCACTAGTTGTTAACAGCTAAATATATTTTGATAAGGCAACTAATGACTTCATTTAATATACGTTTCTGCTTTATGGTCAAATGGTTCACAATGTTATCTACACATCTGAAATGTGTACTTTGATTAAAACAACAACTGATAAAGTAAATATTTCTATCAAAATGTGATTATTTCTGGGTCGTTCAAGAACATTTTTAATTGGGCACTGTGGTCGACCCTGTGGCAGCGCGTTCGACTGGCGTTCCGAAGGTTCTGCCTGGGTTCGAATCCTGGTGAAGGCTAGGATTATTTTTCCGGGACTGGCGGGTATCCATGAGGCTACCCAGCACAGCTGGGTACCTGACATTAGTTGGGGTAACGTAAACTCGGCTGGGCATTGTGTTGCCCACAATCCCTCAGTATGCCGTGGCCACAGAAACTTGTGTTTGAAGGGTGCTTTACTTACTACAAGAGTATTAAATTTTGTTTGGCAAAACGCAACGAAATCTAAGCGGCTTCCACTATTCTTCCTGTCACTGTACACAATCCATTTTTTTTCTGTTATGGCTAGATAGATTCATGCCCGACATCAAGACCAGGATCACAATTGCATGGTTTCACATAAATTCAGAAAGCATATAATATTGACACATTCTACACGTACCACCGGAAGAAGTCATTAGTTAAAGTCCATGCAGTTGGGCTATACTTTATGAAGCTTCTTTGAAATGGATATGAGTGAAATAAATACACCGTGATGTCGTGTAAAAAATGTTTACAAATATTACTACTAATTGACTACTAATTTGGGGGGGTCAAAATACTAATTTTGAGGTGACTCAATACTAATTTTGAAGTTTTCTACTTGGCAGGTCTGGTTATAACTTTTCCCCTTTTTCTAATGTGATAATATACAGAGATATTGAGATAAGCTATCCGCAATAATTACACCCGTACTTTTCTGTTTCTGCTTTAGGCAGTTGGTTTTAGAGTTGTTTTGAACCTTTCACTCGAAATCCTCGTCTCACTCGTGTTATTTCATCTCTCTAGCTGGTAAAAGCCTGAGATTGTAATTGTATTTAGTGGGCCCTGGAACACTGGGTCCGGGGGGGGGGGGGGGGGAAGGGGGGCATTGCGATCGAACTTCAACCTTGAACCCATTACTTCTTCTTGGTCTTCACAAGATGACCCACTGGAGAAGTGTACGTGGGGATGGTGAGTGGGGGAATATGGTTGGATTCGTGTGATGTAAATTAATGCCCCGATGACAGTTTGAGGAGGAGAAGACAAGTTCAGCTCCGGGGTTTTAAAACAACTTGACAGTTCAGGTCTTTCCTTGTCCGAATGCTGTAGTGTTTTTTTTAAAATTTCATTTTCTTCTTCCATTCTGAATGATTCTCTCTTGCTCGGCTCTCTATTTTAATCCGGTCCTTCCTGTGCGGTCATATAATTCTCTACTTTTCATTTCTTCCATATCTGCCCATCTATATGAGTAAAGGAATACACTAGGGAGGTTAAGCATATATAATATAGGCGTACTCAGATGCCATATATACAAGCCAATAGTTCGTCTGGCATACCAAATGTTCTGGGTTCGAGTCCTGGTTAGACTAGGATTCATTCCCGGGACTGGAGGATCTCCCAGCTCTGATGGGTACCGGGCATTAATTGGGCCACGCAATCCCATACACAGAAACTGGCGAACGCATTCTCATCGACCCTATGATCAATTTGGTCCGAACGGTACTTAACTTACTTTTTAAAAATATAGTCCGGTGTGTGAGTTTGTGTGTTTGATGTTTGTGTGTGGGAGTGAGTGTTCGGTGTTTGTGCCATCACCCTGACACCCATCGATTGCCATCATCGCTTGCCAACGTTTTTTTTTTGTTTTGTTTTGTTTTGCCTTCGTTTTTGTTGTTGTGGTTCCCTAGCCAGGAGACTTGTAGTAAGTGAAGGAGAAATGGAATTGCTCTGGTAAAGTCTGGGGTCACCTGGCCGGCTTGTTGAGGAGGAAGAGAGATGTACACCGAGCTCCATATAGAAACTAGGAACACTTCACCATACAACGCTTTCTTCTTACATATACACGTATGTGTATAACACTATTTTATATTGCGCATATATTTTTCTTATTTCGTAGATATCATGAGTGTTAAGTGCTAATCTGCATGAAATCATTGTCATGCATTATTCTAACAGACATTGACACGTTTTGTACTGCAATTTGTTTTGTTTATTATAACGGCAACAGATAGCTGCTCAACGAAAGAGGGTCTGTATTGTTATATTTACAATTGGTCACGTGAGTCTCCCAGAGCAAATAATTATCAGCAGTGTTTACGTATTATACGTTTTTATAGAATTGAATGACTTTTATTGTGTTAGAGTCCAAACATCGTCCACAAGAGTTAGTGAGAAAATAACACGTGTTTAAATATAACGAACATACATCGTTTACCATTAGATCCCATGTTTTTGTTTGTTTGTATAAAGATGTTTGTAAAACAAACCACCGAATACATTAAAGAACACATGGCTGTAAATATGATCATTATCGGTGGCGTTTACCTCCGTAGTGTAAAAAAATAAATAAAAGGGGTGGGGGCGAAATGACATGATCTGTTTAAAACATGGAGTGGAACACGTCTTCTGATACTGCCATTTTAATCGGCGTTTATGGATTTTTACGACAGTTTCCAGTGTTCGAAAGGAACTTTCGGAGCAATAACAATAATACGAGGGGATTATGACAAAAAACTGACGTTTAGTTTTTCGTTTCTTCTATAACAAACGATACTGGCACTCTTCTACTTGACTAGTAGTTGCCAGTTGTCAGAATTCCATATTATCGAAACATTTTTATTTTTACAAGACTGGAATAAAGACAAGAAGCCTTGAGTCTTGTTCGC
This sequence comes from Anisus vortex, assembly GCA_949126835.1. Taxonomy (NCBI): domain Eukaryota; kingdom Metazoa; phylum Mollusca; class Gastropoda; family Planorbidae; genus Anisus; species Anisus vortex. Next base: position 29,111,158 of record OX421503.1, on the reverse strand, counting down.
TAAAAGCTGTTTTAGACTACATGTAGCCTACTAAGTTAATTTGTACCCCTCTCTTCCCTCCCTTGGGTGTGAATGTCTGTGCAAATATTGACATTTGAAACACGAGCGAACCGCCGTTTAGCTGGGCTTGAGTTGAACAGAGCTAATGAAGGTTTTACACGCACTAATGAAGGTTTTACACGGCACATACCTGGACATGAGGCCAGTTTTGGCGTGAAATGAGCTAAACTTTCCATGTTTATTATAATATTATCTGGAAATCAACCTCAAGCTGTTTCATTGCTGCTAATACATTAACGACACAACAAACAGGATATTTTTTCAATGACAAGACTATATTATAAGGCTTGATAGAATCGCTAATATAGTTAGGGCTTAACGGGAAATTCGCCTCGAACATTCGCCTCTGCCGAATATCCCAATAATAATTTATAAATTTCCATTAAGTATTTGCCACGGCTAATATTATTATACAAGCAAACATAATATTCTAATAAAAATAAACGTTGATATTTTATATATATATTAAATTGCATAATACATAATCTAAACTTGATCAGTTTTGCCGAATTCTTAACTAGTTTTAACTGCTAGTGTTGTAGGTAAGCGCTCAATGGGACGTGGTAAAAGGGGAAATGATAAGTTAATTAGCGGTGCATATGCAAGCGAAACTCCAGAGTTGCCGCCTCTACTCAGTTGGCACCCGGATCCGGCAAATATTCCGTCCTATATCAAGGAACTAATTAAACCACATGTTCCACAAAGAATACTCCGTTCTGCCGACTCCTGGCTTCTGGCAGTGCCCCATTTCTCTCTGACGACCGTTGGTCTTAGAGCCTTCTCAATATCTGGTCAGACGGTGTGGAATCAACTTCCCATTTAACTAAGGCGAACAAACTTTACTGTTACTTAAAAAAACACACACTTAAAAACTCATTATTTCAATATTTACCTTAGATAACATGCTTAAGACCCCTACTGTCTTACTTATATGTTAGGTCGGTTAATGCTTCATTTATTTGATTTGTACTATGTTTGTAAAGTTTTAAATCATCAATTAGTTTTATTCTTAGCCTATATATTATATCCGTGTTCTTAGTTGTATGTTAACTGAGCTTACATTATGTTTGTTGGCAGCGCTATACACATATTATTATTATTAAATATTCCAGAATAGCTGGCTCTGTATAATTTGCATTGATTGATGCTCGCATTATTTCCAGCATAGTTTATAAATCATCCAACCTGCCCGATATCAGAGGTCTTCCACGTAGCGTTCTGGAGATTAGGATATTTCACTCAACTGTCTTGTAGGTGACGTAGTATTGGCCACCGAGTCGACTTTATCCATTTGATTAATTGCAATTCCCCACATCCCTTCAGCCCCAGCCCCCAACACAAAAAAGTCAAGGTCCAGCCTTGAGGTCACAGCGACCCTTAGGATTTATGCGGCGATGCCAGCCTCGAGCAGACGTGCTGCCAGTATTAATGAGGTGGCAAAATGGCGCCTTCTGTAACCAGGAAGACAGGATTGATGAATGTCTGCCAAGTCTTTCTACAAGGAACAACAAAACACATTTTTAAAAATAGTTTTTCCCCTGCTAATTTAGATAATTAGATAACAAGTCTGTTTTTATGATCTGCTATACTATACATGGTAATCATTTATGATTTAATAAAAGTTTAGTAAAGCGGATAGCGATAAAAAAATAACAATAACTAAATAAAACGTTCTCTCTACAGTTTTTATTGTAATATTTTTTTGTATCTTTGCTCTTTTAACAAAACACGTTGTAATAATTCGTTTCTCCGTCATTTTGACGGGCAAAACTCCTAGTATAGTATAGTTTCCAATATAAATGTGTATATGCCATACCATTGAAGGTAATGCCTTGGTAAATAGAGGGGTATATTGTATTGCACTGTATCATACGGTGTAGTTTTCTTTTTAATGAAAGGAATGGCGAGACAGGAAGTAGTTAAGAAAAACCTCTCCGAGGGGCGTGAAGAGGGTCAATAGTAATTGACAAGCCGCTTTTAACAAGCTGTTTTGATTGGTCCTTAATCTGGTTGTAGTGGATTGGTGGATTTGACAGGAAACGACCACTCTCTAGCTCCGTCTTCCCTCTTTCATTCTTACTCTATCTTACTATTTCTCTCTCACTCTTTCTCTATCTTCCTCTTTCTCTCTCACACTTTTTCTTTCACTCTATCACGCTCTGTCTCTTCCACTTTCTTTCACTCTTTCTCACTCTTACACTTTCGCCACCGCCACCATTTTGGAGGAAAATATCTGATTTTGGAGGAAAATATCTGATTTAGGAGGAAAATATCTGATTTGGGAGGAAAATATCTGATTTGGGAGGAAAATATCTGCTTTGGGAGGAAAATATCTGATTTGGGAGGAAAATATCTGATTTGGGAGGAAAATATCTGATTTGGGAGGAAAATATCTGATTTGGGAGGAAAATATCTGATTTGGGAGGAAAATATCTGATTTGGTAGGAAAATATCTGATTTGGGAGGAAAATATCTGATTTGGGAGGAAAATATCTGATTTGGTAGGAAAATATCTGATTTGGGAGGAGAATATCTGATTTGGGAGGAAAATATCTGATTTTGGAGTAAAATATCTGATTTGGGAGGAAAATATCTGATTTGGAGGAAAATATCTGATTTGGGAGGAGAATATCTGATTTGGGAGGAAAATATCTGATTTGAGAGTAAAATATCTGATTTGGGAGGAAAATATCTGATTTGGGAGGAAAATATCTGATTTGGGAGGAAAATATCTGATTTGGGAGGAAAATATCTGATTTGGGAGGAAAATATCTGATTTGGGAGGAAAATATCTGATTTGGGAGGAAAATATCTGATTTGGGAGGAACATATATGTTTTGAAGTAAAATATCTGATTTGGGAGAATATCTGATTTGGGAGGAAAAGACTGTCCGAGGTCTGTCTATCACGAAAATCTTTTTGCGACACGGTAATGTTGTTGCCGTGGACCGGTACCGCTTACCGACCCGCCATTTGAGAAACGCAGGTCCCGACTATTTATATTCATTTGTCTTGTGTCTCATTGGCCAACAAGTCTCCTCTATAAGAGCGTGGGCATGCAAAAGGTCAACGAGAGCTTTATTTTTTTTAGTTTTTGTTTGTGTGTGTGTGCGTTATTAAGAGCATGTTTCTCATTTAGTATCACAATTAAATACAAATACACACACATTATAATGTGATTTTATCCTTATTAATATGGTCACCTCTGCTACGAAAGTCCCAAGTATCGTGTAAAGTTGCGCATAATATTAGCACATATAATCACCAGAAAAAAACAACAACTTTATCTCAAAAATTTAACAACGAAAATTTAAAAAAATAAAAATAAAAATGAACGACGTTAAAATGTGCAGTAACAGTAATTGTACTTTGCTCTACAAAGAGACGAACGCTCGCAGACGCCGTGTGTCCATCCCTGCTTTAAACCTTAAGTTTGGATTAGCGGTACATGCTTTATCTTCCTTTCATCTCTTCCAACTTCACCTCTCTTTTTGTTTTTAACATAAAAGTGCGTCCACAATTTAACTACACATAAAACAGACAACATCACAAACAAGAATTATAAACAGATGACAAATTTCACTTTAGGTTTTTAGTCCAGCTCTTCAGTGAAGATTTGAAAGCCGGTACAGTAGGGGCAGTAATGGAGGCCCGGTCCAGGGTTTTCCACAGCCTAGTTAATGGCTGACGTTTGCAGGTTTGCTGACCAGGCATTTCGCTTTCTTACTCATTAAAAAAAATACATTGTTACACATTGTTACACTTTGTTACATATTGTCACACATTGTTACACATTGTTACATATTGTTACACATTGTTACACATTGTTACATATAGTTACACATTGTTATACATTGTTAAACATTGTTACATATAGTTACACATTGTTATACATTGTTACACATTGTCACACATTGTTACACATTGTTACATATAGTTACGTATGGTTACATTATTGTTGCACATTGTCACACATTGTTTCACATTGTTACATATTGTTACACATTTATTTTACACATTGTTACATATTGTTACATATTTTGTGTTGGGGCACGGTGACCCAGGTTTCTGGGTTCGAATCCTTTTGAAGGCTAGGATTTTTTCCCCCCAGGACTGGAGGGTGTCCCTGAATGTACCCATATACTATGGTGGGTAACCTGGCATTAGTTGGAGTAAAGTAAAGTCATTGTACTGGCCACACAATCCCCTAGTATGCCGTGGCCACAGAAACTAGTGAACGCTGCTTCACCGGCCCTATGGATCAATTTGGTCCGACTGAATACTTTTACATATTTTGTTAAACCTATACATTCCTTTACTCATTTAATTATTCACCCCCCCCTACTTTTCGTTACACACTCTGTTAGTGAAGGAACGATTTTTTTTCTTTGCCATGTTATGCGATGAGCACAGTTTCTCATTGAACACACAACGACGTTTGTTTGTTTGTGTGTGTGTGTGTGTGTGTAGCTGTTTATTGCTAGGTGTCAGTATGGCTAAGTATGATTGGCGTGCCAGTCTTGCTCGACGAGGCTAGTGCGAGAGCTTTAAATTCTGATTCTGTCTCGAGGGGACAGCTCGCCTACATTGGGGCGTATTGATACAAAAAAATACACACACACACACACACACACACACAATGTTGTTCTTAACCTTTTCATTTATCCAGAGCCTACTTAACCGTCCATCAGTTTGGTGGAATAGTTTATGATGACTTGGTAGGCATTGGGCTAACTCATAAACTGGGAGTCGGGGAGGAAATTATCTTGGTCCTTGGGGTTTACTGAATCAGCAGAACAATGGGGATACAATGGGATTGCATGTCCATCACAATGCTTGGCGGCCATTACGCTTCTTTGCCCCCCCCCCCCCCCCAATACAAAAAACAAACAAAAAACGGATGTCTCAGACTGCTAATCAAGAGCTCGTTCGACACAGGGACAAGTTTTTCAGACCCGGGAAAAGCGTCTGTGGCGGTTAACCTGGATTCGAACCCGAACGCTTACGGAATGACAAACCGAACACGCCGCCGCTAGACCAATCGCGTGACATCGAACTAAAATAGGCGCACCTGAATGCTGTCACATGTATTGGCTGAACCCTTAGTGAGTTCTTTATAGATAATTTAGATATTTTACTTAACAACGAAGGGTCAGAGGTCACTTGCCAGTGCATACTAATTAACGAATGACCTCACGGAGGTCATTTGCCAGTGGAACCTGTTCTTTTTTTTCCTTCTTTCTTTCCCCATTGCTAGCGGACTTTTCAAGAATCGAGAAACGATATTAATTAACTGAACAGCCCAGGAGTACACCTTTGCCATGATATGATTTCGCCCTAACTAATTGGCTAGTTGTTTTAGGATCATCTCAACTCTCGGTAGGTCAGAAAAGGATGAATGTTGAATGCACACCGTCGTTTATGCCCTCGCTTGTTCCTTCGTGCTAAGTGTTCATCGGCTTATCAACAAGCCCTTTGCTTTTGCTTGTTCCGAAGATATCTTACTGGTTCATTTGACTCACCTGGGTCGTCTTTTATTTAAAAAAAAAACTGAACTTACATTTTAAAAAAAAACGCAACAGGCAACTGACCTGATCTAAACTGTTAGTGTTCACTGTAGACTAGTGTAGACCACTGCCAGGCCTTAAGTATTTGAACTAGTTTCACTTACAGATCAGGTGGGTTTGGGGAATTTGGTGGGGGGGGGGCTATTACGTAAGTAAACGTTTACATTTAGAATGATTTGCTTTGATTCGAGGCGAGTGGCACTCGTCATTCTCCAGCTCCATTATAGAGTATGGAGGCCAGCAGACGCATGAGTGGATAAGAATTGTTTTTTTTTTCTATTAGCCCAGACGATTTCTCATCTGGATTGACACAGCCTCGTTTTGGAATTCGGGTTTGGTCTATTAAGAAACATAAAATTTTTGTTTATCACGTGAGAGGATGGCGTAAAAATGCGCGCGCCGTGTGAGGGAAGAAGATTTATGAAGACAAACCAAAGACCATAATACGATGGACCGCTTGCTCTATTTTTAGAGCTTAAATGTTTTTTTTTCCGTGCGCATCCAATAACGCTGTCTTAAATGACTTCTACGCTCTTTCGTTTGCCTAAATGTTTCCCCTGTATACAACTTTCGATTTTAATTTAAATTTGTTCATTGATACAATCATAGCGATTAAATAAAACGGAAGTGTACAGTGCAAAAGGGAGTCGGGAATTCCGAAAAGAAGTCATTCGAGTCATTAAATAGCAGAAACATGAAAGCTAGCGTGGCCATCTTATTATAGTCTTTGGACAAACGTAGCTGTAGACAGAAACCAATTGTTAAGTCACTTAAGGCACCCCCCCCCCACACACACCTCCATCGCGTGACATATCTTTGTTTATTTTGGAAAATAAACACATAACTTGATGTGTTTAGACAAAAAACAACAACAACAATTGTGATGGATTAAAAAAACAACAACAATGTGGTCGTTTGAAGTTACAAAAATAAATGTTGAACAAATAATTTGAAGTAATGAGTGAGAGGAGAAAATGTGTAAACTTACTGATTGATTTGACTTTAAGAGTATCCGCTTCCCCCCCCCCCCCCCCATATTCCCCCCCCCCTCTTGGTGCCAGGCGATGAGTCTAACTGTGTTGTTGGGCGTCACGTAATTGGTCGATATTGAAAGATCTCCTACTGCTGTATTCTTCGTGACAATGTCCACTTCTTCTCACTCACTCACCCATCACCCCCCCCCCCCTCACCCCGCCGCCCGTCCATTCCCAACTTGCTTGTTTGTTATAATTTGATTAGTTCAAGAACACACACAGCACACACAGTGGTAGCTCATGCAGTGAATCGATATAGATGATTCACCAAAACGTGTGGTCCGTTGAGGGAGTCTCTTCTTCTTCTTCTTCCATTGTATTCTGGAGACCCCCGTTACACGAGGAAACAAGTACACATTCTAAGGCATGGGTCGCCAACCTTTAGATAACAGTGTGCCAAAGTATTACTAAGTCATTCAGCGTGCCAACAGCCTAATTTCATCCTGCGCCAGAAGAGACTTGAATTGCAATTTTTGGCACGCGTGCCGTAGGTTGCCCACCTCTGGTTTAAGGCAATACACGTAAAATAACAACATGGGGGTGGGGGCTGTATATTTCTATCACACACACATTGGGGCACTCGTCCGCGTTTCGTGTACACCTGTTTGGAATATTTGTTAATATTGTAGCTAGTGGAAAATTTATATGTAGATCTAAATTAAGATTATAATATGGCTATTAAAGCCATCTAGTGGAAATTCAATGTAAATTTATATTATAATGTAGCTAATAGAGCCACCCAGTGGAAATTCAATGTAAATTTATATTATAATGTAGCTAATAGAGCCACCCAGTGGAAATTCAATGTAAATTTATATTATAATGTAGCTAATAGAGCCACCCAGTGGAAATTCAATGTAAATTTATATTATAATGTAGCTAATAGAGCCACCCAGTGGAAATTCAATGTAAATTTATATTATAATGTAGCTAATAGAGCCACCCAGTGGAAATTCAATGTAAATTTATATTATAATGTAGCTAATAGAGCCACCCAGTGGAAATTCAATGTAAATTTAGATTATAATGTCGCTAATAGAGCAACCCAGTGGAAATTCAATGTAAATTTAGATTGTAAAAGTCGATATTAGACCCATTTAGATTATCATTAGTAGTAAGTAATTTATCCAGCATGAAGAAAATGAATTCCCAGAAAAATCTCTTTCTGTTGAATGTCGTCTGAAGCCAAGACTGGTAGTGTATCCCGGGTCCCCCTACGGCTGAGCCATTGTCCAAATAGGAAACTGAATTGATCATCTAGTTTACTGTTGAATTTCTATGATTCACGCATTCCTACAGGGCTTATAGCAGCAATGATGATGGATCGGCCATGCCTCGTGCGACTCATCCTGACGCATGCTCATATACACACACTCACTCGGGCGTGCAAACACACTAGCGCGCGCACTCACGTCCAATCGATCGTGCTCCCTTCTCCCTTCTTTACTTAAAAAATAAATAAATTTCTCTACGCTTTGCCTGAACACTGGGAGGACTGAACATTGGGAGGACGTGGCGAGGGCTTTTGTTCTATTGACTTGCAGATGTTTGCCGAGGCGAGCAGATTGTAACGGGGAAAAATTAAAGGAGACTTTAAGCGAGACTTTTTAAACATTTATTTTTAATTTTTGAAACGCATGAGATATTAAATAGCTTCCCCTACTTTGAGTTATTTATAACTCGCTGGTGTTTGTTTTTTCATAGTTCAAAAATATAATTTAAAACGTCTAGCTTTATATAAGACTAAATCTATTTTTTGACTGTTTGTGAATTTGTGTCCTGCGTTATAAGAATGTCTTGAAATGTTGTATAAATTTAATATGCACATAACCTAATGTAATCTCAATGAGGTTTGGATTTTTTCGTGATATTTGTTTTAGATCTAAGAATACATTATATTAAGCAAACGCAACAAACAGACACACTGAAACTAATGAGTCACGGTATCTTTAATTAGCTTTGCAATGAACCATCAGCCGAGTCTCGCACAACCGGGTGAAATTTGTCAAATGAGGTTTTTTTTTTGTTTTGTTTGCTTTTCAGCGTATAGTTTTATAATACAATTTCATTATATTTAATCCATTTTTGGGAAAGAAAGTACAGTCAACAAATTTATATAGTGACAGTTTCTTGTTTCTTTTTGGAATTTCTTCCTTTATGTATGGGTTTAAAATAAATTAAATGGGTTTAAAATTCTAACAGTCAAACACGGATTTCCTCAGCGTGGCCGATCGGTCAGATTCTTCTATGTTTGTGTGTCATAATGATAATACGTCGACCGCAATATAGTAGATAAAAGTAACCGTCGGACCAAATTGATCATAGGGCCGGTGAAACAGCGTTCACCAGTTTCTGTGGCCACTGCGTACTAGGGGATTGTGTGGTGGCCAGCACAATGGACAGTCGTCTTTATTTTACTCCAACTAATGTCAGGTACCCATCAGAGCTGGGTAGACTCAGGGAATAGACTGTAATTAAATTAAAAGAACATTGTTTAGGGCGATTGAAATAATACAATATTAACGTGTCTGTCTTAGTCCTTATTTTTTTTTTATTTATTTATAAATTTCTTCAAAAATCCGAATCTCATATAATTATTATTGGAACCGGAACCGAGTTTCGGTGCCTTCTCGGTACCGCTATGCGGGTTTTTTGAAAAAAAAATTCTAGCATACTACTGGCCTTACATTCTCAGCTACTTAAGGTTTCCGTGTGTCTGTTATCTCACTATTTGAAACAGGGTTTTTCCTCTAACAATTTCTTGTTTTCCCCATAAAGGTTTTGGCTTTGATATTTTCAAACTGCTGTGCTGTTACATACCAATCGTCTTACATTACTCTTGTGTTTATTTATTCTTTTCTCTTTTTGTGTGTCCTCCCTGCCACTATTTAGATGTTTGTGTGACTATCTTCTTCAGACATAGATAGCCCTATGCTGCCCCTATACCGACCGGGGTTTACCTGGCCTGCTACTATGAAGTTATGAACTCAGTTTCTCCCTTGGGGCTTTTTTTTTTTGGTTTTTGTTTATGCACTTCAGAGTGAGAGAGAGACAAGAGGTAGATGCTCTGTATCTGTATAATCTGTAGCAGTCTTTTTTTTCCCTTACCTGTTATAATTGATCTCGCTCGCCGCCTCGTGGGTGCCACCGCCGCCGTCGGCCTGCGGCATACTTTTATACCCTTGGTGCCAGCTGTGAGCTGATACCCAAGAGGCTGCGATCGATATTGGCAGGGAGAACCCTGCGATACATTTCTAATGCCGTTTACGTCCGTCACGTGATAGGAGTAAATCGGGAAAATGATATTGTAGTGTAGCACTACTGGGCTGTAGGTTTTGGTGACGTTGTAAATATCTTTTTTTTTTATGGGGCAAAGGTTATTGATGTGTTTAGGATTTTTTTTTTTTTTTAAATACACATATAAAACATGCGTACGTAAAAGTATTGGTTTAACGTCAGAGCGTGGGTTTGGTGGGTTAGCGTTGCACTACCATTCCGAGGGTTTCCGGTTTCAATGTCAGGATATGTATCTATCTATTTATCTATCTGTCCGTCCGTCTGTCCTTCCATACATCCATCTATATCTATCAGTCTATATTTATCTATCTATATCTATGCCTTCTATTTATGTATATCCTATCTTTCAATCTATCTATCTATCTATCTATCTATCTATCTATCTATCTATCTATCTATCTATCTGTCTGTCTGTGTGTCTGTCTATCTATCTATCTATCTATCTATCTGTCTGTCTGTCTGTGTGTCTGTCTATCTATCTATCTGTACATCCATCTATATATATCTATGTATATTTATCTATATCTATCTATCTGTATCTATCTCTATTTTCTACATCTATTGATCTATTTATCTATCTACTCCATTATCTATCTATCTAATGAGCTGCCTATTTAATCTATTATCTATCTATCTAATCTATCTATCCATCTATCTTTCTATCTATCTATCTATCTCTCTGTCTATCTATCTAATCTACTATCTATCTATCTATCTATCTATCTATCTATCTATCTATCTATCTCTCTGTCTATCTATCTCTAATCTACTATCTATCTATCTTTCTATCTATCTATCTATCTATCTATCTATCTATCTATCTATCTATCTATCTATCTCTCTGTCTATCTATCTAATCTACTATCTATCTATCTATCCATCCATAAAAAACACTTGTAACGTGCGTAGTAGAAGGTAATCAATAAGCGAACTCTCCTTTTAACATTGTGATGGCAGGATTGGGGATAAGAGTCTGTGTGCGACGACCACCTTCTCGTGGAAGCCTATCGATTTTTTTTTACAGCGCGCACACACTGGCCAAGCCCAGCGTCGATTTCTCATAACCGGGCTTGTATTGTGTGGGACGTTGACGGGCAGGAAATGCTGGGGCCTTGCTGATTATCAACGTTGCCATCGACATTCTCGTGGACATTCTGGTGAACAAATTATCAGATGTCTTTCGAGGGCATTAACAATAAAAATGAATTCTAACTAATTACTCTATGGTTACTAATAATTGGTTAATATTAGTCAGAACTAAAGAACTCCCCCTTTTTAAAAACATTTAAACTATGCTGCATTATTTAAATTTAAAAACACAATAAAAGTTTGGGATGGTACTTCAAGATTAGAGCAATGCGCGTTTACCCAGTAGGCTACGCGCCTACACACGCACAAATTCATCTTCGTCATAGCTCCACCCCCCTCCTCTCCTTAATACAGTCTGCATTTTGTATTGCGCCTGCTTATTGTAGTTGCGACGAAATTAAATACAAAAAAAAAAGGCCACATTGCTTTGTGTTGGACACACTATTTGCTTATGTGCCATGGTCACTTAGACCGGCCATGAACACAAGGCTTAAGAGAGAAACCTTTTTATTTTTATTTTTCGTTAGTGTTTGTTTCTGTAGAATGCTGAAGGCGGAAACAATGTGTGAATCCAAACTTTATACACATAATGTAGTAGCTTGTGTTGTTATTGTTGTGTGCTGGGCAAGTTATAATGTGTTTGTTTTCTCTGTTTAAAAGTGAAGTATCCCGTAGAACCAAATCGATCCACAGGGCCGGTAAAGTAGCGTGCCATCAGTTTCTGTGGCCACGGCATACTCAGGGGATTGTGTGGCCAGCGCTATGCACAGCCGCCTTTACTTTACCCCAACTAAGGTCAGACAGTCAGACACCCATCAGAGCTGGGTAGAATCAGGGACACCCACGGGAAAAAAAATCCTAGCCTGCACCCAGGATTCGAACCCGGGACCTTTGGTTTTCCTTGTTTGCACTACACAAATGCTGTAGAAATAAAATGAACAAGAAGAAGAGCAAACAACCCTAAAACGGTCTGTGGGTAAAAACTCACTGAAAACCGAAAAAAACAAAACACAAACTTTTATGAGCCAGACAGACATTTTCCCGGCTCGCAGTTATTGTCTCTTGTTATCGCCCCATTTCCGCTTGTCTCTCTCCCTTGGTTATAAAAAAAAGACTACTTGAAGTAAAAGAAGAGGAGAGAATTCCCCAACCAGTGGGCCAGTGTCATATCTTGGTCCACATTCAGCTGATCTTAAAGAGCGTCGACGTATTGTGGATAGATTGGGGCCGGATAGAAAGTCATCCTGTAAATAGGACAGGGGAAACTAAAATATCCGGTGGATAGACATGTCCCGAAAAAAAAAAACAACCGTGTTAATAGTTGTCGATAAAACAAAACAAAAACTGTGCGTATAGACGATTGGCTTGTATGGAAGAATAAAACGAAAACTGTGCGTATAGACTATAGACGATTGGCTTGTATGGAAGAATAAAACAAAACTGTGCGTATAGACTATAGACGATTGGCTTGTATGGAAGAATAAAACAAAATCTAGATGGGTTGTAACTGTTGGTTGTAAGTTAAAAATGATCCTGAATTCACTGATCCATGATTCAAATGTTGTTGGTGTGTGTGGATACATTCTTATCTTGTATATTACAGACGCTCCTTCTATACAGAAGATTATTGCGTCTTACGCTCAACCGTGGTTGGTCCGAGTCTAGTCTTGCATTTCAGCCTCTATCAATAGATATTAATTCTATACAATTAGAAAAAGTCGTGTCCCAGGCATATGGTGTATGGCAGCGATAAAAAGAATAGGAGTAGGTGTAAGCTTACATCTTTTAGACCATTTTGGTCCACAAGTCTAGTGATGCGGAAATCACACATTTTCGTGATCACGGCATCCAAGGTGATTGTGTGGCCATCACAATGGCCAAATGATGTATAGAGTACAGGTATAATACAAATTTTAAAAAGGTAACCACTTATTTCATTGAGCAATAGTCAAAGTTGCAGTTGTACTGTAAGACTTCTCTTGTTTGAGTCCTTAATGTGTTTTTTTTAAAACACTTAAGACATTTTATATTTCATGATGTCATGTTTATTACACCCTCCATTACACACTTTCTGTCCTTGTGAAGACACAGTGTGGGCCTGTCTGTGTCACTAATTGGTATTCTGATACACACACACACAAACAAACATACCCACACAGAAACATACACACACAGAAACATACACACACAATTAATGCTGTTCACCTGGGAGGCAATACAGTTCTGAATATGGGACATGACACTTTAATCTCTAAATTGTGCATATTGACTTTCTACTTTAGATATTCCCAACACACAAACATATACAACCTTACCTCCCCCCCACCCCCTCTCTTCCATTTGCCTAACCTGCCATAACCCACACATGTTCAGCACAGACTTTGCAATTAAAGTTATTGTAGTAAGGGACAATGTTATTGTGATTGGGGGTGGGGGTGTCCCCTGTAGAAAGTATCAGCATCCAGCACACCAATTGTTTTGCTGTTGTGTTTTACTGGAAGCACACACAGTTGTAAACAAAAGGCTTACCAGGGCATATTTTCTGTCTATTATAACAGTTGTTCTTTTCAATACATATATATGTCTAGGCTATAGGAATAAATAGAGAATGGCCAAAGTATGCTGTTAGGGTAAATTATTACTCCTTTAATAAATGTCAAAGTGACACTGACACAATATACTGTCTGGGGGGAAATAATTGCTGAGTTAAAATTTCTGAATGTGAAATTGTCACAAAATTATGTTTGGGGAAATAATTATCTCTTAAAAAAAAAGTGTCAGTGTGAAATTGTGAAATATGCTTTTAGGGTAAATTATTACTCCTTTAATAATTGTCAATGTGAATTTGTCATAACAGACTGTAAAACAATGACAATAAATGCTTTTCTTTGCTTATTAATCATATGAACGGCGCGGGGTGGGGTAGGGGGTGGGCACTTTACTCATAGCTTTGAATTTGATGTAGTGAAAGCAAACATGCCCCAAGTTTTAATGTTTAACTTGACATCACCCATAGTAAAAAGTATCCCACACCATTTCTCGACCAGCAAAGGGGCCAATTAAGTTTCCAGGAAAACCCTTCACTCTTAATAAAGCCCCTTTCACTCCGTCCAAGAAAACAGGAAGTGACAACCTCCGCGTCACAGCTCCTTCCCGGCCTGGAAGCTTTTGAAAGAATGTTTTTTCTTTCTTTATCTTTCTTTCTGTTTAAAAGAGTTGGTTCTTCTGTTTATCTTTCTGTCTTTCCATTTATAAAGTGCTTTTGATGGCTATTGAAACTTTTTTTCCTTAAAACTTGTCTGAATATGCACGAGGCCATTGCAAGAAAAGGAGGATGAAGGGTTGGGGGTATTATTGAGGCTATTACAAGTTTTGTGGTTTCAATGCTTTTTTTGTACTATATTAAAAGAAAAATTATTCCTGCAACATTTCTTATCGTAAAAAAATATTTTAGAAAAAAAAAGACCTTTGAATAGTTTTGAACCCAACAGATGCATTGTTTATTGTGTGAACAATGTCCTGAGAGGCTCAAACATTCTATTCAATTCAGTACAGATAGATGCACCTGTAGGCTACAGCTTGTTTGTCAAATGAAGGTGTCAGCAAAATTTTGTTGTAGATTGAAATTTCATACAGTATTGTGTTCTAATATGTTTGAGTTTTTTCTTTCTTTCAAAATTTGAATTTACATCAAGCTTTTTAAAGACAATTGTGTTTGAAAAATTCTCCTTACAATCATTTTTGTTGTTTCATAATTGGATTGGCAAAAAATGAATGTCAACCTATAATTCAATTTTCTATAGCGCCCTGCCCCCCCTCCTCCCCACTTCACTCCCTTAAAAAGTATTCCTCTTTTTATAAGACCTGATTGAAAATTTCTTTTTTTTTTGGTGAATTTTAAATATTTATTTTTGTTTTACCAAATTCAATTTTGTTTCCTTGTGTATAGAAGAAATCCCTGAGGCCAAGGTTCTCCAGCCCCAGACAGATGACAAGCCAGACAACTGGCTGAACACCCATGATAGCATTGACAAGGATGATGAGGAGGATGATGGCAACAGTACAAAGTCCAGCAGCAATGAAGCCACCTCAGCCAGCTCCAGCAGTGAAGAGGTATGCTGGGGGGCCCTTGTGTCCATTAGTGCCTGGCCCTGATAACAAGGTTTTATTTTCTCAACACTTGTAACTAATATCAAACCGTTCAATTTTTTGTGTGTGCTGATGGCAATGCAAATTCTGAAGTCAACCCCTTTTTTTAGACTGCCGGTTTTGTTAAGTGGAAATGTAAAAAAAAAATGTTACCTTTTCAAGCTGTGTGTTTGCTTGTTTCTTTGGTCATTGCATTTGAGGAGAACAAATGGCCAGTAACTGTTTTCAGAAAGACTGACCGACTGCCCTGCTAAAGGCTTATTCCAGTAGTCATTTGGTTTGACTACCATCAAACTTTATTGAAATCCTTCTGGTGACTTCACTAATATATGCTGATCATGTTATAAACAATCTTCACTCTCTACCAAAACACTTGGGAGTATAAAATCTTTCACCCAAAATGGCGGCGCCAAAACGGAGCGTAGCGATATAATCTTTCACCTGAAACATGCATCAACTTTCAATTGTGTCTGGTATCAGAATTCTGGATTCATTTGAAAATGAGTCTGCAAGTTTTTAAAAAAAAGTTCAATTTGGGTTTTCAACTTGTGAATGTCATAAAGAAAGAATCTTTGAGCCACTGTCTGCTTTTGCATAAATTACGGTGCCACTGGACATGGAAGCAAATAGAATCACATTAACATTATGAAGACTTCTGTAATAACTTTTTTGTTATGGACTCAGTAGTCTTGGGGCAGCCTAGAGAATTGTAGCCAAATTCTGGCATAAAAATTAGCTCTATACTATTTTTTTGTTACTCAGTGTTAAATATGCTTTGAAATTACATTATGTTAGTTGGCAGCGCAATATAAATAGACTTATTATTGTCATAATTAATGGCTATTGTTGAAATTCTGGTAAAAAGTCCTGGATTTTGGGGGACTCTATCCAGCTCTTAATTGAACCATAACTTTTGTTAAGGAAGTAAAGGCTGCATGGAATTGTTAAGCAAGAAACAGCTTCTATACTGCTTCTCTAGCCTTACCAAAATATGACTAAAGGTGGCGAATAACATATTTTATTTTTTTACTTTTAAGTTGTGTGTTTAGTAAAATAAAAAAAATTCTATTTGGTTTTTTTTTTTCTTCTCTTTGTTTTGTCATTAGGAAATGAACTCTGCTGACCTGTATGAAGCTTACCTCCGTGGCCAGGAGTTCCCAGCCAAGTACAACAATGAACATAAAAAGTTCATGGCGGCAATGGATCAAATGAAGAAGAATCAAGAACAAAAGATGACCAAGGTAATTGGTTTGTGTGTCTGTTGTGTGTCTTGAAAGAACAAACCCAGATACCCTTAGGTCTCGAGTCTTAATGAATATTCTAGTTTGTTTTGTGGATGGAAATACACGTGAGATACACTTAAAAGTAAAATTACTCTGTCGTTTCCTGTGACGTAAATATAAGGCTGCAGCAAATCTCTGCTATGCCTCCCTATCGTGACAACTGATTTCATACCAGGTTACCCTCACTTGTGCTTCCATAGTTCTCCATCTGACCGGTGGTCTTTCACTCTTCCTTTTCATTATATGATGTCCACTCTAGGCCTCATCCGTTTTTGGAAACACTGCCAATATTATTAAGAAATTTTACACATGCCGGCAGGATATTTTTCAGGGGAGGGTGAACTTTTACCGTGACAAATATTTACCTAATTTCAGGGGAAGGGGGTAAACTTTCGCGTGACAAACATTTACCAAATTTTTAGCTAATTCAGTGCATAAAAAAACAATGGAAAAAATCAAAAAAATCCCCCCCCCCTTTTCCCCCCTCCACCACTTCCTGTGGCTTTGCCCCTGCATGCCGGGTAAAAATTGGTTTGTGATTTTTTTGTGTGTAAGTTTTTGGGAACAGTTTTAGGAATTTTAGAGTAAGAACCCTGTCTTGTCTCTTCTTTTTCTTCATTTCATGCATGAATGACAATTGCCTTAGTTGAAATGAAATGAACTCCTTCCTGTTATCTTTGAACAGCTTGTACAAGAGTGGCAGACTGCCAAGGACCGTATTGAAGTGCTCAGGAAAACTGACTCCAAGACAGCTGATACAATGGCTAAAGATGTCACTCAAGTAAGTTCCAACTCTGTTGTTTGTTTCAACACAGTTGTTGTTGATGTCACCTTTACAAAGTTTTTCATCCTATTACAGTAGTGTTGGGAAAGCTTGATAAAACTGACTCTCCAAGTTTGTGAACTAAAATCACTTTATTTAAATCAAAACTGTCTTGAATTTATTTTTTTCAACCCTTAAAGTACCGATCTATTTTCCTGCTATGCATACCTTCAGTACCGGCCATTTTTTTACTAATTATTCCCTACGGCCCAGACTTTATTTTAGAATGGCTGAGACATCGATAGGGTTCCGAAATTATTTTCTTTACTTTTTTGTTGGTAAAAATTAATAATAGCATGTAGAGAGTAAATTGCTAGAAACAATAATATAATAACTTATCTTATTAGAATAATCTAATTCATAAAATAATTGTATTCATTCATAATATTAATTCATAAGAAAAAGTTTTATCATCACGTAAGTCCATAGTAACATAAGGTAATTCGATAGCGTCCATTAGGACCGCACTTTAAAAAAAAAAAAAATACCCAGTAATTGGTCAATTTTCGTAATTTATAAAAGAGAAATAAAATTCAACTATTCAGCTATCGAATTAATATTCTGCCTGAGACTATAGACACCCTTCCTTGAGGAATATATAGACGCCTGGATTCCATGGAATTTCTTATTTTTATGACAATAAACGCGTCTGGGACTGAGATAAAGAAATAGGTTGATGACTATAAACGCTACTGGGACTGTAAGGGTTAAAAGCTGAATCATAAGATTTGTAGACATTGAAGTACGCTCACATTGTGTAACAGGTACCTTAGATAGAAACTTTTATATCTGTTCCTTCTTGCATCTGACAGAGGCTCCAGAGACTGTACTCTGTCTATGAGAAGGAAAATGCTGCAGAGAAGCAACAGCTGATGGGACTCCACCAGCAACACGTGCAGGCAGCCTTGAATGAGAGAAAGAGAGACGCCATGGACAAGTACATGAAGGCACTGGAGAAAGGAGATGTAAGAAACTTATAAGTTCTACAGACATTCCTTCTAAATAGAAGATTATTAGGTTTACTAGGCCCAAAACTACTGCAGACGTTTTGCATACTTACTCTCACACATTTTACTTTGTGACACCATTAGAGGACATGGCTTTTCCAATGTGGCTTATCTTCTTTGTATTTCAACCAGACTGCTCTTGTGTTGTTGTAGGGCAGTGTAGGCTAAGGGGAGGCAATAGGGTGTGGTTGAACTGGGCTAGTTTAGGCCATTTTAGCAGGTTCAACGTAGTGATGTATCATCAGGAAAGAAATGGCTAATAAGCACCCCCACCGTGAGACCAAAGACAAAGATCTTAAATATACCTTTTATTATCAGTAATAGTGGATACTGAGTAGTTGATAGCAACATGAAGATATCATCTAATCACAGTAAGCATATGGTTTATCTGCCATACTGCTGGTAAACTGGAATTGTGCTGATCCCCCACACTATCTTCTCATTTGCCATAGTCATAGAATTTAAACAACTCAATGGAAAATTGTTAAAAAGTAAAATGTGAAATGATTGCTCTGATTGTTTTAGGTTGAGAAGGTGACCAGATATCTCCGTAACTACATAAAGGCAGAGGAAAAAGACCGCATGCACACTGTGACCCACTTCCAGCACCTGAGGGACTCCAGCCCACGAGAGGCTGCCCGTCTCCAGCCCCTGGTCATCAACCACCTCCGCCTGTCTGAGCAGAGGATAGACCAGGCCCTTGAGATGCTCACCAGGTACCCAGATATTGATGCCAAGATCAAGCCTAAAATAGGTGAGCTTTTTAATTCATTCAGTCACCTTGAAAATATTGTATTGAATTATGTTATGCTTACAAGTACATAAACTGATAATGTGTATCTTTTTATTTTATAGGAATGTGCATTTTTTATTTGTCACTTGTACTGAATAGTTTGATCTAACTTTGTTCTGTCTAGTCTACACTTAGTCCAATTTGAGGGAAATTGTCTGCTTTAAAAAACAGGCTATGTCTTAAAAGAAAAGGCCATCTATATTTAACAAAAAAAAAAAAAAAAATTGTCATTATTTTAGAGCGCTTCTATTCATGCTATTATTTTAGAATGCTCAGTGATAGGGCATCTATCTTAACCACAAGAACAGGCTATCTGTCTTTAAAAAAAAAGAATAGGCCATCTAACTTCAACATTTGAACAGGTTTTTTATATTTTTAACCTTAACAACAGAGTTATCTTTTTTTTTAACACAAGAACATGCCATCTATCTATAAGAAAAAGTGTTTCTAAAAATAAAAGTAAACTTTGTTTCTATTGTTGTAGATGAGTTCATGAAGAGATTTGATTCCATTGCCAACAGCATCAGAGATGTTGTGCTGCCCAAGGTTGAAGTTGAGGATGAAGAGACTGATTCAGAAGAAAGTGAAGAAGGTTGGACCTGCATTGCTTGTTTTTATTGTTTTTTATGCTTAGCCCTTTCTCCCTTAAGTAGTTGCCAGCCTATCACTGCCCTAGCGTTGAGTCAAGTTGCACAACTCTGTATATTGAACAAAAGGATATTGTAATAATGTTATTAAAAAATTAACAGTAAAAAAACCTATTAAAGCAACTGAATTAAATTCTTCATAGTTATAATATAAATATATAAAGTTTAATACAAACCAGAAAAGATGACAATAAATGTATAAATACAAATGAAAATAAAATAAATCACTGAGCCTACCGTATATACTCGCGTATAAGTCGCACTTTTTTTACCAAAAATTTCAACAAAAAGTAGGGGTGCGACTTATACACCCGACACTGTTTTTGAAAAGGTTGAAAAACATCACTTCTCTGTCATAAAGTTTCCTACATAACCCCTATAGTTACTAGTATATGCGTAGGCCTACATTTTAAATTTAGAAAACTTTCATTGGTGTAAATATTGCTATCTAAATATAATTGAAATTGAAATGGACAAATATTTTAGGTTTTTCCGACACCCACCCCCTTTTCTTTTGAACTTTTGGACCGATTTTATATTGCCCAAACGAATTTAAAGGTGACATTTTTGTGTAGGCTTATTGAACACAAATTACAGTATGGAAAGAATCGTAAATGTGTGAAAGCCTGTCTAGTCCTATAATGTAGGTAGGCCTATAAGTATAAGCTTGTAGACAAGTAGCTTAAGATGCGTTTTTTTTAGAACCTAAGGCTTATGCTATAGCCTACTAATAAGGCAGTGTTTAGCATTCCGCCGTGCCATGTCTTAGCAATGTTTCCAAAATGTAAATAGTGTGTTTTATTTTTCATCTGTTGCATGTAAGAGTTAAAAAAAAAAACACAGTTTTTTGCCGGTCACGTAGTCGCGCTTGAAATCATTACAATGTTAATGGTTATAAGGTCACTTATAAAGCGTCATCAATACAGCGCCTCACAGTCTGTGCGACGTTCAGTCTAATGACGCACATCAAAAGATTTTGTGTGTGTGTTGACCCACTTTAGTATGACAATAGGGATATGAACTTCAGTAGGGATAGGGACTTACATGGAGAAACAGATACCTTACTTTCCCATATCACTAAAGTCTGCGGGTTGTTTAAAATAAATTGAGCCTTTTTTTTTATTATGTTTGCCTTATGCACCATTGAAACCATGTTTAAGGAAAGTTTCCAAATTAAGGTGAATATTTTGTAACTTTTATGTTTAAAAGGTATGCATTTTTGTGATATTAAAAGGCAGTATAATCCGGGAAGTCAGGGTGCGACTTATGCGCGGGTCAATGACAACATATAAGAAAAAAAATTCTTAAACTAGGGGTGCGACTTATACACGAGTATATACGGTACATCTATAGTTTTTCATTGAATTTAGAAATGGTCACATCGGACTCAAATCCTCCTATTGCCAAGTCCTATTCAAAGCATATAGAGCTTCTACAATGCTTTCAATATCACTATTATCTTTGCATTATCATAATAATAAAGCCTTTTTCTCATAAGCCTAGCCCTATGCTTGCTCGAAATATTTCAAATTCGAACAATTTTCATAGACTTATCGCCAAAAATTCCTTTTTAAAAAAAATGCACTAAAATTTGATCAATCAAACTTAATTAAACATACCAAACATCCGTGTAAAAATAGCATCGCTATTACTCTCTTTAGTCAGAGTTTGAAAAGGCTTATAATAGGCATTTAAAAACTCACATTGCTATCAGAAATGGAACAACCTGTAATTGCAGACGCGCAGCGACTCCAAGTGGGGAACAGTGCTGGGGCTCATATTGTCTCGTAATTAACTCTTCCCCTTCAATATCTAAGGGCACCAAAGCTGTCAACCCACCCTCGTTTTTTTCTATCACACAAAACCAGTTGGGCATGCCATAACTTGTTATGCCAACACACAAAATGACTTGGTGGCCTCAGTTCAGGGGTCACAACAAATTCAAATGACTGGTTATCAGGATCCAACCTTTACGCAACACTTATCCATTTCAAGTTATATATTAACCCTTATTGTACCGACCTACTTATTTGCGATGTATACCTTCAGTCCCAGCCATTATTTTACTTATTATTCCCTCCATCTTAGACATTATTTCAGAATGGCTGAGACATCGATATGGTTCCGAACTTATTTGTTTACTTTTTTGTTGGTAAAAATTGATGATAACACGAAGAGAGTAAATTGCTAGAAACACAATAACTTACCTTATTAGAATAATCTAATTCATAAAGTAATTGTATTCATTCGTAATAATAATCCATAAGAAAAAGTCACATAAACATGTACCGCCATAATAACGGAAGGTAATTCGGTAACGTCCATTAGGACCGCACTTTCATTAAAAAAAAAACACGAAATAATTGGTCAATTTTCATAATTTAAAAACCGAAATAAAATTCAACTATTCAGCTATCTAATAAATATTCTGCCCAAGACTCTGGTGAAAGGTCAAATCCTTTATTTTGTTCTTTAAATAGACACCCTTCCTTGAGGCAAATATACGTGGCCGGGTTCCAGGAGATTTCGTATTAGGAGGGAAATATAAGTGTCTGGGACTTTTGGAAAGAAATAGTTGGAGGAAATAATACGCGACCGGGACTGTAAGAGTTGAAGGTGGTCGCTTGGACAGTGAACCTCTCCAGGCTTTTAAAATTTTATCAAGCTCAGTGCGCTGTAATTCTTTATATAGTAGTTAGTAGCAAGTTATAGTTATATTATATAGTAGTTAGTAGCAAGTTATAGTTATATTATATAGTAGTTAGTAGCAAGTTATAGTTATATTATATAGTAGTTAGTAGCAAGTTATATATTATATAGTAGTTAGTAGCAAGTTATAGTTATATTATATAGTAGTTAGTAGCAAGTTATAGTTATATTATATAGTAGTTAGTAGCAAGTTATAGTTATATTATATAGTAGTTAGTAGCAAGTTATAGTTATATTATATAGTAGTTAGTAGCAAGTTAACTATTATATAGTAGTTAGTAGCAAGTTTTTATTATTGTACAAAATGAGAAAAG
The DNA here is from genome assembly GCA_949126835.1 of Anisus vortex. Classification (NCBI taxonomy): domain Eukaryota; kingdom Metazoa; phylum Mollusca; class Gastropoda; family Planorbidae; genus Anisus; species Anisus vortex. The sequence continues at coordinate 29,088,386 of OX421503.1, read as the reverse complement.
ATAAATATTACGTTTTCCTTTGTTGACTGCGATGTGACCTTTTTTAAATTGACATTTGACCTCCACAGTCACCGAGGCCCCCAAAGCCCCTGCAGCTCCAGCTGTCAGCGACAGTGCCAACACAGAGGACATCAATATAGACTACAACGATGTCAGCGAGACAGATTCGGTCAGCAAGCCAGTAGATGAAAACCACCTGGAGGAGAAGGCTCCCTACATTGCCCACCACCAGGTGGACAACCATTTAGTTAGACAGGTAATAAATATGTATGTAAATGTATTTGGAATTGATATGGTAGAGCAGCAGCATGTTCTTCTGGCGTACAGAAGTTTCTGGGTTCAAATCCTGGTAAACTATAGGCTTAGTTCCGGGACTGGAGATTGTGAGTCTACCCAGCTCTGACAGTTACCTGACAGTAGTTGGGCAAAAGTAAAGACGGCTGTGCATAGTAGTAGCCACACAATCCCCTAGTATGCCATGGCCAGAGAAACTGGTGAAGGCTTTATTGGCCCTTTGGATCAATTTTATCTAACTGGTAGTTTATTTTACTTATTTGTAATAGGATAAAGGTATTGATTATAAGACATACTATTTTTATCATTGTGTAATGTTCTATAAAAATATATAAATGTATAGTTTAAGAACTAAGACATAAGAACATTTGTCACCGGTGCTCAGTGCTATTTTCCTTTTGTTTTAATGCCAGGGTCTAACAGAATCTGCAGTCACAAGCAGCCAGGTTGGCAGCACCATCGGCATTGCCCTGGGCAGCGTCAGCGTCTTCGTCATCATCGTTGTGGCGATCATCATGCTGAGACGCAACCAGAACAAGCCTTCCGTGACGCACGGATATGTTGAGGTAATGGATTTATTATTGAGGCAGGAGCTGAGAATGCTCAGTGTGAAGAAGGGCTTTAGTGATCCAATTTTCCATACAGGCCAGTTTCGTGTATTTGTTACTTATTGAGTGTAGAATCATCTTACCAAGCAGCAATGGTTACCAATATGTTGTTAGCATACCCTGGGAAGCAGGGGAGAGGGTGGGTGGCTGCTCTAGCAGCGGACTTGTTGATTGTAAGCAAAAGTAATATATGTAAATGTGGGGGATTGAAAGGAATATAAATGGCAGATGGGTTAGGGTGGGACTTAATGAGGGAATGTGTGGGACTTAATGAGGGAATGTGTGGGACTTAATGAGGGAATGTGTGGGACTTAATGAGGGAATGTGTGGGACTTAATGAGGGAATGTGTGGGACTTAATGAGGGAATGTGTGGGACTTAATGAGGGAATGTGTGGGACTTAATGAGGGAATGTGTGGGACTTAATGAGGGAATGTGTGGGACTTAATGAGGGAATGTGTGGGACTTAATGAAGGGTTGGTTGGGATTTAATGAGGAGGTGGGACTTTATGAGGGCTGGGTGGGACTTAAGTTAAAAAGCCACCTAAATTTTGTGTAAGGGAGTCAAAAGTTCGGGAACTTATATGAAGGAATTATGATGTATGATCTTTATAATATACGTGTTTTAAAAACATGTCTCGCCTGTTCCATTGCCTGTAGGTTGATCCAGCTGCATCACCTGAAGAAAGGCATTTAGCCAACATGCAGATGAATGGCTATGAGAACCCAACATACAAGTACTTTGAGGTAATTTTAAACACATTTTATACTTCCTCTATGTCTGCATATAGCTTTGTATTAAACCCTTAAATACCGCGGACGTCACATCGACGTCATCATTACCGTACACTTAAATACAGAGTCATAAGGTAAAAATATGCAGTCAGCAAATATTTATATTATAAAACCTGCTTTAGTTCAAGGGTTAAGAGTTTCTATTTGTGTCCCTAAATTCATTTTTTGTTTCCTCTTCGCTTAAACTTAAATTAAATTTAAATTTTGCCACTCTTTAAACTTTTAGACTTAGCACAATGTTTCAAAAGCTATGAAAACAAATGTCCCAATTTACCAGAAAATGATGCCCAAATTCTAAACTGATTAGTTTCAACCAGTGCTTTTTTTGTAAAAAAAATAGGTGCTGGTACTCAGTGATGGATTGCCTAACTTTTAAAGCTGTTTTGCATTTTATATTTTAATTCTTATTGCGCACAATTTTTAAAGAATTCAATTTTAACAAATTAATAATATAATAAATTAATAATAAACGTTAAAATACAAGAAAAGTAATAATTTTTTCTCCACCTTGAAAAAGGTGGAGGTACGCCGTACCGGTGCGTACCGTCACAAAAAAAGCACTGGTTTTAACTGTTAATGGTAGCTGATGGTTAGGCAGCTAATATTTAAATTTGGTAAGTCTACATCCCTAAACCATCTTTTAGAATTTGTAGCAACCATTTGGATAGTCTTCAACTGAAGATTGGGTCCTGCTTTGTCTGTGTGTGTGGAAAAAGTCCCTATCCTATCATCACTCCCACATAAACACCTCACCACACTTTATATATCCGGCCTAATGGTGTGTGAATGAAGATTGCATTCATATCTAGTCCATTGTGTCCTATATTATTATGTAGAATATTTGGTGTAAGGTGTGCAAATGGGGATGGTGGCATTAATATGTAGACCACTGTGTGTGAAATGGAGCCGTCACTTATTAGTAGAGCATTGCATCTGTAAATGGAAATAACTTAGAACAATTTTTGTGTAAATGGATGACACGTTGTAAATTGTTGCATTATTGTATTTTCAGGTACAGAACAACCCCAAGGCTTGAAACAGGGAGTGAAGGGGAGACAAGTGTGTTTCAACAACAGTTCCTTCTCTTGTTCTGTCTTTGTTGTTTGTTTGTTTTTGCTTTTTTTTTCCTCAAGTTTTTTTTTTCTCTATGTAAATCATTATGAGGACAAACTTGTAACAAGGGGAAAGTAGTATGTGGGTTACATTTGAATCATTCGTATGAGTGCACCCTTTATCGTGAACACAGGTTGTCATGGAGACTTTGGAGCACTTTTTGTGATCAATATTTTATCCATCTTCTTTTTTTTTTTAACCATGTATCATTTTAGAATTTAATGGAGCATTTTGAGTTCGGAAGAAAAAAAAGAGAAGAAAATAATGGAATAAACTGAAACATACACATTTAAAAAATAGTATTTCTTGTACATTTTTATAGTAAGACTATTGTATGGGTAAATGTTTACTGTACACATAATACACTGTCAGTAACTTTTTAATGGTTAAAAGAACATTTTTACCTTTTATATCAGGTCTATGAAATGTAAAACATTTTTAAAAAAATTTCCCACTGAGATTATGTCAGTAGCTGCGGGAGTCAATGACAGATTCAGGTTGAAATCAAAGGTTTTAAAAAAGAAGATAAGCACAAAAAGGACTTGGAGTTTTTCCAATTTAGATGTAATACAGATTTGTTCTTGACACGAATTATTATTGTCCAACAATTCTTTGATCAACCAGTCTCAGTTCCCCCAAAGATTTCGTTATTGTAAATAATCTTGTCCCCCCACAAAACTAGAAAGTTAATGAGCAGAGGATCTCTTGGTCTTAAACACAAGAGGGGGGGAGGACAAACAGATCAAGTCAGTTTATAAAACTTATCTTCAAAAACATGTTCTTCAGTTTATAAAACTTATCTTCAAAAACATGTTTCAGTTTCAGTAGCTTTAGGAGAAAAGACTAAAGTCTTAAACAAACAAGTCTTCTGTGTAAAAAAAAACTCAACTTGTGTGTCTTCTTGATCCAAGTAACAAAGCAAAAACTTATTTCATTTATTGTGTATTGGCAAAACAATGTTTTCATGTTGCATACAATACAAGTCAACTTTTATCTGTTCATGAGTTATATGAGGTTATTGTTTTCTGTTGTCGTCATATTATATTCATCAATTCATCCAATGACAAGATTTGTATCTGGAGTCAGTAACAACATTAATAATTATGTACTTCATACGCCATTGATATGCATATATTCCTCTCCGTGTACCGCAGTTCGTTTCTGTAGAACACTTTTTACTCGTGGAGCTGATAAGCTTTTTTTAAAAAATCTTTTTATTTCAATTTCCTTGTAGCACAGCTCGTTAAAACAAAAGTTGTGTCCCTTCTCTCTCTCTGTCTGTGTACGTTTTTCACATCTCATCCTCTTGATAATCATGTCATGGAATCATAACACAAGTCACATGATGTGCTTCAAACTTATTGATGTCAAAGCTTGTCTTTTTTATTCTCGTCTCCATATTACAAACTCAATGCTTTTTGGAATTGCTTATTTTGTACAGTAAAAACTTTTTGCCTGAAGCAACTTCTATTTGTGAAACAAATGAACATTTTTGTAATTTTTTTTGTAAAGGGCATTTTTTTAATAGTATTTATGTCTTGTTTTGGTGATATTTTTTTTTTACTTTAGTTTAAAAAATAAAATGAATCTTGCAAAACAATTCAAAACTTATATATGTCAGGTTAACAAGAAGCTCATGATCACAAAAAAAAAAAAGAGACACCATCTTTTTATTTTTAATTTTCCATTGTGTAAATATTTATAAATAAAACTTGTGTGTTTATTTTGTACTTTCATAGGTCAGTTTCCTTTGTGTGTAAAATTGTGTGTACTCTTACAAACACTTTTCTTTTTTATTTGTTAGTTTGTTTCTTGTTATTCTTTGTAGAGAGGTTTTGTTTCTTCTTGTTTGTTTCAGTGTTGTTTCCAAGTTAGTTTATAACATGTTTTGGGTCCACAAAAAGAAATCAACTTTTTATTAGTCAACTTTATTGTATTATTCAGTTGTTGTTTTTTTAGTTGTATTTGTCCCTCCCCCCCCCCCCCCCCCCCAGCCTGTGTTGTTTTCAATCTTTTGGATGTGATGATGCAGTCTCTCATCTTCAATCTTTTTCATTTAAACTCTCCTTACTGCCATTGCTTGGTTTATTTTTTTTTTGTTATCTTGGGTTGTTTTTTTGTGTTCTTTTCTAGATAGTGTTAATCTTTCTGGATATACCATTCATGTGATAGACAGAATAGAAGCAGAATATAAAAACAAATAAAAACACAGAATTGAGATATTTAAAAAAAAAGACTTTTAAAAAATTTAAAAACAACAAAAAAAGCCATGAGGAAGTCTCACATTCCAAATCCTAAAGTCAAGAGGGGGGTGGGGGTATGGCTGTGATTGTAAAGGTCTGGAGGGAATCTCCCCCACAGGAAAGTAGAAGAAAAAAAAAACCCAGATGGAAGTCTTGAGGTTCATTTACCAAGATTGTCAGTCAACATTTGAGGGAATATTTTTTTTTTTTTTTAAATGGTTGTGTCATACCAAATGCATTCCAATGTACTCCTTTACTCAACATTACCTTTTATTTATTTATTCAAGAAACTTGTTTAGTCAGCATATTTAGCATTTCTTTGGGTTACCTTTTAAACAAAAAAAGCTATACCTAATATTTGTGACAGATATATATATACCGGTAATCAATAGTGTAAACAAGAAGAAAGCAATAAAGAACAAACAAATAAAGATTATGTCTGTCAAAATTTGTTAAAACTTTTCCAAAAAATTTCAAGTTTTATTTGAAATAGAGAAGAAACAAAAATGATTTTATCTGATTGAAAATGTGCTTTTTCATAAGGCCAGTAAAGCAAAACAGTTTTGAGTTTCTATTGAAATAATAATGTTGGTAGATCAGTTGTGATTTTTATTTAAACCATGTTCAAGGTTGGCTAACCCTTCCCAAGTTTTAAACTCCCACGTTGCTGGAATGACCCCTAGGAGCCCCCCCTCTCTTGACCCGCGGTATCATTTTGGTTGGCTGGTCTCTTCTCCCATCCACATATTCTATTTTTGTTGTTGTTTTGTTCTCTGTATTCAACAACTAATATCCTGTGTATTTATTCTTATATATTTATTACCATCAACATCCATTTAAACTTAGACAGTTGGAAATGGTGTGTGTAGTTTTTCTTTTTTTCGTTCCCCTTTCTTGTCTACAGTGTTTTATCTCCCCTGATCTGTAGCTGCAATAACTCGTGTCTATTATTAGAATTGGGAAAATCTTGCTCTGTTTTTTTTTCCTCAATAGCTTTACAGAGAATTAACATTTTTTTTTTTCTTTGTTTACATAGTATATTTTCTTTTTTTTAACACTGTGTCACTACTTTGTATCACATGTTATTTCATTTGACATATATACCTAACCATATACATATAATTTTTGTAACAAGTGTATTGTTTAGTCAATTCTGAGTGTTACTTTATGTGTATTTATGCTTTAGATCTACAATAAAATTACCATTTCCACATAAACATTTAGTTTGTTGTTGTTTTCATTAAATTTGAACAGATGTTTTTTTTCTTCTTATAAATACAAGTTTTTTTTTTGTTTTTGTTTACTATTGTTATCTCTAACCAATGAAGAGACATTAAAATTGAGTCTTATGATTTGATGATTTAGAAACAATTCTGGCATGATGAAAAAACAGTACATTAAAGTGAATTTCACCCAAAATTTTTGAAAAAAATAAAAAAATTATTGCTATTACACATTTTTTTTTACTGTAATGAATTTTGGTATGGAGTAATAACACAACTTTTTTTTGTTAAAGATTATAAGGAAATTACTTTGAGAGGCTAGTTTTCTTTTAAAACAACAAGTTTTATGGAACATTTTAAATGAAATGAGGTGGAATTTTAATTTTTTCCACATCTAATAGTTTTTAATTTCTGTATATGGGAGTATATGCAGTAATTTTAGTCCTGTAAAAATATTGAAATTTGTTTCTGCTCTGAAATTGTTGCATTCAGAAGGATTGCCTCATTTACACTTTTGTGTCATTTATTAAAGGTTTTCCTAACAGAAGTAAACACAGTGGAAAGTTAGTTTTAAAAATATATAGGCAATATGCAGACTTAAGACTAAATGAACAATAAAAATGCTAGCCTAAATATTATGTCCTCTTTGGTCTTACATCAGTTGCAACTTTAAAATGAAATATATTTAATATGTCGCTTAATATTTATTTGTAAATTCCACTGTTTGTCCAACAAAAAAAAACAACCAAGTATATGTATGTTCAAATAAAACACACCAGTAAAATGCATTTTGCATTCATAATGGTTAAAGTTTAAAATTATTTTTCTAAAATGTTAAATCAGTTCTGATGGAGTTTCTCTGCATGAATTAATAATACATAAAGTAGCAGTTTCAATGTAACACAAAACAATAATCAAATAAGAAATACAGGAAAACATAGAAATAAAAATATTTTTTATTTATTTCATATTCATGAACTACCGTATATAGGTTCACTTTTTTATTTCACCAGTGGTGGCAATGCCTGAAATAGGAAGACCAACTAATTGATTATAATTTAAAACACTGATCAAAATGCAAGACTAGACCTTAAACCAAACTAATACTTCTGTATAGAAGGAGTGTCTGTTTGTTTATAAGTAAATAAAGGTATAACATTAGTGAATGGACATAAATAAATCAAAATTGAAATATTCTTATGTGCCAACATTGTAAGTTGAACAAAAATATATTTATAATACAAATACAAGGACTGTAAAAGTAAACACAATTGTACGTGGTTCATTGTTGAAGAGTAGAATATTGTTTGAAGGAACAAGGATTGTCTTCAAAAGTCTGGGAATTGTCTTAGAAAAGAAAGTCTCGGATTGTTCATGAAAGTCTAGGATTTGTCTAAGAAAGTCTTGGATTTTTCAATGAAAGTCTAGGATTGGTCAATGAAAGTCTAGGAATAGGATTTGTCTAAAATCGTCTTGGATTTTTCAATGAAAGTCTAGGATTGGTCAAGAAAAGTTTAGGAGTGGTCTATAAAACTCTGGATTTGGTCTATGCATATACAAGCATTGAATCAGCACCTTAAATTAAAAATCCTTGGTAAAAATGCAGGACTATGTTTTAAATTTTAAAAGTCACGGATTGGTCAATGAAATTTAAAGGTTGGTCTATGAATGTTTAGGATTGGTCTATGAATGTTTAGGGTTGGTCTATAAAGGTTTAGGATTGATCTATGAATGTCTAGGATTGGTCAATGAAATTTTTAGGATTGGTCTTTGAATGTTTAGGATTGGTCTGTGAAAGTTTAGGATTGGTCTGTGAAAGTTTAGGATTGATCAATGAATGTCTAGAATTGGTCAATGAAATTTTAGTATTGGTCAATGAATGTATAGAATTGGTCAATGAAAGTCTATGATTGGTCTGTGAAAGTTTAGGATTGGTCAATGAATGTCTAGGATTGGTCAATGAAAGTCTAGGATTGGTTAATGAATGTCAAGGATTGGTCAATGAAAGCTTAGGATTGGTCTATGAATGTCTAGAATTGGTCAATGAAAGTTTAGGATTAATTGGTCTATGAATATCTAGATTTGTTAAATGAAAGTCTAGGATCCTTCAAGGTATACATGCATGGAAAGTTTCTGAACTAGGCCTAATCAGGAAAATAAACAATTTAGCATCATTAAAACCTTTGGCATAATTTCAAAGCAAGGAGAAAAATACGACGCAATAATTTTCAACATAATAAAGATCAACATGCACAGACATAATATAAAATACGTTTTTTAAAAGGCAAATAATTGCAGATAAAAATTTACAAACTTGGAAGTATCTCTTTCATGTTGGTTGTGCAGTGACCACAGAAACTTACGAATCTTCTCATGCTTTATAGATCAAATCGGTCAGACGGATATACTATTTTGTATGTTGGGTGCATAGGACTAGTAAACAACGTTCACCAGACTTCAACTCCACTTTTCTTTGACAATGCGAGCCGAGATTACTCTCTTACAGCTCGCAGAGAACGAACTCTGCTGTATCACGCATAGTAAAGGCTTGGCAAGAAAGGCTGGCCGTTTCTGTCCATTCTAAGATTCTGCAAGGCATGGTAGTCAAATAGCACGTGCTCGACCGTCTCTTCTGTGCGAATCGAGTTGGGGACCTAAGCCTACTAAAGTAAGGTCCTTGTCGGACAGTGCCCATGCAGTTCGAAATTGAGCAATCGTGCACTGTTCCCTTCTGCGGAGCCTCCACCACGCGGGTCAGCTCAGTTATGCCTTTTAAGATGCTGCCGCACACCTCGGCCTTTGTCAGATTATTCCCAGCTCGTGTCCTACCATCGAGCAACTATCACAGTTTGAGCGACCACATAATACACGGAGAATGTGGGATCAACACAAAGCCGGAGGGAGCCTTTTCTTTCTTTACACAGCCAGTGTCAGTCTGCCCATCGGATCTGGGTAGACTCCGGGACCCATGCACACTCTGACAAATGTCTTGCCGGGTTTTAATAAGCCAATGTCCTCAAGGCCTGCAAATAAATTGACATTGCTTTTGAAGACAACAAATCACATACAAAAAGAGAAAAAAAAATACCCCACAATGTTGTAGCCTACTGTATACCATCAATATTTAATAATAATGAACACTAATATGTCTGTAAGTCCCTGCAGTTAATTTCTTTGCAAAGCGATCGAGAACTCTCAACAATTTATAGATCTTGTCTAAACTTACACAAGTCTAGATCTAAGTCCCTTTTTGTTGTTTGTTGAATTCAATAGTCATAAGTCATACTTGCTTTAAAAGAGATTTTAAGAGGAATATCTTCCTGGCCTGGGTCACATAGTCACATGACTACCGCTGCTCAGTGATGAGACATGAGTCTGAAAGCGCCTCTGTGTGACTTTGTATTCCATGACAACTGTAATTGCAGTGCTGTAGGTCTTCATCAAGACTAATGTTTCAGCTGCATGGAGATCGGCTCCATCAATTCGTTGCTATTATAACAACATCAACACCACAATAGCACCGGAATAATAATAAAAAAACTCATCACAGTTGGATGAATGAAACAAAGACTTGAACATAATATGAAACCCCGATCAAAATTCAAGTATACAATAATATTAGCCTTGAACCTCACATTGTCAAAGTCAGTGCATCAGTAGCGTAGCCAGGTTTTGACGCTAGGGGGGAGCGACCTTTTAGGAAATAGGCCCCACTCTTAGAAATTTTTCCAGATTAATAGAATAACTAAGAATTCGTACGTATCAAGTGTTATGAGAAAATCCTGTGCCTCAGGATACACACACTGAATAAAGTGCAGTATTTTTTTTTAACCATTCACGATTTTTACTAGCAACTATTAGTGATGGAAATTTCTGCACAATTGATTGCATGTACTGCTCATTTTCGGGATGAGTATCTAGTGTCGAAAAATATTTATAGAATCAATGCGAATGCTTCTATAGGACTGAATTATTCTTCGTTTTAATTTTGAAATACGAGATAAATCGCCAATATAGACATTTTTAAAGAGATTTGAAAAAAATAGAGTGTCAACATATTTATTTGCTGTATCTATGTGTCAATTACAAAATATGATACGTTATAGGAACGCTCTATTCTTTTCTAATTTTTTCCTCTCAGCTATTAAAACACCACGCCCACGCTCGATGGTTATATCCTTAGCAAACGGAATTTCTTTAAAACAAGTTATTTCTCTTCTTTTCTTCTTTCTTTTCAATTCTGTGGGTATCTTTTTTTTTTTTTGTTTTTTTTTTGCGAAGTTCATGTAACCATGTTTTCGATCACTACACGAATACGGCCGAGAAGGAGTAAGCCAGCGCGCTTTAAGTCACATTATTACTTTTCGGTGAGTACACCAGACTTGAACCCCACCTTTTTTTGAGAATGCAAGCGAGCGTACTCTTTTAGGGCTCGGAGAACTAACTCTGCTGTGTCCACGCACAACTTATACATCACCGTAAATGTTAGGCACAAACGGTTGGCCGTTTCTGTCCACTCTAAGGTCCTGCTTATGACCTGGTATCCACTAGAAAAGGGGTCGGCAACCTAAGGCACGCGTGCCAAACGATATTGGCGATTTAAAAAACGTAGACAGTTGAATTTTAAACCTTTAATGAAATGGGCATCGAAATGTGCCAAATTGTTTAAGAGATAAACTCCTCAAGGTTGAATGGACAAATAATTAATGCAGGAAATGTTTACTTACAACTATTTAACGTAAATTAATTTTATACCTCTAATAATTAAATCTTGTAATGAATACCACAACGCTAGTTTATGTAAAGGAATAATAATTAGTCAGTAATATTTGTTATATTACAAAATATTACTTGTTTGGCATCACTATTGAATCAAATTTAGAATCTTTATTTTAATTAATGGGAGATAATGAGCTACTTTTTTCCCGCTAATATTTCTAATATATAATGTTTTTTAATTTTATTTTGTAAAAGACTAAATGGTCTACAAATTATAACTTTATAATGACCAAACTGTCAAAAGTAGTTGAAAATTTTATAAATATTATATGAATAATATAATATATGCCCATTTTCTGAACATTACATTAACTACCCAGTTTGTGTGATAACTTTATATCAATTCCGCTGAACGTTGTTCGCAAAATCCCTGCCTAATAATAAATGAAAGAACATCTCAGTTAAACTGAGAACAAAATACTATTATAACTATTATCAGTAGATAGATATGTATTTTGACAACTAAATGATAATCTTTACAAAATAGTTACCATAAATGTGAAAGTTCGGTAATATAATTTTGTATTAAGTATAAATGCTAATAAAAAGGTTTTTCTCTATAGAGTTCCTTTGCTTTTAGACTTTGTCTAGCTACGGATTTAAATTACTTACTTGTCTTATTAGAAAACAAGTATAATAGAGCAGGTTGACTTTAAGGCAATTGGCACACTGAATGATTTAGAAATCTTAGCTTAGCACACCATTAGCAAAAGGTTGCCGACCCCTGCTAGAGTGTGACATTCACTTCGTATCAAATTAAATTAAACTAAAATTAACTAGTTCTAACACAGTTCATTAATCATATTGTAACAAATTAAATTGTTGAAATGCAATTTAAAAAAAATAAATATTAGAAACAGTTTAAATTGTGCTACATGGCTTGTTAAATTATTAAATTATTTTTTCCCAAAAAGGCCCCTTTTTTTTCGAAAATGGTCGTAGGGGGAGCGGCCGTTCCCCTGCTCCCCCCCTGGCTACGCTACTGCAGTGCATACATAACGCGTTATCAAGATCTTCGTAAAATGCAAGTTTGTCAGTTATACGTTATAATATGAGACTTGAGTGACATGTTTAACACAAAGTTTCAATCCAATGGACTTAAGGTGACTTTGACTAATTTCATGGAAGATCGTAAAATGCAAAAAGACCTTTTTACAAAAATAAAATAAAACAATTGCACAATTAAAAAATAAAGAGTTAATCTTTGAAACGGAAACACAATAAAGCGTCTGTTCAATTGTCTGAATACTGTTCTAAACAGGAGACCATCGGTATCATAGGTACATGAGTAAATGTTATTGTTTGATTCCAAGAGGAATAGCTGACTATATTTTTGTCATAATTAGTTGTTTGTTTTTCTTAACCCTAAGAGCACACACACACACTAGCCTACATATCGGCCATATGTTGCCCCACTTTGTTGCCAATATTTCAATCTTGGTCAATATACTGAAACTATTATTGTGTGCTGGTAGGTGACACAAAAGTCGTCTGGAAAGTAAAATGATCACAGAAATTCAACCAATGGCGTGAAAGCTCATCGTCACAAATCATGAGTAAAATAAAGTTGCCCATTCCTATCGTCGACTTAAAAGCGTAGAGTTTTTTTTTTTTTTTTTATGGAATAACTAGACACAGAAATCCAGCGGCAACCGTCACTAGGGCACATCCGATGATGTAAATGTAGAACACCCAAGAGTAGGTAACTTTTTTCAGCGGCAGAGAGTAGCCCTCTTCAAACAAGAAAACAAACAGCCCAACAACTATGAAACCGCAACAACCTGCAATGAAAACACAAAATAAAAGTTTAAAATAAACTCAAGCGGAATATGGATAGGATTAGGGTCGCCAGGTGTCCGCTTTTGAGTCGGACAGTCCGGTATTTCAGCCACCCAATCCCTGCATCGCCCTCTCCTAAAAAAAACTATGATTGGTGGTTAGACTCCTAACCCAGGAATACCTAATTCGGCATGCTTAAGAACATGTCCTCGGGCGTCTCCAACCTTCCTTTCTCTACTATATCTTACGTTGGATGTATTATATAATGATAAGTGAAGCAACGTTTACTGTGATAGTTTCTTTATTCTCGTGGCCAATGCAAACTAAAGGATGTTATGGCCAGTTGAAAGGCACATCATATCCCTATTGGGTCGTTGGACGATCTTTAAACTATCCTCTTCCATTCCTTTTCAATGACGCCCATATTTCTCTCCCCCCCCCCAATCCCAATCGCGTTTCCGCAAAGTAAAACTCAAAAGACTTCTAGAAAATGGGGGAAAAAAAAGGGAATTGAAATAAGCTAATTTTGAAATGGGAAATATGTTGGGACTTTTTGTGTGGAAAAAAATGGTGTGTGTTGTAAAGGAGGGGGGAGGAGACTGCAAAACTTTTTTTAAAGACCGGAACTTACCTGCAATAAAAGCGGTGATCCCTTGGCATATTGTCCGGCCGACACCCTGGAAGCAGATCCGGAAGAGGATGGTCAGGCAACAGAACAATGTCAGGATGACATTGAGGAAAACGAAAAATCGAACGGCCCAGATAGCGCCTGAAAGATTTAGAACATTTTAAAAATCTAGTTCTAGTGTGTTTAATAGTATAGACAAGAATTAAAAGTTGTCTAATGTTGTTTAATAGACACAAAGAATGAGTGTTATAATTTGTCAAATAAATAGAGTCTAGTTATAATTCAGAATCCACAATTAGGGAAACAAAAATCTATTCGGGGTTCTTACAAAAAAAATTTTTTTAATTCACAAACTTTTCCTAAGATAAAAAAAAAATGGTCAAACTAATTTTCACAGGCATATTGTGAAATTTCTTAATGTTTACTAGCAGTATAGGCCATAGGCCTATATAGGTAGTCCAAAGTCCAAATAAACAATATATGAAGATGTTTTATTTTAAGTAGCTATTTATTTAAGAACAAAAACTGATTGAAGTTTTATTAAAGATTTTCTCAGATAAACTTCAGTTATTTATTTATTTTGAAATTCTATAAAAAACTTGTTGCCACAACGTTTTGTCAATTTTTTTTTGAAATTCACAAACTTTCCCAAACCCGAAAAATCACTTCGGCTTTTCTCAAACTTTCCAAACCCGTATAAACCCTGCTATTGGCTTAAACTTCAATATTGACAATATTCAGTGTCGGAGCTCTTTATCTCGCGAGATTTTGAGATTTTCCATGGAACCCCTTTAGAGAAACAATGGTGTATGTGAAACTATAGAAGCTTTAAAAAAAAGTGCTAGATGTGCTATTTATTTAATGATACCTTCTTCTGTGCCGAGAGGGTAAAGGTCACATTCGTCTCCTGTTGTGTTTGGGCTGTGGTAACAATACCACCACAGTCCGCCGAAGACATGGACGTCAACACTGCTACTGTCGCTGACGGCGTGTGTGTCTCCTCTCAGGTAGTTCAAGCTGATCTGGGATTGTGTGGGGAAACAAAGTGTTTGTCAAAATATAATAATATGTTGAATAGTTTGTCTCTGTGTGTGTGAGAGAGAGAGAGAGAAAGAGAGAGAGAGAGAGAGAGAGAGAGAGAGAAACAAAGAGGGACAGAAACAGACATAGAGGTGGGAGGGCTGATAATAAGTGATAATATGGAGCGACCCTGAGAGCAAGTGATGGTTAAAAGATAGAGAGAAAAAAGGAGAGATGTGATGAAGTGGTCATATTTAATGGTAAGAGATCTAGGGCGAGAGAGGGAGAAAGAGGGGTTGAGAGAGGGGGAACGTGAGAGAGGGGGCGAGAGAGGGTGAAAGAGAGGAAGAGAGAGAGGGGGGAATAGCCTAGTGCAGGGGTCGGCAACCTGTTGCTAAACTAGGATTTATAAATCATTTAACGTGCCAACAGCCTAAAAATCAACCTGCTTTGTTATACTTTAAAAAACTTCTTTTTATCGGACAATTTTTTAACTCCGTAGCTAGACCAAGGCCAAAAGCAAAGGAGATTTTTTTTTATAGAGAAAATTTTTAAAGCGTTTTATATTTAATACAAAATTAGTGTTTGTGACTATCATCGCCTTTACAGTGCCGTTGCAAGGGATTTGGGGGCCCGGGGGCTTGGCCTCTTTAGGGGCCCCTGAATTTTGACATTCGACATTATGACATGAGAAAAAAACAAGGCCCGGGTGGACTTTCGAATTTGGACCCCCCTCCCCTAGCTACGCCACTGCTTTTTTATTTGCATCCTTATCAAATACAATATTTTATTATTTATGGTAATTATTGTCTAAACATTATCATTTATTAGTCAAGATGATGATCTAACACATAGGTTCTCAAAGGGGGCGTTATCGCCCCCCAGGGGGCTGTGAGGAGGTCTTGGGGTTCGTTGTCGATCCCGGGGGCGATAGGGGGTCGGTGAAGGGCAAATGGGCGGTACAAACCTTCTTGAAATAATGTAAACAGATTTACTCTTTAAGTTATGACAGTAATATTTAGTTTGGTGGGTCAATAGCAGAACAGTCGATTAGTTTAAATTGACTGTTGTGCTATGACCAATTTGCCACTGTGTAATTGTGAAGTAGATAGCTCAGAACAGAAGCAGTTGGAGAAGTACCATACACACCGGTACAAATGCTGCCAGAGGGCGAAATTTGCCTTATGGCGGAGGCTAAAAGAGCAGAGAACTCCAACGTCCCGCTTTCAAATGCCAGAGATGCGACAGTTTGTCTCCCAAGGATAGGTCTCCACAGACACAGCCAATGCTGCAAAACTGTCGAAATCTCAAGGGCGCAAATCAATTTTGTGACGTAAAAGTCCTTCAAGTAATCTATGGGCTTAACCTAGATTTATTACTATATTTAGACTATTTTCCGAGAATGGCAAAAGGGATGGGGCGTTATATTGTGGATGAAATGTGACGTAGAACACAAGTGCTGCTAAATAACCAACATACTAATTAGAAATAGAAATCGCGCTGATTTTTGAAAGTAGTGACTCAATTCAGTTAAAACTTAAAACTAAAAAACTATCTGGAATCGGTTCGGCAATAGCCGAAGTTCTGTGTGTTCGTTCAATAAATATTGCACGTTGAATGACTACATCGGCTTTGATTGTTCCTGCTTTCTTTAGTTAAGTATGTGAAAATCCGACTGTTTCGGGCATAAAAAGTGTTATTGGATCAGCAAACATTGTGGACGGTAGATGGATCCAAACAAGACAGCGATGGGTTACGTGCATCATATAACATTTCTTTGTTAATCACTAAATGTTGAAAAACACACACTATTGGTGAAGAGCTCATTCTACCTGCTGTTAGTGAAGTACCGCACAAGCCAGCGTCTGATATCATCAAGATGAGTAATAGTACAGTGCAGAGAAGAATTGATGAAATGGAGGGTGATGTAGAGAGTACATTGTGTGAGTACCTCAAAACGTCTCAGTTTTTATTACAAAAAGTTTACAAGAGAAGAGAAAATTTGCCAAAAAATTAATTAATATCTGGCACGAAAGGCGAAATATGTGTTCATGTACTTTTGTACTAGAAGACTTTTTTAAAGAAAAAAATATTGCCTTGACAAATATTATATCTGTTGCTACTGATGGTGCACCGGCGATGGTATGGCGCTATCATGGATTTATTTCCTATAGAAGTCAGATGTATTGGCTGTCCATTGTGTAATTCACAGGCAACATTCAGCTACCGAAAATCTCAGTGATCGTCTGGGTCACTCTCTTCAATATGTAATAACTGCAGTAAGCACAATCAAAAGCAATGCATTCAATGATAAAGTGTTTAAACAGCTGTGTATTGAGAATGACGAAAACAATAATCGTTTTCTAATGCACACAGAAGTAAGCTGGCAGTCAACAGGTGCCTTTTTAAATAGATTTTATGAGATCTTTGATTCAGTATTAGATTTTCTAGAAAACAAAGACAATTCTCTGAGAGAAAATCTTTACAAAATTAAAAACGAAATCGCAGATTTAATTGATTTATTTAATAAGTTCAATGAAATGAGCTTTCAATTATGGATAGATGACCTGGATTTGATCAAAACAAAAAGTGTCATTTCGGCATTTATTTCAAAACGTCAATTGGTACAGACGAAACTTTGAACGTGGATAATTTTATCAATTTCCCAATCTTGCATCTGTTGAACAAACCGAAGAATACATTCTCATTTATTGTGAACACCTCGAAGCACTTAATAATGACTTCAATTGTCGATTTCAAGAAATTATTAACCTGGAATTATCTGATTGGGTTTTAGATCACTTTTCTAATAGTGAAGAATTACAATCAGACCTACCTTTACAACTGTAAGAGGCATTGATTGAATCAATAACCAAAGAAGAATTAATATTGAAATTTGTAAGAAAGGGCTAACATGACTTTTGGATGCAAAAGAAATACCATCATTTTCTCCAGGACAGTGGGTTTTAGCAAATACTTTTTTTTTTATTGCATTTCCATCTACTTATTTCGTAGAGCAAGTACTGTTACCACTTTGTTGTAAAGAAAAACAGTTGCAAGTATTGGTACGTGGAGACTTTAGGCTTTTGCTAACCGAAATTTGAGCCAAACATTGAAGACCTCCTGCCAACACACCAGGCCCTAGATTCACACTAATACTGAGTTTTAAAACCTCTTGTGTATATTTTTGAATATATTATGTGTAAAAAATAATTAAAACCATTCAAATAAACTATTCTATACAATTTGCTTTTACTTTAAGCTCATTAAATAGGAATTAAATATATGCCACCATCAAGGACTACTGAAGACAGGACGTGCAGACTTGAATTTCTGACTTAGCTAGCTAAGGCCAGTTTTTTTAACAGTAGCGATACACTCGCTTGTCGCGCTTATATATGAAGTAAATTATTATTAAGTAACTAACATAATTAATGTCAATAATGTCAATACTGTCAATAATGTTAATGTGCAGGGCCATTTACTAATGAGGGGTTAGGATTGAGAGGGTTTAAAAGAGCATTTGAATATTATTTAAGATCTATTTAGATGATTGAATGATTAGGGACGTACACATGATACCCTATATATATATGCGGTTGGTGTTGACGGTTTCGTGTTGGGGGTCACCTAAGGAATAAAATAAAGTGAAAAAAAAATTCTAAAAAATCGTTCTTTCTTGACCTAAAACGGGAAAAACGTAACCCACCCATAAAATTTATCTCGCTCATAATTAAGAGACAAATGCACAGCCTCTAAAAAAAGTGATTATGAAGTAAGTCGATTATTTGGGTTGAGAATTTTGCTAAGTGGTACATGTACCATTATTATAAATACGATAATTTGATTTCTATGTCTATGGCAAAATTTATTTGTGTTTTCATGACCATGGAATATAAAGAATGTAAATTGACTGTGATAGTTACAAATAAACAAACATTCTTACATTGTGCTCTCCTCTCATATTTTCTGCTTTCAATAATGGTACCATGCACTATTTGGCACTTTAAACAAACGACACTTGTTGGCAGCATTATAATTACCTTTACAATTAACTACACCACATTTATTAGGCATTTTGATAAAAATACACGATCGAAAAATTGAAAACAAACGCAGTGAAGTAAAATATCAACAACAAGTATCCATGTTGGAACCAAACTGTGCCTTCTATTCATACTCCTTAAAAAATAGTGCGCTCATGCTTGGTAATTATTAAGACATTTTAATGGCTATTAGATCGTTCTTTGTCATTAAAAAAATGAAAATGACATAAACCATTAATACAATGAATCATATTAGTAAAGAATTTTGTTAGTTACTTAATAATAGTTAACATTATATCACTGCGCCAAGGGAGTGTATCGCTACTGTTAAAAAAACTGGCCTTAGCTAGGAAGTCAGAAATTCAATTCTGCACGTCCTGTCTTCAGTAGTCCTTGGCCACCATACATACATTTTTTTGCTAAAACATTTACTACGGAAAGGGAAGGGGGGATAGGGGGTGGTGAGCGAAAAAAAAACTATAAAAGGGGTCGGTGAGCCGAAAAAGGTTGAGAACCTATGATCTAACACCTGCATATACTAATTATATTTTCATCTCAGTTTAACTGAGAAGTCGTTTAATGTGTTTTCTTTTGAAACCGTGAATGAGAATCATCCGAGTCTGAGCCATTGTATTTCAGCGGAATAGATACATAGTAATAATACAAACTGGGAAGTTAATAGAATGTTTGAAAATATACATATAAATTCTTTAGTCATTTAATTATTTTTTTATTATCAAAACACTTTTCACAGTTTGATCATTTAAAGTTATAAACTGTAAGCCATTTCTTCTTTTATATATATATAAAAAAAAGAAATATTAGTTGAAAAAAAAGGGCTAATTATCTCCCTTTAATTAAAAAACGTTTCCACATTTGATGTTATAGTGATGCTAAACAAGTTATGTATTGTAATTTGTAGTATAAAAAATAGTACCAGGTGACCGATCATTCGATCGGTAATAAAGAGCAGGCGTTTGTACCTTAACATATTGTGCTGTAAAAAAACGGTGCATAAATTTTAATAAGTACGTTTTTACCAGACCAATAAATTGCATTTGTCTTTTTTTCCCGTCTACAAAAATTAAAGTTATGTAACGTTTTTTGGCGTATTTATTTCTATTTTTGCACTCATTGTATAAAAAATAAAAGATAAAAGATAAAATTTCTTTATTGATCCAAACAAATGGAAATTTGTCTTGATTACAGATGTTTTGTCCTTCAGCATATTTTAAACAAAATAAAATAATTATTTGTAATTTATATACAAGCACAGAAATATACTTATAAAAATAGACAATCGCACACACAATCACACAATTATCATGCAAGAAAGTTCATTAGTAGTCAGCTATTGTTGACTGAAATCCTGACGATAGGCCTATATTTCTTGTTGCGTATGGTAGATAGTTTGGCCGGAGGCTGACGCTCAATATAATTCTTCGTCTGGTGTGCATATTCTTCTTTTGTTGTAATGTAGTTGGTATTGCGATATTGTTTGTTTAAATAGCCAGCCATCCAACTTTACTTGCCACTGTTGACGGGTCTGTCTGAGCAAAGCAGATAAAATGTCCACAGACGTATTCCTCTACGGCCACTTTTTATTCGCCCTGATAGTGTAAAGACATGCAGCCCTCCACCCAACGCCAATATTACTTTCCTCATATCGGATGTAAAATTTCCCCCTAAGCAACATTTTAGGTGTGATTTATATAATCTGCCTGAAAAGAGATAAACGTTTCAACTGCATCGATCTTTCACTCTAAACATATGATACCGACAAACTGTAAAGCTTAACGTTTGGACCTTTATGACAAATGCATGTACCAAAGGGTGACGCTGTATTGTGTTTTAAAATTCTCGTAAATCATCTCTTTCATAAAAGGTGTCTAAAAGTAAGCTTTTTCTGAATTCTTACTGTATGCCTACATGTTGATCTGAGTTATTAAGACCATTGCATTGGATATTCATCAATTAGTAAAATATCCCCTTTAGCATAGGCCTACTAAAAAAATAAGTACCCGTCGGACCGAATTTGATCCATATGTCCGATGAAGCAGCGTTCATCAGTTTCTGTGGCCTCGGCATACTGGGTGATTGTGTGGCCAGCACTATGCACAGCCGCCTTTACTTTACCCTAACTATTGTCAGGTAACCATCAGAGCTGGATAGACTCAGGGACACCCTCCAGACCCGGGAAAAATATCCTAGCCTGCACCAGGATTCGAACCCGGGACCTTCGGCTCTCCAGTCGAACGCGCTGCCGCTCGGCTACCGTGCCCCCATAGGCCTACTGCTAAGCCTAATTTTTTAAAGCTTTAAGCCTGGTTTAATGTTGACTATAGTGTACATTTTTTTTAAATAAAGTAAGCATATTATAATCTCGGTAGGCGTTAATTTACGATATAGCTAACATAGAACAGCTATTCAGTACTGATCATTATAGGCGAGTCATCAGTCCAGGTTAGCGTGCTTATAGCTGTCATACCTGCTACAGACATGACTAACGTAACATAATTATCATGAAATGTTTAAAAACTGACGTTTATTGCAAATATTGCAATACCTTTAATAGTGATTAGTTTTACAAATATGAAATTATTAAATTATTTATAGCGCCGCGCGTTTATAGTTAAATTATCTTGCTATTTAATATGCTGCCAATGAATAAAAAGAAAGTTTGTTTTTTAAACCAGCTGCTGCAAAACGGCTAGAAAAAAAGCAAAAACCAAACAGCTTAATCTAATTTCAAACCCTAAAAAAAACACAAAACATGTAGGCTAGCGTTGTCAGTTTTAAATCCAACAGAAATATATGTCATTTATGTCATTATGTTATGTATTTAAAAGACAGAAAATAAAAAGTTTAAATTTAAAATATCGTGAATTACGTTACAATTTTTATTTCATCTTTACCCCTTCCCCTACTTTAACAGCTGTCAAACTTTCTAGTGACCCCTCTTATAAAATTAGGCCTATGTCAATTTTTTCAACTCCCTCCCTCGCCCAATTCAAGCTAACAAGCGGCCGGCTAGTGTGTTTGATATTGAATAGAAAATAAAAAGGTCTATGAATAAATGTAATACATTTTTACTAGTTTACCAGATTTCAAATTGACTTAACATAGTCTAATATTTCTTACTTGGGCAGATATATAAATCACAATAAGTATAGTTTGTAAATCACTTGTAAAAATATATCTTTTTCAAAAAAGTATTTATTTATTATTTTCAATGTACTATTCCAAAGAATGTTTGACTAAAAAAAAAGTTAAAATATATAGTTTGGTGTAAACCTTATCCAATATCCTACATAATTGTTATTATTTAAAATAAACTATCTTGGCAAAATATAGGGCCTAATATCAATTACAACAATGGTATAATACAAATTTTAACAAATTGTTTAAATTGTGAGCATTACACCAGTTAAATACTAAATAATTAAAGGTGAAATTATGTTATTCATTGAAAAGACTGCAAATGAAATGATTAAAATACGTTGGATGAATTGTTTAATTTTCCCTCCCCCTCAATAAAACTAAAAGTATATTACACTTCTGACTATTATATAAGGAAAATACGAATGAATGGAATACATCTTTTCTAGTTTGCCAGATTTCAAATTGACAATGTTAATATATTCTAATATATCTTACTTGGGTAGGCCTATATAAGCAAATCATAAATATATTTAATAAAACATTCGTAAACATATATATGTCTTGTATAAAAAAAGTAGTTCCTATTATTATTTTCGACGTGTTTTTTTTTCCAAAATAATGTTTAATAAACAAAATTTACAAATAGGCATATAGTTTGGAGAAATCTCATCTAATTCTGTTATTATTTAAACGGCAAACTATTATCTCACTAGTAATTAATACGTAAATATTTTATTTTTTATTTTATTTTTTATTTAATCTAAAATATATTGAGGACGTTTTAATCTAAATAAGGCTCAAGGGCCGCATACTATTATTTGTCAGCCCGCGAGTCAACCACTGGCTGTAGTTTGCACACCCTGCATTACATAAATTATTACACTTGGTCTTGCTTTAAATTATATCTATCATCGGTGCGCAAAACAGCCAGCATAAACAAGAAATTAAACTTCTTGTTAATGTTGAACGGGTATTTCCGCAACGTCATAATTGCGACGCAACAAAACACCGCTCTTGAATGCCGCGCTACATGTGATCGTGCAATGGCATGTTTTCACGGCCAAAACCAATTATCTACGATAAATCTTTTGTGTATTTTTGTCTAACGATCATTTCCGATTTTTATTTATGTGGCCGAAAAGGTGTAGATTTTTTTTTAGGGGAAACAAGTCGTGCATTAAAACATGAAGATAATCGTTAGAGCGCTTTTGAAGAAAATTTCCAGACATATATATATATATATCCTATACTATAATACGAGTTAAAATTGTATCTTTATACTATAATACGAGTTAAAATTGTATGTATATATATATATATATATATATATATCTGGAAATTTTCTTCAAAAGCGCTCTAACGATTATCTTCATGTTTTAATGCACGACTTGTTTCCCCTAAAAAAAAATCTACACCTTTTCGGCCACACAAATAAAAATCGGAAATGAACGTTAGACAAAAATACGCTTTAGATTTATCGTAGATATTGATTTTGGCCGTAAAAACATGCCATTGCTCGACCCACATGTAGTGCGGCTTTCAAGAGCGGTGTTTTGTTGCGTCGCAGTTATGACGTTTCGGGAATACCCGTAGGCTTACTACAGCAGAAAGAAGTTTAATTTCTTGTTTAAACTACTGTTGCGCACCGATGATAGAAATAATTTAAAGCAAGACCAAGTTTAATTTATGTAATGCAGGGGTGTCCAAACTACAGCCAGTGGGTAACGAGCGGGGGGACAAATGATAGTATGCGGCCCTCGTGGCTTATTTAGATTAGAACGTCTTCAATATATTTTAGATTAAATTTAAAAAAAAAGAAAAACAAATAAATATTTACGAATTATCTAATAGTCAGATAATAGTTTGCCGTTTAAATAATAACAGAATTAGATGAAGTTTAACCAAACTAAAGTTCTATTTTTAACTTTCTTTTATCTGACATTTTTTGAAAAAAAAAACACCTCTAAAACTTTTTTTGTGTTTAAACAATGAATAGCTGTATATAGTGTACACTGTAGCAGATTACACTGCACTGTATATAGTGTTCACTGTAGCAGTATACACTACGCTGTATATAGCATACAATGTAGCAGTATACTCTACACTGTAAATAATAAACACTGTATTAGTATCCACTTTTTTAAAAATTCAATGAATATTTCATTAAAAATATGTATGATTTGCTTATAAAGGCCTACCAGAGTAAGATATATTAGAATATGTTAACATTGTCAATTCGAAATCTGGTAAACTAGAAAAGATGTAAATTCAGTATATTCGTATTTGCCTTATAACAATAGTCAGAAGTGTAATATACTGTTAGTTTTATTGAGAGGCGGGGGGGGGGGGAGAAATTAAACACATCATCTAACGAAGCCTATATATATTATGATCTTTTCATTTGCAGTCTTTTCAATGAATAACATAATTTCACCTTTAATTATTTAGTATTTAAGTTTAATGTTCAAAATTTAGAGAAAAAAAAATGTTTATCATACGATTGTTTTAATTAATCAATATTATATTTTGCCGCGATAGTTTATTATAATAGTAACACAAATGGAGGATATTAGATAATGTTAACACCAAACTATATTTTTTTACTTTTTTTGTCAAACAATGTTTGGAATAATACATTGAAAACATTGAAAATCTCTATATATAAAAAGATCGTGTTTGTGTCCCCACGGATCCCTATTGTGTCACTGACCTATTTAGGCCTAGTCCTATATACTGTCTAATAGCTTTTCACATCTGACATGTGCCTACTCTAGCTAAGTTGTTAACGTAGAGGACTGCTGTGCGTGCGAGCGGGTTCGATTCTCCAGTTAGACTATGCCTATTTTTTTTACCCGATTTACATTTATTCGTAGACCTTTTTAATTCCTATCAAACATATTTGCCGGCCGTAACTCATTGTTAGCTTGAATGGGTTGAGGGAGGGAGTTGAAAAAATTGACATAATGTTATAGGAAAGTTTGACAGTTGTTAAAGTTAATTAATTAATTAATTAATTGGTCATTTATATAGCACCTCACTCCATGCTAATAAAAGCATGCTCAGCGCGCTCACAAAATCGAAACGACAATAACACTCTAAAATAGTTTTAAACAAGGTTTCGGCCGATGGAGGCACGAAACTACAATAACATTTTAAAATAGTTTCAAACAAGTTTATTTGCTGATGGATGTGTATTTGATCAATTTAGTTGAAAAGAAAAGTCTTCAAATTCTTCTTGAATGCCTTTTTTGACACAGAGTTTTTCAGTGTCTCAGGTAAGCCGTTCCACAGTGAAGGCGCCACAGATTCAAACGAGCGTACACCAAATCACCAATAGGGGAAGGGGTAGAAGAACTAAAAATTGTTACGTAATTCACGATATTTTAAATTTAAACTTTTCATTTTCAATCTTTTAAATAATAATAATAATATTTGTATAGCGCTGCCAACAAACATAATGTAAGCTCAGAGCGCGTTTAACATACAACTAAGAATACGGATATTACACTAGGCCAGGTGACAGAGCTAAATTGATGATTAAAAAAAAGACAAAACAAATAAATGTAGCATTAACCGACCCAACCCATAAATAAGACAGTACGTTTCTAAAGCATGTTAAATGTTATCGAAGGTAAATATTGAAATAATGAGTTTTTAAGTTCTTTTTGAAAGTAACAGTAGAGCTTGTTCGCCTCAGTTGAATGGGAAGTCGATTCCACACCTTCGGACCGGATACTGAGAAGGCTCTATGGCCAACAGTCGTCAGAGAGAAACGGGGCTCTTCCAGAAGCGATGAGTTTGCAGAACGAAGTGTTCTTTGCGGGACATAAGGTCTGATTAGTGCCTTGAGATAGGACGGAAACTCGTTATTAAAAATGCACTGATGGCAAAGTAGCGCCACTTTATACTCAATTCTGGCTTTCACGGGGAGCCAGTGGAGCGAGCGTAGAAGGGCAGTTCCCGAGTCTCTTTTAGACTTGCACATCAACAAACGCGCAGTACTTTTATGTATTCAATGTAGCCTGGCGATTTAATGACATAAATGACATATATTTCTGTTGGATTTAAAACTGACAACTCTAGCCTACATGTTTTTTTTTGGTTTAAAATGAGATTAAGCTGTTGTTTCTTTTTTTTTTTTTTTTTTGGGGGGGGGGGGGGGGTTATCGGGCAAAATCTAGATATTAGACTGCACAAATAAAAATCTGCTTCGACTGTTAGAATTTAAAGCCCATGTTATTCATAGTAGAAAAAAGACAAATAGGCCTACAATTTATTGGTCTGGTAAAGAAGTATTTTTAAAATTTATGCACTGTTGTTTTACATACACATGATGTTAAGGTACAAGCGCCTGCTCTTTATTACCGATCGAATGATCGGTCACCTGGTACTATATATATATACATACAATTTTAACTCGTATTATAGTATAGGATTACTGACTAATTATTATTTCTTTATCCCACGATTATTATTCATTACAATATTTAATTATTAGAGGATTAAAATAATTTACGTTAAACAGACAGATGTAAAAAAAAACATTTCCTGCATTTATTACGTGTTTGTCCATTAAAGGAAGTAAAGCCTATATTTTAAACATTTATAAATACAGAAATTACATAATATAGTGCTATTAAATAAGTCTCTAATATTTATTATATAATTAATACAAATAAATTTGTTTTAGAATTACGTATATGCATTTGTATGTTTAATTAAAGAATATGAGTATAAAAACTCTTTTAAATGTCATTTGTCTGTATAATGAGTGGTCAAATGTAGTCAAGGGACCTCTTTGGATGCTTAAAACAACTTTCATGTGCGATAAAATCTGTTGTAAGTTGAACCAAAAGCTGAAAGTAAAAGAGCGAATGCCTGGCAGTTGAGTAGGCCTATAACAGATAACAGATAAAGAATTATTTTTTTCCGCAAATGTGCACCTTTGGATGTTTTTAAAATTTAAACATTCAACTTGCTGTATTTTAAATTCGCCAATAACCCTCCACTTAAAAAAGATCTATGTGGAATGAAAAAATGGATCAATCAATTTGAAAGTCTTGCCTTTGATTAGAAAACTCCCATTTGAGTGCTTCAATGTACTTCTGAAAAAGCCCAACTATATACCTTAATATATGCCTTAATATAGGGCTGTACAGGAAGTTAAATATTACCTTAATATATGCCTTCTTATAGGGATGTACAGGAAGTTAAATATTACCTTAATATATGCCTTAATATAGGGATGTACAGGAAGTTAAATATTACCTTAATATATGCCTTCTTATAGGGATGTACAGGAAGTTAAATATTACCTTAATATATGCCTTAATATAGGGATGTACAGGAAGTTAAATATTACCTTAATATATGCCTTAATGTAAACTGGTAACCAGTTTACGTTGTATTTTTGTTTGTTTTTTTACTATAACCAGTCTACGGTATATGATTGTGTTTTTTTGCTATATATTCTTTGTTAATTACTAAATTCTGTACCAAAACTTGTCCGTTTTGGGTAAATAACTTTGTTAACGATTATTGTGAGGGAAGATGGGTATTAGTAATTAGTAAGAAATGTACTGTGGTTTTTAAATAGATATAGTTTAGTTTAATTAAGTTGTTTATATATTTAAAGGTCTTCGTTTTACTTGTAATATGAAGCACAGTTTTTAACATTTGCTACAAATTATTTTTGAGCGCCTGGTCACCTTGCCTGGTTCTGATTGGTCTGTTATTTAATCCTATTTGAATCGGATTGGTCAGTAATAGTTGTCGATTCGCCCTAGAGGGCTATTTAATCCACTCCCGGTCAGTAGTAAAGCCTTCTTATTGTGTGTGGCCCAGCTTTGCATCTCTTAAGAGTCCCGTAAGTTTTGAGTTATTATATAGTTCTATTATTTTCGTTGTTAAAATATGTATGATAAACTGTTGATTGTTATCTTAACGTTAACAATTTGACAGGATGATTAGTTATTTTGTGTGATGGGGAAGATAATGTGGGGATTTTCAAAGTACATTAAATGGACAGCGAACATACAAGGAGGCGGCCATTTTTAATGGTCTGTTTCCGTCGCATTGTGTAGAATATATTTATTATTGTTGACCTAATGTTTGCTTTTTATATTTATTCTTATTAATTAGGTCGGGTAAACCGCCTATGTTGGTTTTAAGTTAGACGTTATAAATTGCTAGATCCCTTGTGTATATTTAGTCTCTTGTCATATATTATTCTTAAGTTAGATGTTATAAATTGCTAGATCTGTTGTTATATTTTCTTGGTTAGATATTAGATAGTGTGTTAAGTGATGAGAAGATTTGAATTATGATTTTGTAGTATGTGAATTAATAGTTGGTAGAGATGGTGATTTATTTAGCTAGAGATGACGTTGGTAGACGATGGATTTATTTAGTTGTTGTTGATATTGATGGTTAGGGCTTATTATAATTTGAATAAACTTGTTTGTGTATTATGAAAAATTTATTTGTTCACTTGATAGATACATTGTTGTAGTGTGCGTTGTTTATGTTTGTTTATTTGTGGTTTGCTGTTCTGTGTTTAGCTTAGTAATTTAACTTTAGTATAGTTAGCTTGTATAAATAGTGCCTTTAAGTTTAAGTGTAGTAGTCTTTAGTATTGGTTCATCCAGGTAGCTAATCCTACCTGCCTACCACAATATAGGTATGCACAGATATACCCGTCCCCTCCCCTTGTAGATGTATGTAAATAGATGTAATATAATATGTAGATAGGTGATGGTGTTTTATAATTCAAAAACCCATACCTGCTCTTTATCTTAAACTCAGTTAACTCCCCCCCCCCCTTACATTAATATAGGGATGTACAGGAAGTTAAATATTTTGAAATTTATTTCACGGCAAATCCATTCGAGTGGTCCTTGTAAATACAAGTTCAACTCATTGAAATATGCCGCTATGTCATTCAGTCAGATACATCGGCTTCAACAAACAGTTGTCCTCATTCAAAACCAGAAAATATTGTGTTTTTTTTAACAATAAAAACACCTCTGGCACGCGTTCCTTCGGTTGCCGACACCTGGCCTAGGGCATCACTACTTCTAAATCCGGCTCTGCTCATGTTATAGTAAGCCTACACATATGCATTGCCTACAAGTATGTATAAGGCAAGAGTATCTAGACGGCATTAACTTTAAGTATAGGCCTAATTTGATTATCAGTTGACACCATTTACACCAGTGGTTCTTAACCTTTTTGAAGTCGGGGAGCACTTTTGATCATGACAAAAATTTGGGGAGCACCAAAATCAAGGAGTAAAAAAAACAAACAAATACACATACGTACGACTTTTATTGAAAATAAAAGATTATATCATAAGAGTTTAATAAAAAAATTTTTAATAAACATAAATTTAATAAGTAAAAAATAACATTGAGCAAAATTTAATTCATAAAAATAAAAAGATTCAGATCTAATGTGAAACCTGAGCTTGACGGTTTTTTACAAATTTCAGTGATATTAGGCCTAATTTTAGAAATAGCTACCCTCAATTCTTCATCCAAATTAGTAAGTGTTGCTCGTTTTTTAGTTTTTATGTTGTTGACTATCGAGAAACCGAGTTCACACAAATATGATGTTGAAAATTGCAACAAGATTTTAAGTGCCTTCACGGAGAGAGCTGAGTATTCTTCTTGCACAAAGATCCGAAATTCCCCCAGAACCATTTCGGAAAATTTTATTTTAAGTGTACGATCCGATGATAGGTTGATTAATTCTTCTTCTTCTTGGTATGACAACTTACTATTTGACGTATCAACCGTGGCAAAGGGATTACGTATCAAGTCATATGTTTCTACGTTTATTGATGGAAAATAAAATTCAATCTTTTCTTCTAATAAAGTTAAATGCTCTGTTACTGCTGAACAAAGCACTACGCTTTATCTGTGGCACCTTTCGAACGTCCCCAGTGGCAGCTGCTGAGGTGATGGCTAACATACCACCCCTTCAGCTTAGGAGAGAATGCGCTATCATAACGACCTACGGGCGCTATGAAAGACTCGAGGAAAGCTTCCCAACCAGTCTTAATAGACACCTGGAAGGGTAGTAAGAGAATAAAGGTGCAGTCCTTTATGCACCACGCAACAAGGCTGTCATCCGAAATCGACCTACCCGATACAAGGCTGCCTATGACAAGGTACTCGAGTTTCTCTCCGGGGAACACGCCAACGCTCCCCCAAATACGAACGAAGCTGAAGGACACCTCAGTTAGCAAAACGTCCGACCCAAAACTACACACTGACGGGTCGGCTAATGCAGACACCGGTACCGCCGGCTTTGGTGTTTACATAGAGTACCCCGGCAACCCGAATAGAGACGAACTATGGGGGCCTTGCGACGGTCTCTGCAACTACGGCGCAGAGATCGAGGCCATCAGTCGGGCTCTGGAGTGGATCCGCCTTCGCCACGTCCAAGGCGCCCTCGGCTCTACGACCGTCACCATCCTGACTGATGCGTTGTCGGTGCTCCAAGTTATTGAGAATCTGAGCAACTGGCCCCCTCAGATAGAAACAATTCTAATGGCTTCAGACGAGCTAAGCCAGCGCTTTGGAGACCGCGTGCTACTGCAGTGGGTCCCAGGGCATACAGGCCTACCTGGCAATGAGAGAGCAGACCACCTTGCCAAAAAAAGGTGGGCTGAGCACACCCACCTCCGAGGAGCCCGGCAGCACGCCATGCTCCTTTGAGAAGGCCCGTACATTGATCCGGAGGTGGGAGACAGAAAAGTGGAACGAGAGCTGGGACAGCTCTGACAAGGGCCGATAAGTCTGGCGGCATTTGCCCCGCCCTAACCGCGCCGACCCATGGTGGTGCCTAAATAGGTCGGAACAGAGTATCATATCTCAATTCCGCACTGGCCACTGCCCCATTGGGGCACACTTCGCCAGGTTCCGGCCTAATTACGACTCGCGGTGTCGCCACTGTGGGGAGGAAGAGGAGACAGTGGAGCATATCCTGCGGGAGTTCCCCCGTCTCGTCGATCGAGGAGATGGGACGGGTGACCCACTATCCACTGATCTCTACGGAGATAAAGCCGTGCTCAAACGCACGGCTGAGTTCTTGTTCAGAGCTACAAGGGAATAATACTCCCAGCTCTTGCTTCCAATAGGAGTTCTAGTTAGTTAGTTAGTTAGTTAGTTAGTTACTGCTGAAATAATGTCGTCGGTAGTGTTATCATTAAGAGATGGAAAGGCTTCAACTTTAATCACATATAAATTTTATTTATGTAGCATTAGTACAAGTGAGTTAAAACTTCGTTACAAAAACAGTAAAAATAGGCAAAAAGGCCGATTTTTCCCCGTTTGGACTACATATTATAAGCATTTGTTCGCTCAATCAGATAGAGTAAGTGAGTGAACATTAAATTTTTAGTTTCATAATTTCGCGGAGCACTTGCAACTACCTCGCGGAGCACCAGTGCTCTGCGGAGCACCGGTTAAGAACCACTGATTTACACTGTACTTACACTGTATTGACAATATATTTACACTGTATTTACAATATAGATGTATTTACACTGAATTTACAACGTATTTACACCGTTTTTACAATGTAAGCTTACTTAAACTGTATTTTCACTTAACATATAAGCGGCTCGGAAATTGAACTACAAATGGGCGCACCTAATGCCAACTTTTTAAATCTGATACAAAATACAATGAGATGACAAATGAAAACCCTCAAAATAAAAAGAAAACCAGATTGTTCTCTTTTAATTTCTTTAAACATATTACAGATCTACTACAAACCTCCCCGGTTGTATACCCAACTTTAACACACACAAAATGAGAATCAATTTTCGATCAGGTTTATGTGTGTCAACATCTGCAGGCCGACTTTATAACCTGATATTGATCGAATTGCATTGATCTGTGCACGATATTTGAAGATGAAGGTCAAGTCCGGATGTCAATTTCGCTTTGAGGGGCAATTAAACACATAAGGTCGAAGGTCCACACTGTATTATGTGGTTGTTGTTGAGTTTATTTTTTTTTATATTTTTTTTTGTGTTTGTTGAGTCAATGAGATTTATTCAAATCATGAAAAATAAATTGTATAGTGCATAAAATTTAAATATTATGAGTAGCCTATTAATAGTTTTATAGTAAATGTATCCCGTCGGACCAAATTGATGCATAGGGCCGGGTAGAGACTAGGGCTCATTAGCTTATGTGGCCACGACATACTAGGGGATTGTGTGGCCAGCACAAATTAGGAAAACCATTAACTTAAAATCATTTAAAACACCATGCCCCTATCAATACAGGCCAATTTAGTTAAAGGTATCGTTTGTAAAACATTTTGTTTTTCCGAGAAAGCTTTTATTTATAGATATAATTTCTCCTTCGTGTGCCATTATTACGTATACTATCGCCTGTATAATTTACACAATTCTAGAATATAGAGGCGGGGCTTCAATCAAGGATATATTATATAGAATATAGAGGCGCGGCTTCAATCAAGGATATATTATATAGAATATAGAGGCGCGGCTTCAATCAAGGATATATTATATAGAATATAGAGGCGCGGCTTCAATCAAGGATATATTATATAGAATATAGAGGCGCGGCTTCAATCAAGGATATATTATATAGAATATAGAGGCGCGGCTTCAATCAAGGATATATTATATAGAATATAGAGGCGCGGCTTCAATCAAGGATATATTATATAGAATATAGAGGCGCGGCTTCAATCAAGGATATATTATATAGAATATAGAGGCGCGGCTTCAATCAAGGATATACTATATAGAATATAGAGGCGCGGCTTCAATCAAGGATATATTATATAGAATATAGAGGCGCGGCTTCAATCAAGGATATATTATATAGAATATAGAGGCGCGGCTTCAATCAAGGATATATTATATAGAATATAGAGGCGCAGCTTCAATCAAGGATATATTATATAGAATATAGAGGCGCGGCTTCAATCAAGGATATATTATATAGAATATAGAGGCGCGGCTTCAATCAAGGATATATTATATAGAATATAGAGGCGCGGCTTCAATCAAGGATATATTATATAGAATATAGAGCGGCGGTGCGTTCGGCTGGCGTACCGAGGGTTCTGGGTTCGAATCACATGTACGATAATTTGAACTAGAGTTTTTAACATTGCCATCCCGGTATCCCCTCTCCCTTTACTTAGCAACACATTAATTTTGCGTTTATGGCCCGGTACAAGGTTTCGACTAGGGTTGCCGGGCACGTTTTCAGAAAATGCCCGACACCTTCCTATCCTTACCCTGCCGGTATGACGACCATGGGAAAATCTATATAAATATATATAAAGTACGATGTTTTGTGTCTAACCTGAGTCTCATTCGTTAATTTAAAGACACGTGACCTTATTGTCTCATATTTTATTTTGCGATATCACATTCTGAATGTATCCTCCCTAGTTGAATGGTTAGCGCCCCGTATTTGCCTTGCGGTTGACCTGGGTTCTTTCCCCCACTAATAGCTTCAATCGGGCACGGCTCGTTGGATATATAGGCCTAGTTATACATGTCCGTTTTTTTTATTATAAGTCCGGATATTTTGTTGAAAAACCGGACTGTCCGGTTTACACACACAAAGAAAGAATTGGGGGGCGCAGGTGTTACTCACCTTTCCCTCCTGCCAGTATGGCGCCAGGGCACCCAGCAAGCACATCACACACCCCGTAACCAACACGCCAAAGTTGAGCAGCTGGACTTTATTATAATGTCTGTGACGCATTTCTGGGTCTTGTCTTCGCTGTTGTGTTTTTTTTTCTCTCTCCTTTGTGTTTATCTTCTGTTGTTGTTCTTGTGGTTCGCTTGGTTTGCTGTTGAAGCTGTCCCAAGCTGTTGCACGCTTGCAGATGACGTAGCGTGTCAAATGTGTGTTGTCGCCCTCCCCACTTTCGCTCCCGGTATCCTAGATCCGTCTACACACACCTGGCGCCCAGTATGTTGAAGACACGCCCATGTGTGTGTGGGACGACGGCGGTGACAATGTCCCCTAAAATGAAAACAAAAACATGCGGAAAAATGTGAGAGAAATATGAAGATGTAAATAACGTTTATTAAAAAAAAAAAAAGAAAGAGAAAAAAAAACGTAGCCTGCTAAATATGTAAATTTTATGTGTCTTGTGTCAGAGATGAAGTGATAGTTGTTATTTTGCCTCGTTTTAATTAGATTATAGCTGTATTTCCCATACCTTTACAAAAAATTCCAACCGGTTATACTTATACGGTACTTTTGTTTTACGATCGATTAAGATTTTTATTGCCTATTTGTTTTAAAATCCCTTAACCTTAAGGGTTGTTGGGGGGGGGGGGGGGAGGCTAATGGACACTGCGTGCCCATTAGTCCTTTCAGTGGGCTTGGTAGAATTGTCCGTGCCCATCTCCTCACCAAGTCAGCGGTAGGTTTTTTTATTGTCTGCACCGTGCCTCGAACCCATGATGTTGTGCTTTTGAGTCAAGCTCACTGTCCACTTTGCTATCCAGCCGCTTACTACCGTTTGAATAGCATACGATAGGCCTATATATATATGGATTTCCTAACTGTTTGCTTTGTTTTGCACTCAGGTGATTCTGCAACTTTGGCAATTAACCTGGATTCAAATCGCAGACTTTGGTGTGACAGGTCTAGCGCACTTGACTTTAGACCAACGTGTCCCTTAAGTAAAGCACCCTTCGGACCAAATTGATCATAGGGCCGGTGAAGCAGCGTTCACCAGTTTCTGTGGACACGGCATACATGGCATACTAGAGGATGTGTGGCCAGCACAATGCCCAGCCGCCTTTACTTTAACCACAACTAATGACTCAAGGACACCATCAAGTCCAGGGAAAAAAATCCTAGCCTCCACCCGGATTCGAACCCAGAACCTTCGGTACGCTTGTCGATCGCGCTGCTACCCGGCCACCGTGCCCCATAGACTAAGTTAATTTGTTGAAACGAAATGAAAACAAAAAGAACAGTTTTTACCTTGCTGATCAAACGCGTTAGCCGTGACGTACATGAAGAGCGTGTGGCCAACACAATGCCAGGCGCTTTTCTCGAACCCATTCATCCAGCTGTTTCTACCAATTTAAAGAATTGGGAGATATCTCGGCAACGCTATGCTCTACCGCGCCCCAGATAAACATAAACAAAATTAGGCTACAGGCTGCCCAGGCCACTAAAATCTCACATTGCTCAGGGAACGTGGCTACACAATCTTTTAGTCTACCTTGGTGTTACAGTTCAGTTTTATTCACTGCAACATGATTTTAAATAGTTGTATGAGTGAGTGAAATTTTTCCCTAAATAAACAAACAGTAGTGAAGTGTGCAAAAGAAGTATGTAAGAAAAGCATGATTTTGTATGAGTGATCCAGAGTTGACAAGGGAGAGAATGATAGGGTAAAAGTCGAGTACATGTTGGATTCTTGAGATAGAAGGTTGAGTTTTATATAAGTTATGTTGAACTAGATGTGTTATACATAAATTGATTCAAGTCTAAGTGTAGACTTTGAATAGTGTTTAAATAAATAAAGAATCCTATAAGGAGCTAGATAAAGTGCTCAAGATATAATAAATATATGACTATAAATGAAGAATGCTGTTATGAAGATATTATGATACAATTGCCAATTTATGTACAAGAAGTAATTGTGAATGCGTCCATTGATATTTTATATGTAATAAACTTATCATCTGAATGAAACCAATGTGTACTCAAGTATTCATGTTGCCGTTGTTCAATAGATAATGTTACACGCCTCTCAAATAATTAGAAATCTAAGAACAATACAGCAACACTTGGCCTTGGCATAATGCATTACGCTAGCCTAGGGCCCCAAACCAAATTAAATATAGATCTATAATATTCTATAACTTATAAAAAAAAAAGTAAACATAGAAGAACAGGGAAAATGATAAAAAAAAAGTTTCAAACCTGATTCAAAGTAAATAGTCCAGTTGTATCAGACTTTAGTTTGAATAAAAACACAACTGTTTTGTATCTAATAACAAAAGAAAACACCTACAATTGTAACATGATGTAGATACTGCCGTTGATATTTTTCTACCGGAGTTGTTGTCAATCTGAACAAAAGAAATTGTGCAACTGGACTATATAACACGTTCACACTTGAATCCGTTCTAGGAAAATAGCCACACAGGTGTAAAACAAGAAACAACAATTAACCCATCCCATCCTAAATATGCAAGGTTACGGACACACAAAAAACTAACAACAATAACCTTAAATCAAAACAAGAACAACAACTCCTGTACTAGCGGGACTTACCTGTTGTGACTAGAATAGAGTTTACAACTCCAGGATGTGTTTCAACTTTCAACACTGGGGACAGGTAGCCTAAAACAACATAATTTATAATGACGGCTCTTTGTGAGCTTATTACAGTTCGTGTGTGGGTTAGTGTGTGTGGGTTAGTGTGTGTGTTTGCCTGTTGTCGGTATATCTTAAAAGTAGTGTGTGTAGGAAGGGGGGGGGGGTTAGATAGGAAGGAGGGATGGCGTTTTTAGAAAAAGTGAATTGCTGTAAATTAATCATAATCAATTTCATCTCTAGTCTTATCCTAAGAGTCTTTCACTCTTCCACCACCTCCACCACCCACCCTTTCCAATTGAATGTGCTACATAAGCTAAGACATTGAGATCCATGTATTTGGACGTGAAATCGAAGACCACCAGTATATTTATAAATATAGCCTAGATAGTTGCTACACTTTATAAGTAAATCTAATCATATCCCCCTTTCTGTGAGAACCGCCCTAGCGTATAATTTTAAATGTGAAATTATCGCGTAGTCCGAACAGGATTTTTTCAAAAGTTGAGAAATGCTTGAAATTCAACAATGTAGTGTTTTTTTTTAAAAATCAGAAATAAATAAATCAAGACTATGTTCACGACTAAACCCAGATTCAGTGACAGCCTTTTATTTCGTACAATGTTAGTTGGTTAAGTAAAGTACCCTTCGGACCGAACTGATTCTAGGGCTGGTGAAGCAGCGTTTACCAGTTTCTGTGGCCAGGGCGTTCTACGGGATGTGTAGCCAGCACAATGCCCAGCCGCCTTTACTTTAATCTCAGGTACCTATCAGAGTTGTATAGACTCAAGGACACCGTAAAGTCTCGGGAAAAAAAGACTAGCCTCCACCAGGATTCGAACCCAGAACCTTCGGATCGGCAGTCAAACGCGCTTGGCCATCGAGTCCCATGTTATTTGGTTAATGAGTAAGAAAACAACAACAAACTATAAGCTATTTGTGTAACGAGTACATTACATGTGTATATTTGGTGAATTCAATTACTTATTATCAAGTGCTTGAAATCTATTGACTTTTTTTCTGGCTCAGTCATTCAATATAGTATTCACATTTCCATTTTTTTTGGGGGGGGGGGGGGGGACGAGCATATAGAACTAGAGTAGTCCTAATCAAAGAAATTAAGCCAGATTTTGGACTTGAAGGAATAAACAAGGACTTATCTATCTTATATATTGCAGACGTTCCTTCTATAAAGAAGATTATTGCGTCCTACGCTCATTCGTGGTCCGAGTCTAGTCTTGAATTTTTATTAATGTTTTAATAAATGATGTTAAGTTACTGGTTTTCCTGGTTTGTTCAGGCAACGCATTCCACGCCCGAACGCCACTCGGGAAAATAGAGTACTTATTTGCATTTGTTCTAGCACAAGAAACAAGGTAAGTGTTTTAGTCCTTATGTTTATCTGAAAATTGCAACAGGTTGTTATTGGGTTGTATTTCTAAATTAGAGTTTAATGCCTTATATCAGACTTAACAGTGTGCCAAACTAGGATTTCTAAATCATTCAGCGTGCCAACATCCTAAAAGTAAAACCTGCTCTATTATGCGTTTTTACAATTATTTTTATTAGACAGTTAGTTAATTTAAATTCGTAGCAGGACCAATGCCTTATGCATTTAATTTTTATATCAAATACACCATTTTATTACTTCCACATTCATGGGGAATGGTGATTATTGTCTAAACATTATCATTTGTAATTCAAAACGAGGAGCTAAGACCTACAAATGTTATTTATGTTTTGATCTCATTAACAGACAGGTTCCTTTAATATGATTATACAAAATGGCTTTGATCAACAATTATGATTAAGCGGAATAGATACTTAATAATTATAAAAACTGAATAGTTAATGTACTGTTTAAAAATAAACATAAGAGTTCGTTAGTCTTATAATTTTTATATAATTTCCAAATACTTTTACACTTTGATCAATTCAAAGTTATACATTGTAAGCCTATTATTCTTTTCTGAAAGAAAAAAAAACATATTAGAAATAATAGCTCAATATAAAACGGGTTACTTATCTCCCTTTGATTAAAAAAAAATTCCGCATTTGATTGCCAAACAAGTTATGTTTTTTAATATAACAAATGTTACTAACTAATTATCATTTCTTTATATAAAACTAACATTACGGTGTTTATTAGAATTTTTAATTATTAGAGGATTAAAATAATTTACGTTAAACAGTACAGATGTAAAAAAACATTTCCTGCATTAATGGTTTGTCCATTTAGTTTAAGGAAGGAGTTTATATTTTAAACATTAATAAATTAATAAATTACATAATATAGTATTATTAAATACGT
Organism: Anisus vortex; assembly: GCA_949126835.1. Lineage (NCBI taxonomy): Eukaryota > Metazoa > Mollusca > Gastropoda > Planorbidae > Anisus > Anisus vortex. The sequence continues at coordinate 29,050,035 of OX421503.1, read as the reverse complement.
TTTTTATGTTTACTATATTAATAATACAAATAAATTTGTTTTAGAATTACTTTTATTGATGTTTAATTAAAGAAGAGTGAGCATAAGAATTACATTAAATGTAATTAGTCAGTATGAATTAAACGATCAGTCAAGTGTAAGTGACCTCTTTGTATGCTTAAAACAGCTTTGATGTGTGATAAAATCTGTTCACAAGTGTAAGTTGAACCCAAAGCTGAAAGTAAAAACGTAAATGCCTAGCAGTTGAGAATATTAGATGACTTTGATAAGCAGCTTCCTGGGCACATTTGTATGCCTATTTTTTAAATATTTTAAATTCAACTTGCTGCATTTTAAAATATCCAATATCACTTTACTTAAAAAAAGATCTACATCTAATAATATCAAACCAAATGGGCTTGATATGGTATGAAAAAATGAGTCCATCAATTTAAAAGTCTTGCCCTTGATTAGACAACTCCGCTTTAGTGCTCCAATGTACTTCTGAAAAGGCCCAACTATATATGATCATATATTTTAATATTTGCGTTAATACAGGGACATAACATGTAGTTTAGAAATTGATTTCACGGCAATAAATATCCAGTTTCAATGCAAACCCATTGCAGTGGTCCTTGTAAATAAAATGTGTCGCTGTCATTCAGAAACATCGGCTTCAACAGTCAGTTTTCCTCATTCAGAACCGGAAATATTTTTTTTATCAATAAAAACACCTCTTGGAGGTCTCTCGCATGCCATTAAAAATCGCTCTGCGTGCCAAATTGGGCACGCGTGCCTTAGGTTGCCGACCCCTGCCTTTTGTATTATTACTATAAAGTACGGCGTATTTATAGCCTGGGTGGGTGAATACATTAACATTATACATTAATTTAATACATTTAAAACAGGAAGGTTGATAATTTTTTTGTCATGGGAAAGTATAATGATTTTAATACAACTAGACAGTCCAAGTATCCCGTCGGACCAGATTGATCCATGGGACAAGTGAAGCAGAGTTCACCAGTTTCTGTGACCAAGATAAGAAAGGTCAAACAATCTCAAAATGTATTTAAATTATTAATATAAAGAATGAAAAAAAAAACAACTGCCGCTAAAAGCTCATTTTTTTTTACTGGATAGCAAATTGGGCAGTGAGCTGATTTACAAGTTCAACATCATGGGTCGCTTGTCATCATGGGATCGACCCACGGTACAGACAATCAGAAATAAAATATTCCCCGCTGACTAATGGGCACCACCAAGCAAGCCCCACGAGAGGGGGGTACAGGGAGATGGGGCCCATGAGAGTTTAGGGGACCCATAGAGCCAATGGATATTAAATTTAAAAATTAAATTGGCAATTACGCAAGTATTTTTTAATTGTTGCTATTAAGCTAAGAGGAGATAACCCAAAACCTCCTATAATCTCACGTGGCGCTGGGGGGGGGGGGGGGGGGGGCTTAATTTTGATATTCTTTGAATGTGTACTTAAACATTTTGTTAAATAATATGCAAGGAAGCCTTTAGTTGTTATATAAGGTCTAATTATTTTCGATATGATTTAGGATCGATTTTTATTATTTTCTCCAGAGACACTTATAAATATAGACCTATGAGCCTTAAAGGCTTACAGTTATCCCTGTTAGCTTAGTAGCCTAGGCCTACATACTCTAAATCGCTGCATACTAGTACGGCAGTCAAAGCTAGTTAGTCTATTCTTTTACACTTTAATTATCTCCTGTGCGGTAGCCAAGAGGGGAGGTTGAAGGTATCATAATTTTAGACACATTTTAATGTAAATACACTTTATTTGGTTGTAGCATCAAGAGGTGGAGAATACTGTCAAGCTTCATGGCATTTCTAGCACCACATGGTCAGATCGAATTGAAAGTGTAAAACCATTTGTAGCTAATCTACCAGGGGTTGAGGTGGCTTTGGAAGACCTGTGAAAGCTGAATCTTACTCCGAAAACCAGAAACGAAATCCATTAAATCTAAATGTTATGTCGGTTCTTTCACTTGCATCATAATGTCAGTCGTGCGGCACAGTATAATAGTCCCTATTGACTTCTGCAACAAAGTCATTCAAGCTTGTGATGCGACTATTGATATGGAAGTTGCAAACATAGGGGCTTTGCGAAACCGTTGGAAAGCAATGTGGAATGAAGCTAAGCTTGTTGCAGCCAACCTACAGATAGAACAGTAATACAACTGCCAGAAAAAGAACAAGAATTCATGATGAGGATAAACCTGATGAAACTGTGAATGAGATGAATGAAACAGAAGAATGCCCTGAGGAAGCCCACTTTCGAAAACACATATTTTATGTTGTATTGGATAGTGTTATTGGAGGGCTTACAGTTTGGTTCATTTCAGTCAAAGATATTTTTGACACATTTAGCTTTCTTTGGAACTACCGAAAGATGTCAGAAAAAGACTTGAAGTATAAAGCTAAGTAAGCAGAAAAGTATTATAATGAAATAAGTTGTGAAGACTTTCTTCAGGAAATAATTCACCTAACAATGGTTCACTGTGCAAATTTTGGTAAAGAACAGGTTGGTTGCATTGGAACTGTTAAATGCTTTGGCAAATTCCAAATTAGAAAACATTTCTCCAGCCACATTAGCATTAGCAGAGAGGAGCTTCAGTAAACTTAAGCTCATCAAAAATTACTTTAGGACCACAATGAGTCAGGATCGCATAAACAGCTTGGCTAGGCTCAGTATTGAGTCTGGCATTGCAAGACAAAAAAACTTTGACACTGTAATTCGTAGTTTAGCCAAGAAAAAGGCACGCAGTTTAAGTCAGCCCTGTTTTAATAAAACTAGTCTTTTTCTTCTCTGTTTTTTTAATCATATATATAGGCCTATTGATGTATTTTTTTGTTGACTATTTCTTTTCACAAAACAGTAAGCATTCAAAAAATGAATGATTTGGGTATATTTGTAAATAAATAATGATTCGACAGACCCGCATAAAATGCGATTAAGATGTATATTTATGAACTTTTTTTGTTATAGTAGGCCTACCGTATTGAAAAGTTGTGAAGTTGTTAATCGTTTATACTTTATATAAATACAATTTAAAACGCATTGAACTTGAAGTCTTTTTAATTGACTTGATATAATATTGCTATTTATTTATAACAGAGTTTTACCTGACATAGATATGTCCCAAATTATTAAATCAAGTAGCTGTGACAATTACAAGTAGCTTACCTTAACAGGTGTCTCATATTCTCAATTTACTCTCTCAATTTTCACATTCAAATTAATCCATATTAAAATGAATTATGACAAGTTAATAGACAATTTAATTGTCCAGCTTTAAAACCGCCAGTATATCTTATCTAGTTCTTTTCAACCAAATTACCGGCACTCATCAATCATCAGTGAGAGTCACTTTTCCCATTTTACACATCTTTTCGTACCGGCATCTTTTTTGTCTCTCGAGGGCCCTGCCACCATGTTTACCATCACGAAGTGTCCATTAGCTCCCCACAACGAACTTTAAGGTATAACAAACAAATAGTATATGTGGCTAAAATAAAATCTCTTCATTGTTGGTGGCCACGGTAAGAGACTTCGCGGGGAGCGTCGTGGCCCGCGGGCGTCCTGTTGTACGCCCCTGATTCAAACCATGACATGTATCGAAGGAATTATATCGATCAAATGTTAAATTTGTAATATTTTAGTGATTAAAATCTTATATCTACATAGCTATATCCCTTATTATCATATACGATTTGATGGAATAGGTACGATTATTACGTAGATCTAATATGTTTATAAGCTTATATCCGTGATCTACGTAGATAGTATAGTTTAGTGTTTGGATTTAGAGATTTAAACGATAGCAGTATTTTATATTTACCTTTTGTGAATTTAATTTATTACATGGATGCACGAAGCCGTAACTGCGATGGCGTTGTATAAATGAAATACGGGCAGACCGCGATGTTGTAACAAGCCAATAAGCATATGTGAATTGATCTATGACCAAGTTCACTTGTGAAACGAGACCCCAAAATACGGAACTGATTTGAATACAGTTGTAATCTATTTAACAAAAATTTTTATAAAGTAACACATTTCAAACCTCAGACACATAATTTCAACAGCAATGCATCTATAATGAAAACAAATAAATTCACTAACGAAAGATTAATGTTGCTAAAATTAGTTTGAATTGTTTCGTTTTGTTATTTAGACTTACCTGTTGGTTTTACTGAATGATTCACGCAAACACACACCATACAATGCCATAGGCTAACAACAGCATATCGTGGTGGTCAATAACTTGAGGTCACACTTCGCTTAAACACACACACACACACCTGGGTTTTTATTGAATGTCTCACTGAAAACAGGGTCATCGGATCGATGGGATCCGAAATATGGATTTGTTATGGTCTTCTGGATTAGTCTGGTTTAAGAGTACTAAGTCCTAAGCTTATATTGTGCCTGCGTGCATGTGAAAAAAGTGCACGTGTATGAATGCGTATGTGTGTGTGCGCATGTGTTGGAGTGTGATTGAGTGTATGTGTTTTGTGTGTAAGCCTATGTGTGTGTATGTGTGCATGCGTGGGAGTGTGATTGTGTGTATGTGTTTGTGTGTAGACCTATGTGTGTGTATGTGTGTATATGTGCGCATGTGTGGAAGTGTGATTGAGTGTTTGTGTGTAGGCCTATGTGTGTGTATGTGTGCATGTGTGGGAGTGTGATTGAGTGTTTGTGTGTAGGCCTATGTGTGTGTATGTGTGTGTATGTGTGCATGTGTGGGAGTGTGATTGAGTGTATGTGTTTTGTGTGTAAGCCTATGTGTGTGTATGTGTGTGTATGTGTGCATGTGTGGGAGTGTGATTGAGTGTATGTGTTTTGTGTGTAAGCCTATGTGTGTGTATGTGTGCATGTGTGGGAGTGTGATTGTGTTTATGTGTTTGTATGTAGGTGTCTATTTGTGTGTAGGTCTATGTGTGTGTGTATGTGTTTGTGTGTGTAGGTGTCTATTTGTGTGTAGGCCTATGTGTGTGTATGTGTGGGAGTGTGATTGTGTGTATGTGTTTGTGTATGTAGGAGCATGAGCGGCTCTCATGGTGTCCACTGACATTTTCCTAAAGGGGCGGCATAATAGGGATGTATGTGTGTGTATGTGGAAAAGGAAGGGGGGTCTTGTATAAATTACAACCTGAAATTAACGGTTAATATCGATGAATTGTTAACATGTTTCGGTGCATCTGTGTGCACATATGTAATGGTAGGTGTGTGCAATCATGTCTGTGAATACACTATTAGGATATATCCTTATTAAACATTACAAGAAACATAAAACTATATTATAAAAAAGAACAAGGACTTACTAAAAAAACTTTGCACAGAATTTCAGTTATACAAAAGCCAAGACCATTATCATTTGTGTTTCCAGTAAATTGATTGCCTCCAAGGAACAAAAGCCCTAAATCTACAGATTTCGGCGGTACACTAACAACTACTCGGAACAGAAGCCCTAAAACTACAAAAAAATTTCGGTGGAGCCCTTACAACTCTACGGAACAGAAGCCCTAAAAACTTCAAACAGATTTCGGTGGAGCCCTTACAACTCTACGGAACAGAAGCCCTAACATATGGACCGCTTGCTTTAGTATTTCTGCTATATGATGACTTGAAACACTGATTTTTTCGGAATCCCCGATTCTTTTGTGCAGTGTGTGATTTCTAAATAAAGTGGTTTCGTTTTATCCACTGATCAATAAAAAGAATGGATAAGGCTCGGAAGTAACATTCTTGAAGAAATTTCCGCCATTTTTTCTACTGTCACTCATCAATATATATAATTACCGTGAGTTTGTTTATTTTTTTTAGATGTTTGTTTCTGCTTAATAGTCTCCTTAGTCGTTTAATTAATCTGATTAAAAATTAAATGTATAATTTGGAAACGTCCTACAAAAGAAATCTTTATTTTATCAACAATATTGCTTAATTCGTTAATTAATTTTTTAAAATAAACTTAGACCTATTACTAATCACCGTATGCTAAGGTTATAAAACGGGCGCCATTTCCGAACTATGTCTCTTTGAAATACTTTCACATTTAGTGTGTTTCGGGACTGGGTTTTCCCGTACTGCGCAATATTGCTGTGTAATTTTTTTGTTATTAACTTTTTTTATTGTTTGGTATTTGTTTTATTTTTTTTCCATTTGATAGTATTATTGTTAGTTTTATGTTATTAATAAAAATTCAGACGCTTGACAGCAACAATTCATATGTATATTGTGTAAAACGGCAGCAACATAGATTCCGTTCCGATCTATTTATAGATCAGTTTTATACACAATTTTTTTTATATTGATAAGTGCGGTGTAAATTCTTAGATTTCCCTGTCTTCACTTTGCTCAAACCAATTTATTAAGAAGGCGCAATCCATTCTTTTTATAGATCAGTGGTTTTATCTAATCGCTATGATTTTCTCAATGAAAAAAAATTAAAATCGAAAGTTGTTTCTACAGTGGAAACATTTATAGATCAGTGTTGTATACGCACGGAAAAAGAACATAAGCTCTAAAAATAGAGCAAGCGGTCCATCTTATTATAGTCATTGATAATAGAAATAAAAGGCGTATTCATTTAAAGTCGAAAAAAATGCGATTTAATAAAACGGAACTTGTATAGCAACTACTTTATTTAGAATCAGGAATTACAAAACAAGAAGATAAGAGCAGAAAAAACTAAAGCAAGCGGTTCATGTGTATTATAGTCTATGAATTTTATGAAAACATGTGAATGTCAATAAAAGATTATAGCAATATAATATTTTTGACCTGCAATAATAACAATATTTAAAACTAAAGCCACACGTATTTCCATTTGATATTGTTTTAACATTCTAAGCTCCAAAAGTATACATTCATACTGTTTTTATTTCTTTGTACAATTAATAGAACGCTACACTTCACTAAAATATTTTTTACCACACCTTTACTAAAACATTTGAGCCGGCAATGTTTATAACTAAACGACCGCTTGTGTTTTACTTGACATCGCAATAGAGGTTTCAAAGCAGCTAGTGAAAGAACTTTTACAACAAGAGAAGGGAGATTTTAGTCTTTTATTGTGGCCGTGCGGCAGCGCGTTCGGCTGGCATACCGAGGGTTCTGGGTTCGAATCCTGTCGCAGGCTACGATTGTTTTCCCAGTGTCTGGAAGGGGTCCCTGAGTCTACCCAGCTCTGATAGGTACCTGATCCTAGTTAGCGTAAATAAAAGGCGGATGTGCAAAGTGCTAACCACACAGTCACCTAGTATGCCGTGGCCACAGAAATTGGTGAACGCTGCTTCACCGGCCCTATTAAATCAATTTAGTAAGACGGGATTCTTTTTAATATTTATTTTAAGTTCAAATTTTTAACGAGTTAATAAACGCTAGTCAGGTTAAATTCCAATTATTACGCCAGGCCAGATAAAACACTGAAGCAAAGAAACTAGATTGTCAGGTGATATTTCTGAAAGTATACATTTCATACATTTTTAATTTTTTTTTTACTAAGTGACTATACTGAGCCACCTTATAAAAAGGAAGTGGAAATGTTTAGGTCACATCCTAGGAAGAGGAAAAGACAAGTGCTAAAAAGGAATCCATAGGGAAGCAGGAAAAGAGGCCGACCAAATACCACCTGGAGAATAACATTGGACGAAAAAAATGTAAAGAAGCGGCAAGAATCTGTCTCAAGGCCGGAAGGAGTGGATAAACATGGTCGAGACACTATGTCTGAGGACACAAGGTAATCTGATGTATTGGTTTCTTGATTTTTAATAATGAATGTATTCAATTTATTGTGTCTATATATGGAATTTGCAAGATTGTTATTTTGAAGTTCTGAAGAATTGTTAGTTTTTAAAAATGTTTAATAAAGTCAGTATTTTTTTTACCTTTTAGCTTCGCCAAAAAGTTTACAAAAAATTCTTATTTTTACCTCACAATTTAGCACCAGTTGAATGGCATCTTTTAGTTTTATCTACATCTAAACTATATTAACGTACTTGGAACTTTTTGAAGGGCTACAGATAACAGATAAATAAATTCTTAAAGACAGTAATGATTAATGATTTTTAAAAGTGACTTAGCACATGTTGTAATGGGACTATTCCAAGGGTCTCTTCGCTTCCTGTGTATGACGGGGAAAAAAGCGTGCTTGCGTGCATGCGTTCGTCGTGCCGCCAGTCGTGCGTTCGTTCGTGCGTGTGTGTGTGTGTGACAAAGGCGGCGGCGTCAGCGAACAGCAATTCTTGGACTGGTGGGTCTGCGGATACTTCGCTTTGCCTGCATAGCTTGAAAAAGCCCTTGTCAATAGCAACTCAAAATCATAGTACATACAAAGAGACCAGAATATTAAATGTAATAAACAAAACCTTTTATAATAGACCGGAATTATGCAGGTGAAACTAAAGCAGCTGAACTTGTAGAAACACAAACATTCACTTTGCCTATCTTAAATTGTCTCTTTCAAATACCGGACCATCCTTCCAGGTCTTAAGTCCAAGACATAAGGTGATAGGCATGGATCGGGGTAAAAAAAAGACCTAACCCAAATTAAAAATGCAAATTTAATTATAAATACTACATCATTTTGTTATCCACATGATGATAAAATAATAAAAAAATCTAACAAGTTCAAAAAAAAAAAAGAAAAAGAAAGCCTTTATCTTATCTTATACTTTACAGACGTTTCATCTATAAAAAATATTATTGCGTCCTACGCTCATTCAGGGTCCACGTCTAGTCCCGCATGTTTATTAATGTTTTAAATAGTGAAAATGAAGGCTCCACTCGGAACCGGATGTCGTATTTTTTTTTCAAACGTACTAAGAAAAAAAAATTAAAATGACATCTCAGATTAGTTAGATCTATATTAGAATAATATGCATCTTAGCTATGAGGTCCATCAACTAAAGAAAACATTAAATGATTTTAAACTAATTCAGAAATGAGTTGCAAAATTTATTAGTAGTATATATTTACAACTGACAAGAGTAACACCAATGGTCAAATCACTAAACCTAAAAGCAATTGAGGACAGAAGGACAAAGAGTAAAATAGTAATAATACATAAATTCTAACTTAAAAAATACAACACGGAGGGACAGAAAGGTGGACCGGAACAAGGGGACCGAGACAACGAGACCTCTTTATAAATCTTTGAAAAGTTTAACAGACAGCACAACTATAGCAAAAGGCAAAAGTCTAAATTAATGGAACAAGGTTCACAAAATGTAAAATGTTTATATTTTAATAGTGGTGATGAGCAAACCAGAATATTCTTTAAACATTCTCTTCATTGGACATTATAAAGTAATAATATCATTAAGATGTATTAGTTTTACAAGTATTCATTCATTCTTCGCTCTCTCGCTCTTACTTCCGCCACTCTTCTCCTTTCTCCGTATTGTCTGGTGTCCCTATATCGTCTATATTATCATGAATCCATCTGTCCTATTCGTTCTCTTTCCAATTATTTTCAACCTCTCTTTCTCTCCTAGACAATCTGTGTGTGTCACTCTACGTCAACCTTCAGCTATATTATATCCTTTTTTTTTTCTTTTACTATACATTTTTCAATCAAGGCTAGAACAGAGAGATTTAGGAAATCTTGTTTTTTTTGCACGTTCAGTGCAAATTTTTGAATGGAATCGCCAGTCAGCTTTAAATACTATACTAATACCTAATGATTATATTATATTGTTGTTACGTCTCGCTGTCTAGGTTGGGCTGCTTATCTAAATTACTTCTTGGTATCCTCACAGAGTCTTGAACGTTACTATAATGACACGCTCACAAGCTGTCATCCAAGTAATTTAGAAAGACGCCAGGAACAATAAACCAAACTTTAATTTGATATATCACAAAACATCGACGCTCAATACAAGTCAATAATCACATTTAAAAATTAGAACAAATTCAAAAAAGAGCTGCAAGGTTCATAACTAGTGAATATTCCCAATTAACAAGAGCAAGACCATTAGTAAAATCACTAAACCTAGAAATACTAGAGGACAGAAGGGCAAAGAGTAAAGTAGTAATAATACATAAGGCATTAAGCTCTAATTTAGAAATATAACCCAATAACAACCCGTTGCAAAGCTCAGATAAACATAAAGACAAAAACACGTTCCTTGTCCCTTATGCGAGAACAAATGCATATAAGTACTCTTTCTTCCAGAGTGGCATTCTGGCATGGAATGGGTTGCCTGAACAAACCAGGAAAACCAGTAAGTTAACATCATTTAAAACATTAATAAAAATGCAAGACTAGACTCGGACCACGGATGAGCGTAGGACGCAATAATCTTCTTTATAGAAGGAGCGACTGTAATGTATAAGATAAGATAATCACAGGATCTTAGAACAAAACAAAAGTAGTATTAAAACGCAGCCTAACCGTCTATCATTAAACTCACCTCGCTACTCTAGCTACACAACACATAGTAACTCATGCCAAACGAACAAGGGTCAACCATGGTCACAACAGAATGTGACCATTTGTAATAAAGTAAGGAAATCACAACTAAAAAAACAGCAACAAAGGAGTTAATTAATGATGACTTCAAACATCAAAATTGATTTAAATATTGTTCCACGATGCTGAATGATGGATTATCTGTAATTAAGTCACATTTCCATTAGTTTGAATCAATGAAGAAATATTTAGTGATTAAAATGATATGTAGTCATGGGGAAGCAATACAGACAATAGTTTGTGTGTTTTTTTTTTATTAGTTCCCTTAGACCAATAATTGATATTTTTTTTTGTTTTGATTGTTGTGAACTGTGTTTGTGTGTATTTGTGTATTTGTGCGGCATGATAAAGAGGCATGATTTAGCATGAACTAAATCATAGGTTCTCAACGGGGGCGTTATCGCCCCCCGAGGGGCGGTGAGAAGCTTTAGGGGGGCGGTGTCGTTCCCGGGGGCGATTGGGGGGCGATGAAGGGCAAGTGGGCGATACAAATGTATCTGATATAATTTGAACACCTCAGCTATTTGAATCTATTACCTTTTGAATTAAATATATTTTAAACACTGCTAAATATACATGATATTTTGATCTCAGTTTTAATGAGATGTTCTCTAATGCAGGCGTGTTAAACTAAAAAAGCACCATGGGCCGCATAAGATACTTTGAGTTTACCGGCGAGCCACATCAACAAATCTGAGAAACACTGTAATCTTATTGAATTATATTTAATTAATTTGCACGCTTACTACAACGGCTTTATTAAGCTAACGCCCCACAACGCCAAATATAACAATTGTAATCCAACATTTATTTAAAGACCAAGTGAAGAGCTTTTTATCAAAATTGAGTTATCATTTGATTTTGATAGTAAATAGTGTATTCAGTATCTGAATGTTAAAAAAAACATTTATACAAAATATCAAAGATACATTTTAAGTAATTAGTTCAATATTTGCACTTAAATGTGTGTGTTTTTCGGAAGATTACTCCAAATCTCGTAGCCATTTGAGATGTTTTTATTTCCGGCAATATAGGAAAGTGACGTAACATAAAGGATTCCGACTAGGAAAAATGAATATTGTCACGTGTTTTGAATCTATTGCCACATGTTTTGAATCTTTTCCCGGTTCTTATTTTTAACAAAATGGTTAAATATAGATTTATAGCGTCTATTTTTATTTATTTATTTCCCTTGTGATACGTCACTGCCGTATGAGGCTATTCCAAATCTCGTTCCTTTGAGAAAAACCTCTTCACTTGGTCTTTAAGAACATTCAATCATTTTTACACTTTAATCAGTGTTTTGTTCTGAGGTTTGATGCCCTCTTTTCATGACAATTTTTCGTATATCTGGCTGAAATGTATTGGAAGTTCCGACCTTCATCAGGGATGACAAGTGTTAATCGGTCAGCCTTGTTCTCTGAGAAGTTTTTGTTAATTTTATGAAGGAAAGTAACTGTTCACACACATATGTGGAACCTAACATTGCCATAATCCTAGTTGAAAACTTTCTGAAGTTTGTAAACTTTTCAGAAAGGTATGAATAGAAGCCAGGTATCCCGACTTCTAGATACTTTGCTTTGAGTGTAGAATCAGACTGCATTTCTAATAGCTCCATCTGCAAGTTTTCCTCTGCTTTGACAACATCAAAGTTGAATGGTGCCGAGAATAATGCAAAATTCAAATGATGAGAAATCCTTCAATCTTTCCTGGAACTCTTTTGACAATAACTCTATGTGACTCTCATATTTAGCAAAGGTAAGTACAGATTCAGCATTGGACTGGTTTATTAGTTCTTTGCAGTTAGGAAAATGAACCAAATTTTCACGTGACAACTGTGTCTTCTATAAGCTTAGTTTTGTAATGAAACACTTGATGTCGTCGTACAACTGGGTGATGAGTTTGTTTTTGCCTTGTAATTTTAAATTAAGATCACTTAAATGTCCAGTAATGTCCACAGCAAACGCTAAATCCTGAATCCAACTTTCATCTTTTATTTCATCTGTGTTTTTAACATTTCCTCTCCAAAGATAAAGTAATTTCTGGTCTCAGCAAATAAAATCTTTTCAGCACTTTGTGACACGACAACCAACGGACTGCTGTGTAGAATAGAACATCGGTAAACTGACTATCCATGTCTTCTAACAGCTGACTGAATTGACGATGATTGAGAGCAATGTATTTGATAAAGTTCACTGTTTTTATGACCACACTAAGCACGTGATTCAATTTTAAAGTCTTTGAACACAAATTTTGCTGATGAATAATGCAGTAAAAATGTGCAAATGATGAATCTGGTTACGAGTTCTCAATTTTTGTTTGCACTTGGCAACTTGGCAGCAACACCTTTATGTCTGCCAACCATATTTGCAGCACCGTCAGTAGATAAACATACAAGTTTACTCAAATCAAAATCATAGTCATGCAGAATCTGCTCGACTTTTTCAAAGCTGTCTTCGCTTGCTGGAGTGTCATGCATTGGGATTAGTTCAATCAGTTCTTCATAAATATTAAATTAACTGTCACAGGCCCTAATAAAAAATGCAAGCTGTGCTATTCCAGTGATGTCAACGGTATCATCAATAGCAAAATGTTCAAATTTGGATGATGCAGCCTTCAACTGTTGTTTCAAATCATCTGCCATTTCATCAATCCGTCCAGCAAGAGTGTTCCTGGTTAACAAATAATCTTAAATAGCTGTGCCTTCTGTGGGCACACAATGTCAGCCGCTTTCACAAGGCAATGATTTACGAAATCTCTTTCACTGTAAGATTTCCCACTCATGGCGACCATTTGGCTGAGTTCATTGCTTGCAGAAGTGACATTGGCTTGATCTATTTTTGTAAAACATGTCTGTGGCTGTATCAAGTTAGTTTTCAATTCCTTGAGTCTTGAAACACACATTAAGCCCTCATATTTTATTGCAGTATCGATGGTTGGTTTCATTATGTCCAGATTTCTATTGTATACACCCAGATAGAAAGTATTAAAACTGAAATTTTCGCCATTAAATGACACATCCTTTGTGCGGGCCACACACATGCTTGCAAAGGGCCGCACTTTTGACATACCTGCTCTAATGCATTATATTTTGAGGAATGTGATAATCAATGTCGTTTAGCGGAATTGATATGTAGTAATCATACAAACTGAGTAGTTAATGTTGTGTTTGAAAATATACATAGGCCTATAGATTGTTTAGTGATATAATATTGATATAATTTTCAAATACTTTTTACAGTGTGATCAGTTATAAATTGTAAGCCATTTGTTTTATTATAAAAGAAAAAAAAACAGAAATATTAGCTCAAATGAAACGGGTTAATTATCTTCCTTTAATTAAAAGACTTTTTAGTGTGAAAGAATTTCCCCCAGGGGCAATGGTATGGCGTATAGTGGATTGATGTTGAAGTTATAAAAAAAGTAGTCTGTTCCAGATATATTGGCTGTCTAATGTGTGAAAACATTTATTTTACTAAAACTCTTTTAACACCATTCTTAAATTTTAAACTTTACTTCACGCAGCTTATATCCAGGCCTGGATTAACCATTAGGCAAACAAGGCACGTGCCTAGGGCACCAAGCGTTTGGGGGGCACCAGAAGGCCTCAAGAAAAGGTGTATATTGTAAAAGCTAAGAGCAGAAAATGTACGGATTTTTTAGTTTCAGTTAAGCAACAGGTGGAACAGGATTTTACTGACACCATCAATCCTCTATACTATAGGCAGAGGCATATTTAGGCATGTTCATATGTTCCCATGGAACAGGCGCCCCCACACACTCCAAAATAAAAATGTTAGTCTTTTCTTTCGTCAATTAGAATAGTGCTGTTGTAGAAGCGCACAATGAACAAATACTGTGAATGGGAAATCACAGTTGATTTGTTAAGTGACACTGGCAGGGTCAAGTCAACGAGAGGGCCCCCACATAAATTTGGCCCTTGGGAACAGGGCCGCCAGAATCCTAAATACGGCCCTGACTATAGGCTGTTCTGCAATTAGTGCTTGAAAATTAAATTGTTTGTGACCCATTTCACTCTGCTGAAGATGATGATAAAGATGATAAAGATGAAGATGATAAAATAAATCAAGCAGTAGATCCAGGACTGTGGATTGACGTATTCGCCAATGATGTGGCTTACTGGGTTGACAGTGGGTCCACTAACTGTCAGCATCATTATGGTCCCTTTGATAAATCTTGCCGTATTTATGCTGTAAGAAAAATAACAAGATAATGTTCTCAAAATCTCCTCTATGATACAAAAGCAAATGGTGAGCAGTACAGGAGAGAATGGTTATTGTATTCACCATCCACGGGATCTGTGTACTGCTTTGATTTTAAACTTTTTGCGTCTAAAGGTTCCACAAGTTTGGCTGATAAAAATGGGTTCAGTGACTGGAAAAATAACATTCAAGTTGATAATCATGAACAAAGTGTACTCATAAAGACTGCATGTTATATACATAGCACATCGACAAGGCTCGGGTCTACTACAAAAGCTAGAAGAGCAAATAAATGAAGAGTACAGTTACTTCGAACATGTTTTGAGGCTAGCAGTAGCGGTTATTTGTACTATAGCTGAGCTTTGTCTGGCTTTTAGAGGGACAAATGAAAATTTTGGATCTTTACAAAATGGAAATTATTTAGGGATGCTGGAGTTGGTCAGTCAGTTTGATCCATTTTTAGCATCACACATTGCGAAATATGGAAATTCTGGAAAAGGAAATCCTTCTTATTTATCCAAAACTATATGTGAAGAACTGATTGAAATTATGTCCCAAACAGTCCATGAAGTAATTGTAGATGAAGTAAAGGCTTCCGGTTATTTCAGCTTGTCAGTAGACTCAACACCCGATATTTCACATATAGATCAGTTAAGCGTAGTTTTTCTATATGTGGTAGATAGAGAGCCCATTGAGGGCTTTTTTACTTTCTTGGACCTGCAAAGTCACACCGGTGAAGGTATGGCTAAGGAAGTGTTACAGTACTTAAGTGAAGTTTGCAATATAGATTTGCAAAATGCAGAGGTCAGTACTACGATAACGCAGCTAATATGTCTGTGTGCTACAAGGGCATGCAGAAAAAAAATCCAGAGAAAAATGAGTTTCCATTATACATACCCTGTGCTGCCAATTCACTAAATCTGGTATGCAGAATTGCCGTTGACACTTGTTTAGAGGCAGTAAACTTCTTCCATACAGTGCAACGGATCTATACTTTTTTCTCAGCTTCAACCAATAGATGGAAGATTCTGAAAGGATGCCTTGTGAATATAAAGTCTCTTTCCGATACCTTGTAAAAAGTCTCAAAACCCGGACGAGCCGAAGCTCTAGAGCCGGGGCGTAACGCATTAGAAGTGAGTTTAAAACTCTGTCCGGGATCCAGCCACCCCACGGCACGCCGAAGCCGTGGCGTGCCATGTAAAAGGGAAGAATTCCGCAGGCCAGCGACCGTTCGCTGCGGTTCCCCTAAGGATCATTATCGTGGTGGCTCTCCCGCATATCTGCAACTTTCCGATACCAGATGGGACGCACATGCTGTTGTATCTTAAGCTATTCTAAAGTTTCATCCTCAGTTTATAGAAGCGTTAGAATGTTTACAAGAAGACCAGTCACAGAAGGGGGACACCAGAAGAGAAGCAGACAACATTGAAAAGAAGATGCAAGAAATAGAATTTGCATTCGGGCATGGAATGTGTTGCCTGAACAAACCAGAAGAACCAGTAACTTAATATCATTTAAAACATTATTAAAAATGCAAGACTAGACTCTGAACACAGATGAACGTAGGACACAATTATCTTCTTTATAGAAGGAGTGTCTGTAATGTATAAGATAAGATAAGGTAATAGTTAGAGACAACATCGAGTGTGCTTTTCTAAATGTAGAAATCGCCTTGCGCATATTTTTAACATTAATGGTTACGAACTGCTCAACTGAGCGCTCTTTTTCTCAGTTGAAACGTATAAAATGATTAAGTAGATCGACAATGAAACAAGAAAGGCTTGCTTCCTTATCTCTGCTGACAGGACCGGCTCTAGGGTTTTTGACGCTCTAGGCATTCTGCAAACAAATTCTGCGCCCTCAATAAAGTGCCTTCGGCGGAAAGAAACTGATTAGTGTTAGGTCATACTTTCCTATTTTCTAAGACAACTTAAATAAAATACCCTTCGCCTTTCACCTACATAGATCTAGTAATTCGTCTGCCTATGCTAGCACTAAACTTTAATTTAGTTTATATTTTTAAATCCCCATATTAAAAACAAATCTTCAATTACGCGCCCCCCCCCCCTCCACATGCTGCGTCCTAGGCGGCCGCCTAGGTTGCCTATATCACAAACCGGCACTGTCTGCTGATGTTTGAGGTAGACTTGTTGCGCAAAATTAACTTTGATGATGTACTCAAAAACTTTGCCAGACGTAAATCTCGAAAAATGAAATTTAAAATGTAAATGTGTGCTCTCTCTGACTTTCTTATCTATTATAAAAGTTACAGTATTTTTGTGTATTATTATTACAAAATTAATTAACTATTAATACTATTAATTTTAATACAGAAATACATTATTGAAGTTTTTATATGAGTGATAGTATTACAAACATATGTGTTAACAACTGTTTCTCTTTGTTAGTTTTTTGCATAATATTGAACATATCAGCGGTCTGTGGAGGATCGGGAACCGGGGCAGAAGGGGGCACCCATGCGGGTTTGTGCCAAGGGCACTAAGATGGCTTAATCCGGCCCTGCTTATATCCCCCCCCCCACCTACCCTAAAAGTTTTGGTTATTGTCTGTAAATTTCGGAAGCTGTATTGACCCTTCAACTTCCAAAGGGGCGTGGGTAGTGGGTGCTAAAAAAAAAGTTGAGAGGGGGGGGGGGCGGTGAGCGGAAAAAAAATTAAAAGGGGGCGGTGAGCCGAACAAAATTGAGAACCTATGAACTAAATGGTTACCAGGTCAGTTGACGTCATGCTTAAAAGGACAGTTGATTTTCAGAGAGAAGAGAGAAGTCGTATGTGATGTGAAGTGTATCATTTTCAAACTGTAAAATGGACTTATTAATTTCTATGTGATAATATGTGATTAAACAGATTTGTGTTTTTGCTAGAAGCAGTAGTTTCAAGTGTTGATCATTTTATAGACATAAAGAATTTATATACATACAAATAACATTTATACTTATAATATGGCTGGTAATATAGCTCTATTTCTGACTGACATTTATCTTAATAAATTTCTAGCAGACTTTCAAACAGACTATTAAAATATGTCATGTATATCACTAATGCTGTTTATTGTGACACATTTGGAAACACAATATACCGATGAAGTCTGCTTCCAACGACTGAAAGTTCTGTAAGGTCTGGATGCGGGGACCTATTAACAGTAAAAGCAAAGGTCACTTACAGCTCTGATAATCGCACAGACGATATAGCTAGGCAAATTATTGATGTGTTGGGGTAGCGCGGCAGAGGCGAATCTGTTAACAGATAATGATGTCATATATATTCATTATTAATTGACTGGCTATTGCTACCAAACAGAAATAACCTTTACAAGTTGAGTTTTGTTGTTGATAAAAAATTGAGCGGCGTCGTATTGTTTCAAATATTCATAAACACGTTTAGGGTTAGATGACAAAAACATCATGGCAGGATACTCAGTTGAATATTATCGTAGTGAAATAAGCATAAGCTATATCAGACGGATGCTGGTTATTTGTGGTACAGCGATATCATTTGGACATTCGTGAAAAACTGTGAGATCTGGTAAATGCCTTATTCAAATGTATAATTTTCTACTTATCAAAGTGCATATCTGAAATTAACATAAAACTTATCGAAGACTCAAGTTCTAAATAAACACGTCACGAAAACTTCGATTTGAGATAATTCGGTTAAAAATGTTTATCCGACAATATAAACTTTGTGATTGAGTACATTAGAAAAAAAAATGGTGGATGCTAATATAACTTCATTTCGGATTTAAGATAATAAAATCACACATTACATTTATCCATACTCGATGAATTTCAAAGATTATTTCCCTTCATTTGATCAACAAGAATATAGTTGAAATTAAGTGCTTTTAGATTCGTTACAATTTCCGATTGAAGTGCTTTATTAAAATGTTTAATACTACAATTTTCAACGATACAACTGGCAATTTCTTGCTGAAAAATTTCAGCAATTATTCTTACTATACAGAGGAAAGTGGGTAAGTTCCTAATATAAGATTACTATTTTATAATATTTTAATTAAAAAAAAAATTATTAAGTCGATGTGTCATAAGAAAAGAAAGACCAGTGAAATTGTCACAAAAATATATAGTAAAGATACACTTAAAGTAAAGGGTGCATAACTTAAAACATGGCTAAATCCCTAAGGCCTTCATTCTTTAATCTTTTTTTTTTTTAAATTTCTT
Organism: Anisus vortex; assembly: GCA_949126835.1. NCBI lineage: Eukaryota > Metazoa > Mollusca > Gastropoda > Planorbidae > Anisus > Anisus vortex. Next base: position 29,031,124 of record OX421503.1, on the reverse strand, counting down.
TTCCGATTGCAGGGATGGCATGATGCAGTTTTACATGACTTTGACCATATTGTTCATTGGTGTTCCGGGTAACATTTTGACAATTTTGGTCATGAGACAACTTAGAGGTCCACCTTCAACTTTAATGATATACATGGCAGTGTTTGACAGTCTGGCTTTAATTTACAAAAATGTACAATATGGACTTGGAACAAGTATGATGGGTTGTATTTTAGCAAAGTTTCTTCTGTATTTTTTTTTAAGCTCAGCAAGTTGGACCCAAGTTTTAATTTGCGTGGAACGATTTCTAGCAATTTATTTTCCATTTCAACGTAGAGCAATGATAACAATAAAACGTGTACATGTTACTGTAGCTGTCATGACTGCAGTACTATTGTTATTTTGGAGTATCTTTGCAGGATATCAATGTACTGATAGGCACGTACCTGTCATTTATTATAAGCTTATATGTTTAGTGGTTGCCTTTATACTACCGTTTCTTTTTATAACTGTTTTTGCATTTTTAGTACTTGTCAAATTTAGATTTTCAAAGAATAACTTAGAAAGAGAACAACAGAAAGGAAATAACAGAAAGAAGATGGAAAATACTCTTACAAATGTAATGATTTCTTCTGGCGTTCTGTTTTTCATCCTTAACTTTCCATTAATAGTGATTGTATTATATTTTTCTGTTATACCAAAAAGTATCACTGAAATGATGTTGTATTTCACAATAATTGTGTTCTTACATGATTTATCTCATGCTGCCAATTTCGTAGTTTATTTGATTTTCGCCAAAGGTTTTAGAGAATGTTTAATACAGATAATTAAACAGTATTGGCCATGAATTAGAAAATTATTTTTCCTGCAACATTAACAATGTTTCTATAATAGGTTGAATCTTGACGAATTGCGCTATAACAGATGTGTACATTTATTAGCATATATACAAGTAGAGAAACAAAAACAACTACCTTTTTAATTCAATTAATTTTTATCGAAATGGCAAAGTTTAAAATTCATTTTTTCGCAAAATGTACAGTCATTTCTTTTCAATGGTCAGGCAGATAGTTATTAATATAACGAAAAAAAAAATTGCTGTAGAAACGTCTTCTTCTTATATGTTCCATTTGCTCCTTATATACAGAAGATTTTTTAGTTCTACCTTTATCCGTGATTTGAGTTTTCTCTTGCATTTTGATCAATGTTTTAAATGATGTTAAGCTACACGTTTTCCTGGTTCGCTTAGGCAACCCATACCATTCCCGGATGCCACTTGTGAAGAAAGAGTCCTTATATGATTTGTTTTCTTGCATATTATATAAAAAAAGTGTTTTGTCGTAATGTTTATCTGAGCCTTGCTACATATTGTAATAGTATTTAATTTCTAAGTTAGTATGTATTTTACAATGTATTTTTACTACTTAACTCTTTGCACTTCTGTCCTCTAGTGTTTCTAGGTTTAGTGATTTAACTATTTGACGCTACTCTTGTCAGTTGTGAATATTCACTATAACGAACCTCTTGTCTTGATTTATTCTAGATTCGTAATGTTTTCTACAGTTGATGGTTCCAATACAGAAGATACATTTTCTAGAATAGGGAGATACTTTTCTCCCAGGGATTTTGGCTCGAAAAGATTTTATTGGAAGAGATTTTCTTAGCAGTGACTTTCCTGGCAAATAATTTTATTTCTAAAACATTGCTATCAGACATATTTTAGGCGGACATTGTTGAGCAGAAATTGTAAGGATCTTGGCAGATATTTTCTTCACAGAGAAAGATATATTTTTTCTTACATGGCATATTCTTGAAAGAAGTTGTTTTGGCAGAGAATTTCTCAGCAGAAAGTTTTTCATGGCAAATGTTGTTTTAGCAGATCTCAAGGCAAGCAGAGATTTTCGTGTAAGAAAATTTTCTATGCACGTTCTCATCTAAAAAATAAAGCTGCTTCCACAAAATCTGTCTACGAAAACTTTGACGAGAAATGAAATTAAAATATTATTACCAATACTTGAATTTTCAATGTGAATGTTTTTATTCATGTTGCATAGAAACATTAGATGAATTCTCTTTGGATATTTCCATATTTAGCTTTCTCGAAGTAACTGTTAAGGCCCTTTTTTTATAGTTCATACTTATATCCTGAGGCTTTATCTATTATTCATTAGTTGCCGTTTGTTATGTTGATTATTGGTAGCGTGAATCTTCAAATTAAAGACATCTATTTATGATGCACTTATAGAATACTTTATACATCAAACACCTCTTTAATATAATAATAATAATAGGCACACATACTTAAATTCTTGTCTTTATTTATACTTTACTTCAACTCATTATTACAATAACATATACATCTTTATTTTACTATTTCATTTCAACTTCTTCAATCTCTCACTTCTTTTCTCCAACTTCTCGTATATCACTCACATCACATCCGCACTTCGCAACACTCCCACTTTTCACACCAAACACTTTCACTTGATATTTCTCATTAAATTAATACTTCACATACCCTCCCCCTTTGAGAAAAAATAAAATCTAATTTAGATTTTATTTAAAATGTCACCACTACAAAATTTACTATGCATGTCATATAATATAACATTAACAATCATCAAAATCCAATATTCTTATACTCTTTTACAATTCCAAATTATTTGTGAATATATCTCAATTCATTCTTCACAATTCTCTTTTTTTTTTTTACTTCTTTTAATATCTCATAATGTACTCATACATATCTATATATAATAATATATATATGATTATTTCCTCACAAAAATTCAATATTTTCCATTCTCATTATTGACCTATTCTGTATAAAAATGTATTCTTCCCAAATTATAATATATCTTATCTCAATCTTATTTAAATTTGATGTCTCCTCTGCTAACTTTGTATCTCTATTATACATTTAATATCTTTAAGAATACGATTCATTAAAATTTTCAACTTATAATCATGTTTAAATTTTCTTAAACATATATTTATACATTTCATTTTTGTGATTCTTGTAAATTGACAACATCATTTTCAATTTTACTACAATATAATGTCATCAAATTTATGTTAATTCATTTTCCTTTTTTAATTATTTATTTTTTCACTGTTTTATGTCTTTTAAACATTTTGTTTTCTTATTTTTAATCTGGTATATTCTCAGACAAGCGAGACAAAACATCAGGAATATGATTATCAATTTGTTCCTCAATTTGACCTTCATTATCCAATAAGTTCATAGTTTATTTATTAATGTTCTGATTGTATTTTATCAATTGGTTTATATGATATATTCTCTCAGAACTATCAACCAAAACCTTGTAAGAAACTGCGGAAACTCTTTTCAGAATTTTATATGGTCCATACCATTCTGTTTTATTGCCAGTACCTGTAGGCAAAAGTATGAGAACTAAATCATCAGGATTTAATATTCTTAGAACTCTGTGTTTATTACTATTATTATTATGAGTTTCAGATGCAATGTGCAATATTTCCCATGTCAACTCATTTGTATAATTAATTTGATCAGATACATCCAGCAAAAAATCACATGGATCCTGGAAAGTTTCCTGGTTATTCAACATATGATCTTTAAAATTACCAAATGGACTTTTTGGTTGCTTGCCAAATAACAATTGAAATGGCGAAAAACCTGTATATTCATGAACTTCTGATCTATATGCGAAAAGAATCCTTGGTAGATAAACATCTCTCTGTTTGGTTTTATCAATGCATATTTTTTCCAGCATCAGTTTTATCGTTGGTTTACTCTCTCCACAAATCCATTTGCCTGTGGATGATACCTTGCAGCAAATACTTGTGTTAGTTTTAACATCTTCGTGAAAGCTTGAGTAAGATGTGAAACAAATTGCCTACCATTATCACTTGAAATAACTGCAGGAAAGCCGAATCTAGTAAAGATTGAATGTAAAGCAGTGCAGATACGTTCTGCTGTAATTTCCTTTAATGGGACAACTTCAACCCATCGAGTAGCCAAGTCAATAACAACCAGAGCAAATCGGTTTTTACTCGATGTTGTGGACATAGGTCCAATGATGTATATAGTAATTTTTTGAAAAGGCATGCCAATTTTTTCAAAAGTTTGAATTGGTGCCACATACCTGACATGAATTTTATTATTTCTTAGACAATTATCACAACAATTGATATATTCTTTTATGTCCTTTTTCATAGATTTCCACCAGAATTTTTTTTATAAACTGGTATATGTTTTCTTTGTACTTAAATGACCAGTCAACGGACTGTCATGACCGGCACATATAATAGCATGTGTCAGTGATTGCGGAACTACAATTTGTTGCTGTTGTTCACCTGAACGTAATTGACCAATGCGAATTAACATATTATTTTCTATCCTAAATCTGTTGTTATTATAGGAAGACGGAGTTTCAATTGATGCTAAGATTTTTTTTTTTTTTTTGTCCTTTTGCTGTTCTTAACTTAATATTTTATTTTTTATTTTATCAAATCTATTGAATGTTTCCCCATGATTAGTAATATCTACTTGAATTGAAGAGAAAATAATTTCTTTATTTGCAGGTTTAGTTTTATTAGTTAATTCAGTCTTACCATTTTTTCTCTCAGACAATATTTCAATCTCAACATGTTTTATTTTTTTAACATCCTGATTATCTAAACTTATCCGAATCAAGCTTTGACTAGTCTTTTTTAACCATGTATTTTTAAAAACTTATTATTTGAACTAATTGTTTTTTTCTTTTCATAATGAAGAAGAAAATGTGTTTTAAGCTCTTCCTTCGTGAGTAGCTTACATTTCAAAGTATAAAAAATTATTTCTAATAAATGTTTATGACATATGTATTAAAACAACATCGAGTAAAAAATAAAGATTAAAATCTCATTCGTATGTCCAACATTGTTAGTCAAATATTTTTTACAAGCTAAATTACATAGGCCTTTATTAGCTACAGACAAAAATTTTATAAGCTACAATCAAACCTTCGGGAGCTCTAAACGCTGAATAATTCCATTATTCGGAACAAAGGGAGTTAGAAAAGCTTTTTTTATATCTAAAAGGACTATCTGGACGGCAATGAAAATGTTTGCAGCATTAAACTGTATTTTCAAAGAAACCTTCAAATGAATATTTTGATACCAATGGTGTAACTTTATATGACATATTTTCAATGTAAATTTTTTAAACTTTATCTTCACTATTAAATCAATAATCTTTTTATAGAAAGAGCGTCTGTAATGTATAAGATAATTGGTCTTCTATCTTTCAATTAGTGCATTTACCAGTTTGATTTAGAGTTATGAGTAGTTATGTGAAGTCCGGCATTTACTTTCATCACCGAAGGCACAATGCAGACAGTTTTAATTACGTCATTCTAAGAGTAAGAGGCGTCCGTAACTGTTGACAGCGTATAGAACTGTTTCCAACGGGATATGCGCTATACAAGTATTATTATTATTATTATTATTATTATTATTATTATTATTATTATAATTATAATTATTAATGATAAACTGATCTAGGGGAAGTAACACGTATAGTCTTCGCGCTTATAAATATTTTCTGTGTTAACTCCCTAGTGTTGAGTTTGTATTGTTGGAGGCGTTGGGCTGTAGCAAAAAATATTGACTCTGAAGATACTATGCAACTTATAGAAATGGATTGAATGGGAAAACAATCTATAGACAAAAACACTATATTTTCTTTTACTGCTTTTATAGAAACAAGGAAATATTGTTCTCAATTTTAAGCCCAAGAGTTAATTTTGCCTCACACAGAGTTGGTCTTTGTTAATCAAAAGGAAAAACAAATTATAAACAATGAAACTTTCTGGTGATCTAGTGATTTAAATATATTTTTCTTTTACAATGATTTTGTATAGACGCTAACATAAAACAGCTTAAATTTATTTTTGGCAATCTATTTAATAAATAGAAGCTCACACGTATCAAACAATTATAAAACAGGAAATTAAAATCTAAATTTATAACAAAATTCAATGTTCAATTTTATCTCATTTCTAGTTGGACTACTGCCGTAGGTTGCCGACTCCTCTGTTACACAAGCATTAAGAGTCCCGTTTTCAGTATATTAAGTAGACCTTTTTTGAGCTGTTCTACTTTTAGAACGTAAGCATAGTTGTAAAATGCCCCTTTTTGTTTACGGCTGGAAGCAAAGGCTTGCCCAAGCGGAGTAGCACTGCCCTAGTTTTTGAAATATATACAATAATATATTTATACTAGTTGTACTATTTATACCCGTCAAAATGACGGACGGAGAAATGAATAACTACAATAAGTTTTGTTTAAAAATTGAAATTAATCAATAAAGGATAAAAAAAACAACAGCAAAAAAATAAAAATAAATAAATCATAAAAGCTTTTCGCTTTTCGACCAGACAACGCATAGGCCTACTTGCAATTTAAGAGATATCTTACAAATTTTTTTTTTTAATGACGCTCCAGATTAGAATCTTAACACAATTATGAATACGTTTTTATATTTAAAAAAATTAACGAATTAGGTAATATAGATGTCATTACAAACATTTCTTTTGCAGGACGTTTCCAATTTACGTATTTAATATTATGTGCCAGGCTCCGTTGAAAGGCCTAATAGTATATAGCGGACAAACATATATTTAAACAAACTCACGGCAATTATATATTATACTAGTGGTTATGCCCGTCAAAATGACGGAGAAACTAATGATTGCATTGTGTTTTGTTAAAAGAGAAAGAAGAAAATAACTAACACTATTACAATGAAAACTGTAGTGAGAACGTATCTTTCGGTATTTAGTTTGTGGTCTTTTTGTATTGAAAGTAGGGATGTTAAAACCGTTTTTTTCTCAAAACCGGTTTTCGGTTCTATAAAACCGGTTTAAAACCGGATCTCGGTCCCCCCCCCCCTTCTTGCGCAATATCACAAGTCACTCACAGGCCGGAAAAGCTTAATGTGTGTAGTTTTGTAAGTAGGCTATATTTGAAAAGTAGTTCAATCTTAATTAGTGTTTGCAGGACATTAAATGGGTTGATTTTGTACACTTTACCATAAAATTCTACAGAACTAAAAAAAATGTGGGCTAATTGATTACAACCGATGATAGCTTTCAATTTTTAATAGTGATAATCAAATTTCCGTTTATCGTAGACCATAATCATAATACTAAGAAGCATATGAAGAGGCATAGCCTATAATATTGTAAATTGTAAAATAATGTCTGTATTGAAAGGTTTCGCGAAGCACCAATCAAAAGAATGTGTATTTAATAGTCCCGTTAACAATAAAGCACAGACGCGGTGCCTAGCCCTAGTTCAGGGTCACAGGGAAGGGCTAGGTTGTCTCTCTCTATTGCGTACATCAAAGAGGCGCGAACATCTAAAAGATGAGCCGACAAGTAAAAAGATTCACGTTAATGGTAACTGTAACTTAACCATTGGTTTGATGTTGTTTTTATCGCAAGCCATAGTTGGTATTTGAAAACACTAAGTAAATGGTGTTAGCAAGGCATTTCAAGAATGGTTTTGTGCGAATCCAACATTATTCATTAAAAATATTTCAATCAGAACCAAAAAAAGGATCTTCTATTTGAAGTAATGATTACCTTCCAACTACCAACCAACAAACCGAAATCCGGTTTTGAAAATCAAAACCGGTTTTAGGTTTAAAAACCGGAATCCGGTATTCCGGTTTTCGTTTAACATCCCTAAGTGAAAGCATTCCAAAAGGCAATCATTCTGAAATGGCGCTCAGTTTAGAACGTCTACATACGGTGATTAATTATCAATAGATCTAAGTATATTTAACAAAATAAACTAACGAATTAAGAAATATTGTTTATATAATAAAAATTTCTTTTGGAGGACGTTTCCAATTTATATATTTAACTTTTGACCCGATAAGTGTAATGACTTAGGAGTCTATAGAGGTCAATATATTATTATATATGTATCATATAAACAAACTCACGGTAATTATTTATATTGATAGAATAGAGTGATCCGCAGACGATTACTAAAAATTAGATGGCCAAATTATGTATCAAGCGACCAGCTGTGTGATCTATCCAGGCCAAAGCCAATCGGAACGGAGATTGGAAGACGACAGTGGTAATGGATAAGACACACCCTGAGATGACCATAGGCTGGCCAGACGGGCACTAGAATGTAACCCCCGGGGGAAATAGAAAAGCGGGCAGACCAAAACATAAACAAATGAGGCAAAGACTTTCGGTTTTACATGGACCTTACTTTAAGAATTTGGGGGGGGGGGGGGGGCACGGTAGCCGAGCGGCAGCGCGTTCGATTGGCGAGCCGAAGGTCCCGGGCTCGAATCCTGGTGCAGGCTAGGATTTTTTTCCCGGGTCTGGAGGGTGTCCCTGATTCTACCCAGCCCTGATGGGTACCTGACATTAATTGGGGTAAACTTAAGGCGGCTGTGCATAGTGCTGGCCACACAGTCACCTAGTATGATGTGGCCTCAGAAACTGGTGAACGCTGCTTCATCGGACCTATGGATCATTTTGGTCCAACGGGTACTTTACTTTTTTACTTTTAACTTAGGGAAGCTGCATTGGAGAAAAAGGCCTTAATTACAACTCTCCATCTGTCTCGATCTTGCAACGTAATTGACGTTTGTTGTATGTATATACTTTAGTCAAACTAAAGTTAAAGAGTGTATTGGCATCATGAATACATTGACACGAGGTAGCAGAAGACAAGAGTGTATTGGCATCATGAATACATTGACACGAGGTAGCAGAAGACAAGTCATATCAAGTCAAGCGTAACCATATGTCGTGAATGTTTATTTTCAAGCCCTTTGTTCTTGCAATAATATATAATAATATTTTACTTGCCACATAGTACATAGGTAAAAAAAAAAAGGCATAGTCAAGACATAACATGTAGCCTAGTATTCACTACAAAGGAAAACTATATGGAAAGCATATAAAAAGAAGAACTATGATATAACAATAAGTTATAAGAACCAAGAAAGATATATTGGGGACAAATTTAAAAAAAAAGGATGCGTAAATTTCCAGAAGATTTAAGAGTGAAAGCGATAAGGACTCTAATTTACCCAAAGTTAAAAGATGACATCAGCAATTTGTTTACAGGTTTGAATATCCGGGTAGCAATGGGCGTTAAAACTAAACTTTTAATTTGCTTGTTTGTAAACAAGCTTCAAGCTTCACCAATTCTCTCTCGCTTCCTATCTCTATATCTTTCTGTGCACTCTCATACGTGAGCCCGTCCGCCTGGAATCCCCACCCACAACAGCTTCGCCAGACTCAATAGCTTAGACACCTCCAGGAGCCGGCTGAAGACGCACCTATTCCGGTATCAGTATTCACCTGTACATCTATTCATTTTCGTCTTTTATTCGTTGTCTGTACTCTGACTGTAACTGTTGACAGCACATAGAACTGTTCCCAACGGGATATGCGCTATGCAAGTATTATTATTAATATTATTATTATCATCTTTATTTCTCTCTTTTATATCTTTTCCGTCATCAAGCCTACAAAGGCGTGTGAGTGGTGTTGTCTTCAGTTTTATTGTTTTGTTTTCGTTTTTTTTTCTTTAAAGGGAAGTTCTCATATTAACACGTGGTCTATGCCAATAAAAATTTACGTGATTTAAAAATTGTTGACATTAAAAACAGGTCGTTAATGTCATCAGTGACAGAAAATAAGACAACACACACACACACACACACACACGCACACGCTACACTGTAAGCTTACATACCATTAAAGTACTTAAATTACAAAAGGTGATAAGTTATCTCCACAATCTTCGAGAATTTATTTATGTGTTATCTATAGCTCGAACATCAGAAATTTTATGATGTAATAGGATGATTTTTGCAAACAATTTTCTGTGTTGACTTAGCACTTTTTGCAACGAACTACTCCTATACCAGTAACTGATATAGAGACAAAGAATAGCCTACTTTAGGGAAAACATTTAAGTAATAATACATCAAAACTACAAATTAATATTTTTGCAAAATCCACAGATAGACACAATAAATTGTATACATAAATTATTAAAAGTCATGTAAATCAATTAGATTGCTTTGTGTCCTAGGACATATGGCCTTTTTCCACTCCTTTCGGTCTTGACATTTCATTCACCCATCTTGGAATTCTTTGTCCAATGTTCTTCTCCAGGTGGTATTTGGTCGGCCTCTTTTCCTGGTTCCCTATGGGCCCCACTCTAGAGCTTGGTGAGCTGTTCTGCCTTAGGGTATGACCGAAACATGTCCACTTCCTTTTTATAAAGTGGTTTAGTGTAGTCACGAAATAGTAAAAATAAATGTATGAAATTTACACTTTCAGAAACATCATGTGACTAACTAGTTTGTTTGATTCAGTGATTTATCTTGCCTGGCATACTATATGAAATATGACCTGCCTGGTGTTTATAACTCATAAAAAATTTGAGCTTAACAAAAAATAAAAGACTCAAATTTTCCTTATCTTGTTATAGAAGTTCTTTTACTAGCTGCTTTGAAACCTCTATTGCGATGCCATGTAAAACACAAGCGGTCGTTGCCATTGCAGCTTCTAATGTTTTAGTAAATTTGTGGTAAAAAAAAAACTTTAAGTGAAGAGCAGCGTTCTACTAATTGTAAAAAAGAAATAAAAACAGAATGAATGTATACTTTTGGAGCAAAGAATGTTAAAACAATATAAGATGGAGATACTTGTAGCTTTAGTTTTCATTATTGTTATAATTGCAGGTAAATTATATTATTTTGCTATAATCTTTTATTGACATTCATTTTTTTCATATTATAATGAAATATACCTTGAAATTACTAACAAACAAAAATATTTATTAAAACTATTTTTAGTATAAATATAAATTTATTACTAAATATGCCATGATTAAGTATGTAATTTTTTTTTTTAGCTAAATTAAGCTTGGGAAATGGACAACGCTTTGATAAATAAGTAGGCCCCTAAGTAAGTAAAGTACCCGTTGGACTAAATTGATGATAGGGCCGGTGAAGCAGGGTTCACCAGTTTACATAAGACATAATGTAAACGCGGAAGTGAATTGGCTATTTGTAATCCATTGCATTGATAGGGTGGTGAGATCGGGATTGTTTATTAAAAGAAGACGACACAATATGAAAGTAAGTTAAGTAATAATTTTGTAAATACAACAGTTTAGAAAACAGTATTATGACTAAAAGGGATAAAAGCAATGAACATAATAAATATAGGGGAGAGTGAGGATGACTCAACGATGGGGATATTTCGGCCACTCCCTCTACATCCCGAACGAGACATCCAGTAAAGTTCTGCCCATAATAAAAAACTGACTAATGTTGTTTTCTCTACAAAAGAGCTGTTTTCCCGCACTTTTAATGAAAACAAACTTTTTTACAAGCAGTTTTTGTTTTCAAGCCGCTAAAGCCAGATTTTCACAACCATTCTTCTTATTCTAAGTACCACAATTTGAATACTAGTCTTTGGTAAGTACTAGTTTATTTTAACTTATTCTTCATAAGACGTTTTGAAACTTGTTTTCTAATAATATCACTAAAAGCTTTTAATCTAGGTCACTTTCTATACAACTGGTCCCTGTGGGGATGATTGGACCAGCAGTAATTCAATTATTCCCACTGCTGCCACTTAAATGTTAGTTTGTCTAAATGTTTCAAATATCGAAAAAAAAATCTGTATAAGTATAAAAATAAGATAGAAATGCTAATGATCAATGTTCATATTTTTGGGCTATTTATTAGATTAATAATTATAGAATTTATGCCATTAAGTAGTCTATAGACTGTTTAGGTCATGACATGTATGGAAGTTGTATTAATATTTTGATATAGGCTAAAGTATGCCTTATATAGATTCTGTTTTATATATTTTAGGTACATCATGCTTCGGTTTTATAAACGTAAAAGAACAGCACATGTGACAACCTTGCCAGAGGAAATGAAAAACGCAGTACAGGCAGTGGCTAACGGAATGAAGGTGATGGAGGCAGCCAGACAGTACTGAATACCAAGGAGCACACTACAGCACAACATAAAAAAGGCAAAGTCTGGAGCTGAACTACGACTTAACTATCAAAAAAGACAAAATATTTTCACCATCAGAAGAAGCTATTTTGGCAGAATATATCTATACTTGTGCAAACATGTTTTATGGCTTGACTACCCAAAACTTGAGAAACTTTGCTTATGAGATGGATGTTGCTTTCAAAATTTCACACCCATCCAAGTAGGACGAGCATAAACAGCAGACTGTCATGATGTGACATTTATTATAGCGTCATATTTAAATTTTTTAGTACTTTTAATTCAATGCTAGGAATATTTGTATGTAATTAGTTAGGTAGGGCGTAATTCTCCCCCCCCCCCTCGTCTTCCCTCCCCACCCGGAGGGTGTCCCTCCTTTGTTCGAGACGGACCACGCGTCGGGGCTATCAACGGCATCTTACCTTTTGTTAATCTTAGAGAGTTACCTGCCCTTTGAGTTCACCGCCTTACGCATGGACCTATTAAGCGCCTTTGTCTAGGTGGGGTAGAATATAGAGATACCTTACAGATAAACCATTAGGTATGTCTGGGGGCGAAAGACCCGCGTGAAGCACACGAGATATACAAAGATAGGGGACATGTGGTAAGAGGTGTGACCTGAGCGTTTGTAGATGCCGACCGAATAGGAGACAAGACAAAGGGACATAATAGCGGTGGTCAGTCGGACACGCCCATGAGATAGTGGTGATTGACAGATGACTAGTCGATGAGTGGGCGTGCAGATTTGTACTGATTGGACCAGCGGTTGATGACGACACGAAGGACCGACCCTGACTACCATTGTATTCCTATATATATATATTATGTAGACTTGACTCTAGACACACACACACAGTCTCACACAGACACACAGGAAGCCATACTGGCTATGACGTATGACTGATTTCGGATTTTCTTGAATACTGTGCTAATATAATTCTCTGTACTTATTAATTCTTACTAATTCATGTTCACTCTTTGGATATTTAACCTATACGTAGACTCTTCAGAATACAGCTGTCATTTGGATTGATGTGTCTGATTATTTATATGTTGATATCTACATGTGTTTACGGATTTAACGTTTGGTATTTTCACTTAAAGCTGATAGTCTGTTTTCTTAATTCGTTTGTCATTGAAGTGATTGTGAGAAGAAGATACTGACTATGCTTGATAGATAGTACGCAAATAAAAATATCGAGCGTTGTCACGGAGAATTGCCTGGTCTAAAACATTGCCATCGACCTCTAGACCAACGAACCAAGCGAGGTAGGGAACTCAACGTGTGCGCATTACAGTCAATAGAGCATCGTACTGGCCACACTATCCCGCATCATCACACAGACAAAGATTGAATGATGGGTTTCATGTGACGAAATCCTCGCTTAAGTATCCAGACAACCAGAAGCTACATGGGGATATTTTTTTCATTTAGACTAATTATTTTTTGGTACTTTCAACAAATTTATTTTGTACTTCTTTCTAAATATCTATCAACTATTATTGTGGTTTTAATTGATTTTAAATGCAAAGCCTATAGATGTAATTAAAATGCATTATTTGACATTTTTTCAAATGTTACTCAAACGGCCCTGTTATCCCCATCTGATGGCCCAGTTATACCAACCAGTGGACCATATACCACTTTGATAAACCTCACTAAAACATTAACAACTTCTTTTCTGTTCATATTATTGCTGTTCATCCATGATGTTTTTTTAAAACTAAAGTACCAGGTGACCGATCATGCAATTAAAGTTATATAAGTAAACGTTTTTTTTGGCGTATTCATTTCTATTTATGTACTCATAATATAAATTATAGTATTGTATGCAACTCTCCACCCAACTCCAATATTACTTTCCTCATATTGGATGTAAAATGTTCTCCTAAGCAACATTTTAGGTGTGATTTATATAATCTGCATGAAAATAGATAAACGTTTCAACTGCATCGATCTTTCACTCTAAACATATGATACCAACTCCGACAAACTGTACAGTTCAACGTTTGGACCTTTATAACAAATGCATGTACCAAAGGGTGACGCTGTATTGTGTTTTAAAATTATCGTTAGTCATCTCTTCCAAAAAAGGTGTCTAGAAGTAAGCTTTTTCTAAATTGTTACTGTAGGCCTACATGTTGATCTGAGTTATTACTGTAGGCCTACATGTTGATCTGAGTTATTAAGACTATTGCATTTGATATTGATCAATTAGTAAAATATCCTCTTTAGCATTATAGGCCTACTAAAAAGCCTATTTTTTTTTTAAAGCTTTCAGCCTGGTTTAATGTTGACTATAGTGTTAATTTTTTTAAAATAAAGTAGGCCTATTATAATCTCGGTAGGCGTCTATATACGATATAGCTAACATAGAACAGCTATTCAGTACTGATCATTGTAGGCGAGTCATCAGTCTAGGTTAGCTTGCTTATAGCTTTCATACCTGATACAGACATGACTAACGTAACATAATTTTCATGAAATGTTTTAAAACTGACGTTTATTGCAAGACCTTTAATAGTGAATATTTTTTACAAATATGGAGTTATTAAATTATTTATAGCGCCGCGCGTTTATAGTTAAATTATCTTGCTATTTTCTATGCAACCAATTAATAAAAGATAGTTTTGTTTTTTTAAACCCGCTGCTGCAAAACGGCTAGAAAAACGGACACTTGCGTAGTCTTAAGGTAGCACAATTATGACGATATTAAATTTGACTAAACGGAATAAATATTTACCTTTGCTATTTTATCCCTTAAACCTTTTATGATATGTTTTAGATAAACTTACCCCCCCCCCTTCCCATACGAAAAAAATGTTTTATATTATATATACGGTAAAATTGTTGTGTGTTACGGTATATTTAAGCACAATATATAGCTTATCTAATGTTTTTCAGCAATAGGTCTATATAGTAGATGTTTGCTTTGAGCCACACAAAAAAAAGCCTCCTTATAGTATATGAGTACACTATATACACTATGTACACTATATACGGTGTAGTTTATACTGCTACAGTGTGCACTATATACAGCGTAGTGTATACTGCTGCAGTGTACACTATATACAGTGTAGTGTATACTACTACAATGTATACTATACTATATTTATACAGTTATACAGTTTTTATACCAAAAAAAAAAGATTTCGACGCGTTTTTTTTCCAAACAAATGTTAGATGAAAGAAAGTTAAAAAAAGACCTTTAGTTGGGTGAAACTTCATCTAATCCTGTTATTATTTAAACGGCAAACTATTATCTCACTATTAATTAATACGTAAATATTTTATTTTTTTTAATCTAAAATATATTGAAGTTTAATCTAAAATACATTTAAACCATTATAATCTAAATATGCCTCGAGGGCCGCATACTATTATTTGTCACCCACTGGCTGTAGTTTGCACACCCCTGCATTACATAAATTACACTTGGTCTTGCTTTAAATTATATCTATCATCGGTGCGCAACATTAGTCTAAACAAGAAATTAAACCTCTTTCTGTTGCTGTACGGGTATTTCCGAAACGTCATATCTGCGACGCAACAAAACGCCGCTCTTGAAAGCCACGCTACACGTGGGTCGAGGAATGGCATGTTTTCACATCCAAAATCAATTATCTAAATAAATCTAATGTGTATTTTTGTCTAACGTTCGTTTCCGATTTTTAATTGTGAGGCCGAAAAGCTGTACATTTTTTTTAGGTGAAACAAGTCGTGCATTAAAACATAAAGAAAATCGTTAGAGCGCTTTTGAAGAAAATTTCCAGATACAATTTTAACTCGTATTATAGTATAGGGTATATACATACATTTATACATACATACATACAATTTTTGCTCGTATTATAGTATAGGATAAACATACATTCCTGTTAAACTAATCTTTTCGTGATATCGTCCCCACTCTCCCCTTACATAGATCAGTGACTTTTATAAATATTGTTTTTGTTACTGCAGGTGTATAGTTTTTATAGGCCTATTATAGAAAAAATAACTGGCAGGATGTTGAGAATAAAATTTTCCGAAAAAATATATATTGTTACAAATTAATAGCACCCAGAGCTTTCTCTCAACGCGAGTTTTGTGGGAGGTACTAAGTTTAGACAATTTTCCTTTTTATGGTTGTCATTTTCGTCTATCATAGTGACGACTGCAAAATTCTAGAAATCCACTCTTGTACAGACTGCAAATTCAAGGAATAGCTAGAAATAGCTTATTATTTTACGTACAGGGGAGTTCATGTTAAAACTATCGTTTTTATTATGAGTTTTGTAAATGGTACCAACATTTTTACCCCTTTCTTAATATGTCTGTTCCCCGCTCTTCCCCGTTAGTATTTAAGGCGTTTCGCGTCGTCTTTCTTGCAGTTAGCTAGAAAATTTCTCTTGAGTCGGTTAGTTGACGCTTGTGTTGGCTCTGTTTCCCTGTTATTGTATATAAGGATTCTGTTGTACATACTTACAAGTATTAGATTTATTATTTGAAATAAATATCTTCCAGATTGAACCATTTACACCGAAGCTTCTGTGTCAAGATACTATTTTATTATTTAAAATACCATATACATATTTACAACGTCAAGGAAGGAACTGTCAGACGGCAAATCCTGAGTTTTTTCCCAGGACAATAAAGAGTGCGTGTAATACTGAAGTATAAATAATATTAACCAAAGTCTACCCTAGGACGAACGAGTATTAACAACAACATGTACGCTACTCAGACCACTAGGGGATTGTGGTCGTAACAATATATAAAATAATTTTACAGATGAATTTTTTCCAGCATATTATATATCCCATTTTATCGCACATCATTTATACAAAATATAAAAACTCGTTTTATTTATAAGAATAGTAAAATCTGTACAAATAATATTGATAAAAAAAAAATTTTGAACATTTTTACAAGGCCGTTGTTTAAACATTTCCTGCCAATGAGAGTAAACACTATCCTAATTAGAATGTATTAATTTAGCGTGAGTTCTACTACACCCTTCGTGGTTCTTTCATTAGCTTTGTACAGTTATATACTTACAACATTTGATATTTGCCAGACTTAGATAAATGTCTATAATTATTATCTATCTATTTCTGCATTTTTGTCTCTACATTCTGAAAAAAAAGTATTATTGAAGTATTTTTAGTTTTCAACGATATTTTTATTTATTTATATTAATAGCTAATTCACAAATAATTCTATTATTTGATCATCTAACACTGTTGTTTCAACTGACAGTTTCATCTCAAATGCAATCAAGAAAATTTAACAGCTGCACTCGCAAAAATTTTTTGTTTTAGAGATTCTATGAATGGTGACTTTAAAAGGTTTACAGAAAAGTCATCAATTGAATGATTTTTTTAAGTTCGGTAAGAAATAAAAGTTTGTTCAGAAAGCTGTTTAACCTTATATTTAAAACTTAAAATGTCCTAAGAACCCAATAAATTACCATTTTGTCTGAATGAGTTATTTATAATAAGTCTTTACCTTCTAACCTAATAAGCTCAACAAACCTGAAAACAGCCAAGAAATGTGCCATCAAACGCTTCTAAATTGTAGCCAGGCTTAATTAGAAAAAGAAAAATACAGAAATTTTAGTATTTTAGATGCAAGAGGCGAATTGTACAAATCGGGTATACTCAGTCTATACTATAGACCTAGGCTATGAGTCTACTCTATAAATATAAGATTTATTAAATGGAACCAAACAAATGTAAACTTGATCTGATCCGTCTTTTAGCAACAATTCATTATTGATGAACCAATATGCCAATATCATTCAATATGTATTAAACACTATACTTGCGATGGAATTAAAAGTGTACGATTTTATACTAAATGTTTACTATGTTAGGAGAAAACATCTATATATTTTTTGAAACGCTGACAAGACAAAGAAGATGATAGCTAGGAAAAATGTTACATTTTTTTAATGAAATTCAAAAGATCCTTAACCCTTTTAACACTGAGCTCCTGACCATTGATTTCTACTCTCTTTTCTCTTGGGTCCTGTGAAAAATCAACACACAACAGACACAAGTGAAAAATAGAGACATTTATCAAATTAAATCATTAACTTCTTTTATTATAAACGTATTCACATCAATTGCTTTATCGTAAATAATTCTTCCTAGTTTGTCAGTTCTAGTAATTTAGACGTTAGAACCGAGCATAAGTGGTTTAGGCTAAAAGTGCAGGTTCACTCTTTTGCCTATTACTTTCCAAATGCCTACACAGGTCTAGATGACGTGTATGTACTTATAATCTGATCATCTGAAGCATGTTTTGTCATTTTAACTCATAACAACATTGACCCTTAGCCCTTTTTTTCTAGGCGTTACATTAAGCTATATGTTTATTGTAAAATATTTATCATAGCCGTTGATTCGTTTCCAGCACAAATTGTTGACAGAACAGAATTTCATCCTGGAGAGTCATTCACTGTGACCTGTGATATTGCAAAGTTTACTGAAGTTCCAAATGGAGCTGTGTCACGTTTGAGTGTTCAACGGAAAAACTTAACAAACGCAAGCTTTGACGATATTGCTACATATCAGCCATATTTACCTACACCCGAAAACCAAATGAAGGTAATAATCTTGACATTGAATTTGAGAATTAAAAAATGTTATCAGGTAATATTTATGCTTCGATTAGAATCGTTATAATTTTTGTTGTTATAAAAAGTTTAAAGATTCACCCATTGTACTATCAGGAATCTTGTTTATGACTTTAACTTTCTAGACAAGTATTATGGCAAAGCCATTGTGTTTTAACTAAAGAGAAAAATATGGACCTGCAAATTATACACAGTTTGCATTATTACAGAGGGAGACGAATGATGAGAACTTTGCACATAAATTTTCCTGGTTTATAGTGCACTTGAACTTAAACAGATGACGTAAATAGTGATTCTCGAAAAACATTTGGCGACACCTAGAACTATACTATCTTATGCAATAAAAATGAAGAAACTTATGTGACCGTTGTGATCTTCATAAAAATGAATAGCTCGTTGACTCCATTAAATGTGTTAGATTAGAAAGCGATTTGAATAAAAATAAGTTTAATATTTTTGAAGGCAATAATAACTTTGAAAGTAATAACACCCCAGAAAAGATATATACAAACAGCTTTCGCTCTGCACGAAGACATTAAGAAACTCAACAATGTCAACAATAGAAACTATCACGCACTTCCCTCTCAAAACGGCGTCATATGCAAAATTAAAAAAAAGCGCCTATCGTTTCGAGATTATTTACACAGATACAAAACAAAACTAAAAATATCGCATACGTGAAACCGTTCTTTGCACGTAGCAGCCATTATTTAATGCTGACGTAGATACGTTAGGCTGACTTACATTGAAACAAAATCTCTTTCTGTTCTGTGTTCAATCTTTTAAAAAGAATATTAAAAAAAAGACACCTTGATTAAACAAAAGGAAATCTAATATGCGTTAAGTCTTTCTTCACCTGTTCAGAGTATTAAAGAAAATAATGAAACAAAATAATACCAACTGCGATATTCCTGGTAAAAAGTTCACGTCTGGACCAATACTAGAAAATGCGTCTTCGGCCTGTGACCCACAAACAAACTAATCAAACCGTTAAAAAAAAACTAATCATCAATATATATATAATTACCGTGAATTTGTTTATATGTTTGTTTATAAATTATATACATACTAGTGGTTATGCCCGTCAAAATGACGGAGAAACGAACG
Organism: Anisus vortex; assembly: GCA_949126835.1. Lineage (NCBI taxonomy): Eukaryota > Metazoa > Mollusca > Gastropoda > Planorbidae > Anisus > Anisus vortex. Next base: position 29,011,363 of record OX421503.1, on the reverse strand, counting down.
ACTACAATATTACAATATTAGTTAAGTTAAGTTAATATTAATGTTAAGAGAGAAAGAAAAGAGACTATTACAATAAACGTTTCTTTTTGGTATTTAGTTTGGGTTCTTTTTAATTGTTTCTGACCCTGGCATATGCATAATAATTGTTACTGTCAAGCGTCTGGTATTATAACGTAGCGAACAGTTGTGTTGACTTGACTTGTTATTTAAAATAGCCTATTAAATTAACAATAATATACTACCTAAAATTAAAAAAAAAACACAATACCAAACTATAAAAAGGTAAATAATAAAAAAAGCGTAGAAAAAAATATTTCAATAGGCCTACAATAAAAACTAAAGTGATAACGATTTTTTTCGGTATTTAACTATTGTTCTTGCTTATTGTATTAATAAAACAGTGTTGAGAATGTTTCTTTCGGTATTTAGTTTTTGATATTTTTATTTGTTTCTGGTCGACCTGACCCTGGCATATGCATAAGAATTGTTACTGTCAAGCGTCTGGTATTATAACGTAGCGAACAGTTGTGTTGACTTGACTTGTTATTTAAAATAGCCTATTAAATTAACAATAATAGGCCTATACTATCTAAAAGAAAAAAAAACACAATACCAAACAATAAAAAGGTAAATAATAAAAAAAAGCGTATAAAATAATATTTCAATACAATAAAAACTAAAGTGATAACGATTTTTTCGGTATTTAATTTTTGTTCTTGCTTATTGTATTAATAAAACAGTGTTGAGTATGTTTCTTTAGGTATTTATTTTTTGTTATTTTTTTGTTGTTTCTGGTCGACCTGACCCTGACATATGCATAAGAATTGTGGCCTCAAGGACTGGCGTAGTGTGTAAACCGCCGATACATTCCCATTAAGAATACACTGGCGGGCGAACGCATGGGGCACAGGTCCATTACACTGCCGAGAGGTCACTGGTCCCGGGGGGGGGAGGAAGCAATGTACGCTGCAATCCCGTCTCGAGAACCACCCGGTTCCTGGATGCATGTACCTATAGTATAGGATTTGTGCTACCGGGTGACAGTGCAGGTATACGGGCGAGCCACTACGATAATGATCCTTAGGGGAACCGCAGTGAACGATCGCTGGGCTGCGGAAACCTTCCCTGTTACATGGCACACCACGCCTTAGGTGTGGCGTGGGGTGACTGGAGCCCGTACAGAGATTGCTCAATCCTAAGCGTTACGCCCTGGACACAAGAGCCGAAAGGCTAGTCCGGGTTTTTTAAAGAGACTTTTTAATTCGATATTAAAATGTAGCGAACAGTTGTGTTGACTTGACTTGTTATTAATAATATTAAATTAAAAATAATATACTATCTGAAAGAAAAAAAACATAAATACAAAACAATAAAAAAGGTAAAAAGTATTTAAAAAAAAATAGAAAATAATATTTCAATGCAATAAAAACTAAAGTGAGAAAGATTTTTTCGGTATTTAATTTTTGTTCTTGCTTATTGTATCAATAAAACAGTATTGATAATGTTTCTTTCGGTATTTAGTTTTTATTTTATATTGTTGCTGTCAAGCTTATGGTACCCGGTATTTGAAAGTAATCATTTAGAAGCCTAACTTGTTTTTTTTTATAATTCGTATCATTTAATTTATAAAGTGTATAAAGTCGCCTTCTTTTAAAGGATATTCTCAATAGCAACGTAAATCCATTAAATAATTAAAACATGTGGTTACTTTTTCTTAAAAGGATAATGCAAACATCAATAATGAAAAAAGAAATAATTTCCTAGACATTACGTCATACGCTAGTATTTTGTTTAAAGTAAACCATTGAAACTCTCCAAGCCAAATTGCGGTGCCTAACTTTTAAAAAAGGTCTCGCCACATTAAAAAAAACAACAGTAGAATTGGGAAAACCCGGAAAGACCCTCGCGTTCAACATAGTGAATGTCGCGTTCAACATAGTTAATGAACGGAAGTGGCCATTTGCTATGTACCGTTATATTTATTTGCATAGATGAATATGACATTTTGGATTTTTTTAATCAACGCATTTATGATTATAAGTGATAAAATAAAATTATCTTTTGGAGGACGTTTCCAATTTATACATTTAATTTTTGGCCCGAATAGTCAAACGGCTTAGGAGCCTATAGCGAACAAACATATATATAAATATATATATATATATATATATAAACAAACATATAAACAAACTCACGGTAATTATATATGTTGATTTATGATTTATATATGTTTGTCCTCTATAGGCTCCTAGACCATTTGACCTATAAATGGGAAACGCCTTCAAAAAGAAAATTTTATTTTATCATTTATAATCATGAATGTGTTGATTTTAAAAAGCAAAAAAATATATCTAGGCTATGCAAATCGTCATCGTCGGCATCCGTCCGTCTCGAGTGACGATGGTGTAGCTTCATTTTCGAGGTGACCAGCTGCACCGCCGAGAATGGCTGCGTAGACCAACTCGGGAGTGGCAATCCCTGCCGCACTTGAGGCATTTGAAGGCGGATGGCTGTTGTAGTAGGTGTTTTCGCCTCGCTCTTTTCTGGATGGCAGTCTCATTGCGCCCGGTTTCTGCGCGGGATGTGCCACGCTTGACTGCGAGCCTCCAGGTTGGTCGGCCAGAAGCCTGGCATTCCCATGTGTCGAGGTCGATGGAGCTCTGGATCAAGTCCCTTTTACATAGGTCATTGAAGCGCAGTGTCTTCCTACGACCTTCGACCAGTTCTCCGTAGAGGAGGTCTTTGGGAATGCGGCCTGCATTCTTCCTCTTTACATGGCCGAGCCACCTGAGGCGTTTATCTCAGAGCTCAGCATGAAGGCTGCTCATGTTGGCTCTCTCCAGCACCTCTGTATTGGGGACCCTATCCTGCCACTTGATCACCAGTATTCTCCGTAGGCACCTCATATGGAAGCTGTTGAGTTTCTTCTCGTGCCTCGCGTAGGTGGTCCATGACTCACAGCCATACAGCAGAGTGCTGAGTAAACAGGCGAGGTAGACGCGCAGTGTGGTCTTCTCTGTGAGGCTGGAGTTGTCCCACACGCGCTGTTTCAGTTGGGCCGTGACTGTGGCTGCCTTGGCGATCGTGCTTTTGATCTCCAAGTCGATAGACTGCGAACTCGATATATTGGACCCAAGGTAGGTGAAGTTCTCGACAACCTCCGAGGTGTGTCCATCGATGACGATGTTTGGAAGGGTCTCTGTGCCCTGAGCCATGACGTTGGTCTTTTTCAGACTTACAGCCAGGCCAAACTCTTTGCATGCATGGGAGAAGCAAGTGACAAGCTGCTGGAGTCCGTCTTCGGTGTGTGATGTCAAATACATCAAATGAATCGCTTTGCAAATACATATAACCGAACGCAACAAATTGACATTTCCGTTTTTTTATTATGTTGAACGCGAACATATTATATATTTTTTATTGATACAATAAGCAAGAACAAAAATTAAATACCGAAAGAAACGTTATCAATACTGTTTTTATGTATTGAAAAATAATTATCAACTTTAAAATTATTTTTTATTTTTTATAAAAAAATTACCGTTTGGTATTTGTTTTTGCCGTTTGCTTTATATTTTTGATAGTATTATTGTTGATTTGATATTATAAATAAATCAATCCAACACAACTATTCGCTACAATTTAATACCAGAAGCTTGACAGCAACAATTCTTATGTGTGTGTCAGGGTCAGGGCGACCAGATAAAAAAACAAACAAACAAAGAACAAAGACTCAATACCAAAATAATTTTTCTCACTACAGTTTTAATTGTAATATTTGTTTTCTTCCTCTCTTAACAAAACACATTGTAGTCATTCGTTTCTCCGTCATTTTGACGAGCATAACCACTAGTATATTGTATTGATCATACAATAGAGTGTTCTTCAGACGAATACTAAAAATTAGAAGGCCGAAATAAGATATCAAGTGACCAGCTGTGTTATCTATCCAGGCAAAATCCAATCAGAAAGGAGATTGGAAGACGAAAGTGGGGATGGATAGGGAACACCCTGAGATGACTAAAGGCTTAAGTGACCAGAGAGGCACTTGAATGGAACCCCTAGGGCTGCTGCTAAAAACCAACACACAACAGACACACATGTAAAAAAAAAATACATTTATCAAATTAAATCATCAACTTCTTATAAAAGTATTCTTATCAATCGCCTTATATTAAATAATTCTTCTTAGTTTTTCAGTTGCAATATTTAATACACAAGGTCCAAGCATAAGTGGTTTAGGCAAAAATAAAAAATTGCAGGTTCCTTCCTTTGCCCATTTCTAATACTAATGTTTGAACCTCATTCAGAGTGCCGTGAACATATTTTATATGGACTAATTGCTAAAAGCCTATATTAGTCTTATAAAAAAAAGTTCTATTTCGTGAAATTTTTTTTTTAGCAGTAAAAACTAAATCTGATAATTTAGGTAAATAAGGGACGATTTCGAGAAAATTGTAGACCTTTAGTTTGGTAAGAACATTTTTACTCTATTACTACCAGAACTTCAATGTTGACCAAATCGAAATTACCGATATTTCTATAGTCATGATCGTCGTTAGTCCCATAATAATTTAATTTACCAGTTCGTGTATTTGCATTTTCACATACAAGGATGTAAAGCATACAATAAGATGTAATAAAGATATTAATACAAAAAATAAAATTAAAACAAGTTGTAGACATTCGTTTCATAGTCATTTAGACGGGCACGAAAACTAGTATAATAAAAATGAATTTTAAAAGGATATTTTTTGCAACGCAATATTTATGCAGCAACAATAAAGTATTGTCTAATCTGTTAAGGGCAGGAAATTGTGTAGAAGGGAATTTTTTTAAATTTCTAATCCAATATGTATACTATTTGGAACATATATAGTACTATTGACTAAACTTATAAAAATGGGGAAGAAATGTAAAAAAAATTATTTTCATGGAGATGGCGGCAAATTTGTTTTTTAAATTAGTATTTTTACCATGAATTAAAAACGCTACGATACTACTTTTTTTATTTATCAATATAATTTATTTATATTTTGCATAAATATAGATAAGAACATTTTAGATTTAATCTAACTAAATTTGAATTGTTATGAATTTTTTTGTGAGGAATATAATATGAACATGGGAAAAACATGTTCAAGGTTACTAAAATATATATATAAAAAAAACAAAAAAACTACTTATTTTTTTAAAAATTGCTCTAAGATATTTTAAAGCAGCAATGTAATAAATATCTGGGCAAATATGTATGATAATTGGTTGGTAAATAAAAAAACTAGTAGGGGATCGTATATGAAAACATGGTTTTGAGAAAAACCGGAAAAAACTGACAATTTTCGGAAAAAAAATATATTTGGAAAACAATTGAACAATTCAATTTCCTCATCTATTTTTTAATGGTTTGTTGTAAGAGTCTTCCCCCACAAAGACAAGATGTTAACCATTAATTAAATGTAAATTAATATAGAATAAAACTAATTATTTTATATTACTGTAGTGTATATATGTTTAAAATTTTTTTTTTTAATTCTGATGTATACCCATTTCAAATGCAATTTTTACATTGAAATAGTGTTATAATGTTTCCCAAATTAAGCATTTTAGATGTGGGGATAGTTCAAGTATACAAATTAAGCAAAAACTAAAAATATCATGTTTTTGTTTTTTAGATCAATTTTTACTGGAACATAGAAACATCCAGAAAAGATAATAAAGAGCAAAGTTGTAAAAATATATAATGCATATAATGCTATTTTAAAACAATATCTTAATTTTGTTGACTAGAACACACGATTCTTTAAAAAGAAGATAACAAACTCAGGAAAATATAAACAACAGCTTACTCTGTTCAATAAGAATTTAAGAACTCAAAAACAACACAAGAACTTTCACTCACTTCCTTTTAAGAGTGGCATCACACGCAACAACCAAAACAACCACATATCGTTTAGAGATTATTTACCAATACAACATAAAACTTACAATGGTGCATACATGACACCATTAAAATACACCGGCGGACGAACGCATGGGGGACAGCTCCCGCAGCGGGCCCGTGACCCATTGCACTGCCAAGAGGCCACGGGGGTCTCTGTGGGGAGGAAGGAATGGACGCCGCAATCCCGTCTCGAGAACCACCCGGTGCCTGGATGTCTGTACCTATAGTATAGGGAACCGCAGTGGGCAACCTAGCTGCGGAATCATCACTGTTACACGGCACGCCACGCGTTTGGCGTGTCGTGGGGTGGCTTCAGGCCTTATAGAGCTGAGCTCAAACCTATCACTACGCCTTGGACAAAAGAGTCCATCGGGCGCATCCGTTTTGTTAAAGAGACCTAATAACTCTGTAAAGATAAGGTATCTGCAACATACAGCCTTAAGGTAGATTTAGAAATACAGAATACAGAAATCAGCAAATGGTCTCATAAATGTTCAGCACCTTTTACTTTCCAATAAAAAATTGTTTAATAACATTTCATGAAAAATTATAAATTATGAATTATTGCTCTATCTTTAGTTTATTCCGCCTGAAAAATCTTGGGACATTCAATTCAGTGGAGGTACTCCTACCACTGGCAACAGAGACACAATTAAAATTGTCATGATTTCCAACAATAGTGCATGTGATGACGCTGGCTTGTATAGATGTCTTGTCACCTTTATTGGATACGCTAACGAGTACACAACTTTACATTTCAACCTTTCAGCTTCAGGTATTGTGGTAATAAATGAAGAAGTGATAAGCTAAAATTGTATATCTTTTCTTTACATATCGATCAAATATTATAAAATAAATAACCCAACACATTTATATGATTTTAATTTTCCGCTCTTATTTCGAATATTACAGAAGCTTTTTTTTTTGTTATATTTTCTTATGGTATTTGTCGTTATTTTTTGTTAGTTGTTTTGTTTTGTGATTTCTTATTAGCTTTTTAAATAAAAAAAAAACATAACACATCTTTAAGTTGTGCCCCTCTTATCTGTAAACATATTAACTTGGACATTTCATCATTGTTTTTTTTAATACTTACGATTGTTTTTCTATCTGAGAATAATAATGACATTTAATTACCTTTAAAATTTTGTCAGCCCCAATAATTCAAAATGATATCGTTATGATTCCACACAATAAACAAAAAGGAGGAGATGCATACACTTCATATAATCAAGTTGGAGAAAATATTACAATGACATGTTCTTATAAAGTAAGTTAATTCTTGAGTCTGATAAATCTGGTTGGTTTTATGAAGTGCTGACAAGATTTGGAAAAGAAGCCTAGTGTTTATGATTAGCCTAGTGATGATTAAAGTATTTACCATGCCACATACAGTGTGGATAATTATTTTAAAATCTAAATTGTATTTTCATTAGCTTAGAAAAAGTGTCTCATTTCCGCCGTTTATATTTACATTTATTTCCTTAATAATTAGCTTATTCGTTATGGATTACATAATATAGAATATTATATGTCATAATTAGTTTTGTGAGTATTAAAGTGTAGCTTCCAGAAGACAGGTTTTTCTGCAAATAAATTAATTAACCTATTGGCGTTCTACCTTTTCCATGTTAAGGTAAAGTAGGACGAGGAAGAGGCAGAACTTTGCTTCCGTACCTTTTTTCTCACTAATGCGTCGTTTCCGAAAGTCTTTTGTTCGACCGTGTTTATTTAGTAGCGAGTTATCACGTTAAAGATCTGGTGGAAATCAGCACGTGGGAAAAAGCAAAGTAGTGCATGTTTCTGCGGAGACCGTACCCTTTGTTACGCGGCACGCAATGCCGGCAAGCCCATGGGTGGCGAGTCACGGGCAGGATCTTAGGTGTGTCCTCTCCCTTGATGCACCCCTTTAACAGCGTTGTGGACTTAAGAGCCGGAAGTCTTGTCCATTTTTTTAGAATCATAATATAAGATCTGTGATTATTTAGGGCTATTTTTTTGTTGACCGTCTGGTGTTTGTTTTTTTACTGTGGCATTTATCTCTAGCCGTGGATCAAAGGTACAGCTCTTGTGATCCCACAGATGGTCGAGTTGTGTTTTCCGTAAACGAAATTTGTATCCTAACCTCACCTTGTACCTGACCAACTTTGCAGCATGAGCCCTTTGTTAGTGAGCATCGGCATGTTGAGAGAAATGTAGGTCGAAGGTCATTGATGTCCTCAAAAGGATGTCCAGCGATACAAAGACGATTGGGTAGACGTGGCAATCAACTTGCCCCTATGGCGTAAAGCCACTAAGGGACCTTGCTATCTCGGATGAGCTTAGGACTCAATAATCTTCTTTATAGAAGGAGCGTCTGTAATGTATAAGATAAGATATACGATTTCAGAAAGGAAGTTTTTGACACGACGTGGTACTTATAATGTTCAATTGTATTCTCTCACACTCACCTTCTACAGCGGGCATATTATTATTTATTCTTTGCACCATTTGGTTTAGTTTCCTATAGAGATCGATGACATTGGGTAATTCAGTCATTCAACATCATTAAAAAGCTAACTTTTATTCAGTATAATGTTGATTCTTAAACATGCTTTGTTTTCTCCTACAGGGTCCATTAGATCTTGTGACAATGTGGAGGTTTACTAAAAAAGGCAATTACAGACATAAGAACGACATCACCAAATCTACTTCACAATTGGCTCCTGGCTGTACAACATATTCATATACATCAATTTTGACGTTTCAACTTGAAGAAATGAATGACCCTAGCACGCACTACTGTACTGTAAAGTCCAACGGTGTTATACGAAGCATAAGAAGCTTTACAATTTTTGTAGCCAAACCGTCAAGTATGTCAGAAGATTTCTGATATGATTTTAATGTAATAATTTAACATTTTAATGTGGACTAAATGGTGGAACACTTTTTATGGTGGAACACTTTTTATTTCATTTATTTTAATTTCCATTTAAAGATAGGGAAAAGTGAAATATTTACATATACTGAATGAAGAGGCACTGTAACCCTCCATACATATACTGAATGAAGAGGCACTGTAACCCTCCATACATATACTGAATGAAGAGGCACTGTAACCCTCCATACATATACTGAATGAAGAGGGACTGTAACCCTCCATACATATACTGAATGAAGAGGCACTGTAACCCTCCATACATATACTGAATGAAGAGGCACTGTAACCCTCCATACATATACTGAATGAAGAGGCACTGTAACCCTCCATACATATACTGAATGAAGAGCCACTGTAACCCTCCATACATATACTGAATGAAGAGGCACTGTAATCCTCCATACATATACTGAATGAAGAGGCACTGTAACCGTCCATACATATACTGAATGAAGAGGCACTGTAACCCTCCATACATATACTGAATGAAGAGGCACTGTAACCCTCCATACATATACTGAATGAAGAGGCACTGTAACCCTCCATACATATACTGAATGAAGAGGCACTGTAACCCTCCATACATATACTGAATGAAGAGCCACTGTAACCCTCCATACATATACTGAATGAAGAGCCACTGTAACCCTCCATACATATACTGAATGAAGAGCCACTGTAACACTCCATACATATACTGAATGAAGAGCCACTGTAACCCTCCATACATATACGGAATGAAGAGCCACTGTAACCCTCCATACATATACTGAATGAAGAGGCACTGTAACCCTCCATACATATACTGAATGAAGAGCCACTGTAACACTCCAAACATATACTGAATGAAGAGCCACTGTAACCCTCCATACATATACTGAATGAAGAGCCACTGTAACCCTCCATACATATACTAAATGAAGAGCCACTGTAACCCTCCATACATATACTGAATGAAGAGGCACTGTAACCCTCAAGGCGTATGATTCTTTAGTAGTATAAATTTACATCCCGACGTTCCAGGGAAACACAAAGTCCTGAAAGTTTTATACCATAAATACTAAACTTTGTAAAAGTATCTTTTAACTGTTGTGATCCTGGTTACAGATAACATAGCTGCTGAAACAATAAACACGCTCTTACCACCTACACCCCACACGGCTCTTTCCCTCGACATAAAACTGGAAGAATCTCTAGACTGTAGATCGTAAGGCATAGATGACATATTGTCTTTCTTCAAGAAATATAATTACAAAACAAACAAAAAACGGTAATACATGATACTTTAATACCACATGATCTTATGAAAGACCTGGGGAAAAATAAAGCAATTATCTTATTCAACTCTTGTAAACGCGAAAGTGAATTAGATACTCTTTAACTTTTGTATTGGCAGAGTGGGGTATTGTTTCTATAAAAAGATGACTAAATAGGATACAAATGAAACAGCTCAACTAGTTTTAAACAGATCAAATATTTAGACATGAAAAACAATAGTATAATAACACATGCAAAAAAAGAAAGAAATGTCATTATAAGAGTTCTAAAATTTTTTTTTCAATTCTAGTCACAAATATAGATCTATCATAAAGATATATTTCTAAAAATAAATACATTTTGTTATAAAATATAAAGCAATATTTCTGTTTTTAATCAGCGGATGAAAAACCTGATATTTCTAGAAGATGATACTTATTTATATTTCTTTGGCCATAAACAACGTTATTCCTTGCTTGCTTATCACCTTTGGTTCCTCGTGGAACATTGTGTCTACACAACAGTTCTCCAGTGCACTTGATTCTGGGCAGCCTTCTTCAGTTCACCCCAGTAAAAGTTGCAGCTTTTTATTTCATCCTTGCAGAATCGTTTCTAGGTGGTCGTAGGACGAAACAAACGTGTCTCTTTCCCTGAGGGTTCCATTGCTAAGTCTGTCGTGTGATGTCCTGTGTTGTTTTTTTTCAGTCAACCCCAAACATTTATTGAGTAAGAATCTATTTTAAAGCTATATTCTAAAGTATCGCACTTTTTATATTAATATGAAGCAGTATTTATAAAAAATGATGTAAAATGATTATTTGTGGGCATGTCTGACACATAGCGTTTTTTTGGGGGGCCAAGATTCTTTGTTAGACCTTCTCTTCTTTTGGGGTGAAGTAATATAATTTTAGCGGTTATGGTTTTCACTTTAATAAGATTTCTCCTTCATAAAGAGTTTTCATGGTATATCAATCAATACTAGTTGACTATGTTCGTATGGCTCGGTTGCATTATTTATTCTTAACTGTCATTGGAGTCGAGTTGCCTCCATGAGTGGTCCTCCTAAACTATATTCCTATATTGCACTAGTGTTGAGTTAACCACTACATCTCAATGGTCAATGTGTTAGTAAAATAAAAACAAAATCGCAACAAAGGATTAAAAATACAGGTCAAAGCTACAGCATGTCCTCTCTCGGTTTCTATTGGTTGGATAATGATTAATTTGGATAAAGATTCACTAGTTATTGAATTGATATATTATATCAATATTTGGATTTAGGCGGGTAAAAAGTCATTAATAATTGGAGTAAAATAAGAAAAAAAAAGGAAACATAATCATATACTTATACTTTTCAGGGCTATGAATTAAGCTTATAAGTTTATGACAAGACATTGAATTTAAACATTAATTCCTTCCCAGCACAAATTGTTGACAGATCAGAATTTCAAGAGGGAGATTCATTCACTGTGACTTGTGACATAAACAAGTTTACTGGTGTTCCTTATAAAAATGGGATATCTTTATATCTGCAACGGCAAACTTCAACAGACAATAACTATGTTGATATCGCTATATATGAGCCATATCGTACATACGATAACCAAACAAAGGTAATTATATTGAATTTGAATTTGAAAATTGAAATAAGTTATTATGTTAGAAAAAGTTTCAACATTTACCCCCATATATAAAACAATTGATGTGTTTAGTATGGGATAGTATTTGGTCTAAAGATTGGTATTAACTTTAGGGTTTCTAAGTTTCTAAATACTTAATTATTTTATCGCCAAACAAAAGTACACATTGCGTATTTATATATACTATAGTAGTAATAAAACATTACATCATTAAACTAATTAACATCTATATATATAAATATTATATTTTCTTTAAATATATTGTTACAAATATTCTTCTGTTGTCTCTCTAGGCTAGGCTCTTGTTCATTTATAGAAACAACACGTTTTCATAATTAAATGACAAACCTGTGTTATACAATAAAATCTTCGTTTAGAAAATAAAATTGTGCTTACATTCCAATAAGGCGTTTGCAATCACGTGACAAAAAGCACGTGATTTTTGTTTACTTTGAGTAATGATGTACAAGTAACAATGGCCGCTGTATTAATAAAGTTTCATATAGGCTCGATCATTTTTTTAAATGATGTGTTGTGTTTTAAGTCTTATTAAGATTTAAACTGTATTATGTCTGTTAAATAAAATAGGCTATTTTATTATTATCATAGACGTTGTGAGCCTATTAGTGACTTAACTAGATAGCCTATTCACCAACACTATCACTTGAAATCGTAGCTGACCTACTTAGCCATTAGCCTACAAAAACGAGTCTACGAAACATTAAAACTGTAGGCATATAAAGTGAAATTGAAAGTGTAGCCTAGCCTAGCCTAATCACATTAATCAATTAATCTACAGTACTACTATTTACGTCCTTATTTTTCAGCAGGATAGCCAATATTCAGATGTGAATTTGGCATGATAAAGAAGTACTTCACCATTTTTGTACACCAATAGTGGCTTCGATTTACACAAATACGTCACTAAAAACCTAAGCCACGCCCATTGAGAACGCTCTATATTGAGATCATAAATCGCAAAATCTATTAACTAAGACTTAAAATAACCATGCATTAATTAATTAACAATAATAACAAAACGTATAACTAAAGCAATAACTCCAGCTATTAAATTCAAATCAATCTTCAATATTTCGATTGTTCTATAATACAATATCTATTTCTGTAACCGTATTAAAATATAATTTAACAAAAAGAATATATATATAATATATATATAATATATCTTTATAAAAATGCAATGCAATTTATTAATTATAAGCACAGAGAAACGAAATTTGATAAACAGATAACTACAAAGGGTCATCTCTAGCAATATCAATACAAAAGGTTTAAAATAAATATCAAGATATCATAATCTTAACAGTGAGTAAGCAAGGACATAATTCTTTCCTCTTATATGTTTTATTTCTAAATAATTGTAAGTTTGGACAAACAGATGCCAACGTATTAGCTTTGATTTGTATTAGTTTTGAAAAATATATAAATGGATTTGGTCAGAAAGAATTCATTTACAGATTTCAATGACATATTTTATAACATCTCTTTCTAATAAAGTTAAAAAAGATAACTTAGAATGTAAATCCTTACCAGATATTATAATTTTGCAATTTATTCTAGGTAAATTGTTTAGGAATAGTTTCATTTAAAGAATTTTCCTATGCATGTGCTAGGTGCAAAACCGATCCTAGACAATCATTAGGAGTGTCTGCATTTATGCTGATATACAGTTTCAACATATTGATATGACGTAATTGTCTACCCTATACCCTAACTGATGTCTAAATAACATAATTAACATCACACACTTTATTACATAGGGACCAACGTATTTGGCTTGTAATGGTCTTCCTGGCTTACTAATTTTTTTTTCACCTGAGGAAACTTGTCCAATTCTGTTTTTATCATACCAGACTTTAATTTTCTCTTGGCTTTCTTTTAAATTCAAAAAGTATATTTTTTGAATTTATCTACATACGCTAATAATCCATTCTAGAGCTGCTTCTGTGGCTGCAAACAGGAGTAGATGGCCACCTTCATCCCAGTCTTTCTCATGTTCTCAAACATGGTCTTGACAATGATCTTGAGTGTCTAATGAAATCTCTCAAGAGCACCTTGACTTTCAGGATAAATGTATTTAACACGACATGTGGAATTTATAATTGGTTTATCACTTGCTTGAACAAACCAGATGTATAACTAGTCCCTTGATCTGGTAACGTTCAGGTTATATCTTTTGTTCTCTGTTAAGGTTCTAGTTAGGAACCGAGTTCAGGAACGAATTAAGTTCGTAGCTTGATGTACTACTGTAATAGGAAACAAATGTATTTGGCAATAGCCTGTCTAAATTAAATGATTTGGTATAAAAAAATGAAATAAATACCATATAATTTTGTTTTTTTTAGAAGATCGGATTAAATTCACAATCCTAGTTTGCTAAAAGCGTACACATTTTTTGGATTATTGTATTGTCTTGTGTCAATATCAATATAATAAGTTCCATATTCAACTGACCTGTTCCTCTCCTTTACTTCTAATTTACATAAATGATTTTCCGCATAGCAATTATACAGAAACTAAAGTAAGTTTTTGGGAGAGGATTGTATAATGACGTATAATTGTATAATTGTATAATGTATAGAACAATACAAATAGTCTGAAATCTAAACCAATATAAAGATATATTACACAAATGAGTCTCTAATCATACTTTTTCAATCTAGAAAAGTGCCAACTGTTAATACAATTAAAGAAAGGAAACAAATGAATACTAAATATTATATTCATGGGAAGCTCAAGTACTAAAATGCCATAAACTAAAAAAAAAAATAATGAAATACGAGGACCATCCTAAAGTATGATTCTCTATTTTTTTATTTAATATAATTGTTAGTGCCTATATTATTTGTTATTTTTGGTAGTGTGGTAGCGCATATTAGCACTTAACATTTTTTCCTTAGGCTATCATTCATAGCATAGCCAACAGTAAGTCCGCGAGTAACGGACTGCCGTCATATATTATATTTCACTCAGCCTATTAATTCTTGAAAATGATTAAGAAAACGAAGTTCTTTCACTTACTTCAAAATTTATTGAACAATATAAACACATATAAGAACAGACATATTATTTGATGATTTAGGAATGCACATCCAAATTTATAATATAATAACTTCTTAGTATTTTAATTTTATTTAACTTAACTCAATGTTTTACGCCATTCCATCTTAGGCGGAAGCTACTAACTTAACTTGCAGATGATAATTTGCATGCCGGTATATCATAAGATATATGTCACTGGCTTGTATAATATTCTAAGTGGTAAAAAGTGGTAAAGCGGATCCCTGTCGCCCTGCAGGAGTTTTGGGCCTGTAAACATATTTGCGCCAGCAGGCAGCAGTGTGTTTACAGAGCGCACTGAGCATGCTGAAATAGCATGGATAGAAGCGCTATATAAGTAACCAATTTAATTTTTAATTTTTTCATTTTTTTAAAAGTCACACTGAATATTAAATGACACAATTGCAACTAAATGCAAATATTTAAATATAAATGCCAAATCAATGAAATGACTGATCCCATAATTATTTCAGTGAAAGGCAATATCCACAATAATAATATATCGTAAATAAATATATGCTAAAATTTATAAAACTAACACTTTTTTTTTTAAACTTATCAAAATGCAAGCTACAGACACACAAATCTTCTTTACAGATTTACAGAAGGGATGTCTGAGACAATTATCTTTAAGTAAGATTTAGAAATGCATAATATACACCTCAACGAATGATATCCTAAACACAATTACATTTCGCATGAAAAGCTAATTCTACTTAAAGATTTTTTTTTCACCTGGAAAATATTGCAAATAATAAATTTTTCTTGTAATGTTAGAAAAATTATAAATCAAATTCAATATTATTCTATCTATAGTATATTCCAACTGGGAAATCTTGGGACATTCAATTCAGTGGAAGCAACAGGACAACAATTAAGATTGTCATGATTTCCAACAACAGTTCATGTAGTGATGCTGGCTTGTATAGATGTGTTGCTAACGTGATTAGTGAAACCAATCGGTACCCAACTGCACCTTTCAACCTGTCAGCTTCAGGTATTTTGTTAATAAACGTTAAGTCTAAAGTATTGCTACATTTGCATAGCTGGATGTACAGCTTTTTGCTTTTGCAATAAATAACATAACACAGGTATATATATTTAATAATTAGGTATGACTCATTCCTTAGGCAGTTTTTTTTGGATTGCATCAATGACAGAAGCTTTAATTGCTACTAGTTTTGTTAGGGCTTATTCGTTTCGTTTGTGTATATAGGCCTAAGTGTAATGACATTTCTTTTAAAATTAACAAATCAAACACACACTCACACACACATATACACACACACTCACACACACACACACTCACACACACACACACATATATATATATATATATAATATATATATAGCTATATATATATATATATATAATATATTGTTACGAATCTCGGTCATAAATGAATGACGTAGTAAGGCATTGACCTCTTAACAAGTGCGTATCAGAGTCCAAGGCGACCAAGGTTTGACCTTTATGCCCTGAGGGCAGTTTAAATAAAATAATTCGTTCAAATCCCGTGGAAATTGGAGGATAATTCTGGATCGTAGTAATTATAGAGAAAGAGGTTAAAATGCGTATTAAGACCCTGTAGAATCTTCGATGATAGTTTTCTTTGGAAAGTCCCGACCTACTTAAAGTTAGTTCAGTTCGGAAGTTTGTCGAGTGAAGTCGCTATATTCATACTTGTACATATAATGCCATTGTATTGAAACTTATGTTGCCATCAGTTGATGAAGTTTATAGATCGTTTATATTGAGTCTACAATTTAAATAAAATTGTTTTTTCAACAACTGGAGTTGTTTGATCTATCATTGTTGAGAAAGGTGTTGAAGATAATTATCACGAATATAACTACATTGCTGCATAGACCTGTCAGTCAAGGAACCCCTAGCTTGGGCTACAGATTAGCAGAATCTAGAGACTTCTAATAAAGATACAACTATATGCATTGAATCCGATTTAACGAGTCGTAATAATAGTAATCATATAGAGGGCCATAACAGTTTGGGGGCTCGTCCGGGATAGTTGTATAGTGAAGCATATATTCAAGTTGTGTTGTGTTGTGTGTTGGAGCAGTGACCTACTGAGCAAGCCTAAGAACGCTGAAATTATTCTTCCGATTGGAAAAACGTAAGTTGGAAAAATTTACCACTTTATAAATCTCTGAACTAAAGAATGGAATTTATTGAAAATCCAGAAGAAGAAGTTCTGAAAACTTTATCAATAAAGAAGTTAAAAGAGATCGCTGAGATCTTAAAGATAGAAGTTACTGAAACTACACCATCGAGGACTGTGTTGACACAGAAGATAAAAGATGTGTTGATTGCGAGTGGAAAGTTGAAAGTAGAATCAAGCGCGGAGGGATATCAAGTTGAAGGTCAGATGTCTGAACAGTTCCGATTTCAACTAGAAATGAAACGTCTTGAGATAGAAGAAAGACGTCTAGAAATAGAAAGTCAGGAAAGAGATAAGAAAAGTCAAAGAGAAATAGAAAGTCAGGAAAGAGATAAGAAAAGTCAAAGAGAAAGTCAGGAAAGAATAGAGCTAGCAAAGATAGGAGCTACTAAAAAAGAATCTCATAGTGATGTAGAGATGGCCAGATGGAAAAAGCTAGTCACTACCTACATTGATAAAGAAAGTGAAATAGCTAATTTCTTCCAGACCTTTGAAATTTCTTGCAGAGATTTTAAGTTCCCAGAAGATAAATGGGGAATATTAGTCAGAACAGCTTTTACTCAGGGAAGGGCAAGGGATTGTGTTCTATTGTTAAAAGAGGAGCATTTGAATGATTATGAAATAATCAAAGATTCTGTACTGAAAGCGTACAACCAGATACCGGAAAGTTATCGGAAAAGGTTCCGTCAGTACACAATGTCCCCTTACCAAACACACTTAGACTTCCTTAGAGCAGAAGAAAAGTTAATGGATCAGTGGATAAAATCCAGAAATATCTCCACATTAAAAGAATTGAAAGATATCATTCTTTTAGAGGATTTTATTAACAAAGTGAGGCCGGATATAAGAATGTATTTATCCGAGCGTGATATCACTGACCCACATAAGGCTGCTGATTTAGCGGAACAGTATACACTGTGTCATAGGACAGCTGGTGAAAAGACTTTTAATAGGGCACAACGGCAAGCAGAAAACACACCGCAAAAACATCGTGAAAAAGAGCATTTTGTGAAACAAAATGATGTTAATAAAAGACCTGTCAACAAAAACGTCCAATGTACTTTTTGTAAAAGAACAGGACATAGCATCGAAGACTGTTGGAGTATAAGGAAAGATAAA
Organism: Anisus vortex; assembly: GCA_949126835.1. Taxonomy (NCBI): domain Eukaryota; kingdom Metazoa; phylum Mollusca; class Gastropoda; family Planorbidae; genus Anisus; species Anisus vortex. The sequence continues at coordinate 28,993,228 of OX421503.1, read as the reverse complement.
AGACCTAACAAAGTGGTCATGTGTGCCAGCCATGCACAAATACAGAATGTACAAGAAAGCGAAGATACAAACGAACTGAATTCGAAGAAAGATTCTTCTAAACCAGAAACACTGAGGGTGGATTTGCCTGAGAGCAAAAGTCAGAAGGTAGAGAAATCTACAACTGAAGATAATGAGGATAAATATCCTGATTATAAATACAAAATGGCTACTATTGGATTAATTGTCCAAGTCCACAGAGACGAGGAAGTAGACCAAAGTATTTTTGACTCGGAAAAGAGTCTGAAGTCATCGAAAGATGAAAAAACACCCGAAAGTCATGGTCAAGGGAAGAAAAAAATTGACACAGAGACCCTGTGCAGTTTTCAACCGTTCATTAGTGAAGGTTGTGTGGCCTTACAAAAGGAAGGACCACTGAAGTCCGTAAACATATTACGAGACACAGGAGCATCATTAACACTGCTGCTTAAAGATGTATTACCATTGAATGATAATACATTGACAGGACAGACTGTCCTATTGAGAGGTTTTGAATGGAAAGAAGAAATACCTCTACATAGGATATACCTCGCATCTGACTTGGTGACAGGATATGTGACAGTTGGAGTAATATCAAAACTTCCTGTTGAGGGCATATCTGTTATCCTAGCAAATGATTTGGCGAAAGGGAGGGTGAGACCTGAACTGATTGTGAAGGAAAATCCAGACCCTAGTCCTATGGTGGAGACAGGAAAAGAAAAAGAACTTTATCCTGTAGGTGATGTCATAAATGGTATGACACCACAGAAAAAGAAAGAAGAAATTCTCTCACAAGAAAAGGAAAAGAAAGAAGAAATTCTCCCACGAGAGAAGAAAGAGGAAGAAGAAGTGGAACTTGATACTACTATTTTCTCCATGATTGAAGATTGTCCAAAAGTAAATGAACAATCAAAGAAGTCATCACAAAATGAATTGATTGTTGAGCAGAAAGTAGACCCAGAGTTGCTACAGTTGCATGAGAAAGCTGTCGACGAGGAAGAAACTCCTACTACTGATGTCTATGAACATATAGACCACAGCATGCTCAAACAACAATGCAAACCTGCAGTTGCCGGTACAGATGAAGATTGGAGGAGCATCACTGAAGAAACGAGTGCGGAGAGCTGGACCGAAACTACCAAAAGCTATGGGTTACCACAATCCATACCGACAGATCGAAGGACCAACTTCGCCTCGGAACTCTTCAATCCAGTACTAAAGAACTTATGCCTGGAGCAGGAGATGTCAACTGAATCCCATCCGGAAAGTCGAGGAGCCTATGGATCAATCTTTGGACCCACTGTCCGAGGACCACTCAAACTACTTCAAGAAGCATGGCAGACCGAATTGGATCTCCTTGGGCTGAGCAAGTACCTAGATAAGTACATAAATTTTTTGTCTGACATAACTGTTTTTGTTAGGAAAAAATTGTACACTGCTCACATGCAGATGCCATTGTTGTGTGATGAAAGAAAGGCAAAAATATTATATCATTTGAAAATGATAAAGCCTTACCTTCTGAAAACAAATGGAATAAGCTTGATGTTGTTAACATTGTTACTCTTATTTGTAAAATTTATGCCTGGAGTACAGGATGAATTGAATGTCAAATTCACTGATAGTTAGTTACCAAACTTACTATTTTAAAACTAAATCCCTTACTTGTGATGAAAAAGGAATGAGTAAAAGTATTGTTAGAGTAAATATCATTATAGTGTGATATTTCTAAACAAACTTGTTAGGTTGAGCATTTAAAATAATTGCTATAAGAGAAAAAGATCAGTTTTATCCGCAGAATTGGTTTCTAAATCAGAGGACATTATAAATGTGGACTGATTATAAGATGTGTTTGAGAATCTCTGGAAATGATAATTGAAACATTTGGCAGAGAGGATAATTTGATTGAAAAAGATGTAAATGGTTTTAAGAAAAGAGAATTTTCTATCACTAAAGTATTGAGAAATGTTTTATGATTGTACTATGGATTTAGATTATCATGTACTGTTATTGAAATATTGCACTGAGTTAGGATGCAAATTTCTTCTATGTGAATTTATTCATTTGTTCTATTATCATTGAATGTATGATAATGAAGGGTAAAAATAGTTGCTGCAAGACAGAACTATGACTAACAAGAATTCCAAGAAATGTATTATATATGATTTTTCACTTTTAGGATACTGTTACATGAAAAGCAGACCAGAAGTGAAACTAATGTAAAATAAAACTTATCCTTGTTTTGTATAAATTTAGGATATGTGCCACTGACTTGACACTGTAAACCAGAATGGTTGAGAATGTCATGGTTGAGAATTTATAATGTTGACACACCAATGTTCAACTAATGTATGATTAATTAAGGATTTCATGTCAAGATTGTAAAACTAATCTATATTTTTTCTGTATTAGTTAAAATAGATTGAATGAATTGTATTGACAAGCAAAAGACTGGGTAGACCTGAACACTGTGAAAGTAACAGGAACCTAGAACCTATGAATAAAACCTTTTGTGGAAAATGGAAAAGAGCAATGTACACCACTGAAAAGATTGGAAATGGAATGTTTTATCACACCAGTCAAACTAACAGTTTGTTTTGTACATAAATTGTTACATTGATTTCGCTCTGAAAAAAAAAAAATTAATAGTAGCCTATGCTTAACTCTTTTCTACTTCAATAATATTGTATTTGAAATGTCTTTAATGTAATTAAAAGAAAATAAGTACTTACTGTTTAGTACTAAGATTGTATGAAGATAATATAATCTGCTTTGATTGATAGTTAATTAAGTAAATTAACCAAATTTGTTTCAAGTAAATCCATGTCTGCATGAAAGTTGAATGTTTCAATGTGGACTCTTTTAAAAAGAAAATAATGACGTCGAAAGGTCATGGTAAAATGAGAAATTGAAATATTTTTAATGATTTTTGCTATAAACTATTTTAATTCTGGAACAGACTATGTTTAATGTTATTAAAATAACATAAATGAATTTGATTTTGAGATGATAGATGTTAAAGAATGCTCATTTAATACGATAACTATTTAATCGCGTAGCAATTTTATTTGACCTCGGCTGTGATGAGGTAAAAATTTGCATAGCGATGTCAATATTGTTAGAATCAATAGGGAATGAGAGAGTGATCGCAAGGAAGAGGGAGAGAAAGAAAAAAGAATACTGACCTAGAAATTTTGGGTTTTGACACAGACAGTATTGTTTAAAGTTTAATGTGTTAGCCAGCCTACAAACATGAAAAAAAATACTGTCGAGAAAATGATCGTGTTGTTGTGTAATTAGGTCAAGCCTAGTAGTATTTTTTTTATCAAGAGCGTTTGTTTGGTTTTTTTTCTCCTTATGAAAAAATAAGTCGTGTCTGAATAGACATTAAGTGATTTTTTCTTTTGTTGTATAATTACAAATTGTAAAAGATATTAGTTTATAATTAAATGGACGAGAGAGTTTTTATTGCAGTGGGATGTTCATGTAATAGAAATTATTAACTTGTATTATATTATATCTATTAAGAATGATTATGTATTTTTCTTGTATACAAGATTTAGATAAACAATTTAATTGTCCATTGTTTTGAATTAAAAAGTTGAATGATTGAATGACTGTAGTTAAGCCATTTGATAAGATGAACTTATAATGCATATATTATATGTTATCAGTTCGATTGAATTATTGGGATAGCCAATTGAACTGTATTGTTTCCCCGGAATATTTTCTTTTATAATTATTCCTTAAAATTAACATTTTTGGTATTGTTAAAATGTGAAAGAAATAATTATAAAACTTTAAAGGGTGGTCGTGTTACGAATCTCGGTCATAAATGAATGACGTAGTAAGGCATTAACCTCTTAACAAGTGCGTATCAGAGTCCAAGGCGACCAAGGTTTGACCTTTATGCCCTGAGGGCAGTTTAAATAAAATAATTCGTTCAAATCCCGTGGAAATTGGAGGATAATTCTGGATCGTAGTAATTATAGAGAAAGAGGTTAAAATGCGTATTAAGACCCTGTAGAATCTTCGATGATAGTTTTCTTTGGAAAGTCCCGACCTCCTTAAAGTTAGTTCAGTTCGGAAGTTTGTCGAGTGAAGTCGCTATATTCATACTTGTACATATAATGCCATTGTATTGAAACTTATGTTGCCATCAGTTGATGAAGTTTATAGATCGTTTATATTGAGTCTACAATTTAAATAAAATTGTTTTTTCAACAACTGGAGTTGTTTGATCTATCATTGTTGAGAAAGGTGTTGAAGATAATTATCACGAATATAACTACATTGCTGCATAGACCTGTCAGTCAAGGAACCCCTAGCTTGGGCTACAGATTAGCAGAATCTAGAGACTTCTAATAAAGATACAACTATATGCATTGAATCCGATTTAACGAGTCGTAATAATAGTAATCATATAGAGGGCCATAACAATATATATAGCTATATATATATCTATATAATATATATATATATTCTTTTAGTTGACTATTCATATTTTAATGAGTGCAAAAGTATTTCCTAACAATAATTATGACAAGAACCTTTAAAACTTTATCAGCTCCAATCAATCAAAATGACATCGTTATGATTCCACACAATAAACAAGAAGGAGGAGATGCATACACTTCATACAATCAAGTTGGAGAAAATATAACAATGACATGTTCTTATACAGTAAGTTATATCTTTAGTCTCATAGATCCGGTTTGTTGCTAGGGGCCAATGATACTTTTTTGGGTTGTGTAGCTCACACAAGAGCAGCAATTTATAATGTAGGCTAAGCAGTTATCAGGGTTTAAATACTGTCTACATAAAATATTTATAATGTACTTTCATTTTACAGATCAGGAAAAAGACAACATACTTGATTTTAAAAAGAAATTCTGTTTTTTTTTATTCATTTCTAAAAATTTGATTGATAGAAATATGATAGAAATGCGTTTAGCATAGAAAAATTTTTTTTCGTGTTGTTAGACACTTGTGGGCTATTATAACTTCTCTCACTTGTGCAGTATGCCTAAGTAGAAAATTATGTAAAACAACTTAATGTATAAGTAAACTTCAAAATAGTAAATATATAAACAAATTAAATCATAATGGTCGATTTTTGTATACATCGTCACGACTTCTGGCAATGGACAAAGCGCATTTGAATTTAAGGCTGTTTACATGGTGGGTCAACACAGCATAGTTCTGAAAATGCTCCTGGGGTTTATTCTTATGTTTGTATCCAGAGATACATGTTAATATCATTAAATTATTCAATACAACATTAAAAAGCCAACTAAATTTTTTTAAACATTATTACAGGGCCCTTCAAATCTATTGACTGTTTGGAGGTATACTACACACGGTTCTTCAGAGCAGCATTATTCTTATACCAAAGATATAACTGAATCTACTCCACCAATAGCTTTCAATTTTTCTGGCTGCACTTCATATTCATATACATCAACTTTAGCATTGCAACTACAAGATAAGGATGATGGGAATACTTACTACTGTACTGTAATGTACAAGAATGTTGAACGAAGCAGAAGAACCTTTACAATTAATGTTGTTGTAGAACCAAGTAGGTCTTGTTTTTATTGTTTGTTTATCAACTTATCAATCGAAGTGTTTAAAATCTGTGTTTTCATATGTTTACATTGCGTTTACAATATAAATGAATATATTATGTTGATTTCTTTGATTGTATAGTAGTAGAAAAAGGCAATACTTCTTTTCTTTTTACATTTCGTTAATACATCGTACACATTAAACTGTTAAAATGGACATTATAACTACAAAAGCAAAAAACAAAACAAAAACAAAGCTAGAACACATAAATCATGACTATATGACATTAATAAATTATTTTTGGTAACATCCAGTCCCTTGTTGAAAGTTGAAAGTTATCGTAATAGGAAGAATACCAAAGGCCTATAGGGCGTTTGCAATCACGTGACAAAAAGCACGTGATTTTTGTTTACTTTGTGTAGTGGTGTACAAGTACAATGGCTGCTGTATTAATAAAGTTTCATATAGGCTCGAGCTTTTTTAAAATGATGTTTTGTCTTTTAAGTCTTATTAAGATTTTAGCTGTATTATGTCTGTTAAATAAAATAGGCTATTTTATTATTATCATAGACATAGATCATAGACGATGTGAGCCTATTAGTGACTTGACTAGATAGCCTATTCACCAACACTATCACTTGGCATCGTAGCTGCCCCACTTAGCCTAGCCTACGGAACATTAAAAGTCTAGGCCTATAAAGTGAAATTGAAAGTGTAAATAGGTCTAGCATAATCACATTAATCAATTAATCTACAGTACTACTATTTACCTCCTTATTTTTGAGTAGGATAGCCAATATTCAATATGTGAATTTTGCATGATAAGAAACTTCACCATATGCCATATTTGTTCCTCTATTTACAAATGACGTCACTAAAAAACTTAAGCTCCGCCCATTGCAAACGCTCTATCGGATATTTGTACAAATTCAAACCAATCAATAAATAGAAGAGGAAAAATTGGACAGGTGCAATCCAAATGTAACTCAAAACTAATAGTGTTCTAGATTAGATATCTAGAATCTAGATTGTCAGTTTTAGTCTGGTCAACCCGTCAAGTAGTAAGGGCATAGTCCACTTACTGTCGAACTTGTAGAACCAAACGTTTAACCTTTTTAAGCCTTACATTGTTATTCTGGTATTGTTATTCTGGGGTTTCCTTTGTGGCTTTTTTCAAACCCCATTGTCCAAGAGAGTTTTCGGTTCTGCACCCAGCACCTGTGAGTTGTATTCCGGGATCGGGCTGCATTGAGTCAGGGCTGAGTTGTACCGAGGTGGGGCTGGCCTATGGTCCATTCCTCGCCATCCACTGAGCTCTCCAAATGGTTAAGCCTCACAATAGTACCCAAATAGCACTGCTTTTCATCTTCTGCCCCTGCCTTTGCTAGCGTCATTCATCTCAAGACATGATAATCTCCGTTAGTCTACCCTAGACTTCGAAGAAGAAAATTTTTACTAAACCAGTCTTATTTAAATAAACTTAGGAATTGTTTGATTAGTAGAAGGCCATTAAAATTACATTATGATCAAGGCCAAATTAAGTAGACAATTTTAATCAAGTACGGAGTATGTGAACGCACTATTCGCCGAATCGGGATACGAAACGAGTAGTAGCGGCTACTCCGGAGTTATTCTGTTATACTCAAGATTATTCTCTTTAGGAAAACCCCTTTACCAACCCCTCATCACATGACCGTTACTCCTATTTAATTTACTTACCATAAAAGCAGTAGTTTGGACTATGCAATAATGATCAGGCCCGGATTTTGTATTCAAGAATTTTCTTTCAGTTCTAATAAACTTTTTTTTTTTAAATTTGTAATTTTTTGTGAGCGTATTATTTGCCGAGGATTATTTATTCTTTATTTAAAATGAGATATTCGTCTATGGCAAATGACGAAGCGATGTTAGATTAGGCCCTTTTCAAAGTGCTGTTTATTATCTTTTTTCAGCTGAAGTGACCCAGAACGATATAATTATGACTCCAAATAAAGGAAGAAACCTTGATCCGTACAGTTCATTGAATAAAGTTGGAGAAAATATAACATTGACATGTGCTTGTTCAGTAAGTGATTGTGAACATCTTACGTGAAGTATTACATTAAAACTCAAGGTTTTCATTTAGAACTTGACACAAGAAAGTAAGATATATTTAAAAAAAAAATGTAATATATGTATATCTATGTTAACAGAAAGTAAAATGTAATAAGTTAATTATATTTTTGACATGCGGGAGACTGGTGTTCAATTCTGAGCCAGGGATAGTCCTAACTGTTAAATAAAAAGATATGCCTATTTGATTGCATTATTTATTTTAAATTCCTTTCCTGAATGTTTTCAATAAAAAATAATGATATTAAATGTAATTTATCCCCGGGGAATTTAGCTTGTATATATATAGAGCTATATATAGCTTGATATAGAGATTTATATATAGCCGAAGACTTAAATTGGCATTCGATTTGTACTTTGACCAAGCAGTTTGGAGAAAAGTCGACGTTCTTGTGGTGAAATGGCCATTTTTGCAAACTGGCTGGCAATCCCTGGCCCAAGCCCGATGTAATTTAGGCCTGGCATAATTGTTACGTGTGATCTTCAATTGAGGTTACGTTTGCAATTCTCAATCATTATAAATGTCTTCTGTAATCTTCTTTATACTTATTTCGCTATTTCTTTTACAGTAGTAAAAAGTCTCACTAGTGAACTGCATACATTGATTTACACTAAATAATATTAATCCAATGCTCTCAGAATAACCCTTTACCTAGGTAAGTTTACATACCCGGGACTAAATGTTCCTAGTCTAATATTTCTACTTCAACTTTTTCAACTCAAGGACCCAACTAACAAAACGCATCTTCTTATCTTATTGTATACATTACATCTTATCTTATCTAACACAACTACAACACAGCTTGTCAGAGAGCGGGCGAGGTGTGTGTGTGTGTACCCGGAAAAACCTGTTTAACCTTGAGAGACCTGATCAGTTGACAATGGCGGTCAACACGGGACCGGTGAATTGGTGACAGTGAAATGGGATGGAGAAAACCAGTGGCAAAGCTTAAGACCCAATAGTTACGACTGTAACAATTAGTTTGTCGCATTAAAGTAGAGAGGTTAACGTATACTAAGACCCAATAGTTACGACTGTAACAATTAGTTTGTCGCATTAAAGTAGAGAGGTTAACGTATACTAAGACCCAATAGTTACGACTGTAACAATTAGTTTGTCGCATTAAAGTAGAGAGGTTAACGTATACTAAGACCCAATAGTTACGACTGTAACAATTAGTTTGTCGCATTAAAGTAGAGAGGTTAACGTATACTAAGACCCAATAGTTACGACTGTAACAATTAGTTTGTCGCATTAAAGTAGAGAGGTTAACGTATACTAAGACCCAATAGTTACGACTGTAACAATTAGTTTGTCGCATTAAAGTAGAGAGGTTAACGTATACTAAGACCCAATAGTTACGACTGTAACAATTAGTTTGTCGCATTAAAGTAGAGAGGTTAACGTATACTAAGACCCAATAGTTACGACTGTAACAATTAGTTTGTCGCATTAAAGTAGAGAGGTTAACGTATACTAAGACCCAATAGTTACGACTGTAACAATTAGTTTGTCGCATTAAAATAGAGAGGTTAACGTATACTAAGACCCAATAGTTACGACTGTAACAATTAGTTTGTCGCATTAAAGTAGAGAGGTTAACGTATACTAAGACCCAATAGTTACGACTGTAACAATTAGTTTGTCGCATTAAAATAGAGAGGTTAACGTATACTAAGACCCAATAGTTACGACTGTAACAATTAGTTTGTCGCATTAAAGTAGAGAGGTTAACGTATACTAAGACCCAATAGTTACGACTGTAACAATTAGTTTGTCGCATTAAAGTAGAGAGGTTAACGTATACTAAGACCCAATAATTACGACTGTAACAATTAGTTTGTCGCATTAAAGTAGAGAGGTTAACGTATACTAAGACCCGATAGTTACGACTGTAACAATTAGTTTGTCGCATTAAAGTAGAGAGGTTAACGTATACTAAGACCCAATAGTTACGACTGTAACAATTAGTTTGTCGCATTAAAGTAGAGAGGTTAACGTATACTAAGACCCAATAGTTACGACTGTAACAATTAGTTTGTCGCATTAAAGTAGAGAGGTTAACGTATACTAAGACCCAATAGTTACGACTGTAACAATTAGTAACAATTAGTTTGTCGCATTAAAATAGAGAGGTTAACGTATACTAAGACCCAATAGTTACGACTGTAACAATTAGTTTGTCGCATTAAAGTAGAGAGGTTAACGTATACTAAGACCCAATAGTTACGACTGTAACAATTAGTTTGTCGCATTAAAGTAGAGAGGTTAACGTATACTAAGACCCAATAGTTACGACTGTAACAATTAATTTGTCGCATTAAAGTAGAGAGGTTAACGTATACTAAGACCCAATAGTTACGACTGTAACAATTAGTTTGTCGCATTAAAGTAGAGAGGTTAACGTATACTAAGACCCAATAGTTACGACTGTAACAATTAGTTTGTCGCATTAAAGTAGAGAGGTTAACGTATACTAAGACCCAATAGTTACGACTGTAACAATTAGTTTGTCGCATTAAAGTAGAGAGGTTAACGTATACTAAGACCCAATAGTTACGACTGTAACAATTAGTTTGTCGCATTAAAGTAGAGAGGTTAACGTATACTAAGACCCAATAGTTACGACTGTAACAATAAGTTTGTCGCATTAAAGTAGAGAGGTTAACGTATACAGATTACATATTATATTCTCTTATATATTTTTTCCCAGGGTCCTTTAAATTTACGATCAATGTGGAGGTTTGCTAGAAAAGGATCTAAGAATGAAACGATATATCCGTATACCACAGACATTACCCAATCTACAACAACTGGTTATACGTTAAACTTATATACATCAACTTTAGCGTTTCAACTACAAGAAATGGATGATGGCAACACTTACTTCTGTATTGTAATGAACAATGGTGCTGAACTGAGCAGAAGAAACTTTACAATTGGTGTTTATCACGGTACGTCTACGGTCTCTTCTTCCTTTAACGATTTATTTTAAACAAATAATTTGTCTTTAACCAATTCAAAGTGTCTATGGTTTAACTAAGTTAGTCTTATATTGTGGTTTAAGACTATGATGATTAATTTTTTACCACTTGTCTTATTGCAATAATAATAAATATCGGGGTGACCGATCTGAGATCGGTCTTTATAGGTTTAAATTAATAATAGAAATGTCAAGCATTATCATACTAATATTGATATAATATTTTATACTTTTCTTTAACATCAAAGAACTTTAAAACATAGAGAAATTGTAAACCATTAGATACATGTATAGACTCTATATATAATTTACTTTTTACAGTGGGCATATTAATCAGGTGTAGGCCTACAAATTTATTTTGTAGTCAGCTCTTCTTTTCAATTACAAACAATATTTTTTTAATACGACCACAATCTAATGGTGGTCTGAGCCGTGTAATTGTTTTTGATAATTCTCGTTCGTCCAAGGGTAGACTTTGGTTATTATTATTTATATTTCAGTATTACACGAACTCTCCTTATTGTCCTGGAAACAAACTCAGGATTTGCGTTCTAACAGTTCCATTCCTTAACGTTGTAGTTGTAAATAAATATATATTATGGTATTGAAAACAACAAAATACAATAGTAACTTGACAAGGAAGCTTCAGTGTAAATGATTCAATCAAGAAGATATTTTAATTCAAGTGATGACTCTGATATGTGCAAATCTATACAATATGAAGATTATTTACAGTTAGAATACAATAGTGCCAAACACAAATGTCAACAACCAGCTCAAAAGAAATTATCTACAAAACTGACTGCCTTGAAGACAAGACGAATCATTAAATACTCGCGGAGTAGAGCGGGGAACAGACCTATTAAGAAAGGGGTAAAATAATGGTATCATTTACAAACCTCATTATAAAAACGATAGTTTTTACATTAGCTCCCCTGTACGTAAAATAATAAACTATTCCGAGAATTTGAGGTCGGTACAAGAGTGGATTCCTAGAATAGTCTAAGCTTAGTACCTCCCACTAAACTTGCGTTGAGAGAGAGCTATGGGCGTTATTTATATATGACACTTTTGTAATCTGCTTTAAGGGCTTTCAAAAGAACAATTACTTAGTGATATCATTCAATAAATGCCGATTGATAAGCTGTTATTAGTTGAACAACTCCAACTTCAATGCGATTCTTTATGAATAATCGAATTTGCAGACCATAACGACGAACAATAGCATCTTCAAAGTGTTCCACGTAGTCTCTATTCGAGCCTTGAAACGATGAGGGTAGAATAATACTTACACCAACATCAGCATTCTTCTTTTCTGCTACATCTTGATGAAACGGCTGACTCCTATGTATTTGTCAGCAAGTATTTTCTTTTGGTTGTTCTTGATCCACTGAATGCGATCGCGTTCCACTCGAACGTAAGTATCGACGAGATACTGCTGAAAAAGCCGGTCTCCAAAATGCAGGGCGTTGAATTTAATTTCGCGCATATTAGGATCCGCACAGTCAACTTGAGAATGTAGGTTTTTGGTAAGATGGGGTCGAAAAGCAATACGGTACTCGGCCATTTCAATGCGTCTTAGTGCTGTCGGCTCGCATAAGGCGTTTTCCTTTTGGAAAAAACAGCGGGTAAGTAAAACGCTCTACGCGGCAGTCTATATTCTTCAAACTGACAATCTTTTTGCCACGTTGATGAACAACCATTTCGTCATCTGGAATTTAATGTAAGGACAACACATACTTCGCCCGATAAAGATGCATTAATTTTTTTGTAGACGGAGCCTTCAGGCGATGTGAATATAAGCAGCACATACGGTGGTGCATTTCCTTCTTCAGTAGCACAACGGTTGTCCTCTTCTTCCACTTCTCTCATCGTCATGAAAGCCTGTGCAAAATGGTTGCTCGATCTAACGATTTGTTCCAATAAATTAATTAGAGATTGACTGATTTCATGATTGAGTGGATATTTCAGTTGCTCGCTGACGGCGTCATCAGAATCTAAGAAGTACATCTGTCCGTATCGTTGACTTTCAAATTCACCATTAACTTTTTGTGTTGGATGCACTGCCATATTCATCTTATAGTAGACTTGTCCTGCTGCTATGAAGCTGTAGATTCCGTGACTATTCATTGTCCGATCGTCATCTACGTTAAACTAAGCCAGTGCGATACATGAATTAAAGTTCCTGATCCTCTTGTGAAATTCTTCTGCGAGCAAAAAAGAGGCAGGCCAACTCATTTGGGAACAATGATGGCTCTATGCCTACTCGACCATGTAAACAAGTCACCAAAGGAGTCGCGGTTGATTCCGTTTTTCTGGCTAATGAACAGCATGACAGTGAATAGATCTATATGCTATATTGAAAGGTCTCAAACTTTTGTAGGTAACGTCGGAATATATTTTGTTTCATAAATAATTGTCTCCTTACATTACGGTGACGTTGCTCTTCCAAGCGTTGTTCACGTTGATCAATGGTCTTTATCGATTGTCTTTGACTGGCTTTCTGTCGCATGAGTTCAAACCTTTCTTTTCATTTATCTAGAATCTGCCTTGCGACGTTTCAGATCGTGTAATTGTCTTTCTGATACAGGTGCAGTTTCCCTATCAAGTTGTTTTTTCCTACGCCCTCTTTAATTACGCAAGCGTCTATCTCTTACATCAGCTGTTTCCTTATCTAGTTGTTTTTTTTCCTACGCTCTCTTTGTTCATCCAATGGTATTTTTTGTTCATCTGCACTTTCCTCGTCTAGTTGTTTTATCCTCCGCTTTCTTTGATAATCCATTCTCTTTTCAGCCTCATCTACAGTTTCCTTTTCTAGTTGCTGTAATCTACAAATTTGTTTATTCTTTAATTTTTGTTAATGCACCTGAGCTTGGCTTCTCTGTTTGGCTTTATAGCTGTATCCACTGAATCATTTATATATGAAGTCATGCACGATTATGCCTTTATGGTACTTATGTACTTTGTGGCAAAATAAATATTGTTCATTGTTTATTGTTCATTGCAAGAAATAAATTTTGAAATAGTGTCTGCTTCTGCACTATAATCAGCAGTGGCCTCACATGGGGGGGGGGGGGGGTCAGAGGGGGGCCCGGGGCGACACATCTAGGGTCAGTAAATATAGCCTAAATATAACAATATAAAGGGCAGTTACAGTATGCAATGGGGCGTCACTGAAACTTTTGTCCTGGGGGGCTACATAGGCTTGTGAGGGTCCTGACCATCAGTCCGTGCCTTTCTCTTTTTCAAGTTACAAATAGTATTATTCTTTTTTCGTCCACCAGGCATTTTCCTAATGTTGTAAATGTTATAACTTTAAAGACTGTATAAATTACTTACCATCACAACTATGCAATTAACGATATACGATTTAATGTATCCCACAGTTTAATAGTACCCTAATTGTTTAATGTATTGGTAAGGGCTAAATCAACTTGGACTATTTCAAACATATTATAAACTAATTAAACTAATCTAACCCCATCTATTTATTTACACTACAATCAACCAGTGCAAAAACAAATTAGTTTTAAACATAAATTAAATACGCATTAAAACGATAGAAAAATATATTGGTAATAGCTTTAAGATCGTACCCATCTCAGAAACATAAAATATCAAGTTAACTATGAATACAAATAATAATATCTGTGTAGAAGAATGCTTTGTAACAAAACCTAAACACGTGGTGTATAAAGCACGTGGTTAAAAGATGATTACCAAAGCTCACTTCCAGTTTAAGAAAAGCATAATATAAACTAATTGAACGTGATCGCGCTAGATAAGGAATCCAATGACACGCTTTTTTTCTTTTAGCCCAATTTAAAAGCTATTTTTAGAAATGGTTAGTGTTTTTTCCAAAAATTGAGGGTCGAGCTGCGGTTTATGAGAAATGAGATTTATCTAAAACGCATTTTTTCACCAGAATACATCAATAGGACAGTTTTCGCGAAAATCGTAGGTCCCGTTTTCGAGAACGCTGACACACACAAACACACAAACATACCTGCAATTTCTTCTCGTTTAATATTATTAGATAACCCATTGGTGATGTATAGCAGCGAAACATGATCAATGGCAAAGTTAACTGAGAACTTACTCAATACCTGGTAAAGAAAAGTGCTATTGAAGATAATAATATATGAAGTTGTGCAAGACACAGATTTCTGTAGAACAAGAACAAATGAAGAACAATACGCTCTGTACGAGGAGCCAACGGTGGTAGCTGAAATAATAAAAAAGGGGCAGACTAAGGTGAGCAGGCCACTTGGAAAGAAGTGCAAACGGCAGAGCAGCCATAACAATACACCACAAGTGACCAAGCTGGAAAGGGCTTAGGGGCAGACCAACACAATGACAGCTCGAAGCCGTTAAAACAGATCTGCAAAAGCTTTGTGTGCGGGATTGGCGGAGGAAAGCCCTGGATAGGCCCGATTGGATGGAGGTGTTGGAGCAGGCTGAAGCCCGACATTAGTGTACACAATAAACGTACTGAAGGTCCTGTGTTCGAATCCTGGTGCAGGCTAGGATAAAGTTGGGGTAAAGTTAAAGCGGCTGTGCATAGTTCTGGCCACACAATCACCTAGTATGCCGTGTCCAAGGAAACTGGTGAACGCTGCTTCACCGGCCCTAAGGATCAATTTTGTCCGATGGTTACTTTACTTATACTTTACTAACTCCGTTTTGTGTTATATCCCTCAACGTTTAAGGCTCACTGGATACAATCATACATAATATCATATTAATAAATCACACCAGTATTGCTGCTTTTAACGAGGCCAGTGTCTCTAAAATGTTTTTTAATACCTTTGCTTTTTTGTTACTTTTACTTTGTGACACTCAAGATTTTATAAGCTTATAACTAGCATACAATAACACATAATAAAAGTAAATGTACTTGAAAGTTTACAAAAAATATAATATAGTTTTTATTAGATCACATATTTATTTATTTTAAATAAGTAAAGTATGCAGATTTGTATAAACTGTAATAAAAGATAATATGTTTTTCTGTCATACATTCTGATTGGAACACGGTATTGTTACTAGCCAGTATTTGGAAATACTTAGTAACCATATTATTATGCCTTTATTGACAAGTCATAACGTGTATGCATGCATAAAAGTTCACAAGAAAAAACATTTCCGGTCGAATTCGATCATTTTATTCGAAACATGTCTGTGTGCTGGGTTACTGGTTGTACGAACATTTGTTGGGGATTAAAATTTCTTTCATTTCCAAAACATGTTTACAAAAGAAAACAATGCATTGTGAAAGTCAGAAGGGAATAATCACCTCTTTATAATATCAAACTTATTGCTTAATGTAAAATAATTTTTGTTATTCGTTTTTATGAATCTACGAATTTTCTTTTTTTTAATAACCAAGAAAACGCAACTCTTTACTAATTTATTTTATAAGCAAGCTACATGCGACTAACACTTATTAATATTAATTATCGCCTACTCACTTTTGATGTTAAAAACGGATTCCTCGTAACAAATATTGTATCCTTTGTATAATTCTAAAAAGACTAGAACTAGCCGTCGAGGTTGAAATCAACTGTCAATAACCAGCAAAAGCATGTTTTTTTGTTTGCGGAAATGCCTAAAATAATTAAACATTTAAAAATAGAATCGGAAGTTTACGATCACACCAGTTCAAAAGGTCACGCCTAATTAAGACTTGTCAATTACAATGCACAAGACTAACATTGTCCTTTTTAATATAAATATAATTATATAATATGTAATTCCTAATACTTTAAATAATAAGCTCAAGTTATAATATCTCTATGCTGGAACGTGCATATTGAATGAGCTTTAAATTAATGTGATGCATTTCCTGTTCCAGGTGTCATTTCAAAGATTCGAGGAAATTCAGCTGCTATAGGTATTTATTGTTCATCTATTTACATGAGAATCTATATAATTTTTATTTCAAAGCATTTGAGAAAAACGTTAAATAAAAATGCTGAATGACAATCATAGCGAATATTAAATTTAAATAGTACTTATAACGTTACCATAAAAAAAAGGTAAATTATAATTTCTCTATTTCAGCATGCAGTCTTGGATTGTTAATGGAAATCAATGTTGTTCTGATTGCAGCGACTCTCTTTTTGAGCTAATCTGATTTTGTTACATCGGCTGATGTTTTCTAAAGTGGTTTTAATTTCCTTTCATCTAACTTTTATCTAGTAGGAATACAAAGCCTAGACATTATATAGTAAATGGATATTTTTTTCAAATAGTATGTATTCTAACATTGCGTGGTACTTTGATTGTCCGTGCTAACAATATCTATTTACTGAAAGTATATATTTTCAATTTCATTGTTTGTGTTAAGAAATGCTTTTTTTTTTTTTTGCTTCTAAAAAATTTAGATGTTTTGAAAAATTATTTTTTTTTATATTTCCTTAATATGTGCTATTAACACTTACATATTTATGCCTACGTCTTTATATTATGTTTGTACATTTTATATCTCTTTATATATGTTATTTATAACATTATAGCTTCTCAAATGTGAAGACGCAAGATGTAGTTGGTTAATTGTAAAATTTTAAATATATTTTCTATCACATTTTTGAATCTATTGTGAGTTGATGCTAAATTTGTTTAGTCTGTATTGCATAGGGGAAAATTGGTAATGATGCATTATAACGTGACGATGTCAAAGAATAATATTAATTTACTTCATGGACATTTAATTTAATTCAGAACATAATATCAAAGAAAGAGTATGTCATCCAAGTAGTGTTCACTTCATTCCCATCTTCCACCACCTGATGTCTCCTGGCTTTTCACAATTTAATTATTTGACGGCCTATGTAGCCATTTTGTTTTAAGACAGCAGAATCGTCACGTCAACCAGGTTTTAAAATTTTAAGAGACCAACAGATGTAGCCAGCCAGTCGACGTGATGTGGTATTCACCATTCTGTCAGTGGTGCTATCAGAGAGATTAGGCCACCCCTGGATGAACCACAAAGGGAACTTTGAGAGACAGATTGTAAGAAAGAAAAGGGAGCCAGCTCCACAGAGAGAAGGCGATTAGTAACATGTTTTTCACATTGGCCTCAAGAGGGCCCACAACCTTGTCCCAGAAGTATAGCTATTCTGATGGGCATTCGGTCGCACCTGAATGGATTTTTGTTGAAACAGGGAAACCAGTAAAATGAAATATATATTTATACAAATTACAATTTAGACTCATTAAGATAGGAGAAGCCATATTTCAGAAATATCATATCCAAGAGTGCAATAGTTAGCACTGGAACATCTGCAAGGTCATTACTTCTATCTTAGTCTAAGCAGGATAAGATTAAACTTTGCCCTTCACCTCCCAAAGTTTGAATACTTGAATAAATCAAATATTTTGTTGAAATCGCCACACTGTTTTCTTAAACGGACCCAAATTTTCAGTCTTGTAAAGGTCCCACTTTTATCATTTAAAATGTCCCTTTTTTGAAATTCCACGAAAGGTCACACATTTCATTAATGAAAAATCCCTATATTTTCGTTCTCGAAAAGCTCCATCTTTTTTTTCTTGAAAAGAGGCCACTTTGTTTATTCGTAAAAAAAATAAATAAAAAAAACGCCCCCACTTTTTATCACTTTAAAAAGCAACAATGTTTATTCCGCTTTTCAAAAATTGGGCTGCTCCCCCTGCCCCCCCCCCCCCCCCCCCTCCTTCGGTTACACTACTGGACCAAGAGCGCACCGAGCAAGCTAAATGTAATAGCATGATTGAGATGCGCTGTACAACTAATCATTAGCATCGTCATCACTCATGTATTATGTGGCTATGCAGTTAAGATCATAGTTTCTCTTCCAAGTTTTGTTAGGCCTACTTGCTCAAAATGTGCACTTGTATATGGTATGTATAAGTAGAATACGTTATATTTTTCCCAATGTTGAAAGGGTACGGCGAGATATGGTTGTCACATCATGTTTGGAGATTTACGGTTTTTATGCATCTAACAAGTAATCACGGGTCCCCCAACATCCCAGTGAATTTGTTTCACGTGGGTTCGTAAGTAACCTCATATATCTCCTTTTTTTGGAAGTACGTATGCGCATGATTGATCCCGCGGTGGAAAACACAGAGAAGCTTGCTATCGCCCTCGGTACACTCCTATTCGGCGTGCATTTCTTCTAAAAGTGTGTCTTGATTTATTGAAGTGTTTATATTTTTAACCGCTCTGCTACAACAGACCACCACGCAGATAGTAATACTTCAACATCTCCACAGAACAATGAAGAAGAGAATTCGTTGTACTATTTGGACTAATTTAAATAAAACCTGTTAAGCTTGTTAATTTGAATTATCAATGGTCTATTGCAATTGTATAAGAAAAGAATGACTATATCGTAATAATGTCCATACAAACCAAGTCTCAGGTACGTTTTGAAAACGAAAATCTAAATAAGATCATATGTTGAAGAAAGCCAAATTCTTAGTTATTTAAACTCTCAGCTGTCTTAGCCAAAAAGAAAGGTCTTTAAGCTCTTTTTAAAAGACTCTTTTCTGGGGTAAGCTGTTAGATAAAGAAGGCACCGTAACCAGTGCAGATCGTTCAAAATTGGGGATATACATGATCCTGTATGTTCACCCTCAAAAACATGCGCGCCGAAGTGCTCTGCACTCTGTAGTCTCTGCACCTGGTTCTGGGACAAACTGGAGTTATAAAAAGCTTCTTTTATATCTAAAAGGATTGTTTGGACGGCATTGACAATTTTTACAGCATTAATTATTCTGGTTTCAAGAAAACCTTCAAATTAATGTTTTGATATCAATGGTGTAACGTTATGTTAAAAAAAAAAATAATTGTTGTCATCACTTTTGAATCAAGTGATCTTCTATCTTTCAATTAGTGCATGTACTATTTAGACTAAGAGTTATGAGTAGTTATGTGAAGTCCGCATTTACTTTCATCGCAGAAACCATAATGCAGGTTGTTTTAATTACGTCATTCTAAAAGCAAGAGGCGCAATGATAAAATGATGCAGGGGAAGTAACACGTCTAGTCTTCGCGCTTATAAATATTTTCTGTGTTAACTCCCCAGTGTTGAGTTTGCATTGTTGTTGGGTGTTGGGCTGTAGCAAAGAATATTTACACTGAAGATACTATGCAACTTTTAGAAATACTGCTTTTAAAGAAACAAGGAAATATTGTTTTCAATTTTAAGCCTAAGAGATCATTCTGCCTCACACTGCATTGGTCTTTATTAATTAAAAGGAAAAATGATAAACAATGAACCTTTGTGGTTATTTAGTGATTTAAATAGACTCTATATATTCTTTCTTTCACAATAATTTTGTATAGATTCTAACATAAAACAGCTTATATTTATTTTTGGCCATTTAGCTATAAATAGAAGATCACACGTAACAAACAATTCTAATACAGGAAATTAAAATCTGAGTTTATAACAGAATTGACGTGAATTCAATGTTCAATTTTATCTCATTTCTTCTTGATCTATCGCTTATTATATCATTAAATAGTACATTTATTCTACTTTATCTTATCAACTATATTCCTATTATCAATTTGATGACGTTATAATAAGTCAACATGTGTATACATTTTACTGATCTCTACGTTAATATGAGTAAAAAAAAAGAATCTGCAAATGACCGAGTATCCCAAACATTTATATCATAAAAGCCCAATTCCCCTGGCGTTGCCCGGTAAAAATTACGTAGACCTATAGCTATAGATACAATGAGGATATAATTACTATAATTTAAAAAAAAAATTATATTATTTACTGAAAACTAAATGCTTGCTGTCGACTTTTTTTTGGGTCATATTTGATGTTCGTTTAAACTTATTTTTAATTGTATCCAGTGACATTGAGCCATGCCAACACAGACAACATTTCACCAATATTCATTTGCATTTTCTTTTCAGCGCGGAAAGATATTTAACAACTATACCTCCAACCGGCACAAAAGCGAATCACAAATGCCAAATTTGAATAAGACTAAATATAACTGCCATCTAATTGTTTATTATTTGCATTTTAAAGCTTTTAAGACCTTTAGTTTTAGTCTGTTTCAATTGCTTATCTGCACATATTTTTTACTTTGACTTAAGCTCAGAGCTTAAGTAGGTTTCGATTCTGTATGCAAATCGATCGTGAGGGTTATTATACCGTTAATTTCTTCTATACTCCATGACAGTCCACAGGGTGAAAGTGTGTTTTGGGGAAGTTTTTATATTTATACTTTTTCTTGGCTTTCACTTGGTGTTGTCTAGTCAAAGTTTTTTTTACAAATAAATACAATTAAAGATATAACAGTTTCGACGGAAATGTCGTAAAGAAGGAGAGAGAGAGAGGGAGGGAGGGAGAGAGAGAAAGAACGAGAGAAAAAAGAAAGTCAAAGATAGAGCGAGAGAAAGATTAAGCAAGAGAGGGTGGTGGTGGAAGGCTTTAGGGGGCGCTGATGTTCCAGGGGGCGATTGGGAGGCGGTGAATGGCAATTGGGCAGTACGAACGTACCTGATATAATTTGAATACCTCAGCTTTTAGAATCGATTAGGTTTTGAATGAAATGTGATGTAAACGCAAGTGCTGCTAAATATCTGATATCCCCCAACAGTAGGCCTACATATTATTATACTAATAGGAAATAGGAACCGCATTGACTTTTCCAAGAAGTAGGGGTCAGTATTAGACAAGTATGGTGTGCGGCCGGATGGTGCTGAGGTTAGTTCGTCGGACTGTCATCCGACACGAAGCGGGTTCTACCCCTGCCAACGACCGATCCATGCACTCAAATAAACGTAAGCTAAAAGCAAAGCTTGATTGTCTAGGGGCGTGGAATCATCCAGGTATAATGAAAATTGTGATGTCTTTAGGTGCTAATATTAATGATATTTTAATCCTTTAATGCTT
The DNA here is from genome assembly GCA_949126835.1 of Anisus vortex. Classification (NCBI taxonomy): domain Eukaryota; kingdom Metazoa; phylum Mollusca; class Gastropoda; family Planorbidae; genus Anisus; species Anisus vortex. The sequence continues at coordinate 28,971,639 of OX421503.1, read as the reverse complement.
TTGAGCTTTGTTCAAGATACTACCGTTTTTAGGAATAGATACATAGTAACCATACAAACTGGGTAGTTAATGTAACGTTTGAAAATGTACATATAAATTCTTTAGTCAAATAATATTGCCTATCATTTTCCAATACCGTTTACAGTTTGATCATTTCAAATGTATAAATTGTAAGCCATTTATTTTTTATTTAAAAAAAAGAAATTTTAGCTCAAATGAAACGGGATAACTATTTTCCTTTAATTGAAATAATGTTTCCCCAATTGATTCAATGGTGATGCCAAAAAAGTTATGTTTTGTAATATAGCAAATATTACTGAATAATTATTTATTCTATATATGAATCCTACATTATGGTATATGTTTAACAATATTTAATTTTTAGAGGAATAATTTACGTTCAACAGTTGTAAATAAACATTTCATGCTCAATTTAAGGGGTTTATATTTTAAATATTAATAATTACAGAAATTACATTAAATAATTCTCTTATATTTCTAAATTAATAATACAAATAAATTTGTTTATGTTTATATAAATAAAATGAGCATAAGAACTCGTTTTGATGTAATTAGTCTGTATCAATTAATGAGCCTTCAAGTGTAAGTAATCTCTTTGTATGCTCAAAACAGCTTTGATGTGCGATAAAATATGTTCACATGTATAAGTTGAATCAAAATCTGAAAGTAAATGAGCGAATGCCAATCAGTTGACCAAAGTAGGTGACTTTCTTAAGTAGCTTCCTTCCAGATTTTTCCGCAAATGGGCACATTAGGATGCCCATTTTTTAAATTTTTATAATTCAAACTTGATCCATTTTAAAATTGCCAATATTCTTCCACTTAATAAGGATCTACATCTAAGAAGGTTGTAGTAATATCATATCATTGTGGTATAAAAAAAAAATGAGTCCAATAATTTGAAATTTGCCTTTGATTAGGAAACTCCTCTTTGTGTGCTTAGATGTTCTTCTGAAATAGCCCAACAATCTATCTTAATAAACTCTTTATATAGGGATGTACATGTAGGTAAATGTTTTGAATTGTTTTTAGGGCAATATATAATTCAGTTTCAATGCAAATCCATACCAGTGGTCCTTGTAAATGCAATTTCAACTAACTGAAATGTGTCAACAGTCAGTTTTCCTCATTTAGAACGGAAAATGTTGTTGTTGTTTTTATCAATAAGAAACACCTCTTGGAGGTCTCTCGCGTGCCGTTGAAAAACGCTCTGCGTGCCAAGCTTGGCATGCGTTTCTTTGGTTGCCGACCCCTGATTTAGAGTACAATATGAGCTTACCTAAAGAATTCACAATTTTCTTTATAACTGGATGAGTCCACGCTACCAGACAATTAAGCTTTACTTTTAGCTTACGTTTATTTAACTAAAAAAAATGTGAAAAATGTGCCGATTTCGAAAAAAATAAATCTAGTAGACTTATTGTACTAGAAGACTTTTTAGTGTAAAAGAAATTCCTCCAGTAGCGATGGTATGGCATATCCTGGATTGATGTTGAATTTTTAAAAAGTAGTCTGTTCCAGATGTATTGGCTGTCTATCGTGTGACAACATTTAGTTACTAAAAGTCTTGGTGATTCTCTGCATCATTCACTAAAATATTACAGCAGTTCACAAATAAGTAGGCCTATATTTTCAATGATTTTTAAGACTGCTTTGAATTGATACCTTAAATTAATGTATTATTATTAATAGATTTATATGTACTACTATTATTGTCTCGATATAATTTTATATTTTTTTATTGGTTGCCAATGTTATTATTTTTTTCTTTGGCTATACCTTTATTGTACTTATATAGGCTACTATGTGACAAATAAAATATTGTTCATTGACGAGGACTACAAGCGATGGCTACTGCACACAGAGGTGCGTTGGTTAGCAGAAGATGACTTTTTAAGTATGAGACTTGGAATCGGTGCTCGACTTTTTGAAGAGCAAATGCCATTCTTTGGGAGAAAATCAATCAGTTTCTCTTGGTCGGTGAGTTTTGGCAACAACTTGTATTACATTCTTTTCACCTTCTTTTGTGGAAAGTGGATTTTATGCTAATAATAATAATAATAACGGTGCTTATATAGCGCATATCCCGTTGGTGACAGTTCTATGCGCAGACGACAGTTACAGAATACAGACAGACAACGAAATATGTAGTAATACGCTAATTCTGCTGACGAAATAGATGAGTCTTCAGCCGGCTCCTGAAGGTGTCATAGCTAGGGCTCTGGTGAAGCTGTAGTGGGAGGTGATACCATTTGGTTGTAAAAACAAAACACAACAACAAGATGCAAATAGTGAGGTGACCTAAGGCCTTAACAATCTAAATAGAACAAATATAGACAAACTACTAGCAACACACCAGGCAAGCGATTCACATTAATAATGATTTTTTATATCACTTGTTTAGCTATCTTTTGATCTATTAATTCTTACAAAATGTTTCCTTTGAAGTTTTTTTTTTTTTTGCGGAAATTATTTTGCCCCTTTAACTTCCAGAGGGTTGGGGGGAATGGGCGCTAAAAAATAGTTGGGGGGGGGGGCGGCAAGCGGAAAAAAATGTAAAAGGGGGCGGTGAGCCGAAATAGGTTGAGAACCTATGCTTTAGAGGATGAACAAACTGGAGAATCTGAGCCCATTGTAGATGATGAACAAGATGGAGAATCTGATCCCATTGTAGATGATGAACAGGCAGGAGAATCTGAGCCCATTGTAGATGAAATTGTCCACAACCACCAGGATTTGTTGTGGGCCGTATCAGAGGTACATCAAAAAGGCAATATTATGTGTGCCATTGTCAGAGCTATGTCAGATGGCTATATTCTGGTTTGCTATATCAGATCTGCATTTACAGACCATATTATGTGTGCAATATCAGGGGAACATCAACATGCTCTATTTTGTGTGCCATTTTAAAGCTTCTTCAGCGGGCTATATTCTGTGAGCTATATCGGAGCTTCTTCTGTGGGCTATACTCTGTGTGCTATATCAGAGCTATTTCAGTGGGCTATATTCTGTGTGCTATATCAGAGCTTCTTCTGTGGGGTATATTCTGTGTGATATGTCAGAACTCTTTCAGTGGGTAATATTCTGTGTGCTATGTCAGAGCTATTTCAGTGGGCTATATTTTGTGAGCTATATCAGAGCTTCTTTAGTGGGCTATATTCTGTGTGCTATATCAGAGCTTCTTCTATGGGCTATATTCTGTGTGCTTTATCAGAGCTTCTTCTGTGGGCTATATTCTGTGTGCTATATCAGAGCTATTTCAGTGGGCTATATTCTGTGTGCTATGTCAGAACTCTTTCAGTGGGTAATATTCTGTGTGCTATGTCAGAGCTATTTCAGTGGGCTATATTTTGTGTGCTATATCAGAGCTTCTTCTGTGGGTTTTATTCTGTATGATTTATCAGAGCTTCTTCTGTGGGCTATATTCTGTGGGCTATATCAGAGCTATCTCAGTGGGCTATATTCTGTGTGCTATGTCAGATCTATTTCAGTGGGCTATATTCTGTGTGCTATATCGGAGCTCTATTAGCGGACTATGTTCTGTGTGCTATATCAGAGCTATTTCGGCGGGGTATAATTCTGTGTGCTATATCAGAGCTATTTCAGCTGGCTATATTCTGTGTGATATATCAGAGCTCTATTAGCGGACTATGTTCTGTGTGCTATATCAGAGCTATTTCGGCGAAGTATATTCTGTGTGCTATAACAGAGCTATTTCAGCTGGCTATATTCTGTGTACTATATCAGAGCTACTTCAGCGGGCTATATTCTGTGTGCTATATCAGAGTGACATCAGCGGGCTATGTTCTGTGTGCTATATCAGATTGACTTCAGCGGGCTATATTCTGTGTGCTATATCAGAGCTATTTCAGCGGGCTATATTCTGTGTGCCATGTTAGAGCTATTTCAGTGGGTAATATTCTGTGTGCTATGTCAGAGCTATTTCAGTGGGCTATATTTTGTGTGCTATATCAGAGCTTCTTTAGTGGGCTATTTTCTGTGTGCTATATCAGAGCTTCTTCTGTGGGCTATATTACTGCTGAACAACCCTCAAATTTCTCTTGTGTTTCGGAAGATTCTATCTCTTCAATTCTTCAAGTTGTATACGATATGGTAATGCATATTTCTTATCTGATATATAACAGTCTATAACATAAAATAGTACGCTTATCCGCCTATGTTTTCATAAAGAAAGAAATACAGTTAAGTTATTTGTTTGTTGTTATATGACCAACTAATACAACTAACTCCACAGCTGAATCCCATTGTATTTCTTTCTCCGCGTCTGGGGTATGTGAGGAGTGTTTATTACAAAAGGCGTTTTATTATTCTTGAAGAAAAAAAAGATATTTCTCACATAATCTAATTCTCAGTTCAAGGTCAGTAGAAAACTAAAACTGCTGCATATATATTAATGAAAATAGTAACCGACACTTTAATCTTTATTTAAGTACATATATACACATTAAAATAACATTAATATGTATAGACAAGTACGAGTTGAATCAGAAAAGAATCGATGTCGCTTTTCAACGTTGTTATCCAGTTGAATGACTAATTCACCTCCAAGGGATAAAAGAACCTTAATCTAGCCCGTAACCGATCTGACCAATCGGACCACGAGTAGTGTTAAAAAATTAATAAAGATTTACCTAACTGACCATTATCATTAAATTTACTTTTTAAATTCGTGACATGCTTAACTTGATCATGATATTTGTGCTGCTAGAGTGTGAACCTAGTTTCTTTGCGTAACTTAAAGTGGGCTTCTCACAGTATGTCTGAAAATTAGTTCGAACGGACTAAAACCTGACTGACTTTCTAACATAAAACAACAACATATGTCTGACTGAGTCTTGACTAACTAACGCGGGGAGAAAAGACCTCTATCTTTTCCCGTGACTGTTCTAACCAATCGAACATGAGTAGTTAAGAACATTAACAAATGAATATTAATTAACATCTAAGCAGTAGTAAAGTACCCTCAGACCAAATTAATCATAGGGACGGTGAAGCAGCGTTCACCAGTTTCTGTGGCCACGGCATACTAGGTGATTGTGTGGCCAGCACAATTCACAGCCGCTTTTACTTTACCCTAATTAAGGTCAGGTACCCATCAGAGCTGGGTAGAGTCAGGGACACCCTCCAGACCCGGGAAAAAAAAATCCTAGTCTTCATCAGGATTCGAACCCGCGACCTTCGGTACGCCAGTCGAACGCGCTGCCTCCGTGCCAAGCACTCTTGGCGTTATGCCAGAAAAAAAAAGTTTTGTCTTAATAAAGTAAATGATGCATTACTGTTAAGAATATTGGTTAGTGTCTAAAAATATAGCTAGCGGTCCATCTTATTATAGTGTTCGATAAAATAATTCATTAGTATAGTATTAAGGGAGATATGCTATGCTGTAATACAAGATTATGCTAGTTCACCTTTGATCAATAATATTGTTTAATCTTTCATATGTGTTCATTAACAATTGGACGTTCTGATGTATGACTAATGTAATCAGCACAATCAGTAGAGTCTTTGTGAAAAGTTTTTTTGAAATTTGCTTTCACATCTTTAAACATTGTTAAAAAAAAAAGCAGCAGGCAAGTATTTTTTTCAAGGCTTTCTGTTGGACAATTGTCACTGCTGTATTCCCCTTTCCCCCTTTCATACAAATACACCGTTACGCTTCCAAGGATCATTGCACGGGACGAAAGCAAGGAAGGAATTGACGCAAAAGTACTCGACTTGCTGAGCCCGGTTTGTGGATAAAAAGGTCTAATCAATCAGGTTTTAGTAGCCCACTACATGTAAAGCACAGGTATACGAGTTAATGCCGCCTCATGATCCAGGGAAATTCCGTAGAAGGAAGTAAATTGTATCTACGGGATACCTACCATTGGGGCGCCCCCCCCTCCCCCCAATCGGACGGGGTCTAGGAAGATGACTTAACCAAGCTCTTTCCCGCAATGCACTGGACCTAAGAGTCGTAAGTCGAGTTTGGTTTTAGAGACTTTAAAATCGGTGAACAGTTCGTTTTTTTTTCAAACATAAATATTTGCATCACTTGCTCGGCCGCAGTGGCCCATACATCTATACAACCGTACAAATTACTGTGGCTAATTATATGCAAAAGATTATAATGTCCTACGCTTGTCCGTGGCTTGAGTCTTAAAAAAAAGATTTTAAAGAATGATAATTTGTTTATTTCCCTTACCAGAATACAGACACACATTTAGTTTTTATTTAACGCCTGAAATAAATGTTTCTCTTATAATTAGCCCCACATAAGAAATAAAAAAAAATTTTAATATATTTATTTTACGACTAAACATTATTATCTTATCTTACCTTATAATTATATTAAAGAAGCTCCTTCTATAAAAAAATATTATTGCGTCATACGCATGCATGCATAAGTTCAAATCATACACACACACACACATATATATATATATATATATACATTAATAACCTACCATTTATTGACATCCATACATTTATGCCATCCAAATTCGGTCAATAATTTAAGAACAAAACAGTAAACTATTTTTAACTATGATAATTTTTTACTGCTAAGATCTAGTGAACCCGATGAGACAGTCGCCATTCTAGGCTTGCAAAAAAAACTCCTCCAAGCGGTAGACGAGGGGTGGGGGGGGGGCGAGTCAGGGACTCACACTTCCATTGATCTCTATAGGGACGTAGTCTCCACCATGCCCTACCTCAAAGTTAACATCCAGTGCTCAAAGTGATGAGTAAGCATACCCCCCCCCCAATCTGTATTAACCGTCGCTCTAGTGAAGCAGCTTAACTGTTTTATTCGACCACAGCATCTAAGAGATTGTGTGGCCTGCACAACGTCCAAACATTTTTGACGCTCCACCAACCGAAATCAGAGCTGGGTTAGTCTGAAAGAAGACAACACACACAATGCGGTCGTCACCCAGTGTTTTAGCCCATGAACTTCGGCATTTCAATACAACACTATTTCTCTAGACCACCGCAACCACCATCTCTACCAAAGTGCTGGCAGTGAAAAGCAAGCAATAAGCAATTGGTCAAAACGAACAAAGCAACAAGAGATATTAACACAAGAAATACGCTGTGAAAAAAAGTCATAATTTATTAATTCTTTTACATTTACGCAAAGCATAAAAAACCAATAAAAAATGTATAGAGCATAGGCGTGGCTTTGGTTTCTTGGTGACGTAATTATGTTACTATGTAAATAGCGGCCATGATGGTGGTTATGGTAAATAACATTGTTCTTTACCATGTGTATTTTACACCCAAAATAATATAAGGAATTGGTTTCCATCAATCTTGATATTTAAATGTGATACTAGTCCTTAGTAGTCCGTCCACAAAGTAAACAAGATTTGAGGCTTTTATATTTTTTCCATAGCTCTTATGAAACACTGCACAGCATGCCTTATTTGTTTTTAGATAGTAAGTAAGGCTAACTTTCCCCAATCGACATCTTCAACGAAATATTCTGCACTTACAGAACCCTTTCCATTGATTTTTAATGGTTTAAATTTTAGCTTTAAAGTTAATTTTCATAGCATTACAGTGTTTTATATATTTGTTTTACGTCATGTTGTTGAAATGATGATATTTAAAAATAAAACCTTCTTAAGCCTATAGTAATACGGCTGCCATTTGTCATCACTAGAAAAAGTAAACAAACAACACGTGCTTTTTGTCATGTGCAAATGTATTGTTTTAAGTTAGCTTACTGTATTTCTTGCAATTTATTTAAAGTCATAATCTCAAACCATTTGGCTAAAGACTTGCTCTCTCTTATTAAGCTTGGCGCCACCGTTGGAAACATTCAATGACTCTGATTAAATCTGCAGCTGTCAGCAGCACGAAGACCAGGGACACGAAGATAAGTCCGGTCCCACCAAATATCTGCGAGGACACCCTCGGGTCCGAGGCCGAGGTGAGAGTCCTCCTGAAAGAGGACACGTTGCGGAGGTCGACGGCGAGGAACGCCTTAATAGCGTCCACCCGCTCTTTGACCGCCAGCGCCGAATGAGCATCGGACGTGGTGATGTCGCGTGCTGTGGGCGTCTCACTGGATTGTAAAGACGCGGTGGTAAGATGAGAGGTGGCTTCAGTCGTATCATCAGGAGTCCAGTCAGTAGAATAGGTAGTGGTCGTATCAAAGCAGGAAGATCTAGATTTAAGCCTGTTTCTGTCTTTGATAGATTGTATGTAAGCTGCTTGATGGAACTGAAAGAAGCGAAAGTAGATGAAATAGTATTGGAGTGTAAAAAGTACGATCGATAGACATATAAGCAGATATGTAGCCAGACAAACCTATAGATAGACAGATAAGCAGACATATAGCTAGACAGACCTATAGATGGACAGATAAGCAGAGATACAGCCAGAAAAACCTATAGATAGACAGATAAGCAGACATATAGCTAGACAGGCCTAGAGATAGACATTTAATCAGACATATAGCCAGACAGATCGATAATTAGGTATAATAGATAGACACACATAAAGAAAAAAAAGAGATCAATAGATGTATCGAAATAAAGATTGATCGATCGATCGTTAGACATACAGATGGATAGATATATACATAGAAATAAATAAAGATGAATAAATATTAGTATATAAATAGATCCTTAGACAAATAGATACAATTATGAATTGAAAGCATAACAGATATATGGCTGAAAAAATAGTTAAAACTCAGTGATTAATAATATATGAAAAAAAAACACAAACAAAAAAAGAAGGCATATTTTTAATTAGACGATTAATTTTAATAAAAAAAACAAGTTTGCTGAACGGACAGACATATTAAAAGACAGACACAAAATCTATATAACCACAGACTTGTAGGTAGACAGAAACACATGAACACGAATAGTTCAATAGTTAAATATAATATTTTTTTAAAGTAGGCAGACTACATATATATGAAGCCATAGCGCATGGTTTACATATACACAATTCAACCTACATGATCAGTATCAGAAGGTGGTGCCAACTCTTCAACACCAAGTGGATGACAGAAGGACGAAACTGTACTGTAGGCCAAGACGTAAGCTCCAAATTTCTCAAGTCTTCCATTTGACTGTAGATGTAGGTAAGTGACATTCGCAGGCAGCGTGGCGTAACATCCTGAATAGAGGACACCTGTGGCAAAGACATATTTGTAAAACTACTTTATACAATGCAAAAACTTGTATTATGTTGAGCCAGTACACCATGCAAAAATAATATATATTATGTTAAACCAAAATGCTGTAATACAAAATACATGTCAAACCATTACACTGTGCATACACTAATGTAAAACATCCATACTGTACTCTATACTGGCAACTCATGCGACGCATCTGATGCCAAGCTGTATCGGCTAGGCCTTTCCCTGGTAAAAATCTGATGATTGTAAAGAGGGGAACTGATGCATGGGCAACATCAGCCTCTCCGTAACACACTGCCCAGGCTTGCGCCCTGGAGAGGACACTCCAGCTTTGTTATTTAGCGTCGACAAAACACGGAAAGCGGCAGTTACCGGCTATATACCAATCTAATCGACTCCGACGGTCCCGCTTTCAAGTGTCAGAGATGCGACAGAGCCTGTCTCTCAAGGATAGGTCTCCACAGACACAGCCAATTCTGCAAGGCTGACGAAAGCACAAGAACGCCAATCTAATTGTCTTCCGAGACTAAGGAGCTAATGATGACATATTATGTAAAACTAAAATGGGTTAGAAATATTTTTTTTTAAACAAAAGTGCTGAAAACGCATCCTTTGCACGTGACATATGCAAAAGGACTTGAAGAGGCCTAATGGTCGACCAGAGAAGTGAGAAAGATAATATAGAAGATGTGGTCATTCTCGGAAACGATGGACACACGACAACAAAATTACAATAAAATACAAACAATAACACATATTATACAAGATATAACATTTTAAAAAGATGGTCGTTTTTTAATGATTGATCAACTCTGTGTGCTGACTTGGTACATTACCTGTGATGTCTTGACACGACCAATGCACGGAATCGTCGCTTGTCTCAATGATCGAAGTCATGTTGACGTCACCGATGACGTAGATCATGACCGTGAAAGCGTCAGAGATTCTGGCGAATTCATACTCGTATCTCCATACACTTGGTGGTAACAGAGACGTGACGCACGAATTTTCTTGGTCACCTTGGTAAAGTATGCATATATTTAAATATGTTTTACATGCAAATGGAAATGTGTGTTCTTTTCTATTCATTTTATGGTCAGTAAAAACCGAATTACATAAATTTAAGTTTAACATAATTCTGACTTACAAGCCCAATTTTGATGCAGAAAAACGAAGATCTTATTTAATTTGTACACGATGCACCGGTAAGTTAAATAAACCGTTTATTTTTTTTTATTCATGCATCTCTGTTTATATTTTACAACTAAATCTTTCAGGGAAAGTCATAGCAAATATTTTTTATTGACAGTTTAGTCATCGACAAACTCTCAATCCGTAGTTAACATCACTATACAACTTTCCTTCATCATAAATTTTCTGAATGCGCAATTTACGAAAAAACAAACAACAAAAAACGGAATAATAATATCCGTTGGCTAAAACTTAAGCAGACGAAAATCTAGTGTCAGGGCTCTTAATCTCAAGAAACCATTAATATTTCTCCAAGTAGTCCGGGGTTTTGCAGTGCCTTATTTGGGAATTTCGAAATTTAGAAGAATAAAGTTTGTTATTGGCAAAAAAGTTGCAAAGATACTATTTTCCTTCCAAAAAATGCACAACTAGACCCAAACCATGATTAAGCGTAGGACGCAATAATCTTAATACAAGATAAGACCAAATATTTGACGGGTGTCTATCAAAGTATAGAGAAACCTCGTGCAGAAGCTGCAATTTAATCACAACGGAACAGACTCGCTGGAATACAAAATGCCTTCGCTTTACTTAAAAGATATGGTCACAAACCTGTAAGTCTTGAATACAATTGATACACATAGAAACTTGCATTCCCGTTAATGTAGTAAAACTGTGTAGTGTCCAACATTTTCTCATAGGTGGTGCCAGCATCTTCAAGTAGAATTGTTTCAATCACAGAAGAAGAAGTCTACAGTCAGTGGCATTGAAAAGAAATAAAAGAACAAACAACATATTCCAGAAATGTAAATGACTTTCCTTAAATGGGGATGTCCTACACCCCGCGCCCCATCCCCAACGTGCAATTTCGGCAACGCCACTTATAATTACCCACTGCCAATTTTAGGAATGGCCCATTCTTCTTGTTAGGAATTGTCCAGTCTTCTATATAGGAATCAACTAATTTGCAAACGTTTGGCCACGATCAGGACATGACTTCGACCCGTGCAAAGCATAATCTACAGAAGAGAGTAGACCGGAAAGGAAAGGGGGAAGGGAAGCTGTATTAATTAGGAAAGCCCTCCCCCCCCCCCATGACTTGCCGATCACACAGTATATATTATAAAACCAATATTTGCTATAATATACCTTCTGTTTGTTTTTTAAATGTATAATCTTTTTAATGTATAAACAAAGGCAATATAGATAATGTCGGTATACCATGGTTACAATAATGATGACAAGTTTCAGTTGTAAGTGACACCAAGGCGGTTGGACACAACTAAAAGGGCTCCGCCCAAGTCGAGACCAATGTAGATGTGTAGTTTTAGCCCTATGCTCCTATGGGGATATACAGGATTAAGTCAAAGTAAGCCAAGAGGCCCGTTGATGACTAAATGTATTAATTTAATCAGAATGTTGATTTATGTCGACCAATATTTACATAAAGATCAACACGAACCACAAGGAACTAACCAGTGTGATGCTGGTCCAGTTGTAAACGGTTCGAACCTTGAGAGAGATTTCACTGCCAGAAACATTGGCCGGGAAACTGAAATACTCGTTACTGGTGTACGCCAGGGGCAGCAACTCGTCTAGTGTAGAGTCGAAGGTTGTCTGACCTGAAGTTCCCTGTTTTTTTTAATTCAAACCAGGCTGTTAAATACGTTTTTAAAAGAAAAATGAAATCAACTACTATATTATTTTCTATAGTCTATAGATCTAGTTTAAAGTTGAGTCAATTATTATCTCCCAGTTAAATAATATTATGTGTACTTTTTTTAAGCAACGTATGTATAAAGAAATCTATGATTATACATACACCCATGGAACAAATTCGACTAGTCAGAAGCGTTAAGCGGGACTATAGGGAATGCCTGATTCTACTAAGATCAGATAGGGAAAGTAAAGGAAGCTGTGCATTGTGCTGGCTACATAATCTCCTTTTCTGTCGTGGCTACTGAAATTGATGAATGCTACTTCGTTAACTCCACGGACCGACGTGACCAAAAGGACATACTTTATTTGGTTTATCAACATATTTAAAAAACCTATTATTTTATATAAGAAATTTTAAGAACTGATAAAAGAATGTACGCATTTAGATCTAATCTATAGCTGATAAGGACTGTTAGGTTTTGGTATTCACTGTGGCAATACGATACACACGCTTGATTGATTGATCCAACAGTGAAAAACAACTCTTGAATATACAACTACCATATTTCACTAATAATATATTAAATCAAAATTGATATCAAACCGTACAGCAACAGTTCCCAGGTAGACTTTCACGGGTTGTGTAGAGTGCAGGTAAGCACCATCAAGATTGGACTTCAGGTGTAAGTTCATGGTTTGGTACAGGGAATCAAGACTGACACTGATGTTGTCCACAGTGCTGTTATTTTATATATAGATGTGTATGTTTGTGTTTACATGTATGCTTGTTGATATGTATGTGTATGTACAGTACGTGTGAACAAGCATGCATATATAATTTTTTGCACAATATTTACTTATAAGTTCTTCTATATAGAATATTATTACGTCCACTAGGCCCAAAACTACTGCAGTGGGGCCGGGATCGGTCGGCGGCAGTCCGGTGAACTAACCACAGGACCAGCCGGCCTCAATTTTGTGGGGATGGATACGACATACAATTAATTATTTCGATAACAAATTTTATCAGAAGCAGAACTGGCTAAGTTGTACTAAAAAATTAATCAGATACAGAACTGGCTAAATTGTACTAAAAAATTAATCAGAAGCAGAACTGGCTTAGTTGTACTAAAAAATTAATCAGAAGAAGAACTGGCTAAGTTGTACTAAATAAGTAAATCTTATCCGTTTTATTAGTCTAATACAATTAAGAATTTAGTAATCCAATTACTTGACATTAATCTACGCACACATTTTTTGCTCAAAGATTTTTGGCTCAAATAGACTATTTTTTGTTGCTCAAAGTTTGAAAAAAATTTCCTTTACAGATCTCTAGAGGTGAGTTACTTAATTATTGTTATTGTTATGAAAAGTATTAAATATGAAATATGTCGTATAATTGAACTTTTAAAAAAAATGCACACTTAACAATCAACAAAATATTAGATTAATGATCAAACAAACGTAGGAAAGTCGGAGCGAAGAAAATGAAGTTATTAGCCAATGTTATGTATACCGAATGCACGTCTAAAAGAATTTAATACAAAAGATAAAAAAAATAAAATTAACTACAAGATATTGGTGATAGCGATTTTCATGCTTAAAAGACAAACTGTATGAATTTTACGGAAAACGTACCCAAAATTGACTGTCATGTTTTTAAGAAATACATAGCTTGAGTCTTCAGCATTGAGGAAAACTGTGACGTTTGTTTCCCCCGACATGGCTGTCGCAGTCAACATGATTTCTTGATCTAGGTGGGAAGCTGTTGAGTCGTACAAGCACGTGCGTAATTTAATGAGACAGACAATATCAAATATTAGTTTGTTAAAACCCTTGAACGATTTTTTTCAATTAGAATATATTTGCAAATACTGATTATATAATGAAGGCGGAGCTCAATGCATTAAATTACAATAATAATAGTATGAAAGGTATATTTCTCATCTCTTGTGAGTTGTTCGATAATTTTAAAACAGTTATAACACATTACCTTTGTTTGTTTATGTATATATGAACATTTATATTTATTATGTTACTTTAAAAATAATAATTCAGGCACATATGCATTAAATATATTTATAATTTTTAATGCATTATGTTACGAAAGTAGTTTTATTTCCATAATTATATTGGTTCTATTATTATTAATTAAAGTTCAAAAGAAATAATCTTAAACCCGAAATGTTTCCGTGTTAGGAATAAAACATGCATATGTCTAGACACTACGTCATAGGATTAAAATGCGTCATACGGCGCGAGAGGGTTTTGAGATCGTTAGTCAGTTCTAGCTTGGGCGCGATTGTGTGAGGACTGTTCTTGACCACTTTCTTAAAAGATACATTATTTCGGCTTAGTACGATTTAGAAGAATCTCAACTGATTAAGTTTCATCCTATAATATTGGTACATGTATTCTGTGTTGCTGTTATATTCATGATTTCAACTTGTTGGAATAGAATTGTGTTTAACATATTCAAACAGGATTGTGGATTTCCTCTATATTAAGGTATAGTTACCTAATTCAATTATTAAACATTTAAAGTACATCCTACGAGCCAAAAAAATATCAAATCTACTACAATAACACCAATACTAATTCTTATACAACCTTGTAGGATCCAAGAGGGATGTGAATCAAAAGAATGTATAAATATTACATTGCAAAAATCATAATTATACGTCAGTAGCTGATTTCGCACGTGACAATTATAAGAATAAACGAGATAAAAGACCTAATTTTTTTTTTCCTATTTAAACTTCATAGATGCCCATGGATTATACAACCAAAGCGAGATAACTGATGATTTGTTAATACTGAGAAAGTACTAAAGAAGAGTTACCGTTCTTGAAAAGCGAAGCTGAAACAGGAAAATATGAAGTTGTGAGGTCTCCTTGATACATGGACACAGGGTAGATTAACGTCGAACTAGAGAGTGTCATTGAATGGCCCATTGTGTACAGGACAACGGTCACAGGAAGGCTGGAGTTGATCTCTATAAAGCGAGCATAGACATCTGTATGGAAACATACAAAAGTGTGACCAGTGTTCGCTTCTTAACTCGACCATATTTCTGTATGGCCTATACATAATTATAACAATAAATATGAATTGCCATACACCGAAAACAGAGGATGGGCCAATGAGGCTTCGCAAAGAAACGGATCTTGTTGGTCTCATCTTATATCTTATAAGTTTTACAGACATCCCTTCTAGATATATGATCATTACGTCCACTAGGCTCAAAACTCACACAGGGCGGCAGGGATCGATCGGCGGCAGGGATAGAACCAGCTACGTGTCGGTTGATAGTCAAGTGAACTAACCGCATTACCAGCCATAAGGTCACATAGAGATTTAAGGGTTTCCCAATTAATAAGTAACCTAAAAATCTATACAAAAACAATATGAAACCATAAAATATTTTTTTGCAACTGAAATTTACAAAAAATCTTAGAACAGTAGCCTAAGTTGGAAACAAATGTTTTTATTTATTTCTTTTTTTTCTCTGTGTGAGCCAATTCTGTGAAAAGATTGTTTTCTTTAATTAAATGTTGTTCATCTTTATTGGCGATCCTTGTTCAACTGCCACCAATTGCAGTATCGCAATAATTTATCGCTGTCATCCATGGTAAGTTCGTGATATTTTGGAAAAATTTCTGCGCTGCCCCATTCCATAATGCCATAAGCCCGTGCTTATTTAGCTTTAATGGTTAGTCCAACCTTGGGATAAACTATAACAGTAAATGACCTTAGTAAATATTCGTTAAGGCATATGTAGTAAAAGTCCGGACTGAGCCACCTTATAAGACAACTCACCTGTTGTGTCCAGAGAGTTATTCTGGTGAAGATAAAAGTTGGCAGCTGTCCGTGGACCTAAAGGTAATATTGTTCTAGTCTCGAAGCCTATGTTGTAGCTGACCTTTAACCTTATATAGATGACGTCTGTGTAGTTTGACGTCACTTGTAGTAGTCCCTGTATAGAACTTGTCTTGGACAGCTTGGGGACAACTGCTACATACAGCCGCGTGTCAGTGATGACAATGGCTTATAATAAAACAAAAGACAAAATTCTGTTAAAGCTGAAATCCGAAATAAAATTTTTACTAAACTAATTTTTTTTTAAACAATAAACATGATAAAATACCATTGATTAAAAGGAATAAAAGTTAAGTCACATTTATTTTTTGCATCAAGCTTAAACAAATGTACATGTACTATAATTCTTGGGGGAAAAAGGTGATTTATAACTAGAAATAAAAGAATAAATATGCAATAGATAGGGCCTAAGCTTAAAAACGCAGACTATACACTAATGGGCCGTATTGCTGCTGAGAGTTAACACCCTTGCCCATTTTACAATTACTGTATATAAGATTGACTTGTATAAGGGGCAAGGGTGTTAACTCTCAGCAGCAATCTTTACAACTACAGTATATAAGATTGACTTGTATAAGGGGCAAGGGTATTCTATATATTATTGTATACTGGGTCATTGAATGGGTTTCCAAACTTGTAATGAAAACCAACAAATTTATATTATATGAAACACTTATCGAAAAAAAACTTTTAAGATTTGAACCGCGGGAATAATCTTCATTATTCAAATCAAGTCTACAATGCTGAAAAAACAACAACAAAATTGTTTCTAGATGTATTGCTGTCCATTGTATGACAACATTTAGTTACTACAAGTGTTGGTAAATGTCTGTATAACTCTCTACAATATTACAGCAGTTCTCAAATAAGTAATTCAATCACTGATTTTTTTAGACAGCTTTGCATCGATACCTTAAATTAATTTATTATTATTTTTATTATTATTAATTTCTGTATTACTATTATTGTCTCAATATAATTTTATATTGTTAGCCAATGTTATAATTTTTTTGTTATGTCTTTGACTATGCTTTTATTGTAGCCTACTTATGTACTATGTCGCAAAATAAATAGTGTTCCTTGACGAGGACTACAAGTGATGGCTACAGCACACAGAGGTGCATTGGTTAACAAAGGACGAGTGTTTAAATATAATGTATGAGACTTGGATTCGGTGCTTGAGTCTTTTAAAAGCAAATGCGATTCTTCGGGAGAAAATCAATCAGCTTCTCTTGGTCTGTGAGTTTGTGCAACAATTTTGTATTGCATTCTTATCACCCTCTTTTTTGGAAAGTGGGTTTTATGCTATTACCGTTTGGTTGTCAAAGAGAGAAAACAAGCGGCAAATAGTGAAGCGTGGAGACCTATGGCTTTTGAAACCAAAATTGAAACAAATATAGACAAACTACACACCAGACAAACGATTGACATTAATATTGATTTTTTTAAGGCTCTTGCTTAGGTAATTTGTTGATCTATTAATTCTTACAATATGTTTCCTTTCAGTTTTTTAAAAGATTATAAATAAGCACTGAGAGCACTCAAATCTAGTCAGCCTAAAAAAAATGCAGAAACTATATTGAAGCTTTAACTTCATGAAGGGCGGGAGGTGGGCGCTTAAAAAAAGGCTGAAGGTGGCGTTGAGCGGACAAAAATTAAAAAAAGGGGCGCTGAGCCGAAAAAGGTTGAGAACCTATGCACTAGAGGATCAAGAAGAGACATAAATGGCAGAAGGATCACCAACCTTCGATTTGCAGATAATCTAGATGGACTCGGAGTGACGAAGAATTAGCTAATCTAGTGGAACGACTGGACAAAACTTCCTCACAAATCAGTGCCCAAAAAAAAATAATGTCTAGTAACACCAGCGGCATCACCACGCAGATCAAGTTTGGTGGGCAATGTTTGGAAACCGTAAGAAGCTTCAAATACCTCCCGGACCCTTCCCCGCCCCGCACCCTTCCCCATTCCCGCTTCTTTCCCGTACCCTTTGCCCTTCCCCAGACTTTCACCCCATCTCGTTCCCATTCTTCCGGTCACAGATACTGCACCAGTAATTACCACGTTTCGGTAGAACCTCATTGACTATGGTATATACTTTAGCAATACTAACCACGTCTCGGTAATGCCACATTGACTACTGTTTATACTTCAGCAGTACTGACCATGTCTCAGTAGGCCCTCATTGGTTATGGTATCGGCACTACACTAAGTTTCCTACACTAGATTATAAGCAAATGGTTAAAAAGACAAAGTAATATTATTCTTTTATAGTTTTTGAATTCTAAAATAATATTGACTGGTTCTTTCTAAAACAATTCTAACAATCTTCGTTCTATAATTCCTCCAAACAGTTTCAAATAGGTCGACAAACTGGAAACAAATAATTAAAAGGAAGAAAAAACAACATCATTTTTAGCACTTATTTTGAGATTATTCTACCTTGTCATGAAGTAACAGGATTTGCGGAAGTAAAAATAGTAGACTTAAAGGGCTATAATTGGGCTATTTTTTATTAGTTCTTAGTCGTTAAATTGTTAAGAAAAGATCTTCGTACAGAATCAACAATATGAGGAAAAGTTTGTTGTTAACAGAATGAAGAATTTATAGAAATTTACAATGTAACTCGTTGACAATAATTTAGATTCAATTGTCTTTGAACAATTATATTGCAATGCACATTGACCATTGTGAGATAACAGAATCATTACAAAAGCTACCAAGAAATAATTATGCTATAAAAAAGTTACAATGTCATCCCCTCAGTAGTATAGTGGTAAGTTTCCCTCTCTGTCAAGCGGGAAACTGAGGTTCGATTCTCCGCCGGGGAGAATTTTTTTTTTCAATATTGTTTTTCAACGTGAAATACATGTTAAATAAGCTTATTATTCTTACGAAAGTCATGTATGTTTATATTGTTATCCATTTAGGCTAGACAGTGTGGCACTTAACAATAAAAACCAGCAAACATTTTTTTTTGGCATTTACAAAAGTAAATAAGCTTATATCGTGACCAATTACCTATAAAATAAAGGTCTATACAAAGATGCCTTCAGAGACGTGGAGGAGTCAAGATCAAAGTGTAGTATCTGTACTTTGACCGGATGCGATACCGTTACCTCACGGTATCTTATTATAACATGCGACATCCTAACCAAGCTTACCACCTCGTACCAAGACGCAGTAACCAGAAACCAGTGGCCACTACAGGCCGAACGCTTGTAGAAACAGGCAACACCTACCTTCCGGTGACGACACCATCAGTCCGAGAAAAACAGTCCGGATTGCGTCACCATCCTTGGCCATCCCAGACCGTCCTCAAGTTTCCAAAAGACGTGTGGCACCCCACAAAGACCACGGTTACCCCCGGAGTTCAGGGGCACCTGCACCCACCCACCGGAGCCCAGCAGCCGACTTCCAGAAGCGAGCAGTAACATTCCCAGCTTACCAGCAGCTACCAGTGGAGCCCCCACCAAAAGCCACCCGGGCTGCCCAAACTTTTCACTGAAAAGTCAAGCTGACTCTAAAACACCGGAAAGTCCGCATTTTCTCCGACATTTGAAGAGTCTTAAATAGACATTTTTGGTGAAAATGCATTTCCTATATATTCCCGTAAACCATCGTATAATTCTCTTTTCGGCATGTTTCAAGTGCATTGTTGAACTTCCGATTTCATTTTGTTTTGCTTACAATGGCAACCATTACGATTGAAAGCAGAGGTATACGCCTTGTTTCTGACTTAATTAACATTCACGGATATTGAAAAATTCATTGCACTTTCAATAGAAAGTTCAGGCCGACTACAAATAAACAAAGGCTATAAGTATTATTGTGAGGATTGTCTTCAATATTAAAAGTGAGTAGGCCAGAATTTATAGCAGAAGGCAGCCATTTGTTTAAATCCAATTTAGCGAATAGGATCGGAAATAATGTGTCATCCACAATTTATGCATGCATTGTTTTTCTACCATTGACACATGTAACCGCAAACGGCGAAAACAGATAAAAGATGTATGCAACGCAGCGATATTTAAAAAACGCTTGGAAAAATTTATTTCAATAATTGAATAAATGGCTAATAAATGTAATATTAATACTGACTTTAACTAACATAGCGTTTGGGGGATTAAACACTGATATATATATATATATATATATATATATATATATATATATATATATATATGCTAGGGTGGGGCCTGACTACGTTTCATGGCCCTCCTGTTTGGGGAGATTTGGCACGGGACAAATGAACGAAAACGAACAGAGACTCTTGGAACTGTGTTCTTATCATGATCTATGCATCACCAACACTTTCTTTCAGACAAAGCCCCAGCATAGGGTATTACGGAGACATACTCGCTCTAAACACTGGCACCAGCTTGACCTAATCATCACCAGGCGTTCCGCAATGATACAGGTTCTTCTCACTCGCACATTCCATAGTGCAGACTGCGAAACTGACCATTCATTGGTGTGTTGCAAGATGAGATTGATGCCCAAGAAAATCCACCGATCCAGGCCAGAAGGCAGAACCCGCATTGATGTGAGCAAGACATATCACCCAGACAGGAAAATTATCGAACTCACTAGACACTGATCTCCCTGGCTTGAGTGCCAAAGAAAAGTGGGACTACCTAAGAGAAACAATACACAGCACAGCCATGCAGGTCTTTGGAAGAAAAAACAAAAAAAACAATGACTGGTTCGAGGCCAACTCCGCCACGCTCACCCCCGCCATAGAAGAAAGACGAAGTGCTCATAAAAAATACAAGCATTTCCCCAATCAACAGACACTGCAGGCATATAGATCAGCCAGGAACAAGGTTCAGAGGCTAGCAAGGCACTGCGCAAATGACTACTGGCTTCAACTATGCCAGAGCATTCAGCTATCGGCTGACACTGGAAACATAAGAGGCATGTACGATGGCATAAAAAAGGCCATGGGTCCTACAAAGAAGGTCACATCCCCACTGAAGTCTTCAACAGGCGAGATAATTCATGACAAGTGCAAACAGATGGACAGATGGGTGGAACACTACTCAGAGTTGTACACCAGGCAAAACCACATCACACAAGAGGCCATCGATGATATCCAAAGTCTCCCCCTCATGGCAGAACTGGATGACATACCTACCCTGGCAGAGCTAAAAGAAGCTATCGAGCGATTACAAATAGCAAAGACCCCAGGTCCAGACGGTATCCCACCTGAGGTCATCAAGTGTGGCAGCAGCGTATTAATGGAGCACCTGCACGGTCTTCTCTACGAGTGCTGGGAAGAAGGAGCAGTACCCGAGGACATGAGAAATGCCAACATAATTACCCTGTATAAAAATAAGGAAGATAGAAGTGACTGTAATAATTACAGGGGCATTTCCCTCCTCAGTATTGTGGGAAAGGTCTTTGCTCGTGTTGTTCTAAAGAAACTGCAAAAGCTCGCTGAGAGAGTGTATCCCGAATCTCAGTGCGGATTCCGGGCAGAAAGGTCCACAGTCAATATGATCTTCTCACTAAGACAACTCCAAGAAAAGTGCAGAGAGCAACATATGCCCCTCTATCTGGCTTTTATTGATCTGACAAAGGCTTTCGACCTGGTCAGCAGAGATGGACTCTTTACAGTCTTGGCAAAGGTTGGCTACCCACCAAAACTGCTAAAGATAATACAGTCATTCCATGATGGAATGAAAGGCACAGTGCAGTAAGACGGGTCAACTTCGGCCGCATTTGACATCCTCAGTGGAGTCAAACAGGGTTGTGTCCTCGCCCCAACACTCTTTGGCATCTTTTTTGCCAGCCTGTTGAGACATGCCTTTGGAACTTCAACCGAGGGGGTTTATCTACACATCCGTTCTGATGGTAAACTCTTCAAACTGGCAGGCTTAAGAGGAAGATACGAGAGACCATGATTAGGGACATGCTTTTTGCAGATGACGCTGCCTTAGCCACACACACAGAGGCAGAACTGCAAAGCCTAATGGACCGCGATGCCAAGGCCGCTAGCGACTTTGGTCTCACTATCAGCTTAAAAAAGACAAATGTGATGGCCCAGGAAGCTGATTCTCCCAAAATTACCATCAACGAAAGCGAACTTGAGGCTGTGGAGCATTACACACCTTGTCTCCACCATCACTAGCAACCTATCTCTAGATGCAGAGCTCAACACAAGAATCGGCAAGGCCTCCACAACACTGGCCAGACTATCACACAGAGTGTGGAACAACAAAAAGCTGACCATAATAACCAAGGTTGCAGTGTACCGTGCATGTCTGTTAAACACTCTACTCTATGCCAGTGAAACCTGGACCCTATTCTCTAGTCAAGAGAAGAGAGTGAGTGCTTTCCACATGCGCTGTCTCCGACGCATTTTCGGATCTCATGGCAGGACCATGTGACGAACAACGAGGTGCTGCAGCAGGCTGGGATGCCAAGCAGGCCTAATCTGATCCGCCAACGCCGGCTTAGATGGTTGGGACATGTGTGTAGGATGGACGATGGCAGAATACCCAAAGACATCCTATACTCTGAACTAGCTAGAGGAAAGAGGACTGCAGGCCGGCCCCACCTCATGTCTGTAAAAGAGACATGAAAGCCCTAGCCATGGTCATAAGGAGGAACTTGCCAAGGACAGGTCGAGTTGGAGACGAGCGCTGACCTCCGGACTGGAAGCAGGAGAAAGAAACCTGCAACGGCTCGCTGATGAAAAGCGCACCAGAAGGAAGGGAAGAGACCAGTCGGCTCTTGTGTCCAGGGCGTAGCGTTTAGGATTGAAATAACTCTGTCCGGGCTCCAGCCACCCCACGACACGCAGAAGGCGTAACGGGCCGTGTAACAGGGAAGGTTTCCGCAGGCCAGCGACCATTCACTGCGTACACCTGCACTGTCACCCGGTAGCAAAAATCCTATACTATAAGTACAGGCATCCAGGCACCGGGTGGTTCTCGAGACGGGAATGCTACGTCCGTTGATTCCTCCCCACCGACACCCCGTGGCCTCTCGGCAGTGCAATGGATCTCGGAACCGCTGCGGGGGCTGGCACCCACGCGTTCGCCCGCCGGTGTATTCTTAATGAGGATGTATCAGTGGTTTACACACTACGCCAGTCTTTGAGGCCCATGGGTGCAGTAGTGGGTCAGGGCGACCAGAAACAAGTAAAAAGAACAAAAACTAAATACCAAAAAGAAACGTTCTCATTCCAGTTTTTATTGTATATATATATTATATATTATTGTATATTTTATTGTATATTTTTTCTTCCTCTCTTAACAAAACACATTGTAGTCATTCGTTTCTCCGTCACTTTGACGGGCATAACCACTAGTAAATATATAAATAAACAAACTCACCGTACATATATATATATATATATATATATATATATATATATATATATATATATATATATATATATATATATATATATATATATATATATAAATATGGAGTGCTCAAGCAAGTAAATTGACGGGTTTTAAATCTTATGCATGCATAAATTGTGGATGACAAATCATTTTTTTTAATTTAGAGTACCAGTTGCTAAGTATTCTATCCTATTATTTAGCATGTCTGGAAAAAGTTAAATGTTCTCAAAGTGTATCATTTTTAGTGAACAGTTTGATGAGTTTCCTATAAATTACCTTCTCGTCTCTACTTAATGTCTCGATATTGCGAAGGAACGCAAATGCCTGGTTTTCAAAAACAAAAACTGCATCTATGATACGTTTTAAGATAATCCGATTATTTTCTATTTCTTTCCTTTCTGCTGTTTAAAGCTCGACATATTGTTAAAAAAACTTTCTTTATGTGACTTACACTACTTTCAAATCTTTTAAATGTGTGGGTACGTTTAGTTAGCAAAATTATTGCAATAATTTATTTTGGATCAGACAGGTTAGAACAAAAAAAAAAAAAGAAAACAAATGAAATTATATTATTAGATTTTAGCTAGGGCAGCCTAGGTATGCCATTTCTTATTTGTTTTAATATGAATTAGGGTCAGAGGACGTCCAGTAAAGCAGGAGATTTTGGCGCCGCCGTTTTTACGCCGCCGTTTTGGTGCTAAAAAAAGTTTTTTGACATGATGTCAGGTTTAGTAAAACCACCATGGTTATGTTATTTATTTGATATCAGGTTTAATAAAACATCCATAGTTTTGTTATTTACATGATGTCAGGTTTAGTAAAACATCCAAGGTTATGTTATTTACATGATGTCAGGTTTAGTAAAACATCGATTGTTATGTTATTAACATGATGTCAGGTTTAATAAAACATCCAAGGTTATGTTATTTACATGATGTCAGGTTTGGTAAAATATCGATTGTTGTAATATTTACATGATGTCAGGTTTAGTAAAACATCGATTGTTATGTTATTTACATGATGTCAGGTTTAATAAAACATCCAAGGTTATGTTATTTACATGATGTCAGGTTTAGTAAAATATCGATTGTTGTATTATTTACAAGATTTCAGGTTTAGTAAAACATCGATTGTGGTATTATTTACATGATGTCAGGTTTAGTAAAACATCGATTGTTATGTTATTTACATGATGTCAGGTTTATTAAAACATCGATTGTTATGTCATTTACATGATGTCAGGTTTAGGTTAACACTGTAACGACTATCCCACAGGAGATGCTGCCAATTAGACTGTTAGATTAGACATAAATTTTATTCACTGAACACTTTTTAAAAATTTCTCTGTCTTTCATGTTTTTCTACTAATATAGTCTAGATTCATGTTGGGAAGCTATTCTAACGATGTACTCATAAAAATTATATGAAGATGATAGACGCTTCAGTATTAATCTTGCAAAGGTTAGATCTGCTGTGGCAATACAGCTGACTCTGCCCAAAATACATTTTGTTAAATGACAAAAACAAAGTGTTTTAAATTTTCAATACATTTGTCTAAAATTATGATACCTTAAATCTCCCCTCTTGGCTACCGCACAGGAAATCATTAAAGTGTAAAAGGATCGACTAACTAGCGTTGAGTGTCATACTAGTATGCAGTGACATAGAGTATGTAGGCTTAGGCTACTAAGCTAACAGGGAGAACTGTAAGCCTGTAGGGCTCTTAGGTCTATATTTTTGTCTCTGGTGAAAAATAATAAAAAAAGAGATCCTAAATGCTATCAAAAATAATTAGGCCCTATATTACAACTAGATGCTTCCTTGCATTTTTAACAAAATGTTCAAGTACACATACAAAGAATACCAAAATGAAGGGCTCCCAGGGCCAATAGCGATTGTAGGAGGTTTTGGGGCATCTTTTCTTAGTTTTATGGCAACAATTAAATAAATAGTTGCGTAATTGTCTATTTAATTTTTAATTTTAATATTCATGGGCCCCCCTAAACTCTTATGGGCCCCGGTGCGGCAAACCGACTGTACCCCCTCTCGTGTCGCCTGCATTCAAGCCTATTTATGCCAAGACAGACTGGTAAGTCTCCTACGTTTTTGACAGACGAAACCGTTCGGTGCTTGTCCGTCAATGGCCTTCCAGTAGGACGTGCTGATGTAGTTGACCCAGAGGATGCTGTTAGTCTGACATGACGTGTCAACTTGTAGGGTCATATTGGTGGTCACGGCGATGGCACTTATCAACCATCTCAGCGTCTGGGTACAATTCACTTTCGTGAGACCAATCCAGGCTATTTATGGAAACAAAAAAAAACATTTCCTAAATTCCCGCCAATTCAGACCAGTGTATCTATAGTAAACATTAGACCTCACAAAGCTAATACTTATTCTAACAAAAAAAAAGGTTAAGAAGGATTCATCGTTTATGAACTAACCATTTCTCTTGTAGAGATAGGTCTGTAAAAGCCTCTGGCTGTCTTCAGTTTCTGGCTCGGCGAGATGCGAGTTCATCTCAAGACAGTAGGCCTGAGAACAAATAGCCAAAAATTCAACAAGTGTTAACGTGAACATTTTTATTGATAAGTTTGCTACGACGCTGTATAAACAGAGTTATAGAGTATATTCAAATGTTGTGTTGTAGTCTCAATCAATCAATTGATCAATCAATGTATCATTCTGTATATCTATTTATCTATCTAACAATAAATCTATTTAACAATCAATTTATCAATCAATCAATCAATCGATCTTTATATCTATGTATCTATCTATGTATCTATCTATCTAACAATCAATCATTATATTTATCAATCAATATATCTTTCTATCTTTCTATCAATCTATCAATCTATCAATCTATCAATCTATTAATCTATCAATCTACCAATCTATCAATCTATCAATCTATCAATCTTTCAATCTATCTTTATTATTTATCTATCAATCAATCTATCCATCCATCCACCAATCAATCTATTTATCAATCAATCAATCGATCTATCTATCCATCTATCAACCGATCAATCTATCTATCTATGGTATCTATCTATCTATCAATAAACCTATTAATTAATCAATCTATCTATCTATATTTGTACAGTATCTATGTATCTATGGAAATAGATAGAAAAACAGAGAAAAAGAGATGAACAGATGGAAAGATATGGAAAGAGAGAGAAAGAGAAAAAAAATGAATGTATAATTAATTATTAATCAATATATATAATTACCGTGAGTTTGTTTATATGTTTGTTTATATATATATTATTTATATATACTAGTGGTTATGCCCGTCAAAATGACGGATAAACGAATGACTACAATGTGTTTTGTTAAGAGAGAAAGCAAAAAGACTATTACAATACAAACTGAAGTGAGAAAGTTTATTTTCGGTATTAAGTTTTTGTTCTTTTTCATTGCTTCTGGTTGCCCTGACCCTGGCATATGTATAAGAATTGTTGCTGTCAAACTTCTGGCAATACTGTACCCATGGGCCTCAAAGACTGGCGTACATTCCCATTCCCATTAAGAATACAACAGCGGGCGAACGCATGGGGGACAGCCCCCGCAGCGGGTCCGAGATCCATTGCACTGCCGTGAGGCCATGGGGTCTCAGTGGAAAGGAAGCAATGTTCGCTACAATCCCGTCTCGAGAACCACCCGGTATCTAGATGTCTGTACCGATAGTATTGGATTTGTGTTACTGGGTGACATTGCAGGTATACGGGCGAGCCACCACGATAATGATCTTTAGGGGAACCGCAGTAAACGATCGCTGGGCTGCGGAAACCTTCACTGTTACTCGGAACGCCACGTCTTCGACGTGCCGTGGGGTGGCTGGAGCCCGGACAGAGATTGCTTAATCCTAAGCGCTACGTCCTGGACACAAGAGCCGAAAGGCTCGTCCGGGTTTTCTTAGAAAATTTCTAATTCTGTATTAAAAAGTAGCGAACAGTTGTGTTAACGTGACTTGTTACCAATAATATGCTATCTAAAAGAAAAAAACAAACAAATACCAAACAGTAAAAAGGAAAATAATTAAAAAAAACTTAGAGATTAATATTTCAAAAGAATAAAAACTAAAGTAAAGATCGATTTTTTTGGTATTTATTTTTTGTTTTTGCTTATTGTATCAATAAAACAGTATTGATAATGTTTCTTTCGGTATTTAGTTTTTTGTTATTCCATATTGTGTCCGGTCGCCCTGACGCTGGCACGTGCATACAATTTGTTGCTGTCAAGCTTCTGGTATTTAAAAGTAATCATTTATAACTTCTCCTTTATAATTCGTATCATTTAATTTATAGAGTGTATATAGTCGCTTATTAAAGGATGTTCTCAATAGCGACGTGAATCCATAAATTAAAACATTTGGTTACGTTAACTTAAAAAGATAATGCAAACATCTTTAATGAAAAAAGAAATAGACATTACGTCATACGCTAGTATTTTTTGTAAAGTACACCATTCAAACTCTCTAAGCAAAATTGCGGTGCGTAACTTTTAAAAAAGGTCTCGCCACATAAAAAACAAGAGCAGAATTGGGAAAACCCGATAACACCATCGCGTTCAACATAGTATTTCTTGCGTTCAACATAGTAAATGAACAGAAATGGCCATTTGTTAATTACGGTTATACGTCTTTGCATAGTTGGATCTAACATTTTTTTATTTTTTTAATCAACACATTTATTATTATAAGTCGTAAAATAAAATTTTCTTTTGCAGGGCGTTTCCAATTTATACATTTAACTTTTGGCCACATTAGTCAAACGACTTAGGCGCCTATAGCGAACAAACATATAAATAAATTTACAAACATATAAACAAACTCACGGTAATTATATGTATTGATGATATATATATGTTTGTACGCTATAGGCTCCTAAGCCGTTTGACTATTCGGGCCAATAATTAAATGTATAAATTGGAAAAGTCCTCCAAAAGATAATTTTTTTTTATCACTTATAATCATAAATGTGTTGATTTAAAAAATCCAAAATGTTATATCCAACTATGCAAATAAATATAACGGTACATAGCAAATGGCCACTCCCGTTCATTTACTATGTTGAACGCGAGATTTACAATGTTGAACGCGAGGGTCGAATCGGGTTTTCCCTATTCTGCTGTAGTTTTTTTGAATGTGGCGAGACCTTTTTTACATGTTACGCACCGCAATTTGGCTTGGAAAGTTTGAATTGTGTAGGCTACTTTAAAAAAAAATACTAGCATATGACGTAATGTCTATCAAATCATTTCTTTTTTCATTATAGATGTTTGCATTATCTTTTAAGTAAAAGTAACCACATGTTTCAATTATTTAATGGATGCACGTCGCTATTGAGAGCATCCTTTAATAGGCGACTTTCTACACTGTATAAATTAAATTATACTAATTTTAAAGGACAAATGACAAGTTATAAATGATTACTTTTAAATAGCACAAGCCTGACAGCAACAATTTTTATGCATTTGCCAGGGCGACCGGACACAATATAAAAAACTAAATACCGAAAGAAACAGCCTCAATACTGTTTTATTGATACAATAAGCAAGAACAAAAATAAATTAAAAAAAAATCGTTATCACTATAGTTTTTATTGCATTGAAATATTATTTTCTAATTATTTATTTACCTTTTTTATTGTTTTGGATTTGTTTTGTTTTCTTTTAGATTGTATATTATTGTTAACTTAATACTATTAATAACAAGTCAAGTCAACACAACTGTTCGCTACATTTTAATATAGAATTAAAAAGTATCTTAAAAAAAAACCCAGACGAGCCTTTCGGCTCTTATGTCCAGGGCGTAACGCTTAGGATTGAGCAATCTCCGTCCGGGCTCCAGCCACCCCACGGCACGCCGAAGGCGTGGCGTGCAGTGTAACAGGGAAGGTTCCCGCAGGCCAGCGATCGTTCACTGTGGATCCCCTAAGGATTATTATCGAGGTGGCTCGCCAGTAAACCTACACTGTCACCCAGTAGCACAAATCCTATACTATAGGTACATGCATCCAGGCACCGGGTGGTTCTCGAGACGGGTTTGCAGCGTCCATTGTTTCCTCCCCAACGAGACCAGTGGCCTATCGGCAGTGTAATGGATATCGGACCCGCTGCGAGGGCTGTCCCCCATGCGTTCGCCCGCGGTTGTATTCTTAATGGGAATGTATCGGCGGTTTACACACTACGCCAGACTTTGAGGCCAGAAGCTTGACAGCAAATATTCTTATGCATATGCCAGGGTCAGGGCGACCAGAAACAATTAAAAAGAACACCCAGTAGCACAAATCCTATACTATAGGTACATGCATCCAGGCACCGAGTGGTTCTCGAGACGGGTTTGCATCGTTCATTGCTTCCTCCCCTACGAGACCCGTGGCCTCTCGGCAGTGTAACGGATATCGGACCCGCTGCGAGGGCTTTCCCCCATACGTTCGCCAGCCGTTGTATTCTTAATGGGAATGTATCGGCGGTTTACACACTACGACAGTCTTTGAGGCCAGAAGCTTGACAGCAACAATTCTTATGCATATGGCAGGGTCAGGGCGACCAGAAACAATTATAAAGAACAAAAACTAAATACTGAATTGAAACGTTCTCACTCCAGTGTTTATTGTAATATTGTCTTTTGTCTTTCTCTCTTAACAAAACATTTTAGTCATTCTTTTCTCCGTCATTTTGACGGGCTTAACCACTAGTTTAAAAATAACAACACTATCCCATCAAAAGCTTACCTGGGCTTTATCCCTGGTCAACTGCAAGTTAAAATATTTATAACACTGTCCATTTCCATAGAGAGATTCCGGGAAGTAAGTATCACAGGGATCTGAAGAAATAAATAGTCATAAATCGTTAGATCCTATATCGCCATTCAGGAATGGGAGAATATAAGCACAATGGACATTTCAATAAAAGCGACCCAATGCCATGAGCCGCCTGTGTGCAGGGTTTGTGACTTCATCTTCCAGACTTCCAGTGTATCCTCACCTGCTGCTTCGCCACTTGCCCGTCGCCACAAGACTTTTGATTGCATGTGGAGACGTAACGTGCGCTTTATTTTGACTAAAGTGAGGAAGAGTTGCGCAGGTCGTCAGCCTCACTCTCTCGTCCCGTCTCTCGTATTCTACAATGTCCAGACGGTTAGAGATAGCTTGGAATGTATTGGATGGTCTACAGTTGTCTGTTGTGCCTCACACAACCTTTCTCAAAGTCCACGGTGTGATGCAGTCCCTGCCTTTCTTCCCGTTGGGCCTAGAAAAAGATGTCTGCCGCAAACTCTGCCAGATCCAGTCTCTCCATTCAAGGAAGGCAGTTCCTACATTTGGCCACAGGACACAGACATGTTCACGTGCACTGTAGCTGTTGATTTTTGAACCGCCCCAGGTATTTTATTTCTCCGGTACCCTCGATATCTGGGGGGCGTTCCCATATCCGACATATGGAAGGCGCTCGAAGGGACAACATCAACTAACTCCACACGAGCATAGAAATGGATTAAGGCGGATGAGCTTTGTGCACTTTGTACACAATCTCTTAGTATGCCTTAGGCAGAGACAAAGGCGAACGCTGCCTCACCGGTCCTCAGGATATATAGTGAAAAACGTCTTTATTTCTATGAATGACGTTGAGTTTACCTGACTGACAAAACCATAATTTTGCTTCTATGAATGAAGTTAACTTTACCTGACTGACAAAATTATATATTGTAGCTTCTATGAATGAAGTTAAGTTTACCTGACTGACAAAACCATAATTTAGGTTCTATGAATGAAGTTAACCTTACCCGAATTACAAAACCGTAATTTAGCTTCTGTGAATAAAGTTAACTTTACCTGACTGACAAAACTATATTGTAGCTTCTATGAATGAAGTTAACTTTACCTGACTGACAAAACCATATTTTAGCTTCTATGAATAGAGTTAAGTTTACCTGACTGACAAAACAATATTGTAGCTTCTATGAATGAAGTTAACTTTACCTGACTGACGAAACTATAATTTAGCTTCTATGAGCGAAGTTAACTTTACCTGACTGACAAAACTATATTGTAGCTTCTATGAATGAAGTTAACTTTACCTGACTGACAAAACCATATTTTAGCTTCGATGAATAAATTTAAGTTTACCTGACTGAAAAAAACTTATTTTAGCTTATATGAATGAAGTTAAGTTTACCTGACTGACATTGCCATATTCTAGCTTCTATGCATGAAGTTAAGTTTACCTGACTGACAAAACCATCTTTTAGCTTCTGTAAGTTGTATGCTTCTATAATTGTATCCTTCACTCGCACATCTCTTCGAGGCGTTCATAAAAGTAATAAACACTCCAGAACAGCAAATGATAAGTTTACTTATACATATAATATTATCTTCACAAATCACAAGAAATATCCATTTGACTGCTTAAACACGTAGCAATAATTTATAATCACTCAATTACATTTCAAGTTATAATAGATTCACTGATATCTCAAATACTATATCCATTATACAAAATCCACTTAAAAACCATCGCTATCTCACAAGAGCTCGTTGTACACTACTGACAAAGGTCGAGTCTCCCATAACCTTCCCTGCAGGTCCTCTCTAACCTTTCTCACTCAACACGTGAACTAACAAAATCACTAAACTGCGCGACAACTATAGTCTTCTCTTGTCATATAATAATTGTCTTTTTTTCTATAGTCTGTTTTTGCTAACTAAGGTCAAGGTTTACTCTTCTTTTCATTGGATAATCTCTCTTTTGACCATATACAATTTATTATGTTCTAATTCAATCACTGACAGCTTCTATAAATGAAGTAACGTTTACCTGACTGACAAAACCATATTTTAGCTTATATGAATGAAGTTAAGTTTACCTGACTTACATTGACATATTCTAACTTCTATAAATGAAGTTAAGTTTACCTGACGAACAAAACCATATTTTAGCTTATATGAATGAAATTAAGTTTACCTGACTGACAAAACTATATTTTAGCTTATATGAATGAAGTAAAGTTTATCTGACTGACATGGACATATTCTAGCTTCTATAAATGAAGTTAAGTTTATCTGACTTACAAATCCATATTTATTTAGATTTTTTGAATGAAGTTAAGTTTACCTGACTGATAAAACCATATTTTAGCTTTTATGAATGAAGTTAAGTTTACCTGACTGACATGGACATATTCTAGCTTCTATGAATGAAATTAAGTTTACCTGACTGACAAAACTATATTTTAGCTTATATGAATGAAGTAAAGTTTATCTGACTGACATGGACATATTCTAGCTTCTATAAATGAAGTTAAGTTTACCTGACTTACAAATCCATATTTATTTAGATTTTTTGAATAAAGTTAAGTTTACCTGACTTACAAAACCATATTTTAGCTTCTATGGATGAAGTTAAGTTTACGTGTCTGACAAAACCTTATTTTAGCTTCTATGAATAAAGTTAACTTTACCTGATTGACAAAACCATCTTTTAGCTTCTATGAATGAAGTTAAGTTTACATGACTTATATTGACATATTCTAGCTTCTATGAATGAAGTTAAGTTTACCTGACTGACAGGGACATATTCTAGCTTCTGTGACTGGAGTTAAGTTTACCAGACTGACAAAACCATATTTTAGCTTTTATGAATGAAGTTCAGTTTACCTGACTGACAAAACCTTATTCTAGCTTATCTGAATGAAGTTAAATTTACCTGACTGACCAAGACATATTGTAGCTGCTATGAATGAAGTTAAGTTTACCTCACTGACATAGACATTTTCTAGCTTCTATGAAGAAGATGTGTTTACCTGACTGACATAGGTATTTTTTAGCTTTTATGAAGGATGGTGTGTTTACCTGACTGGCATATAAACAAATTGACATATTCACACTTGCCATCATTGACAAATGCTGGAATGGCTGGTTCGTACGCAATCATCAAGCAGTTCTCGGTCCAGCTATTATCGGGCTGACCACTGCCCCAAAAGGATATATTCGAGAAACTGTTGTCTGACTCCCACACAAAGTTACCCTCCTGGCGCACATCGCTGGAGCCAATCCAAAAGTATGAATACGTTCCTGAAATACAATATAATTGAACTCGTATTTCTTATTGTTGATTTGTTTTAAATGTTCAAGAAGAAAAATTCCTTAAAAGACTTAGAAATTAGAAACTAACAATTAAATTTACGTAGACTAAGAGCGAATGGCTTAAACCTATTTTTATTATAAAGCATTTCGTTCTAACTTTCTAATATTACAACAACAATGATAAATCACTATTTGAAGATATAAATAGGAGTAAAATCATTTGTTTTTAAACTCCATATGTAAGAATAAACTCATATAAATTCTGTTTTTTTTTCCGAGTAAGCATCTGGACACAAAATGGGTTGCCCGAACGATCCAGGAAAAAAAAATTAAAATTCCTAATCAAAATGCAAGACTAACTCAAATCAGGATTAAGCGAAGGACGAAGTGAGCTTCTCTATGGCATTGTCTTAGATACAAACTACGGTAAGTTGTCCTAAATTTGACAAATTATGTGACAGCAATTGTAACCGTGTAACTGTGATTATATAATTATAAACTGACTAAAACTTAGTGAAACAAATTTGGACTGTGTTGACCGGACTTAGTGACCGATATCTCTGTGGTATTGTTCAAGTGACTGGCTGGACATAGTAAACTAAGTGAAGGCTATAAAAATAAATGTAAAATGGGACTAGCAGTAAGTTGTTACACAGATAAGCATTCTAATAAGTTCTTACGTTTACAACAAAAAAAAGGTTATTATATTATGATATAATTAGTTAACCCTATTCTTACAATTCCGGGGACTTCCATTGTCTGTCTTGGAACGTGTTTAGCGTGAAATAATACACTCAAGTCATTCGAAAAATGTTTAAATAAGAATTTAATGCTTGAACTTAACTTATGTACATTAACAGCATTCAACTTCACCGGTCGATTATAAGTAACTTCTCAATCGCTAAGCAAAAACATACACAACAACAACCTAACGAAACCTCTGCGTGCCTTTAATAGATTTGGGCGCAGAAAGTGCTAGAATGGTTTTCAGAATGCAAAAGAAAATGCGCACTAGAAAATTGTAAGACCACGAGGAACATATTGGTGTGATTACATCATAATAAATAACTATCTACGCAGATAATTTCTACGCCAAGTTTAAATAAACTAACCCATAAAAACACAGTTTTTATTACACTCGCTTTATTTGTAAACTAAGTTTATATTTAATTTATATTTTGATAGATTAAAATAAATATAAGTGATATCATACCTTGTGAATTTCACACTAAAATTTTGCGCATCCATTTTTTTTCTAGCATTGGCCCGCAAAAACCATAAAAAGATAACTCGCTTTGTTTCGGCTATATTGTTTAGTTTTCATTCTTTTTATTTCGTAAAAACGAAAATATCCGAAAAGTTTATTTACTTTCGTCTCTTCCGGTAGAGGCAGCCATTTTTCCATTTTCTTCGATTCGCAAATTGGTCGAAGGTATAAGTGACTATTCCAAAGGCTATAATGCTGAAAATTTGATAGAATGTATTGTTAAACTGGACAAGTCTGCGACCCAAGTTTCAGCTCAATTGAACGACGGAAAGTGGTCGAAAAATCGATGCAAAGTTTTGCTAAAAAACATCCATGCAAGCAAGCAAGCAGACAGACAGAAAATACAAGTTAATAGAAAGGGAGTAAAAAAAAATTACATGAACTAGCAAGACAATTTCAAATCCAATATAATAATAATAATAACAGTATTTATAAAGCTCTATCAACAAACATAGTGTAGGCTCTAAGAGCCAAAAACAACAACCGGAGAACAAAACATACATAGAAGTGATAACATATAATGGCTAGGGCTATACAAAACATACATACAAGTGATAACATATAATGGCTAGGGCTATACAAAACATACATACAAGTGATAACATATAATGGCTAGGGCTATACAAAACATACATACAAGTGATAACATATAATGGCTAGGGCTATACAAAACATACATAGAAGTGATAGCATATAATGGCTAGGGCTATACAAAACATACATACAAGTGATAACATATAATGGCTAGGGCTATACAAAACATACATACAAGTGATAACATATAATGGCTAGGGCTATACAAAACATACATACAAGTGATAACATATAATGGCTAGGGCTATACAAAACATACATACAAGTGATAACATATAATGGCTAGGGCTATACAAAACATACATACAAGTGATAACATATAATGGCTAGGGCTATACAAAACATACATACAAGTGATAACATATAATGGCTAGGGCTATACAAAACATACATACAAGTGATAACATATAATGGCTAGGGCTATACAAAACATACATACAAGTGATAACATATAATGGCTAGGGCTATACAAAACATACATACAAGTGATAACATATAATGGCTAGGGCTATACAAAACATACATACAAGTGATAACATATAATGGCTAGGGCTATACAAAACATACATACAAGTGATAACATATAATGGCTAGGGCTATACAAAACCAGACGAAACTAAACCATAGAACTGATTTCTAAAAGTGAATCTTAAAATTGTGAGTCTTTAAGTTCTTTTTAAAAGTGTCGTAGCAAGCGGTTTGTCTGAGCTTGAGGGGAAGCGAGTTCCATAATTCGGGCTAAATGATGAGAAGGTTCTCATACCACAAGTCTGCAGCGAAAAACGCTCCATAACCAGTAAAGATGAGTATGCTGAACGAAGGTCTCTTTGCGGCGCAAAGGCTGAAATTAGTCCACTGAGGTATGATGTTTAAACATTGGTGGCAAAGTGATGCGATTTTAAATTCAATTCTTGCTTTCACTGGGATCCAATGTAGCGAGCGAAGAAGGGCAGTTCCCGTGACTCGTTTTGACTCGTTTTGACTTACGCATAACCAAACTATTATAACATGTTATACAAACTTAACACTATCCTAGTAAAATTGTTTACCATATTACATGCAGAATGTATAACAAAGTTAGTTTGGGATATAAATATAAAATATATACCATCCCTGACCTGTTGGTTGTACAAAATCCACAAGTGCCTTCAGTTCATTGTAAGTTACTGGCTCGGCTAAAGTTCCGTTATAAAAATTCTGTTGACAGTAAACCTGAAATATTGCCATGAAAATTTAATATAAAATGGTTGAGAGCTATAGAACTTAAAATGGTGCAAAGTTATATTAACCTAAAATGGTTGAGAGTTATATAAACTTAAAATGGTTTAGAGTTATATTAACTTAAAATGGTTGAGAGTTATATTAACTTAAAATGGTTGAGATTTATATAGAACTTAAAATGGTTGAGAGTTATATTAACTTAAAATGGTTGAGATTTATATAGAACTTAAAATGGTTGAGATTTATATAGAACTTAAAATGGTTGAGAGTTATAGAACTTAAAATGGTTGAGATTTATAGAACTTAAAATGGTTGAGAGTTATATTAACTTAAAATGGTTGAGAGTTATATAGAACTTTGTTACGAAACGTAAATTCCCTACATTGTAATGTTAATAAACCAACTAAATCATTTAAGCGAATTGCGTTTAAACGATACAAAATATTTCTCAGCTCACGGTTTTCCCCGGGTTTTTCCTAACCTAATTAGAGTATTATTGTTTTTTATTAACCTCGATAAAAAACATGAACTGTGCACGCGAATACAGCATGTCAAGGTCGTCCGGTCTCTCCTTATTTTGTTAGAGCATTATTGCTTGTTCTTAATAAAAAGTATCTGATCACGTAGTCAACATGCGGGCTTGATTAAAATTCTCGTGTCACTAGACTGTCTGGTTTTTCCAACGATTGACCCGTAATATATTTCTACGCAATTCGACACTTTTAGTCAGTTCTTGGCTTGCATTCGATCTAGTAACATCAAATATACTCCGCTCTGAGTATCATTTCTATTTGATTTGTATTACGGAAAATTTATTATTCTACTATTAACTACAATGCTATATGTTCATTGAGGATATTCATTACTAATTGGAATATGTGTATTTCTTGATTGTGTATATAATATTATTTGGATTCCTACTGGATTGATGTTGTAAATTAAACCAAATTTATCGTTGCTTTCTACACAACTTGGTTAACGTCAATATTTCAAAGTTATATACATGTGTGTATGTGTAATATTTATACAACTATTTTAATAATCTACACTACCACTCAACATCGAGGTTCTTGCTGTATAATATGAGCCACACAAATAATTATACATGAAGTAAATCAACTGAAAACTCTAAAACTACGCTATGTGAATTGCCAGGGGATACTAAGAACCACGGAATACTCTAGACAACTACAAATAAACTTCAGAATGATATAATAAGATCTTCACTAATACAAGGATACTCACACTAATAATAACAATACTATAACTATTATTTTCATAAATTGAATGGGGGCTCTAGCCGTAGTAACATTATAAATCATAATTATACTTGTGTGATCTAAATAGAAGGTCTCATCCATAATTTATTATGGTGAATAAATTGCCTTGTAATAAAATGGGTTTTGCTCGTCAGTGATTTACTAACAAACGTTTAGAGGATTTGCTTCAACTTCAAGAATCGTTATACTATTTACACAAACTATTTACAACTGCCGTAATACATACTCGTAACTTGGATGGATTGTGTTGGAAAATATGAACAATATACAATATACTAAAGATTGTGATTGAATTGAACATTGCTATTGAGAATCGGAAAACTTAACTATTCAGCCTGGAAAATTATCTGGTGTATTACCTTATCGAACAAAGTAACTCTAAGAAAGTATTATTT
This sequence comes from Anisus vortex, assembly GCA_949126835.1. NCBI lineage: Eukaryota > Metazoa > Mollusca > Gastropoda > Planorbidae > Anisus > Anisus vortex. The sequence goes on along the minus strand of OX421503.1, from coordinate 28,933,517 downwards.
TTATGACCTTGTTGTGACAAATCTGAACTGTGTGGTGTAGTGAATTATTCAAAGGACAGAAAGTAAGTTGGACACTTTTATTGTATTATTAACAAGATTTACAGTAACTTTTAATAATATAAAATGGAAGCCACAAATAATCTTACATTGGATCCAGAGATATTTGATCTAACCTCAGAACAGCTTAATAAAATGTCAATGATACAATTAAAAGAATTGGCTAAATCATTGGGCATTTCTATCACAGAAACAAGGCCATCAAAAACTAAATTACTTCAAGAGGTAACTGAATGTTTAAGAAAACAAGGTACACTAATTATTGAAGAAACTACTGCTAATGATAACATTAATGATGAATCAGATGATGAATTACTTTTTCCTATAACACAAAGAGTGAAGCATACAACTGGTGACTTAAGTGAAGAATTGAAATTTAAACTTGAGATGAGGAAGATGGAGATAGAATTGGAAAGAGAAAACAAGAGATTAGAATTGGAAAGAGAAGACAAGAGAATTGAGATGGAAAGAGAAAACAAGAGAATTGAGTTAGAAATAGCAAGAGAGAAAATAGCAAGCCAAGAAAGAATTGAGATAGCAAGGTCTCGTACGTCAAATCATTCGAATGCAAGCTCTGAAGCAGATGCAGAACTGTATAAGTTTAAGAAACATATTCCAGTTTTTGAAGATAATTCGGTGGAAGAGTTCTTCATGATTTTCGAGAGAAACGCTAGAGACTATCAATTTCCCGAGGGCAAGAAAGCTATACTTCTACGCTCAGCTCTGAACAAAGGAAAGGCACTTGATGTTGTATTAAGTCTTACTGAAGAGGAATTGTATGATTATGAACTGATCAAGAATAGAGTACTGCTAAGTTATGCACTAACACCTGAAAAATATAGAAAAGTGTTTCGCGAGTCTAAGAAAGAACAGGAACAATCCCATGCTGATTTTCTAAGACAGAAAAAGAAATATTTTGAAAGATGGATTCGATCCAAAGGTGTAAACAAAGACTTTGATAAATTAGCTAATCTTATGCTAATGGAAGACTTTAACAATAACATCAGAGGTGACGTAAGAATACATTTAGCAGACAAAGGTGTAGAACAAGTAGAAACAGCAGCAGTAATGGCAGACGAATACGTTATTATCCATTCCAGCAATAAATTTACAACAGTTGATAAATCTAAATTCCAGAATCGAGATATGAAGGTAGAAAAGAAAACCATGAATCCAAATGAATCCTATCAATCAAAGAGACATCAGCAGAGCAATGAAGGTCCAACAAATTCCAAGCCAACCTGTAGCCATTGTAAACGAATTGGACATACTAAGGAAAAGTGCTGGATATTGAATGGGAACCCGAATAAAAAGAATGTTGTCTTATCGTATGTAGCAATGCCAAAACAAAGAACTCATGTAAATGTAAAGAAGGATGTTAGAACTCAAACAGAGATACCTAGTGCTAATGCAGATAACCTGACAAAACACACGTATCTTGGAAACTTGAAACCAGAAATAGTTCCTGAAATAGAGACAATGGTTTTCAATAATTCTAATTCTAATCTGAGCTCCAAGGAGTCTATATCAGATAGAACCACCATGAGTACTAAACATACCTCTTACAAAAATAACTTGGATACAGATCTCATCGATACTGAGATACCAAGCAATTGTTTGCCATTCATTGAAGAAGGTACCGTGTCATCCATAATAAATGGTGTCACTAGTGAAAAGAACATCAGAATACTCCGTGATACAGGGGCTGAGGTTTCACTACTTTTAGAGAATACTGTTCCTACGTCACAATCGACATATACAGGACAGGATCTTACTATTCAAGGTGTATCAAGGAAAAATGTACAAGTTCCTTTGCATCAAATACAGCTGAAGAGTGCGTACTTCACTGGAAATGTAGTTGTGGGTGTGTACAAATCACTTCCGTTTAAAGGCGTTTCTTTAATACTGGGAAATGATATTGCTGGAGATGTGGTGCATTCCATATCCAAGAAAAAACAATACCTTAATAAAAGTGAGAGCTTTATCAAACCTATATGCATCGTCACTAGAGGTATGGCCCAACAACAAAAGTCTGTCGAAACCATGTCAAAGTCGGAAATAGAACCAGAGAATGACCTACAGGCAACTTTCCTGGCTGACATCTTGAGTGGTCCCTCAGTCAAGACTACTGAAAGTAATTTGTCACCTCGACAATTACTCCTATTAGAACAGAATAGAGATTCAGGAATTAAACACCTGAAGAAAAAGGTGATAACTGAACAGGAGGCAGAAATTAAAGGAAATGGATTTTTTCTGAAGGAGGGAATATTAATGCAAAAATGGAGAGATGTGAAATGTGATAATGACAATTGCAGAGAAGGAAGTCAGATTGTGGTACCAGCCATATATCGTAACGACATCTTACACATGGCTCATGACACGCCATATGCTGGTCATCTAGGAGTGAACAAGACTTACCGTCGAATTCTTCCGTACTTCTATTGGCCTGGACTACATCGTGACGTCACAAAATACTGCAAGTCATGCAATACATGCCAGATAGTTGGTAAACCTAACCAGACTATACCGGTAGCACCTCTAAAGCCAATACCTGCCTTTGCAGAACCATTTAGCCACTTGCTAATAGACTGTGTAGGTCCTTTGCCTAAAACAAAGACAGGACACCAGTACTTATTCACTATAATGTGCACTGCCACGAGATATCCTGAAGCTATTCCGCTACGCACCATTAACGCAGATAAGATATCTGACGCACTGATTGCATTTTGTTCAAGATACGGTCTTCCAAAGACTATACAGTCAGACCAAGGATCTAACTTTACATCAAAGCTGTTTAACCAGGTCTTAAAGAAACTAGGCATCCAACATGCAACTTCAACTGCGTACCATCCGCAAAGCCAAGGTGCCCTAGAAAGATATCATCAGACTCTGAAAACCATGCTCCGCACATACTGTTTTGAGAACACTGAAGACTGGGATCGCGGTATTCCATTCGCTCTTTTCGCGACTAGAGAAACTGTGCAGGAATCTCTTGGATTCAGTCCGTTCGAGTTAGTGTTTGGACATTCAGTTCGAGGACCTCTAAAACTGTTGCAGGAAACCTTGTTAAATTCTGATGAAGAGACTGGACTCGTAGCTTATGTGGAACAATTTAGCAATAGAATCTATCATGCTTTTAATCATGTTAAAGATAATCTTTTGCAGGCTCAGAAAAGAATGAAAGGGTACTATGATGTCAAGGCCAGATCCCGATGTTTCCATCCTGGTGATAAAGTCCTCATGTTGACCCAATTGTCTGGACAACCCCTGAGTGCAAAATATACAGGACCATATCAGGTTTTAGATAAAATCAGTGATGTAACATACCTTGTAAAAACCCCTGATAGAAGGAAAACACAGAGACTGTGCCATATAAACATGCTAAAACCTTATGTTGTTAGGGAAGAACAAACTGACATTAGGCCAGTGAGTGCTATCAAAACTGTTGAAACACCCCCGCCTAAATTTAAAAAGACAATCATAGAAAGTAAACTTCAGAACACTGAAGCACTTAAAAACCTCAATGATAAACTGGCACATCTAGACTTAGGTGAACAGACTTCTATCAAGGGTTTAATCTATGATCATGTAAATTTGTTTAGTGATGTTCCTAACAAAACAACTTCGGTTACCCATGATGTAGTTTTTAAAGATGATAAGGTTAAACCTGTCAAACAACATCCGTATAGGGTTAACCCCATACAACTTGAACACATCCGTAAAGAAATTGATTATATGCTGAGCAATGATATAATTACTCACAGTAACAGTGATTGGTCATCCCCATGTGTGTTGGTTCCCAAATCTGATGGTTCACTACGCTTTTGTGTAGACTATAGGAAATTAAACCAAGTGACAAAAACAGATTCGTATCCCATACCACGGATAGATGATTTAATCGATAGAGTAAGCACTGCAAACTATGTAACTAAGATTGACTTACTAACAGCTTATTTCCAGATCCCATTGACAGATAGGGCTCAGGAGGTATCAACTTTTGTTACTCCTGATGGATTATATAAGTTTAAAGTAATGCCATTCGGAATGGTCAATGCTCCAGCTAGTTTTCAAAGACTAATAAACACTATTATCCATGATATCCCACAATGCCATGCATATCTGGACGATATCGTAGTGTTCAGTAATAACTTTAATGATCATCTACATCAGTTAAAACTATTATTCCAAAAACTAAAACAGGCTAATCTTACTATAAACCTAGTTAAAAGTCAATTTTGCCATGCAGAAATTGAATATTTAGGTCATGTAGTGGGTAATGGCAAAGTAAAACCAGTGAATGCCAAAGTCAAAGCTATACAGGAATTCCCTGTCCCTAAAACGCAGAAACAACTTCGAGGATTTCTGGGTATGGCCGGGTACTACAGGAAGTTTTGTAAAAACTTTTCTATTATCACTTGCCCTTTGACAAATCTCTTGAGAAAGAAAAATCAATTTAAGTGGACTCAGGAATGTGACCAAGCCTTTAATGATATAAAAGACATACTGACCAAGGCACCAGTATTAGTCTCACCTGATTATACTAAACCCTTCAGAATAACGGTAGACTCGTGTAATACAGGAATGGGCGCGGTAATCTCACAAATAGGAGATGATTCTCTTGAACATCCCATTAGCTTTTGTTCAAAAAAATTTAACCCACATGAGGTAAATTATAGCACAATAGAGCAGGAATTACTAGGACTTATCCAAGCATTGAAACATTTCAATTACTATGTAAATGGTTCTCAGTTCCCAATCGAGATATTCACTGATCACAATCCACTAGTATTTCTTTCCCGCATCAAACAAAATCAGCGCATTCTAAGATGGAGTTTGTTTATTCAAGCTTACAACTTAAAAATAACTCACTTATCTGGAAAAGATAACATCGTCGCGGACACCCTATCGCGTATGTAACAAATGTATAAGGGGATAACTACATGTATATATTCTGGTAATCCTAACAAAGAGAATTGGATCATTTAAAATATAAATGCATGAATATATGAATGTGTTGTGATTATTTTATGCAATATCTTATGCCTTATTTTATGCCATGAATATTTCCATTTGCTAAAACAAATATTATTATTGTTGTAGGAAAAAAGAAAGAACCTAATAAGTTACTTATAAATATTATGGATTTATGAACATAATTTTTCTTTATTAGCAAGATAATGAATGAACATAAATGTACATCCTTATTTTGAAACAATCAAACTATAGTTGTGATTATGTAAAAACCAAAATAGAGTAATGTGCATACACTTCACATGCTTACACACTTAAGATTAAATTCTTACTCTTAAGTTTATTTAAATATTAATTTCATTTAAGTTGAATTAATTAATGATTGAATTGTTTAATATGATAACATTAGTTATGTTGATTTTTACCTTATAAATAAGATGATGATGTTTATAAGGAATGATATCTCAGAGAGTATAATTTTTTTTAATAACGCGAACATGTGTTATGGTCTAAGGATAACTTGAGATCCTATATGATGAGGGTTTAATAGAATAAATTATTTCCCTTACTTGTCTTATTTAACGGACTACCCAGGTGGAGTCAGTTTTTTTTTTTGTATATTGTTTAGAACTAAAGTTAAGTGCAGGCGGTTCTAAAAGAAATTGCACACTTCTATTGTTTAGTATGCAATGTTCTTTTCCTTTTGGTATGGGCGACTGTTACGAAACGTAAATTCCCTACATTGTAATGTTAATAAACCAACTAAATCATTTAAGCGAATTGCGTTTAAACGATACAAAATATTTCTCAGCTCACGGTTTTCCCCGGGTTTTTCCTAACCTAATTAGAGTATTATTGTTTTTTATTAACCTCGATAAAAAACATGAACTGTGCACGCGAATACAGCATGTCAAGGTCGTCCGGTCTCTCCTTATTTTGTTAGAGCATTATTGCTTGTTCTTAATAAAAAGTATCTGATCACGTAGTCAACATGCGGGCTTGATTAAAATTCTCGTGTCACTAGACTGTCTGGTTTTTCCAACGATTGACCCGTAATATATTTCTACGCAATTCGACACTTTTAGTCAGTTCTTGGCTTGCATTCGATCTAGTAACATCAAATATACTCCGCTCTGAGTATCATTTCTATTTGATTTGTATTACGGAAAATTTATTATTCTACTATTAACTACAATGCTATATGTTCATTGAGGATATTCATTACTAATTGGAATATGTGTATTTCTTGATTGTGTATATAATATTATTTGGATTCCTACTGGATTGATGTTGTAAATTAAACCAAATTTATCGTTGCTTTCTACACAACTTGGTTAACGTCAATATTTCAAAGTTATATACATGTGTGTATGTGTAATATTTATACAACTATTTTAATAATCTACACTACCACTCAACATCGAGGTTCTTGCTGTATAATATGAGCCACACAAATAATTATACATGAAGTAAATCAACTGAAAACTCTAAAACTACGCTATGTGAATTGCCAGGGGATACTAAGAACCACGGAATACTCTAGACAACTACAAATAAACTTCAGAATGATATAATAAGATCTTCACTAATACAAGGATACTCACACTAATAATAACAATACTATAACTATTATTTTCATAAATTGAATGGGGGCTCTAGCCGTAGTAACATTATAAATCATAATTATACTTGTGTGATCTAAATAGAAGGTCTCATCCATAATTTATTATGGTGAATAAATTGCCTTGTAATAACTTAAATATAACCATTTATACAATAATATAAACAACTTGGTTAAACTTGAAAAGCTTACCTGTGCAGTCTTCCAGTTCACATAAGAGTGTTTAAAAAATTGAAAACATTTTCCATTCATGTAGATCCAGTTGATATCAGACTGTGAGCAAGGTGCACAAAAACTTTGTTCTAAATAGAGAGACCCAGCATTATAGGATTACGCGTAGTTATATATAACTTTTTATATACGTATATAATATAAAAGAAATATCACGATCTTAATTAAACTCTTCTAATTACATGCGTAAGAAAGCTTACCTATACACAGGAAAAGAAATATGAAAGTAAACAGAGCGAACAATTTCATGGTTGCAATCCTTTTTTTTCTCTTGACAGTTGCTTAATTGTTTTTTATTTATTTATCTGCAGCACCATTTCCAAATTCAGACAAACGTCCTGTAGCATTTGATTCTTTATAGTGACCTTTATGAAAAATAATGATGGTTATTAAATAATTATGTATATATGTCATGAGGTTGAGTTTACTATAGCAAAACAGTTTAGTTCACTCTAATAAATTTCACCGACGATTATATTTAATTTACGCGTCCGGGCGAAATCCGTACCCTTTCCTCTGCAAACAAATTTAAATATCGAGCACTAATATTTCAACACAGTCTAGTTTCGCCCACAGCCCTTCATAAACTAGATCCACAAGCCTGTGTGTGGTGGGAATATGGTGTGTGGAAGCGCAGCATAGGGTACATCCTACTCGCCACAAAATCCAATTATCACAGTATAGGACAACACGTTATTACAGAAGGAAATACTGGTTTCACCAACATTTAGTTTACATGCATGTTTTTGTTTCTCAATGTTAAATGCTCTCTAAGCTTACATTATGTTTGTTAGCAGCACTATTTAGATACAATTATTATTATTACATTTGACGGACAAAATTTAACAAAATATTTATTTACAGAACAAATAAACATGAAGTTTTTCTAGACATTCAGTGCGAACTGTATCAAGTCCCAGGGGTCTGAATATTCAAGTACGTTCAAAGGTTCATACGAAACACGTAATTGTGAACCAGCGACATGGCGCTATCCTGCCTCCCAGTTGGTTTCGGGGTTCGAATCTCTGTAAATGCGAACGTTTTTTGGTCCATGTTATTTAAGGATCTCCCCACCCTCCTCCAGTAGGTCAACCCAACTCTGATGTGAAGCTGATTTTTAGTTGGGGATAAGTAGATGCAGATGGGTGAGCACTTTATGGCCACACATTCTCCAGGCAACAAGGGACTACAAAAAAAAAACTAGTAAACTCTGCTTCATTATTTGAAATGTATGAAATGATCTGAAAATCGACTTTTCTAGAATTGAGCTAACTAGTCCTGCTTAATGAGCTACAATGCAATGTATTTATATATATATCATATATTACTTACTTACGCCTACTACTCTCTCCTCTCTCGGGGCATAGGCCACCAACAAGGGCTCTCCAGCCATCCCTGTCATGAGCAAGTCTTTCCAACTGTCCCCAAGGGTGAAATTTCTTTACACATTCATAGATCTACATCTTAATAATTCTACATGACTTTGGTTAATCTCCTTCCAGTAAAGTCTAGATCGAACTTCTTAATAGATTATTATTGGATTAAAACTCCCGTTTAAATGGAAAAGGTTAGCGTAAGTATCTCTAATTTCTCTTGCAACAAATACATGTTGTATACGTATATTATTTTTAGACCATCGGCAATAAAACAAGTTAAAAAACATACATTTTAGTTTCTTTTTTTTCATTATTCTGTATATGCCTTTATGAAAACTTCCGAAAATTTAGATCTTTTTTTTCAAGTGTGTAAGATATCATGGTTCGAACCATATTTTTAAAATATTCTATGTCTGAAATAAAAATGCTCTTTAAATATGAAACATTAATTAGTACAAAGACAATATTGATACATATCATGTGTAAAAATGAAACAAAACATACTAGCTTTAAAGCGTTTTCCTTTTGATGCCAAATATCTGCTGAGCGAGTCATCTCAATGATATGTTAGTGACTTGTAATGTAATAAAGCTGCATTGTGACAACAAAAAAAAACCCAACGCATTAATTAACTCAATTTATTATTTAACTTTTATTTAACTGTCCTTGCGTATACCCGGACTTCTTTTTATCGATTAGTTGTTAGTTTGAGTAGCTTTTATTGCATGCCGCTTAACATCAACGGAAAAGGTCAATGATTTATTAAACAGTGATACCTATCTATCTATCTATCTATCTATATATCTATCGGTCTATCTATCTATCTATCTATCTATCTATCTATCTGTCTATCTATCTATCTATCTATCTATCTATCTATCTATCTATCTATCTATCTATCTATCTATCTATCTATCTATCTATCTGTCTATCTATCTATCTACCTATCTACCTATCTACCTATCTATCTATCTATCTATCTATCTATCTGTCTATCTGTCTATCTGTCTATCTGTCTATCTGTCTATCTGTCTATCTGTCTATCTGTCTATCTGTCTATCTGTCTATCTGTCTATCTGTCTATCTGTCTATCTGTCTATCTGTCTATCTGTCTATCTGTCTATCTGTCTATCTGTCTATCTGTCTATCTGTCTATCTGTCTATCTGTCTATCTGTCTATCTGTCTATCTGTCTATCTGTCTATCTGTCTATCTGTCTATCTGTCTATCTGTCTATCTGTCTATCTGTCTATCTGTCTATCTGTCTATCTGTCTATCTGTCTATCTGTCTATCTGTCTATCTGTCTATCTGTCTATCTGTCTATCTGTCTATCTGTCTATCTGTCTATCTGTCTATCTGTCTATCTGTCTATCTGTCTATCTGTCTATCTGTCTATCTGTCTATCTGTCTATCTGTCTATCTGTCTATCTGTCTATCTGTCTATCTGTCTATCTGTCTATCTGTCTATCTGTCTATCTGTCTATCTGTCTATCTGTCTATCTGTCTATCTGTCTATCTGTCTATCTGTCTATCTGTCTATCTGTCTATCTGTCTATCTGTCTATCTGTCTATCTGTCTATCTGTCTATCTGTCTATCTGTCTATCTGTCTATCTGTCTATCTGTCTATCTGTCTATCTGTCTATCTGTCTATCTGTCTATCTGTCTATCTGTCTATCTGTCTATCTGTCTATCTGTCTATCTGTCTATCTGTCTATCTGTCTATCTGTCTATCTGTCTATCTGTCTATCTGTCTATCTGTCTATCTGTCTATCTGTCTATCTGTCTATCTGTCTATCTGTCTATCTGTCTATCTGTCTATCTGTCTATCTGTCTATCTGTCTATCTGTCTATCTGTCTATCTGTCTATCTGTCTATCTGTCTATCTGTCTATCTGTCTATCTGTCTATCTGTCTATCTGTCTATCTGTCTATCTGTCTATCTGTCTATCTGTCTATCTGTCTATCTGTCTATCTGTCTATCTGTCTATCTGTCTATCTGTCTATCTGTCTATCTGTCTATCTGTCTATCTGTCTATCTGTCTATCTGTCTATCTGTCTATCTGTCTATCTGTCTATCTGTCTATCTGTCTATCTGTCTATCTGTCTATCTGTCTATCTGTCTATCTGTCTATCTGTCTATCTGTCTATCTGTCTATCTGTCTATCTGTCTATCTGTCTATCTGTCTATCTGTCTATCTGTCTATCTATCTGAAATACACTATACAGTTTACCCTGTTAACCATTGAGTAATCACAAATCACTTATAACAGCTTGATTCATTTTATGGACTGGCTAAAGCTAATATATAAGTCTTTTTTTTATGATTCTTCTTCTTCTTCGGAAAATTATTTTTTTTAAATATTAAATTCCAATATTTTGTTTTGTATAAACAAAAATAAACGATTAAAAGACCTACATGCAATTTTGACCATTTATCAATATATCAAAAAGAAAAATATTCCACTTAAAATCCTAGTTCACATCAGTTGACTATTGATCACCTTTATTAGAATTTAAAAAAAAGAGACGTGATGTCTTTGGCCAGTAGAATCATTTATTTATTTATGTCTTTAACAGAAACATTAAAAATAAATGAATAGTCTAAGTCTTAGAACTTGATAGATCAATATTTCGTTGTTTTTTTATATTGGTTGGTACATTGATGTTTAAGTGTCGGAAAGCACAAAGCAGACGGAACTTGACGCACATAGAGTGACATCCCCTTTCCCTATTTTCCCGCCATCCCAAGGGAGAGAATTCTTGAGTGCCTATTGTTTTAGCCAGAGTTATCTGGTTTTTTAAATATAATATTGTAGCATCTTTGGGGGCATGCTGACAAGTATTTCTTCATCTACTGGTAACAATAGCCAATATACTTCATTAATGATTAATGGGCCATATAGTTCATATACCAGAAGTGTTCCTATAGTCGTATATTGGATTATCAATACACGCCCAAATGCTTATATGGACATAAATTGATATTTAATATATTTTATATATATATATGTTTACAAGCATATACATGTCTATCTAAAATATGTAAATTTAAGTGTTTGGAGACCCTACCGGCCTGCCTTCCAGCCAGCCAGCCTACCTAACTACCTACCTACCTACTTACCTACCTACCCACCCACCTGCCTATCTACCTACCTACCTACCTAACTATATACCTACCTATCTACCAGCCTACCTACCTACAAGTCCTACTTATCTATCAGCCTACCTACCTACCTATCTGCCTACAACTTTTTATATTTCTATCTATCTATCTATCTATCTATCTATCTATCTATCTATCTATCTATCTATCTATCTATCTATCTATCTATTTATATACATTTGCTCTATTAAAGACTATTGACAACATGGCTAATCTATAGACTAATTATAATTAATAAAAGAAAATGTTATATTTTGAGAAAGTTCATCCTACAACGGTTGTGAAAAGTCTTCAAATGTGGCCCCCATTAGTATTTGAGTTGAGGTTTCCTGGCAGTCAAAAATTTTGCTTGTCAAATTTCTGTCAGATTTTTATCAACCGAGTCTTCTGTCCTCTTGTCTACGGTTTCGTTCACTATGATATAATACATTCAATCCACTCGATGAGCGTTTAAAGAAAAATTTTATGTTTGAAGTTATGAACAATAAGAATATTTTGTATCCTGTTCCACTTATGCCAATTTTGCTGATTCAAATTCTTCATCCCTTTAAGTTAGACATAATAATATGTTTATAATTATGTTCAGACATTGACAAGTCTTAAATATTATGCATGCATAAAGGGTCGAAGTGTACAGCATTTCCGGTCTCATTCGTTCATGTGATAAAAAATCATGTCGGTGTGCTGCGTTACTGGTTGTACGAAAAGATGTAGGGAATAACATTTTATTTCATTTCCAAAAGATGTTGCCAAAAGAAAACAAACTATGGAATGTGAATGTCAGACGTGAAGAATCCCCTATTTATAATCTCAAACTTATTGTCGATGCCAAAAATCTTCTTTTTAAGTTTTTTTATGAATCTACGCATTGTGTTGTTTTTTTAATAACCAAGGACGCAACTCTTGACTAATTTATTTTATAAACAAAGCTAAATTTAACTTATCGAGACTAACACTCTGATTATTAATTATCGCCTACTCATTTTTGATGTTAAAAACGGATTCCCCATAGCTAATCTTGTAACCTTTGCATATTTCTAAAAGACTAGAACTAGCAGTCGATATTGACATCAATTGTTAAACACCAGCAAAAGCATGCTTTTTTGTTTACGGAAAAGCCTAAAATAATTTAAACTAGCAAGGAAGTTTATGATATGGTCCATTTGAAAAGGTTGGGCCTCATTAAGACAAGTCAATAGTCTGATAAAAGATTCTTTGATTCTGTTATTATTTCTTGTTGTGTATTTTTGTGTCGAGGTTTGCATGTCTTTCGTGTGCAGTTCTTTTGATTTAGTTTTTCGATTTCTTTTAAATGCAAAGAAACTTCTGTCAGTTTTTACTCCCTTTCTTTTAACTCGTACTGTCTGTCTGTCTGTTTGCTTGCTTGGTTGGTTGCTTGCTTGCGTCGAAAACTTTGCATCGATTTTTCGACTACTTCACGTCGTCCAATTGAGCTAAAAATTGTGAAGCAGACTTGTTGAGACTAACAATACATTCTATCAAATTTGCAGCATCATAGCCTTTGGAATAATCACTAATACCTTGGACCTATTTGCGAATCGAAGAACATTTTACGTAAAACATGGCTGCCTCTACCGGAAGAGACGGAAGTAAAAAAAACTTTTCGATGCACACGTTTATACGAAATAAATGGAATGAAAAAGACACAATGTAGCCGAAACAAAGCGAAACATCTTTTTATGTTTTTTGCGGGCCAAAGCTAGGAAAAAAAAAAAAGATTCGCAAAATTTTAGTGTGGAAATTCATAAGGTATGATATCACTTATATTTATTTTAATCTATCAAAATAAATTAAATATAACTTAGTATAATAAAAAATTAGTTTTTATGGGTTAGTTTTTTTGTCTCTTTATTTGCTAGCTTGTATTTCCCGTTGATTTATTTGTATTATTCCCATTTGAATTTGTATGTGACTTGGAATCCATGGAAGAACTAATGCCTTAGTTCTGGGGTCAGCAGCCTATTGACAAGTATTAATGAGGCGTGAACTTTTGAACCCGAATGTTCGTGAACTTCCTGATCTATTTTTAAACTAATGTTTATTTCATTTTAAAGCTCACAAGTGGGCCAAGTCACATAAGTGGGTCAAGCCACACAATTGGGTCAAGTCACATAAGTGGGTCGAGCCACCCAAGTGGGTCAGGTCACATAAGTGGGTTGAGCCACCCAAGTGGGTCAAGTCACATAAGTGGGTCGAGCTACCCAAGTGGGTCAGGTCACATAAGTGGGTTGAGCCACCCAAGTGGGTCAAGTCACATAAGTGGGTCGAGCTACCCAAGTGGGTCAGGTCACATAAGTGGGTTGAGACACCCAAGTGGGTCAAGTCACATAAGTGGGTCGAGCTACCCAAGTGGGTCAAGTCATACAAGTGTGTCAAGTCACAAAAGTGGGTCAAGACACCCAAGTGGGTCAAGCTACCAAAGCGATGACAATTATTACGTGGCAATGGTTAAATATTGAAACGAGCCACTATTTATTTCATCATACCTGGTCAAATTGTAGTTTTATAGTTTTTTCGGCTAGAGCCCCCTTTCAGTTCAGGAAATAATAGTTATTATGTTGTTGTAGTTAGTGTTATTATACTTTCACTTGGTGAAGGTCTTATTATCTCAATCTGATATTAATTTATTGTAGTCTAGGTAATCCTGGTTTGAAGTATCCCCTGGTAATTTACATAACGTAGAGTAGAATTTTTTTTTATTTTCCTTCATGTATATCTACTTTTGGCTCATATTATACAGCAAGTATCGTGATGGTGAATTGTAGTGTTGTTAATTACTATAGGAATATAAGTGACACATACGAGTATAAAGAGTTGATAAACTGACGTAAATCAAGTTGTGTAAAGCAACAAATAATTGATTTAATTACCAAAATCCTCAAATAGAAATCTGTATGATATTTATACACAAGTAATTAAGAATAAAACATAATCCATAGTATGTATAAGAAATATCTTCAATAAGCTTTCAATATTATTAAGACTAGTTGTAAAATAATATTGAATCCTTCATTAAAGATATTAGTAGGATTGTTATCTCAGAGCACAGATTTAGCATGCATACTTGTGGAAGGCTGGCAAAGAACTGACTAAACCATTCACCGCTTCGCGTGGGTCTATCCTATGGTTAATTTCATACTTTGAACTAATACACGAGAGTTTATTACACTATGTAATAAAATATTAACGTTTAATGAAATATTCGACTACAACCACCATCAACAATGTCCGCCATCTTGTCTGGATAAGGAGCCTTGGAAAAACCAACAACCTAATTACTCGGGTAAATCCATCGACCTTGGCTGTTGACCGCGTGCACAGATCGTCATAGTTATTGAGGTTGAAGAAAACAACGTTCTAATTAAATTAGGAAAAACCCAAGACCTTGGTCTATGAAATGTTTTATATCGCTTTTACGGCAATTCGGTAAAATGATTAGTATCTGTTTAATAACAATGCAATGTATGAGTTTGAAGTTTTGTAACACAATACATCAATAATTTAAATATTGTTTTTCTTTAAATACATTTGTAAATCTCGGATCATTAAAGCATTTGGTCCAGACTGTGAATATTTCTCTGAATCCTACATTTTAATATTTCAATCAAGTAGTCGCTGAAAAATAATTCTTTATAAAAATCAAAGTTCGTTCCTTTTTTAATAATGATAATAATATTTGAATAGCGCTGCCAACAAACATAATGTAATATCAGAGCGCATTTAATATACAACCAAGGACTACTGAAGACAGGACGTGCAGGGTTGAATTTCTGACTTCATAGCTAAGGCCAGTTTTTTTAACAGTAGCGATACACTCCCTTGGCGCAGTGATATAATGTTAACTATTATTAAGTAACTAACAAAATTCTTTACTATTATGATTCGTTGTATTAATGGTTTATGTCATTGTCATTAATTTAATGACAAAGAACGATCTAATAGCCATTAAAATGTCTTAATAATTACCAAGCATGAGCGCACTATTTTTTAAGGAGTATGAATAGAAGGCGCAGTTTGGTTCCAAAATGGATACGTGTTGTTGGATTTTACTTCACTGTGTTTGTTTTTTATTTTTCGATCGTGTATTTTTTATCAAAATGCCTTATAAATGTGGTGTAGTTAATTGTAAAGGTAATTATAAGTCTGCCAACAAGTGTCGTTTGTTTAAAGTGCCAAATAGTGCATGTATACCATTATTGAAAGCAGAAAATATGAGAGGAGAGCACAATGTTTGTTTATTTTTAACTATCACAGTCAATTTACATTCTTTATATTCCTTGGTCATGAAAACACATAAATTTTGCCATATATATAGAAATCAAATTATCGTATTTATAATTATGGTATACATGTACCACTTGGCAAAATTCTCAACCCAAATAATCGACTTACTTCATAATCACTTTTTTTAGAGGCTTTGCATTTGTCTTTTAATTATGAGCGAGATAAATTTTATGGGTGGGTTACGTTTTTCCCTTTTTAGGTCAAGAAATAACGATTTTTTTAAAAAAATTGTTCACTTTATTTTATTCCTTAGGTGACCCCCCACACGCAACCGTCAACACCAACCGCATATATATATAGGGTATCACGTGTACGGCCCTAATCATTCAATCATCTAAATAGATCTTAAATAATATTCAAATGCTCTTTTATTCCCTCTCAATCCTAACCCCTCATTAGTAAACGGCCCTGCACATTAACATTATTGACATTATTGACATTATTGACATTAATTATGTTAGTTACTTAATAATAGTTTACTTCATATATAAGCGCGACAAAGGAAGTGTATCGCTACTGTTAAAAAAACTGGCCTTAGCTAGCTAAGTCAGAAATTCAAGTCTGCATGTCCTGTCTTCAGTAGTTTTTGTATACAACTAAAAACTAGGATATAATCTCTAAATTTTTATTTTCTCCCTTTATATTAACTTGCGCCGTCTGTCGTGTTGTATGCTTGTCTGGTTGGTTGCAAAACTTTGCATCAATTTTTAGGCCACTTCCCGTCGTCCGATCGAGCCGAAACTTAGCCAGCAGACTTGTCCCAACAAACAATACATTCTTTCAAGCAACGAGAATTATACCAACAAATTTTTTATTTTATTTTATCACAAAATATATTATTAATATTTCAGATAATTAAAATATTAAAACAAACTATATAAAATCTATGTAAATATAATTTTAAATATATTATTTGCTTCTACAATGGGCCGTATTGCTGCTGAGAGTTAACGCCCTTGCCCCTTTTACAAGTCAGTCATATAAGATTGACTTGTATAAGGGGCAAGGGTGTTAACTCTCAGCAGCAATGTCTTTACAAGTCAGTCATATAAGTTTGACTTGTATAAGGGGCAAGGGTGTTAACTCTCAGCAGCAATACGGCCCATTGTATTTAAAACAAAAAAAAATAGTAACCTAAATTACCAGATCTTGAAGAATTGAATGACTCAACTAATAATAATAATAATGGTTATCTTTATAGCACTTGTGTCCATGCTGGTAATTTTTAGAGCGCTTCTATCCATGCTATTAAATTTAATATGTTCAGGGACAAGGTGGCCGTGCGGCAGCTCGTTCGGCTGGTGTACTTACTGAAGGGTTCGAATCCTGGGGCAGGCCATAATATTTTCCCTTGTTGGGGTAAAGTAAAGGCGGCTGTCCACACAATCACCTAGTATGCCGTGGCCACAGAAACTGGTGAACACGCTGCTGCTTCATCGAACCATATGGATCAATTTGGTCTGATGGGTACTTTTATGCTGAGTGCGCTCTCGGTGTGAATTGTAGTGACAGATGTATTAGACAAGTAGCAGAATTATCATCACAATGGCTGCATTGTCTTAACCATTTTGCATCAATTCCCTCCCTTGCAGAGAAAGTGATGACTTTAGTGGTAACGGTTGAATACGTTCTATAGTACCTAGAATATAGTAGTTCTTCCCCTCTAGTTACAACACTTGAGGACTTATGAGGGATTACAAGTTATAATCTTATTCTCTTTTAAATAGCTTTCTTGTCGTCGATCTTGTCGGAGAGACGACTGGTTCAATACAGCTTAGAAGTCCATAGTCAATTGTTGATTATTGTCCTCTTCCGCTAACCGTTATTAAATATTTAGGTTTTATTTTTTGTTCAAATATTTTTTCTTGATAAAGTCTTTGCTCTACTGAACTCTAACAATAATATTGGAAATCTATGGGTCTCTATATAGAAAAAAGGCATTAATTCTGAAATTAGAAAAAAAGGTCGTCGATGATCTTTGAAGATGAACGAACAATAAGACCTGGACTGGAGGACAAACAGAGAGAGAGGGAGAGAGACGTACATCCAGACACAGTCACGCTTGATCACGTGCGCGGGCTAGTCAGAGATGCGCGTGCGGCCAAACAAGAGTGTTTTAATTAGAAGACACACGGAGACACACCCAAGACACTCTCACATACACTAATACACAAAAATACTTGGACACTCAGAAACATACAGATGCACGTACAGTACAGACACAAACAAGCACTGACTTTGAAACACAGATAGAGACACACGCAAACATACCGACATAGACTGGCTTCTGTAAAAACAAGATCAGCACAAATAATACCAGCGCAATGTTTTTTACTTGTTTATTACAATAATCAAAAATTTTAAACGACAACAAACAATCAGCTGAAAGTGCAATGTTAATTTACTAATGTTCAAGTGGACAGGTCTTAAATATTATGCATGCATTGACAAGTCATAATGAGGCCTGAACTTTTCAATAGGTCATGAACAACGAGATCATGAACTTCCGGTGTATTTTCGTAAACAACCAGTAATGCAGCACAAAGACATGTTTTGAAGCAAATGAACGAATGGGGGCGGAAATGTTGTACATTCGTTCATTTGTTATTCATACATGTCTGTCTTCTGCATTAATGGTTGTACAGCTAGTATGAACAGATGTAGAGGATTAAATTTTATTTCATTTCCAAAAGATGTTGCCGAAAGAAAACGATGGATACTGAACGTCAGACGTGACGTATTTATACTCCCAATCTTATTGCTTGATGCAAAGGAATTTATTTTGTTTTGTTTTGTGTTTTTTTTTTAATAACCAAGAAACGCTCTTCTTGACTACCTTATTTTATAAAGAAAGTTAAATCTAACTTAACGCGACTAACACGTCCATTATTAATTATCGCACACTCACTTTTGGTGTTTAAAACGGACTCCTCACAACTATTCCTGTAGCCTTTGTATTGTATATTTCTAAAAGACCAGAACTCGATGTTCAAGTTGAAATAAATTGGCAAGCATCAGCAAAATATTTACTACAAACATGCCGAAAAGATCATTTAACGAGTGTTTGTTTACGGAAATACACCGGAAGTTCATGAACACGTTCGACCATGACCTATTGAACATAGACTTGTCCATTACAGTAGTACTAGCATCTGTTAAAAAGTAGTTACACTAAAGCCTCCAAGAAAAGAATCAGCAGTTTGATGCGCCTACACATGTGACGTCATTAAAAGAATCACCTATTTCTGATTTTTATATTTATTTGTGCTGACTATGAATAAAAATAATTCAATATGATGTTGAAGGTAATTATTTAAATAACTACAATTATTTTTGTTTTTGACAAGGGAGATAAAACTTATTTAAAAAACAACACAGCAACAACAAATTAAACATTTAAAACTATTTAAACAATTCACAGTTTTAATTAAAACAATTAGAAAAACTGATTATCAAGAGCCGGATCAAAATACTGCCTAGCCATTACTGATGATACGTGACATCTGCTGAGGTAAGCAAAAAAAACGATTTGGCATTGTCCTGGCCTCATAAATACATTAAAATATAATGTCTTCTTCATTGCAATTCATCCATTAGGCTTCATTAGCGCTATAGATATACCGTGAGATACAAAGTCTGAAAGTAAGTAAAAGTAAAGTAGACTTCGGACCAAATTGATCAATATGGCCGGTGAAGCAGCGTTCACCAGTTTCATTGGCCACGGCGGGGACTGTGTGGACAGCAGTATTGTAAACAAATTGTAAGAAAACGTAGCCCTTCTTGATGTATACGACGCCATGAAGTATGAAGAAATTGGACGTCCCTACCCAAGGTATACGTCAAGGTGCTATTTGATGAGTTTATTAAAGTTGATCTTCGTTATATAAAGTTATATAGAAACATTAATTCATAAATACACATTCATTTAAAGTGTGACATAATAGATTTTCTAAATCTTTTTACTGAGATGAAATCATGCAATGCTATCGCAATGAAGACAAGCGACACAAACAGTAACTCCGATCCAGCCTAATATTTTGGCGGAGAGCCTGGTGTCCGTGACGGATATCAGAGTCCTCTTGTAAGTCGACGGTGGGTAATAATCCAGCCTTAGGAACGCCATTATCGCCCCAGACCGCTCGCCAGAGCTCGCCGTCGGCTTCGACTCAGCAGTCGTGCTCGTGGTGGCGTCACGACTTACTGTAACTTACAGATGACGAGCTATGTGGCGAGGCCGTCAGTTCAGGTGGCGCTGAGGAGGTCAGTGCCGAGCGTGGCTTTTGTTGTAGTTGCGCTAGTTTTAGTAGCGCTTGATACGAGGGCAGGGTCGAAGCTAGAAGGCGCATCGCTTGTGGTGGCGTCGCGGTTCGTTATGGGGTAAGCGGGAGCTGTTGTCACATCGTCGCAGTTAGTTTTGTGTTCGCCTTGGAGATGCCTGAAATAGTCTTCATGTTGGAACTAAAATAAAATAAACAAACTTTATTAAAAGTCGAGTTTCCTTTTTCTACCACTGTCTGGTATATAGTAAAGGAAGGGCTACCAGTTTCATTACCAACTTATGGATAGGGAGAGAAATGAGAAAGAGGATTAACATTAGATGTTATTTGTTTATATAGATCACAGAGGGTATTTATAAAAAAAAATCATTTTTTGTAAAGCTCAGGATAATTGTGATGTTGTGACACGACCAGCGAACTGAAGCGTCGCTTGTCTCGATGTTTGACGTAATGTTGACGTCACCGACGACGTAGATCACGACCGTGAAAGCCTCAGAGACTGGCAGAATCATACTCTTATATCCATACACTTGGCGGTAGCAGAGACGTGACGCACAGATCCTGAATGTTGCCTAGGTTACAGAAAACAAAACGCTTAATTAACGGAAGTGGAAAATTAATAATAAAGAAGGGCTGATAATTCACTGGTAAAAAACAACTGAGTGTATGTATATTTACTTCCCTTCATTCATTACACAAACATTTTTTAAAATTATAGTCTACTCCTTTGTTTGAAAATTATTGCTCGTCGATTTCATTAAAACGCTATAACTTTAATGTAGAAAGATCACACTTAATGAAAACACACCCAAACTGAATCACCTGAATTAGCAGAAAATATTTGGTAGGCGTTAAAACTATTGTTGCTATAGATACGGTAAAACTGGCGGCTGGTTAGCAAAGTCGACAGCGAGCTCGACTCCCAAGCGCCGCATCAGGGGTTCGATTTCGGTGCAGACAGCTATAAATCAACCGCCGACTTGGAGAGGAGATGGGCGCCGCCAAGTCTACCAAGCCCAAGAGAGGACTATTGGACACCCAGTGTCCATTACCTCCCCCCAACGACCGTCAAGGTTAAGGGACTAAGAAGAAGAAGAAGAAGAAAAACTTTGAGCCATCCAAGGTAAACTCATAGGTGGCGCCAGCAGCGTTCAAAATAACTTGGCCATCACCTGTGGGTTGCTGGGGACACAAGTTATTTGCGAAAATTATAATTTGAACATTAATATTCGTTAATCTATATATTTATTTTTTTAAGCATAACGCGTGCATCGGGACCTTGAGCTCTAAATACTTGAAGATGCCAGAGCTATTTTCTTTTTAAAGTAAGTTATTTTCAAATTGTGACGAATACAGTACTAAAAATAATATTTAGTTTTAAGTATTTAAAAAACACATTTACATTTTTCTTGTAGCCCTAGGCAGAACCATGTATGGGGCAATTTAGCTCACAGCGGTTATTTAATCTGGGGAGGTAAAGAAGGGGGGGGGGGTTTACAGTCTTTCACCCTATGAAGTCCTTAAGGAACCATGGTAAATTCATGCTATTGGAAAATATAGGTGCCTTTCCACCTTCCCAAGATAGCCTTAGCAAAATAGTTTTTTTTTTTAACAGAATGGTTAATCCAACTCCATGCACCATTTATTATAGGTTTTAAATGAAAGAAAATCATACCGAACATGTAGTTTACGAAAATAGTTTTGCAATGGTTACCTTAATCATGTAACTTACTATTGACTTTAATTTATTATAACATGTATATAAGTTACGGCCAAAGCCCGAAGCGCGGCCAGCTCGAGGCACTTAGCGCTTAGGCCGAGGCGCGTGGCCATCGTCCGATGTGCTGGAAATTACCAGTGTTTACGCTACTTTGGCCAGCCACTTCGCGATGTGCTGATGCAAGAATGTTTGGTAGGCGGCACAGGTGTGATGGTGGCTTGCATATGGAAGCAAGGACAGTGATACGTACGCTGTGACGATAATTATCTGTTCATCTGCTGCTTTCTTCTTCTTCTTCTTCTTCGTAATACCGTGGAGGCAATTAATTATCACACGATTTAGTAAACTATTCACCTGGATAAAAAACACCATTTGCGTCATAAATTGACTGGATGGTGTATGCGAGTCGAGGATTGACTTTTGATAAGCCACAAAGGTGGTAAGGCAGGAGCGGCAGTATTTTTATCGAGCCATTGTCCACACGGTCTATTTTCGTGTGATGTATAAACATGGGTGGGGCAGCCAGTCGCAATGAGATACTCTTGAGATAACACTACTGCACCAATAAACTGAGGCATCTGACTTACACATATACCGAACATCGTTTGTGGATTATTTTACTTTGTGTACATGTATTGTTACATCCACAATCCCCTTGTGGCCAGAGCTGTGTAGATCTTGCTGATAATTCTCGTTAGTCCTAGGGGAGACTTTAATTATTATTATTTATGTTTCAATATTACACGAACTCTTCTTATAGTCCTGGGCACAAACTCAGTATTTGTGTTCCAACAGTTCCTTTCCTGGACAGTAGAGTAGTAGATAAATCTTATAGTAATGTATACAACACAATAGAATAGTAACTTGACAAGGAAGCTTCAGTGTAACTGTTGTTGATAGTTTAATTCAGGTGATATGTTCAATATATACAAAATATATATTATGTACAGTTAGATTAAATTGTGCAAACACAAACGTTCTCAAAGGAACATATTTTGAAACTTTCTGTCTTCCAGACAAACAAATCATTAAATACTATTCAAGTGGTGCAAGGGATAGACCCATTACCAGTAGGGGTGAAAATCATGGTATCATTACAAAACTCATAACAAAACGATAGGAACTTCCCCTATTAAATAATGAGTCGTTCCCAGACCCTGAGAATTTAAGATCAACACCGAATCCCAACATTACCTAGAATCTTTTGTCTTCCTACTAAACGTCATGCGATCGGAATCCTAAGCCCAGCCCACAAAATCCTGTTTAGTGAGAAAAAGAGGGGGGAAGAAGAATAAACATTGCGTGTTCCAATTCTTGGAAAAACAATATACATGACAGTATGTTCTAAGTACTGTAGATTATAAGCGGTGTTCCAACAAATATACATATCGTGCATCGAATCCAATAGCGCTAAATAATTAGTTCTGCTATCACGCCTATAGACTAACAAGCCAATTTTGTTTTGATGAACAGAAAGTGCCCGTACGGACAGTACGATTACTTAGGGGCATTCAAGCTCCGATTGGGCGCGCAACAACGTGCACCCTGCTGGCCACCCCATCCCCTGTCACAATATGACACTGTCTTAGTTACTTGGGGTTTCATTGTGAGTATTATATTTCTCGGCACGAGTTTGTATAATAGTCTATATGCATTTAACTGGGGATGTATCCCATGTAGCTGTGTTTCAATTTCAATAAATTCGTATTATTGTTCTGTAGGTTATCCCATGGCATCTACTGACGAGACTAGTATGCTGGACAAAGTTGGCGTACATGTAAATGCGGAATCGACATTTGATATGAAAACTTAGATACTTTGAATACGTTACTGCAATAAAAAGCTAATAATAGCTGGATCATCAGCAGAGACAAATCTTGTGCTTTTATAGGGGACGTTAAACAGGCTAAAGCAAAGCAGAAAAAAAGAAACGGTTGACTATCGTCGACTAAGAAAATATGACGTTATTTAGGTATTTGGCAAAAAAAAAAACGTATTGTGCCAGTAACAAAATACAATAGCGTTATTTTGTACTATGTGTACACAGAAGAGTAATAGACGAACATGACTGATTTTGTAATTTAGTATAAATAAAGATGGATAATTTACTATAATAAACTAATTTGACTGATTTTGTAATTTAGTATAAATAAAGATGGATAATTTACTATAATAAACTAATTTGACTTATGTTTTAATTTAATTAAAGATTGATAATTTACTATAATTAAAAATAATTTGACTGATTTTGTAATTTAGTATAATTAATAATCAATATAGGACTAATGCGATAATTACGGTATACAAACACTCAAAATCTGCTCACGACCTTCTTAACCGGACTTTGGCCGATCGCCACTGGCCATATCGCGAACTGGCCGGGCAAAGTCCGAAATCAAGAGAAGATCGGGCATTGGCCAGTAAAATGTGAGGTGATATTAGCCACTGCGCGATCTGGCCGGCCAGAAAGTGTAAAAGTGTATAAACTACAATTAAAAGAAAGCTATAATTCTAATATTTAAATGATTATCTTTTTACTGAAGACTTTTAGGAAAGTAATTTAAAATAATTATTGAAATCGGGTAAAAAAATAGACAAGTATTTTTATTTAACAAATATCTAAATTGCCCGTAGATTAACCATGTCTTTTGTTTTTAAAAGTTTGAAAAAAAAGGTATAGTCTAACTGGAGAATCGAACCCGGGTCGCCGCATAGCAGTCCGCTACGCTAACCACTGAGCTGGCGAAAACACATGTCCGATGGGAAAAATTATTAGACAGTATATATATATATATATATTGTGGCGTTTTGGGAGAAGATTAACGTCATACGCAACTAAGAAAGGTCTTAGATGTAATCCGCTCTTTTAAGATACTATAATCATCTCATATGTACGTACAAACCACTGACACTATGTGCCACTATTGAATGTCTGATTGGAGTAAGAATGTGTCTTTCCTTTCTATCTCCTATATTATTTAACATTAAAGTATTTAGCTTGCATTGAATTTTATTTATATATATGTATACGTTCTGCATGCTTATCAGTATATTACTTATTGTTATACGATTAGTTATTGATATTAATTCCCATTCATGTACATTATAAATGTTGTAGCACGTGTGTGTTCCTTCCCCCTCCCCGCCCCCATGCCCTCGGAACAAGGCCAGGGTCATACCTGACGCAACCAAGCTAATTCCCCCCCCCCATCCCACAGTCTCTTTGACCAGATCACAGGAAATTCACATCTCAATGACGGTTCTTCCCCTGGTCAGAGAATAGGGAACTTGGAATCTTTGATGCAGGACCCCGACGGACAAGAGAGAAAACTCTGACCAACAACACAGGGCCTTCGAAGTTTCCCTAGCGCCGCGTCTTCTCCCCCCCCCCGCACCCCCTCCCCACTACCGTTTGGTACTTATTTTCACATGCCAATCAATCAAATGTTGAATTGAAGAGACATGTTGACCAATCGGATACGCTATCTACTGGTCAATCTTACCCTAGCCCCTCCCCCCTCATTACAATCACGTGGGGAGTTGAAACCTAACTTGTTGTTTAACATGTAATGTAAATGTAAGTTAGTATTAGGTCAGTCTGGCTTAAGGAGTCTCGAGGGTTGGATGCCCTGAGCTCCAACAGCACCACGCGGTGCTACAGTCTGTTGTAGAGTCCTTGTTAGGACTATCTACTACATATAGATTAAGCCTATGATTAAATGTACACTCTTTATCACTTGTATTTGGATTGTATGAATTATGTGCTCACGTCATTAATGATTGAATACGGACTTTCACGTGAATAAAATATTCGTTGTTACAATACGCCTTGCTTTTCGATTGATAGAATACCTGTTTGTGTGACGTCCAGTGACAGTGTCAATTAGTCAACAGTTTAACTCAACCGACGTATTATCGAGCCAAAACGAAACCTGGATATAAATTTGTCTTAGAATCACATAGGAATCATCAGCACTTCGGGACCACATACCACCTAGATAACCTGCCATTTTCACCCCTCCCCATCACCTGTGTACCTGCTGAGTTATCCACTAAGTCTGCACTGATAGCCTACACGCTAATTGCAGGCTCGGTGACAGCATCTTAGACCAGCACGCCACATATATATATATAGGCTAAGGCCTAAATAGGTCAGTGGCACAAACTTACGTGTTTTCAAATTGACCAATGGGGATCCGTGGGGACACAAACACGATCGTTATATATATATATATATATATATATATATATATATATATATATGTAATTAATAGCATGGATAGAAGCACCATTGTTTTTTTTCTTGTTCATTTATAATTAAATAATTTATTTTGCATTAGAAATATACTTCTAAGAGCTGAACAAAAAGAATACAACATGTAACCTTGTCATGAGATGTGTAGGAGTTTTGCTGCATGGTAGATAAATATGGAATATAATATCTATATATTATATAAAGTAGACTGTGTTTGTGGTATCTGGTATTAATTAATCAAATAAGTTCAACCATTTCAGTATTGTTACGTCCACAATCCCCTTGTGGCCAGAGCTGTGTAGATCTTGCTGATAATTCTCGTTAGTCCTAGGGGAGACTTTAATTATTAGTATTTATGTTTCAGTATTACACGAACTCTTCTTATAGTCCTGGGCACAAATTCAGTATTTGTATTCCAACATTTCCTCTCTTGTAAATTATGGTAGTAGATAAATCTTATAGTAATGTATACAACACAATAGGATAGTAACTTGACAAAGAAGCTTCAGTGTAACTGTTGTTGATAGTTTATTTCAGGTGGTATGTTCAATATATACAATATATCTATTATGTACAGTTAGAATCAAATAGTGCAAACACAAACGTTCAAAGGAACATCTTTTGAAACTCTCTGTCTTTCAGACAAAACAAATCATTAAATACTATCCGAGTGGTGCAAGGGATAGACCCATTACCAGTAGGGGTGAAAATCATGGTATCATTACAAAACTCATAACAAAAACGATAGGAACTTCCCCTATTAAATAATGAGTCGTTCCCAGACTCTGAGAATTTGAGATCAACACAGAATCCCAGCATTACCTAGAACCTTTCGTTTTCCTACTAAACGTCCTAATATTGTGTGTAGTAAGAAAAGAGAGAGAGAGGAGAATAAACATTGCGTGTTCCAATTCTTGGAAAAACAATATACATGACACGCCCCCACCCAATGAAAGAAATAATGTACCATAATTACCCAAGTAATACTCAACATGGTACATTTTTCGTACTTAACACTATCGTTTTAACAACCATCAACCAATGGAAGATTATAAGACAATTTAAGCAAACATGGCTCACTGGCACAACTAAATTATAAAAAGTGTCACTACCCAATGGTAATTGTGATTATAACGTGATGGACAAATATTTCACCGTTAGTATTAATATTAACTAATGTCTCAACAAGTACAAATAATTCAAAAATATTCTAGTCATTCTTATTTTAACTATGTACAGTTGTGTGGATTTCCAACAAAAATTTGCAAAAAGTTTTAATCTATTAAACAAATATAACATTGCTCAAACTCTTGTCAATTTCCAACAGTTTACTTCTAATATACAAACCAAAAGATAAGTAATACATAACTCAAATCAAACTATAGGTTACTTCCCCTTTAAATTACAGTGTCAACTTGACATTAACAGGGTTCATACCTAAGATGATGATACTTCCCCTTTTCTCAAATATGAGGAGAAAATACGCTCTAGTTACGATTACCACAGTAATCTCAATATTAAAATGTAATCCACTATTATGCGTTTTTGGCAAATTTGAAAGTTTAATATAAAAGTTTGTTCAGGGTTGAATGAGTGTACACCTTTAGGTACCTTTGTTTCCCTCCATTCCCGGATATATGGAATATATAACAACCTATATACAACATAGTGAATATCCACTAGTTTTTCCCATTCTATTACCATGATATAGCAATTTAGCAATAGATTTCCAATATTATCTATTAATTTATACCAATTGATATTACATCTCTTTCTAAGATAAAAATTGTACATATTATTATTTAGTTCCATTCATTAACTAAAATAAAAACAAGATAATAAATCAACTAGCTCAAAGTTTTCTCACGTAATTGCATGTGATGACAATTACTTTCATCCATCCATATCAAGTAAATACGTGCATATATATTTATTGCATCATGCATCAAAATTTAAATGGAATTTCTTTTCCATAATCAAATGAATTTAAAATATATCAGAACATCAATATAATACATGATTATAAAAATTATTAATACTTTCAAAAGACTTGACTTCTATATGATACAAGTATTCTATAGGTATTCCATAATCAAAATTCAAACGAATGATAGGTTATCATGACACATTCTTAATGAATAAGTGAGATGATCTGAAAAAGAAGTATGGGTTATTCAGTCAATCATGTAGCACCCGAGATAGAGTATCAGCTATGACCTTGTCTCTATCTTGTCGATGATACGGGGAATGGGATACCAGTCGGTCTTTGTCAAATTACTTAATTTCCCAAAGTCTCTATAAAACTGCAGTGTGTGGTCGGCTTTTGGTACCATCACACAGGGTGTAGACCATTTGCTATCACATTTTTCTCCTATGTCATCTTCTAACATATACTTTACATTTAATTTAATATGCTCAGGTCTGATGGGGTCAAATGGATGCTGTTTAATAGACCTGGCACCCTCGGTTAACACTACATCGTGCTCTATGACATGTGTCCTACTGGGAACATTTGTAAACATTGACTTATTTTCATGTACCAGCTCAATAATCTTCTCCTTATCTTCTACCGGAAGATGTTCTAGCCTTGTATCTAAACTCTTAAGGGCATCTGTATTATTAAGTTTACTTTCTGCAAACTTATATTCTATCCTAGATAAATCCGCCGGGACTCTAGCTAATGAAATCATGGGGACCTCCCGTGGTTTACTCTTTTCCCTGGAAACATAGGGCTTCAGTAAATTAATATGGCATACCCTCTGTTTTTGTCTCCGGTCAGGAGTCTTTATCAAATAATTGACCTCGCCAAGCTTTGACTCTATCTCATAGGGTCCACTAAACTTTGCACTTAAAGGCTGATTTTGCAAAGGTAGAAACACAAGAACTTTGTCACCTGGTGCAAAAGTTCTAGCTGTAGCTTTACGGTCATAGTTCTGTCTCATACGCTCCTGCATCTGTGGAAAATGAATCTTCACATGGTTAAAAGCATGATAAAGCCTATTTTTAAATTTATCTACATATGACAAAAGTCCAATCGGTTCACTGTCCGTTAGCCAAGTTTCATGTAGAAGTTTCAACGGACCTCTGACTGAGTGTCCATACACAAGTTCGAATGGGCTAAACCCCAGGGATTCCTGAGTGGCCTCCCTTGCAGCGAACAGTACATAAGGCACACCCTTATCCCAGTCTTTCTCGTTTTCATAACAGTACTTTTTAAGCATCGATTTTAATGTCTGATGAAACCTTTCCAGAGCTCCCTGGCTCTCAGGATGATAGGCACTTGATAGCCTATGGCTTATCCCTAATTGTTCCATGACTTGTTTGAAAATGTTCGAAGTAAAGTTAGTCCCCTGGTCGGACTGTACTGTCTTCGGTAGGCCATAACGTGTGAAGAAATTTGTCAGGGCGTCTACCACCTTCACTGTTGTTATGTTCCGCAACGGAATGGCTTCCGGGAAGCGAGTGGATGAACACATGACTGTGAGCAGGTATTGAAAACCGGCTTTTGTTTTCGGCAACGGGCCCACGCAATCAATGAGTATATGACTGAATGGTTCGTCGAACGCTGGTATCGGCTGGAGTGGAGCGACAGGAATTCGTTGGTTAGGACGTCCTACCATTTGGCATACGTGGCAAGTCTTGCAGTATTGTTCGACATCTCTTCTCAGTCCTGGCCAGTAGAAGTAAGGGAGGATACGGTGGTGCGTTTTTCGGACTCCCATGTGACCAGCGAAAGGAAGATCATGCGCCATACGCAGTATATCTTGACGATAGCACTTAGGTATTACAATCTGGTGAATACTGTCCCACTCGTTTGTACCTGAGTTGAGCGGTTTCGACTTTCTCATCAACACTTCATCTTTCATGTAGAAACATTCCGCCATTGCATCTGCAGTCTTTTCATCAACAGCTTTCATTCTGAATTGCATTATTACTTCGTCATTCAATTGTTCTTTCACCAATTTCTGCTTTGGTGACAAAATGTTATCGTTCTCGGTTGCATCACCAGTTGTTAGTTCAGCAAAGAACGTAGCACTTAAATCGATGTCAGGTGTTTCTGTTATCACTGTTTCATTCGCATGTGTGTCTTCAGAACAGACAAACACATCTTTCGTTGCACTACACGGCGTAGCAGGAGTCTTTACCGACTTCTTTTTATGCATTGCTCTTGTCAGTGCACATGTTGGGCGTTCATTGGCAGGACGTAGGTTTTTGTCCTCCGCCATCTTTGTCTCCAACACTTTAACCATGGGCTCGACAGTGACTCTGCCGCCCATAATGTCATTTCCTAATATCATGGAAGCGCCTTTGACGGGTAGTGCGCGCCACACTCCCACTACGATGTTACCTGTAAAAATATCCGACTCGAGTTTTATTCTGTGCAGTGGAGCTTCCACAGCCTCCATACTAGCACCTCTCAGCACAACAGACTCACCGGTACTGGTGGCATCTGTTAACGGCACACTGCCCTCCAGGATCACGCTGACAGCAGAACCCGTGTCACGTAATATCTGTATTTTCTTCTTGCTGAGTACATCGACTTCTGTCGACACTGTCCCCTCGTAGACAAAGGGTCGAAAATCGGATAGGACGTCCTCTTCCGGGACTTCAGGAACCATCTGTTCCTCACGGCCTTCTGAAAGCATAATAGATTGAGTACAGCTATTCTCTTTTACCTTAGATAGACTGTTCTCAAAAACCATCGACTCCACAACTATGGGCGATGCCGGCCGCATTTCTTTTGAGTTTCTTGACCCTGTGTTGCACACTTCTTCTGTCTGCTTGCTATCTTTCTGCACTCTGGCACAGTGTAGAATAGCACCTTGCTTCTTGGTAAGGATCCAACAATCTTTCTTCATGTGGCCCTCTTTCTTGCAATTGAAACATACCACCTTTGCTTTATTTACATCTGTCTGCTTCCTGAAATGAACTAAGTTACTATTATTATTTACACCACTGTTCTTATTATTGTTTTCACTTGTCTCTTTTGGTTTACTAGCCTCCTTGGACTCTGGTTTGTGCACTTTGGGTTTGTCAGCATAATATGGCTTTATGCTGGCGTGAATTATGGCATAGTTATCTGCCAATCTAGCAGCTTCATGCACATCTTCAACCCCTCGGTCTGAGATGTGAGTTTTAATATCCACTCGAATACAATCATTGAATTCCTCAAACAATATTAGGTTCTTGAGTTTATCAAACTCACTTACATTCTGTGACCTTAGCCACTGTTCTAACATTTTCTCCTTTTGTCTCAAAAAGTCTACATGAGTTTGATCATATGCCTTCTTTCTGTCTCTAAATAGCTTTCTATATTTTTCTGGTGTCAGGGAATAACTTTTTAGCACCCTATCTTTGATTACTTCATAGTCATTTATTTCCTCGGGTGTTAAACTCAACACTACGTCCAATGCTTTTCCTTTGTTGAGAGTTGACCTTAACAATAAAGCCATCTTATCATCAGGGAACTGATAATCTACAGCTATCCTCTCAAAAAGCAAAAAGAAATCTTGAACATCTTCTTCTCTGAATATAGGCAAGTGTTGCTTCATTGCGCTAATATCCATACCATTGCTGTCCCTACGATGGTCAGGTCTGTTCATGCGTGCCATCTCTATCCTTTCTCTGCTTTCAATCCTAATTCTTTCCAATTCTCTCCTTTCCATACTTTCTAATTCCATTCTCTTCATAGCTAATTGGAATTTTAGGTTTTCACTCAACCCTTCATCTTCATCATTGTTTGATGATCTAGATGACATATTTCTTACCTCGTCTCCGTGGGCAATTACCTCGCCCCCACAGGGAGCTACATAACCTTCATTGATATCGTTCTGTCCCACTTCAACTACACTACCAGTGTTCATGGCATTCTGCCCGTTCAAACATGTCATAATTTCTTTGGTCAAACGATTACGATTAGGTCTTGCCTGTCCTGCCTCAATCCCAAAGGACTCAGCTAATTCTTTTAGTTCAGCAAATGACATGGCATTAAGTTCCTCACTTGATATATTCGAAGCCATAGTATAGCGTTCGAAATATTTGTTATAGTAGAGTAGTATATATTGTTTAATAAAATATAAAGTTCCAACTTACGATTTGTCCAGAAATTTGCACAATATAATATTAAACACTTCGTGGAATCTTCACACTTCCCAAGGAATAAAAACGCAAACCAGTTCTCTCCTCTTTTTAAAAAGAATAGTTTCACAGTCCTAGAAAACGAAACACAAATATGCCGCTCTCAGTACTACTAATGTCACAAAATATTTATAGGTCAGCTAGATCAAGAAAAGTAGAACTCAAATCTACCGAACGAGACTACCAAATCTTGTCAATCCTAGGTCAGGAAAAGTAGAACTCAAATATACCGGGCGAGACCACCAAATTTTGTTACGTCCACAATCCCCTTGTGGCCAGAGCTGTGTAGATCTTGCTGATAATTCTCGTTAGTCCTAGGGGAGACTTTAATTATTAGTATTTATGTTTCAGTATTACACGAACTCTTCTTATAGTCCTGGGCACAAATTCAGTATTTGTATTCCAACATTTCCTCTCTTGTAAATTATGGTAGTAGATAAATCTTATAGTAATGTATACAACACAATAGGATAGTAACTTGACAAAGAAGCTTCAGTGTAACTGTTGTTGATAGTTTATTTCAGGTGGTATGTTCAATATATACAATATATCTATTATGTACAGTTAGAATCAAATAGTGCAAACACAAACGTTCAAAGGAACATCTTTTGAAACTCTCTGTCTTTCAGACAAAACAAATCATTAAATACTATCCGAGTGGTGCAAGGGATAGACCCATTACCAGTAGGGGTGAAAATCATGGTATCATTACAAAACTCATAACAAAAACGATAGGAACTTCCCCTATTAAATAATGAGTCGTTCCCAGACTCTGAGAATTTGAGATCAACACAGAATCCCAGCATTACCTAGAACCTTTCGTTTTCCTACTAAACGTCCTAATATTGTGTGTAGTAAGAAAAGAGAGAGAGAGGAGAATAAACATTGCGTGTTCCAATTCTTGGAAAAACAATATACATGACAGTATACATAACTGCTACTCTTATCATGCAAAGTACAATAGTGCAAATCATGAACTTTTCAGCAAAATTAAACCAAAACATATAATAAACTATATTAAAGACATACAACTGTACTAAAGACGTTAAGGATATAAGAAAAATAAAATGGATAAAAAACAACAACATGACAACAACATTTTAATAAAGGCAATATATATAACCTTCGATGTTAATGGGCCAGAATATACAACAATTCTTTTTAATTCTTAATTAGAGTTATAATCTTATAATATATTACAGACGATCCGTCTATAAGATATTTTTCTACAATTTCTACATGAGAAGTAATGAAACGAAGAAATTGAAAAATTAAGACATTTGTTTTTACAAATACATTATTTAATAGTTTTAATTTACATCATTTTATCTGCATTTTACATCTCTAATATTCTTTTAATTTCTCCGACAATAACAGGCAACTTGGATCAGTATAGTTTATAGTTTTCCATTCATAAAATCAAAGAAAATTACTAAACGCTAGGTCTATAATTCCGATTGTGATCGTAAATTCCTAAACAGAAGTTTACGAGTCATGAAATAACAGAAATATCGCAAGCGGTCCATCTTATTACAGTATTTAGAAATATCTGAACAATATTAATAGCAGATGACGTTCAACCTTAGCATTTTAAATAGGTCTCTGCCTAAATCAATCCTCTTCCTTTCTGTCTGTCTGCCTCACTTAAACATACATACACACAAGCACACGCAAACATACAAACATATATGCAAGATTCGAACAAAACATATTTAAAAAAAATTAAAACGTCTACTTATTAGTAAAATCTCTAAAAACCGATCCCTAACTCGATATTTTATTATCTCTTTTATTCTCTTATCGATCAATTTAGCAAATATTTAAATCTAAGCCTATATTATTATTTCATGTAGATCTTTATATTATAGTCAATTTCTAATTTTTTCTTTCACCCAATCTTTTATCCATAAACTTTGACCATTCTTTGAAATTTTTGTTCACAAATTAAAACCTGAAAACATTTAGGTTTTCTTCTTTTGTAAAACAAAGTATATATTATTATAAAGCATTTAGAAAATGTAATATAATAGCTGTATAACTGTCTTTAGAATTATCAACTTATTATACTCTAATCCCTAAAAGGGGGTTTATTGGATGAATAGTTCAGATATTTAAACTTTTTAAATAGGAAACACGAGAATTGTTTAATAACAATAACTTGGAAAATAAAAATGAATATTGTTGTTCATGGACAAATTTTAGCCTAAACATTAGTATTGCCCCCCGCCCCCACGACACCCCCCCCCCCCCCTTCATTTCCCTATGTTTATAATGACTGGCCTCACAAGAGTAGTAGTAAAGTATCCCTGTTAGACAAATTTGATCCATAGGAACCGTAAAGCAGTGTTTAAAAGTTTCACGGCATACTAGGAGATTGTATGACCAGCACAAAGCCCACAACGCCCAGTCTCCTTTACTTTTCCCTAACGAATATCGGGTAACCACCCTTCAGAGCTGGGAACAAACCCTAGCATTGTTCAGGATTCATACTCAGAACCTTCGGTACGTCAGCCAAACGCTCGAGCTCACCAAAAGTTTTGATAATGTCTGGTATCAAACTAATTATGATAAATATGACACTAATGGTAATAATATCTTACACCAAAGGAGACAGCAATAATGAAAATGTAATCATTATGTTTTTCAGAAATCTCAATCCATTGTCTTTGCAACGGCAATTTATTTATTTTTTGCAAAGGATATACATCGCAATTTAGACACTTCCAAATTTATCAACTTTGTTCCTCAACACTAATTACTATACTATTATCTATGGCGTCAACAATTTCCAATAATTCTGATTTGTGCGAGCAATTAACACATTTTAATAACGTAGTTTTCATCAGAAAATCAGAGATCTGGTATTTTACCAGACTGTCCGGTATAGAATGAAAAGAAAATGCCGGACAAGTATTGCAATATACCACTAAGTAATAAATATAAGTGCAATATTTCTAGAAGGAAAAAGTTTCGCTTCAATCCCAAAATACAAGCAGGAAGGAATGCTGAATTCGCGGTGGGGGGGGGGGGGGATGGATTGGTTTGATGTATTATAATATCTGTATGTGGGCTTAGGAGATGGCACTAAGAAAAGATGTCCAAGAAAAAAAGAGTGAGAGTGAGATAGACAGCTATACAATATTCTATGGTTTACTTTTATAGCAAGTAAAGTACCCTTCGGACCATACTAATCATAAGGCTGGTGAAGCATCGTTCACTAGTTTATGTGGGCACGGCAAACTAGGGGATGTTTGGCCAGCACAATGCCAAGCCGCCTTTCCATACCCCAATTAATGTCACGTACCCACCAGAGCTGGGTAGACTCAGGGACACCCTCAAGTCCCGGGAAAGAATCCTTTCCTGTACCAAGATTCGAACCCAGAACCTTTGGATCGCAAGCCGAACGCGCTGCCGCTCGGCCCATGTGCCCCATTCGCTTATAGAGAGTACCCATAAACTAGTTAATATTACAAAAAAATGTGTAGTTTTTTATTTTTTTTGTCTTTCAATTTCGGTTTATCATTTGGTTTCGGCCGAAAGTCAATGTATAACTTTGGCAACGTTTCGTTTTCGGCCGAAAAAAATAATTTCGGGCCTCTAGTTTTATCAACAAGCAGAGCTATTATATCAAAGTTCAAAAGTAGTGTCAAATTATCGAACCATATCTATATATAGATTTAAAAGTAAGTTAAAAAAAATAAAAGCAATAACAACTGGCCAATCAGCACTCGGCACTCTGTCAAGACTGCAGAATAGGCATAGAACAGAATGCGCAATCCTTTTATGCGCAGTAATTAAAAGTGAAGCTCGGCTTCCGCCATTTTCTTTTGACTCAAGGCAGCGGTCACTAGAGATGCTACTATAGTAAAATGAGAAAGGCATATTTATTACTGATATCTAGTCTTAGCAAGCTTAAGTAATATGTTTATCCTTTACGAGGTCAGGAAAGCCATGCAGTTTGACAAGCTTTTTTGTACGATGATCAATCGTTTTCGCATTTTTGTTGCAGTTTATTACACAACAGCCTTTGTACCTTTTGCCTGAAACATTAGCTTTTGGTGTTCGAACTTGTAGAGTTGATGACACAGATATTGTTATTACAGACCTCCTGTAGTATTAAATTTAAATTAAGTGGTCTCGTTAAAGAGGTTGTAATAAATAACAAACAATATTAATTATTTGTAGCTAACTTAATTAATAAAAATTAAAATAATTTATTTAATAACACAACACTTCAGACGATACCAATTTTAAAACAATTTATTTACTAAGTCAAATTAATATCAAAAGAAAAATAGAAAAGAAAAATCAACTCACGAATATCCTTACAACAGAATAAAACAACAATGTAATAATGCGTACAGGTACATAAAAGATACAATACAGCTCTGCCACTGATGCGCTTACAATATGCTTATACCAAGACTCAAGAATACTACATCGATGTAAAAAACTTCTTTTTTTCTATCACGCGAATCTCCTATATTTATACTATACATGTTAGAGATTTCTGGAATAAAAGTAGGCTAAGAATAACTCACAAAAATTGTCAACATATCTTTCTAACATGTTCCAGACGGTGAAAGAATGCTCTAGGTACACTCTAGTAAACAACAATTATTGACGCAACAGTAGCAGAGTTCAACTAGAGGTCAGGACTAAGGCCCTGGCAGTGGTGCAGTTAGTTACATAGGAGGGAAACAAGACATAATCTAAACACATAACATTGTAAATAAGCATAATAAATATATAGTGTAACCAAGACCACAGAGTCTAAACAGTGTGGCGTCGGTATTACTTCCGGAAACAGAACAAAATGTGATTGCGAATTCTATTATGTATATTTTTTCTGTGGTCAAGACTAATACAAAAACACTTTTGTTACCACTTTGAAATCTAAATTCCAGAAAAAAATGGAAATGTTTTAAGAACATCGATTAATTTTTCTTTTGGATATTAAAAAAAAGAAATAAGCAAGAAAGTTATTTATGCACCAAATCACACGGAATTAAAACAAACGATGGATCAAGAGGATCATCATATGTTTAGATTTGGTCGATACAGTAAGGCACATGATTATTGACAATGACACAAATGCAGCGTATTTCGTCATAAAGTTTTCTTTTGCACATTATTATTGTCGTGTCCCGATCTTGTTTTTCTTAGCTTAACAATTTTAGAAGAACAAGAAAGGAAATATAATAATATTGACAAATAATCAATGATCGATTGAGTAACTTGCTAAGATTGTTGTATTGCTTTGGTTCTCTTTTGTAGACTTTTTTCTCATTATTTATTTTATAATCAGGCGACGCGCATAATATCCAAGAAAAAGAAACAAATAATAACAAACTACTTCATTCGTGGTATAGAACTAGGTCTCACGCTAACAATACAAAGTAAATAAAAAAAGTAAAGTGCACTTCGGACCAAACTGGTCGTAGGGCTGGTGAAGCAGCGTACACCAGTTTCTATGGCCACGGCATATAACAATGCAAAGTACTTAAAAGTAATAATAAATGATAACTTATCTTGAAATCCTCATTTGATGAAGTAATAAAAAAAAATCAAACAAAACATTAGGATTGATAAAAAGGAACTTTTACAAATGTAATAAGAATATAAAACTAAAATGTCATCTCACATTAGTAAGCCTATACTAGAATATGCATCATCTGTATGGGACCCATCAACTAAAGAAAACATTAAAAAATTATAACAAATTCATAAAAGAGCGGCACGGTTCATAACTAGCGAATCTTTACAACTAACAAGAGTAACACCATTAGTCAAATCACTAAACCTAGAAACACTAGAGGACAGAAAGGCAAAGAGTAAGTAGTAATAATACACAAGGCATTACTAAACTCTAATTTAGAAATACAATCCATTAACAGCCTGTTGCAATTTTCAGATAAACATAACGACAAAAACACCTTCCTTATCCTTTATGCGATAACAAAAGCACTCTTTCTTCCCGAGTGGCATTCGGGCATGTAATGGGTTGCCTAAACAAACAAAGAAAACCAGTAGCTTAATGTCATTTAAAACATTAATAAAGATGCAAGACTAGTCTCGAACCTCGGATGAGCGTAGGGCGCAATAATCTTCTTTACATAAGGAGCGTCTGTAATACATAAGATACGATAAAACAGGAAACCTTTTTGGAATGACGATGACACCGATACACTCAGTGCAGAGCTAGTTAAACTATACAGGTTAAGACAAACAAACAAAAGCTAGGGCTGTCAAACATTAGTAAATCCATAAAAAGTGTGAACCAAAATGACGTGTTTGTAAAAGTCCGTAAGAACATCAGGATATCCGTAAAAGACCGTAAGAACACCAGGATACCCGTAAAAGTCCATAAGAAAACAACGACCTCCGTAAAGATCCGTAAAAAAACAATAATGTCCGTAAAATCCCGTCAAAACATGTGGATAACCTTAAAAGTCCGTTAAAAACAACAATGTCCGTAATAGTCCATAAGAAAACAACAGTGTCCGTAATAGTCCCTAAGAAAACCAAGAAATCCGTAAATATTCAGTAGAAAATTACAAATTTTATTAGAAAATTTCCGTAAAACTCCATAAGAACACCAGGATATCTGTAAAAAATCCATAAGAAAACCATTTCTTTTGTTTTTTTGTTTAATATTTTGTTCTAGAAAAAAGTTTTTGATGGTATTGATACAAAATTCATTGATTTCTTTACTTATAATAGTATAACGTATTACTTAAATTCAAATAATATTGTTATAAGTGTCATAGTCATAGACTATAAAATTAGATCTAAATTTTTTTATTTATATATGTCTCGGTAAGTAAGTAAAGTACCCGTCGGACCGAATTGATCCATAGGTTCGATGAAGCAGTGAGCTTTCCCGTCTATTAAAAGAAAATTACTCTGGCCGAAAATATTAGATATAGGCATAGATGGAATTTTCCTTAAATGTAGACTATACAGGGGTTATATAGAGATATTAAATCGACAGTAAAATTAAATACAAACCTGTCACCGTTATTTAACTGCGAAGCAGGACTAAGAGAGGGAGAACATCTGAGCCCTCTATTATTTTCTATGTTTATTAATGACTTTTAGATTCTTATTTAGAACTAAAAGGCGCAAGTAGCAAAACTATCACCAACGATAACAACGCAGATATACTAAAAATATTCACATTATTATATGCTGACGACACAACAATCCTAGCTAAAACCGCAAAAGAACTACAGAAAAACTTAAACATTTACAGTAACTATTGCAAGGAGAACCACTTAAACATAAATGAAGATAAGACCAAAATAATGATATTCGGTAGAAAGGGTAGGGTAGGAAATCACACATTTGTACTAAATAATAATATAATAGAAATAGTTTCTAAATTTAAATACCTGGGAATAATCTTCTCAGCAAACGGTTCTTTCTCAGAACACAGAAAATATTGTAAGAAGAAAGGTAATAATGCTATGTTCAATCTTCTCAGAAAATGCCATACACTAACCTTGCCCATAGATAGTCAAATTTTATTGATCTATTTGACCAAACAGTACTACCTATACTAACCTACGGTTGCGAACTATGGGGTATGGAAAATTGTGACATTTTAGAAAATATTAGACTAAGATATTTTAAGATGATTTTAAAATTGAACACAAAAACACCAAATTATGTAGTCCTAGGCGAAACAGGCAAACTTTATATAAGATCATTTATTAAAAAAAGAATGTTACACTTCTGGATCAAAATAGCGACCGGTAAACAAAGCAGAATTTCTAAATAATTTATAACATTTTACTTAAAGAGAACCTAGTTGAAAAATGCAAATGGTCCGCCAATATAAAGTTACAACTAGAACAATTAGGATTAGGATATATTTGGTTAGAACAAGATATTATAGATACTAAACTTTCAAAATCAATAATTAACTTACGTATAAATGATCAAAGTAAACAAGAACTTTATGAGAGTATGAAAATAAGCAATAAAGGTAAATTATATAGCGCTCTAAAATATAAATCTGACTGGGA
Organism: Anisus vortex; assembly: GCA_949126835.1. Taxonomy (NCBI): domain Eukaryota; kingdom Metazoa; phylum Mollusca; class Gastropoda; family Planorbidae; genus Anisus; species Anisus vortex. The sequence goes on along the minus strand of OX421503.1, from coordinate 28,893,373 downwards.
AAATATTCCACCCTTTTTAAATAAATTACATTTGAAAGAAGCTATCTATATACTAAAAATACGAACAAGTAACAATAATTTCCCTGTTGAACTGGGTCGCCACTCCAGAATAGATTATAATTTAAGATTATGTCCCCTTTGCTTAAAAGATATAGGAGATGGATTTCACTATTTACTCCAATGTGTGCACTTCAATGCCCAACGAAAAATGTATCTAAAAAAATATGACTATAACAGACCTAATGTAGAAAAAATGTCGGAACTGCTTAATTCTAGCTCTCTAAAAGAACTTAAAAAACTAAGCATTTTTTCAAAAATATTAGTATCTGCTTTTAAAAAAATGAAAAAAAAGGTTAGAAATGTTTAAGTATTTTAACATGTTGGTTTGTAACTATTGTTACGTATGTCGGTCATAGAGGAATGACGTAATAGGGCATTGACCTCTTAACAAGTGCGTATTAGAGTCCAAGGTTTGACCTTTGTGCCCTGAGGGCAATTTAAATAAAATAATTCGTTCAACCCCGTGGAAATTGAAGGTTATAATTCTGGATCGCAATATTCTATAGAGCAGGAGATTAAAATGCGTATTAGGACCCTGTAGAATCTTCGATAATAGTTTTCTTTGTAAAGTCCCTACCTCCTTAAAGTTAGTTCAGTTTGAAAGTTTGTAGAGAGATACTTAATACTTGTATATTTCATGTAATTTTATTGAAACTCTTATGTTGCCATCAGTTGATGCATTTACTTATAAGTTATACTGAGTCTACAATTTAAATAAAATTGTTTATTCAACAACTGGACTTGTTTGATCTATCATTGTTGAGAAAGGTGTTGAAGATAATTATACCGAATATAACTACATTACTGCAGAGACCTGTCAGTCAAGGAACCCCTAGCTTGGGCTACAGATTAGCATAATCTAGAGACTTCTAATAAAGATACAACTATATTCATTGAATCCGATTTAACGAGTCGTAATACTAGTCATCATAGTGACAGTCTATAACACTATGTTAATGAGAGATAGTCGTGGAAGTAATGTAATATACTAAGCCGCAAGAAAAATTGTGAAAGATTTCTTAAATGTTCGTTCTCACTATGTTAATGCTGTGCAGGTCTAATGAAAGTGATGTACCTGTATGTCTATGTTAGTAAATTAAGTTTTTTTGTTCTTTTTTTTCTTTGTTTTTTTTCCCCCCAAAAAAATTGTATTATAAACTAAATTATCCCCCCTGAATTTTCTTTTAGGATACCTTTAATTAATTAATTTTTTATTACCTTCATTTTTATTACTAATATTGGTATTACTATTATTGTTCAATTTATTATTCACAAATGCTATAATTTTCTTATGTTTTTGACTATGCCTTTATTGTACCTATGTACTATGTGGCAAATAAACATTGTTCATTGTTCATTGTCACAATAAAATTTAGTCCTAAGCCTAGTAATGCAAAGCATACTAAGAGGAGCATTGTCCCCTATTATCTTATTAATATACATTTAAAAGCAAGACAAGAATAAGACTTGTGTTTTTTTTAAATCTATATTTCACCATTTTAGCTACATTTCTAGTTCAAATGCTCATTGCAGTAGTCATTAAGTTGTTTTTTTTAAGTTAGGCGCACTTGGCTAATACAAGGTCTAGGTCTTCTAGTCATAGGCTAGTTTCGGTGAAAACAGGTACCGATTAGATCATCATTTTTAATATTGAAAGTATTTTATTAAATCATTTTACATTTAGCAAAGACAATATTTGCCCGCTTTGTTACAACTTACTCATCCTTTTTTTATCCTTTAACTTTGTTTTATTGATATATTTCTTTTTCTTTTACACATCTAACTTATAACTTGGTCAGCTATCATTATTATTGTAATCAATCGCTTGGTTAATACAGAATGATTTGTTTTATTTTGTCACGTGACATTATTTAAAGTCATGTGATATTTGAACTTGCATCGGTCTATTAATGTAAACAAACCTTAAAAATGAACACAGCGTTTTCTCACTATTTCCCTGTCAATTTTGTTTAAAAATCTAAATATCTCAGTACTTACAACGCTTTAATTAAGCTTCAAGTACCAGGTAGACCGATCTTCGTTCGGTAATAAAGAGCAGGCTCTTGTATCCATAATGTGCATGTAAAGCAACGGTGCATACTTTTAAAAATACGTTTTTACCAGACTAATAAATTGCATTTTTTTCCCGTCTACGCAAATACAAGTTATATAAGTTAGCTTTTTTTTGCGTATTAATTTCCATTTTTGTACTTATTAGAAGTGTATAAATTAAAATTTTGTGTGCAACCCTCTACCAAACATCAACATTACTTTCCTCATATCGGATTTATAATTTCCTCCCAAGCAACTTTTTAGGTGTGATTTATATTATCTGCCTCAAAATAGATAAACGTTTAAACTGCATCGATCTTTCACTCTAAACATAGAAAAGCGACCCCAAGAAACTGTAAACTTTCACGTTAGGACCTTTTCTAACAACTGCATGCACCAAAGGGTGCATTGCAATGTGTTTTAAAATTCGCGCAAATCATCTCTCTCTTATGAGGTGTCTGAAAGTAAGCTTTTTCTGAGTTATTCCTTGTACAAGTTGATCTAAGTTATTGAGACCATTGCATTGGCTATTCATCAATTAGTAAAATATCCCCATTAAGCCTGGTTTAATATTGACTCTGGTGTTAATTATATTTTTTTTAATAAGGTGGACCTATTCTAATCTCCGTAGGCGTCTATATACGATATAGCTGACTATACTAAGATAAGATAAGAATGGACACTTCTTATAGCGCTTCTATCCATGCTATTAAATTAGCATGATCAGTGCGCTCTTGGTGTGACTTGCAATGGCAGATGTATTAGCCAAAGAGAAAGGTCTTTAAGTTCTTTTAAAAGTTTCTCTTGTTCCAGACTCTCTCAGTGTCTGAGATAAATTGTTCCTTAAAGAAGGCGCCACTGATTCAAATGAGCGCCCTCCCAGGTAAGCCTACTTATTTTTGTGTCCATCTAAACTAGGAGTTTTGAGGAGTGACTGTTTCAAAGAGCGCAGTCCCTAGATGGCTCATGTCTTGATATAAGCTCTCGAGGATAAGAAGGAGCGACACCTTTTATGCATCAATACGTAATGGACATAATTGTGTGCTATATTCGCTTTATCACCGGGAGCCAGTAGAGATCCCTTAGTATTGGGGAGATAATATGATCTTGCCTGCTCACTCCCGAAACAATGCGCGCCGCGGTGTTCTGTACTCTCTGTAATCTTTGCAGCTGGTTCTGTGGTGGGCAAACTCCACAGGCAACTATTGCAGTAATCCTACCTTGACTGGATAAGAGAGACTGATACGGTATTGGCCTTCCTCCTATTGAGTTGAGGTGGCAGCTGACCCAGGGCGCGTAGATGAGACGAACAATCCTTAGCCACTGCACTGATATACGTAGCCATTGATATTTTATTATTAATAAAATGGCCAAGGTCTCTAACCGTGTTGTACAACGTTATCTCGGAAGCCCCAACTTTGATCGTAGTAATTGCGATTTTCCTGAGACTGGCATCAGATCCACAGACAATTGCCTCTGTCCTGTTATCTTTTAATTTAAGGCTGTTTGAAGCCACCCATGCCTTGACTGTTTGACAGCACTCCTCCACAACATCAACAGCATCAGCGCAGGATGACGAATCAGGACGAAAACTCCTGTAAAGCACCGTGTCATCTGAACAAAATTTTCGAGATACACCATGGGTCTCGATAATTTTGCCAAGCTGACTTGTGTACACGAAGAACACGTGTTGAACAACAATGGCATGGTTTTAAGTCCAAATCAATCGAATAACGATAATTCTAATGGTTATTCTTGTCTAACTTCTATTTTCTATTTTTATTTGTCTGTCGAAAAGCTGTTGATTTTTTTTTCTAAGCAATAACAAATCGAGCATAAAACATGAAGAAAATTGTTAGGGAGTTCTTTGAAGAAAAAATGTGTACAAATATTCATACATAAACACACACACATATATATATATATATACACACACAATTTTTTCTCGAATTATAGTATGGATATTGTCATGTATGTTGTTTTTCCAAGAATTGGAACACGCAATGTTTATTCTCCTCTCTCTCTCTTTTCTTACTACACACAATATTAGGACGTTTAGTGGGAAAACGAAAGGTTCTAGGTAATGCTGGGATTCTGTGTTGATCTCAAATTCTCAGAGTCTGGGAACGACTCATTATTTAATAGGGGAAGTTCCTATCGTTTTTGTTATGAGTTTTGTAATGATACCATGATTTTCACCCCTACTGGTAATGGGTCTATCCCTTGCACCACTCGGATAGTATTTAATGATTTGTTTTGTCTGAAAGACAGAGAGTTTCAAAATATGTTCGTTTGAGAACGTTTGTGTTTGCACTATTTTATTCTAACTGTACATAATAGATATATTGTATATATTGAACATACCACCTGAAATAAACTATCAACAACAGTTACACTGAAGCTTCTTTGTCAAGTTACTATCCTATTGTGTTGTATACATTACTATAAGATTTATCTACTACCATAATTTACAAGAAAGGAAATGTTGGAATACAAATACTGAATTTGTGCCCAGGACTATAAGAAGAGTTCGTGTAATACTGAAACATAAATACTAATAATTAAAGTCTCCCCTAGGACTAACGAGAATTATCAGCAAGATCTACACAGCTCTGGCCACAAGGGGATTGTGGACGTAACAAAATTTGGTGGTCTCGCCCGGTATATTTGAGTTCTACTTTTCCTGACCTAGGATTGACAAGATTTGGTAGTCTCGTTCGGTAGATTTGAGTTCTACTTTTCTTGATCTAGGATTGAAAAAAAATTTGTTGATCTCGTCTGGAAAATTTGAGTTATATTTTTTCCTGACCTATAAATATTTTGTGACATTAGTAGTACTGAGAGCGGCATATTTGTGTTTCGTTTTCAGGACTGTGAAACTATTCTTTTTAAAAAAGAGGAGAGAACTGGTTTGCGTTTTTATTCCTTGGGAAGTGTGAAGATTCCACGAAGTGTTTAATATTATATTGTGCAAATTTCTGGACAAATCGTAAGTTGGAACTTTATATTTTATTATACAATATATACTACTCTACTATCACAAATATTTTGAACGCTACACTATGGCTTCGAATATATCAAGTGAGGAACTTAATGCCATGTCATTTGCTGAACTAAAAGAATTAGCTGAGTCCTTTGGGATTGAGGCAGGACAGGCAAGACCTAATCGTAATCGTTTGACCAAAGAAATTATGACATGTTTGAACGGGCAGAATGCCATGAACACTGGTAGTGTAGTTGAAGTGGGACAGAACGATATCAATGAAGGTTATGTAGCTCCCAGTGGGGGCGAGGTAATTGCCCACGGAGACGAGGTAAGAAATATGTCATCTAGATCATCAAACAATGATGAAGATGAAGGGTTGAGTGAAAACCTAAAATTCCAATTAGCTATGAAGAGAATGGAATTGGAAAGAATTAGGATAGAAAATGAAAGAATTAGGATAGAAACTGAAAGGGAAAATGAAAGAATTAGGATTGAAAGCAGAGAAAGGATAGAGATGGCACGCATGAACAGACCTGACCATCGTAGGGACAGCAATGGTATGGATATTAGCGCAATGAAGCAACACTTGCCTATATTCAGGGAAGAAGATGTTCAAGATTTCTTTTTGCTTTTTGAGAGGATAGCTGTAGATTATCAGTTCTCTGATGATAAGATGGCTTTATTGTTAAGGTCAACTCTCAACAAAGGAAAAGCATTGGACGTAGTGTTGAGTTTAACACCCGAGGAAATAAATGACTATGAAGTAATCAAAGATAGGGTGCTAAAAAGTTATTCCCTGACACCAGAAAAATATAGAAAGCTATTTAGAGACAGAAAGAAGGCATATGATCAAACTCATGTAGACTTTTTGAGACAAAAGGAGAAAATGTTAGAACAGTGGCTAAGGTCACAGAATGTAAGTGAGTTTGATAAACTCAAGAACCTAATATTGTTTGAGGAATTCAATGATTGTATTCGAGTGGATATTAAAACTCACATCTCAGACCGAGGGGTTGAAGATGTGCATGAAGCTGCTAGATTGGCAGATAACTATGCCATAATTCACGCCAGCATAAAGCCATATTATGCTGACAAACCCAAAGTGCACAAACCAGAGTCCAAGGAGGCTAGTAAACCAAAAGAGACAAGTGAAAACAATAATAAGAACAGTGGTGTAAATAATAATAGTAACTTAGTTCATTTCAGGAAGCAGACAGATGTAAATAAAGCAAAGGTGGTATGTTTCAATTGCAAGAAAGAGGGCCACATGAAGAAAGATTGTTGGATCCTTACCAAGAAGCAAGGTGCTATTCTACACTGTGCCAGAGTGCAGAAAGATAGCAAGCAGACAGAAGAAGTGTGCAACACAGGGTCAAGAAACTCAAAAGAAATGCGGCCGGCATCGCCCATAGTTGTGGAGTCGATGGTTTTTGAGAACAGTCTATCTAAGGTAAAAGAGAATAGCTGTACTCAATCTATTATGCTTTCAGAAGGCCGTGAGGAACAGATGGTTCCTGAAGTCCCGGAAGAGGACGACCTATCCGATTTTCGACCCTTTGTCTACGAGGGGACAGTGTCGACAGAAGTCGATGTACTCAGCAAGAAGAAAATACAGATATTACGTGACACGGGTTCTGCTGTCAGCGTGATCCTGGAGGGCAGTGTGCCGTTAACGGATGCCACCAGTACCGGTGAGTCTGTTGTGCTGAGAGGTGCTAGTATGGAGGCTGTGGAAGCTCCACTGCACAGAATAAAACTCGAGTCGGACATTTTTACAGGTAACATCGTAGTGGGAGTGTGGCGCGCACTACCCGTCAAAGGCGTTTCCATGATATTAGGAAATGACATTATGGGCGGCAGAGTCACTGTCGAGCCCATGGTTAAAGTGTTGGAGACAAAGATGGCGGAGGACAAAAACCTACGTCCTGCCAATGAACGCCCAACATGTGCACTGACAAGAGCAATGCAGAAAAAGAAGTCGGTAAAGACTCCTGCTACGCCGTATAGTGCAACGAAAGATGTGTTTGTCTGTTCTGAAGACACACATGCGAATGAAACAGTGATAACTGAAACACCTGACATCGATTTAAGTGCTACGTTCTTTGCTGAACTAACAACTGGTGATGCAACAGAGAACGATAACATTTTGTCACCAAAGCAGAAATTGGTGAAAGAACAATTGAATGACGAAGTAATAATGCAACTCAGAATGAAAGCTGTCGATGAAAAGACTGCAGATGCAATGGCGGAATGTTTCTACATGAAAGATGAAGTGTTGATGAGAAAGTCGAAACCGCTCAACTCAGGTACAAACGAGTGGGACAGTATTCACCAGATTGTAATACCTAAGTGCTATCGTCAAGATATACTGCGTATGGCGCATGATCTTCCTTTCGCTGGTCACATGGGAGTCCGAAAAACGCACCACCGTATCCTCCCTTACTTCTACTGGCCAGGACTGAGAAGAGATGTCGAACAATACTGCAAGACTTGCCACGTATGCCAAATGGTAGGACGTCCTAACCAACGAATTCCTGTCGCTCCACTCCAGCCGATACCAGCGTTCGACGAACCATTCAGTCATATACTCATTGATTGCGTGGGCCCGTTGCCGAAAACAAAAGCCGGTTTTCAATACCTGCTCACAGTCATGTGTTCATCCACTCGCTTCCCGGAAGCCATTCCGTTGCGGAACATAACAACAGTGAAGGTGGTAGACGCCCTGACAAATTTCTTTACACGTTATGGCCTACCGAAGACGGTACAGTCCGACCAGGGGACTAACTTTACTTCGAACATTTTCAAACAAGTCATGGAACAATTAGGGATAAGCCATAGGCTATCAAGTGCCTATCATCCTGAGAGCCAGGGAGCTCTGGAAAGGTTTCATCAGACATTAAAATCGATGCTTAAAAAGTACTGTTATGAAAACGAGAAAGACTGGGATAAGGGTGTGCCTTATGTACTGTTCGCTGCAAGGGAGGCCACTCAGGAATCCCTGGGGTTTAGCCCATTCGAACTTGTGTATGGACACTCAGTCAGAGGTCCGTTGAAACTTCTACATGAAACTTGGCTAACGGACAGTGAACCGATTGGACTTTTGTCATATGTAGATAAATTTAAAAATAGGCTTTATCATGCTTTTAACCATGTGAAGATTCATTTTCCACAGATGCAGGAGCGTATGAGACAGAACTATGACCGTAAAGCTACAGCTAGAACTTTTGCACCAGGTGACAAAGTTCTTGTGTTTCTACCTTTGCAAAATCAGCCTTTAAGCGCAAAGTTTAGTGGACCCTATGAGATAGAGTCAAAGCTTGGCGAGGTCAATTATTTGATAAAGACTCCTGACCGGAGACAAAAACAGAGGGTATGCCATATTAATTTACTTAAGCCCTATGTTTCCAGGGAAAAGAGTAAACCACGGGAGGTCCCCATGATTTCGTTAGCTAGAGTCCCGACGGATTTATCTAGGATAGAATATAAGTTAGCAGAAAGTAAACTTAATAATACAGATGCCCTTAAGAGTTTAGATACAAGGCTAGAACATCCTCCGGTAGAAGATAAGGAGAAGATTATTGAGCTGGTACATGAAAATAAGTCAATGTTTACAAATGTTCCCAGTAGGACACATGTCATAGAGCACGATGTAGTGTTAACCAATAGTGCCAGGTCTATTAAACAGCATCCATTTGACCCCATCAGACCTGAGCATATTAAATTAGATGTAAAGTGTATGTTAGAAGATGACATAGGAGGAAAATGTGATAGCAAATGGTCTACACCCTGTGTGATGGTACCAAAAGCAGACCACACACTGCAGTTTTATAGAGACTTTGGGAAATTAAGTAATTTGACAGAAACCGACTGGTATCCCATTCCCCGTATCATCGACAAGATAGAGACAAGGTCATAGCTGATACTCTATCTCGGGTGCTACATGATTGACTGAATAACCCCATACTTCTTTTTCAGATCATCTCATTTATTCATTAAGAATGTGTCATGATAACCTATCATTCGTTTGAATTTTGATTATGTAATACCTATAGAATACTTGTATCATACAGAAGTCAAGTCTTTTGAAAGTATTAATAATTCTTATAATCATGTATAATATTGATGTTCTGATATATTTTAAATTCATTTGATTATGGAAAAGAAATTCCATTTAAATGTTGATGCATGATGCAATAAATATATAATATGCACGTATTTACTTGATATGGATGGATAAAAGTAATTGTCATCACATGCAATTAAGTGGGAAAACTTTGAGCTAGTTGATTTATTATCTTGTTTTATTTTAGTTAATGAATGGAACTAAATAATAATATGTACAATTTTTATCTTAGAAAGAGATGTAATATTAATTGGTATAAATTAATAGATAATATTGGAAATCTATTGCTAAATTGTTCTATCATGGTAATAGAATGGAAAAGTGGATATTCACTATGTTGTATAGGTTATATATATTCCATATATCCAGGAACGGAGGGGAAACAAAGGTACCTAAAGGTGTACACTCATTCAACCCTGAACAAACTTTTATATTAAACTTTCAAAATTGCCAAAAACGCATAATAGTGGATTACATTTTAATATTGAGATTACTGTAGTAATCGTAACTAGAGCGTATTTTCTCCTCATATTTGAGAAAAGGGGAAGTATCATCATCTAGGTATGAACCCTGTTAATGTCAAGTTGACACTGTAATTTAAAGGGGAAGTAACCTATAGTTTGATTCGAGTTACGTATTACTTATATTTTGGTTTGTATATTAGAAGTAAACTGTTGAAAATTGACAGAGTTTGAGCAATGTTATATTTGTTTAAATAGATTAAGACTTTTTGCAAATTTTTGGTGGAAATCCACACAACTGTACATAGTTAAAATAAGAATGACTAGAATATTTTTGAATTATTTGTACTTGTTGAGACATTAGTTAATATTAATATTAACGGGGAAATATTTGTCCATCACGTTTTAATCACAATTACCATTGGGTAGTGACACTTTTTATAATTTAGTTGTGCCAGTGAGCCATGTTTGCTTAAATTGTCTTATAATCTTCCATTGATTGATGGTTGTTAAAACGATAGTGTTAAGTACGAAAAATGTACCATGTTGAGTATTACTTGGGTAATTATGGTACATTATATCTTTCATTGGGTGGGGGCGTGTCATGTATGTTGTTTTTCCAAGAATTGGAACACGCAACGTTTATTCTCCTCTCTCTCTCTTTTCTTACTACACACAATATTAGGACGTTTAGTGGGAAAACGAAAGGTTCTAGGTAATGCTGGGATTCTGTGTTGATCTCAAATTCTCAGAGTCTGGGAACGACTCATTATTTAATAGGGGAAGTTCCTATCGTTTTTGTTATGAGTTTTGTAATGATACCATGATTTTCACCCCTACTGGTAATGGGTCTATCCCTTGCACCACTCGGATAGTATTTAATGATTTGTTTTGTCTGAAAGACAGAGAGTTTCAAAATATGTTCGTTTGAGAACGTTTGTGTTTGCACTATTTTATTCTAACTGTACATAATAGATATATTGTATATATTGAACATACCACCTGAAATAAACTATCAACAACAGTTACACTGAAGCTTCTTTGTCAAGTTACTATCCTATTGTGTTGTATACATTACTATAAGATTTATCTACTACCATAATTTACAAGAAAGGAAATGTTGGAATACAAATACTGAATTTGTGCCCAGGACTATAAGAAGAGTTCGTGTAATACTGAAACATAAATACTAATAATTAAAGTCTCCCCTAGGACTAACGAGAATTATCAGCAAGATCTACACAGCTCTGGCCACAAGGGGATTGTGGACGTAACAATATAAAGAGAACGATTTTGGTTCTTTATGCTAAGAGCCTCCATTATCGAATTTATAGATGTTCTATGGGCCTCGGGGTCATTTAATTTTTTTTAAGAGAAGGGTGCCCGTGGAGTGGACGAATCCTTCCAACAGGTCCTTTTTTCCTATCTCAAACAAGGAGACCGTTGCCATGGTCACGCACGAGGGAAAATACAAAGGAAACACACTTACCCCTACAACGAAGTCTGTCCTGTGCTCGCTGGTGGACTGTCCGGTGCATTTGATCAGCTTGACTTTTTGGCGAAAAGTTCGTGCAACCAGGGTGGCTTTTGGTGGGGGCTCCACTGCTGGTCAGCTGGGAATGTTACCGCTCTCTTCCGGAAGTCGGCTGCTGAGGTCCGGAGGGTGATTGTATGTGCCCCTGAACTGCGGGGCTAACCGCTGTCTTCGTGAGATGCCACACGTCTTTCGGAAACTTGAGGACGACACGTGATGGCCAAGGATGGTGACGCAATACGGACTGTTTCACTCGGACTAATGGCGTCTTCACTGACAGGTAGATGTTGCCTGTCTCTCCAAACGTGCCGCTTCTGGGTTCGGTCTGGGGTGCCACTGGTTTCTGGTTAGTGTATCTTGGTACGAGGTGGTAAGCTTGGTTCGGATGTCGCAGGTTATAATAAGATACCATGAGTAACGGTATCGCATCCTATCAAAGTACATATACTACAAATTGATCTTAGCTCCTCCACGTCTCTGACGGCATCCTTGTATAGATCTTATTTTTTATTTACTTTTGCATATACAAAAATGTATACAATGAGAACCGTAGTAATTTTTGCTAGTGTTTATTGTTTTTCACACTGTTTAGCCTAAATTATTAACAATATAAACGTACATGACTTTCGTAAGAATGGTAAGCAAATTTAACATGTCGTATTTCACGTTAAAAAACAAGATTTAAAAAACAATACCGTCCCTGCGGGAATCGAACCCCGGTCTCCCGCGTGACAGGCGGAGATACTTACCACAATACTACCGGGAAGATGACATTGCATGCTTTCTATAGTGTGATAAATTTCTTGGTAGCCTTGTCATTATGCTGTTATCTCACATGTGCATTTCCCTACAATTGTTCAAAGACTATTGAATCTAAATTATTGTCAACGCATTACATTCTAAATTCCAATAAATTCTTCAGTCTGTTAAAAAGGAACGTTTCCTCATATTGTTGAATCTGTACGAAGACTTTTTTTAAACAATGTCATGACTAAGAATTTTATTTAATACATTAATTTTTGATTAAGTCCGTTATTTTTGTCGTGTTGAAAAAAGTTTGTAGAAAATTTTGGATCTATCAATAGGCCTACCCTTATATTATCTGGTTTTCAGCATTAAGCTCTGGAGAATCGTATTTGAAAGTAGGCCTAACATCTAACAGATCTGTATTGATATCTCCATGGTTTCACTGAAAAGCAGATTTTGCTTTTGGCCTTGGCCATGTTACGGCACTATATAAATTTTCTTATACAAATCAAATAAATATATGGTAGAGTAGATTGACTTTCAATCTGTTGGCAATCTGAATGATTTAAATTATAAATTTTACTTTGGCACACACTATTATCAAAAGGTTGTTGACCCATGGACTAGATGTATATTCCAGTCTTCATGACTCATCCAAGTTGTAATATATATAATAACTTTAATAATAATAAGAGAACTTAAATATATAAAAGAAGAAACTTCAATTAACAATATAAAATACTTTAATCCATTCAATGTATAAAACACAGTAATACAGTAATACAGTTGTTTCTATTCCAGAATATGCATCATCCGTTTAGGGCCAATCAACTAAAGAAAACATTAAAAAAACAAAAAAACAAATCCAGAAAAGAGCTGCAAGGCTCATAACTAGAAAATTATTATAACTGAAAAGAGTAGCGGACAATAGTTAAATCACTAAATCTAAAAGCTCTAGAAATGAGAAGGGAAAAAAGCAAAGTAGTAATAATACATAAGGCATTAAACTCTAATTTAGAAATACAATATAAGGACAAAAACATTTATCTAATCAAATATGCAAGAACTAATGCATGCCATACTCTTTTTCCCCGAGTAACACTTTTATTTAAAACACTAATCGAAATTCAAGACTAGACTCTAACCACTGTTGAGCGTAGGACGCAATAATCTTCTGTATAGAAAGAGCGTCTGTAAAATAAAAGATAAAAGATAAGTCGTAGACAAAGGTTGACTATCATGTACTTGACTATAAAGCAATCCAAAACAGTTTTTAATAAGTGTAAGAATCGAGCATTAGGTCTACACAATAAATAATGCAAGTTAATATTTGTTTATATCACAACATTTACTGTAAAACAAAAGAAAAGAAAGCAATGTTCAGTAAATGTTGATAATAACAAATATTATTTAAAACCAGTTATCCTAGTTATAGTATTATAAAAATAGAAAACCCCAAACTAAAATCCAAACATATTCTTAAAATATTACTTTAAAACTTATCAAAAGATTACCTGTTGCTTGGGTTTACTTTGATTTTTTTTTTACATTGGCATAAAAACCTATTTTTGTATGGTCCCCAACACTAACCAAGAACGCTTTTTATGAGCATTGTACTATAGCATATATCTAGCGAGATTATTGACTTTCATTAGGCTTAGGCCCAGGCAATGTATTCAGTTGTTATATAGTTTAGCTCGTCCCAACCGGGAGTACGCATCGACGGTGTGGGATCCCTATCAACAACATCTGATATCTAAGTTGGTGATGACCCAACCTCGAGCGGCACGTCGTACCTTTCAGGTCTAGAGCCTTAAAACAATCGCCTCTGCTTTGGTGGTCCAACTCCAATTTGAACCCTTGCAACACCGCAGAGCGGTAAACAAGGTCACCACTATGTACAAGATCACGAACAGCCACGTGGAAATGTCCACGCAGCCAGGTCGCATCCAACGGGTGTCCCGCTCTACTCAGCTCAAGCTGCATGTCCCGCACGCACGAACCGACGCCTACAACTTTTCTTTTTTTTTCCGTCAGCATTCAGGCTGTGGAACACCCTGGACCAGGCCGCCATCTCTTCCTCTACTGTGCCGGCTTGTAAATCTTCACTGAAGAGCTGGATTAAAAACCTAAAGTGACACTCTGTCATCTGTTTATAATTGTTGTTTGTGATGTTTTTTTATTTTATTTTATATGTAGTTAAATTGTGGACTCTTTTCTCGGTCCTAGCGGTTTCGCCACAGTAATATGAAGAAGAAGAATTATTCACAGACATTAATATAATACAATATCCAGCACAAAACATAGAACATGTAGGGTTTATACAATTTAAAAAAAAGTAATTTGTAATCTATATCTAATTAGGGTTATTGGGCATACATTACCATTATTATTTAATAAATACAAGTAGCCATATGACTTAGACCTACCTATAAATATTATTGAACTATGTGATAGTATATTTACACGCAAGTATAATAAAGGAAAAATGTATGATATTAGTTTTAGTAAATTTGTCTCTCTTTACGGACATTATATTTTTCTTGGGTCTATCAGCTAATATATTTCGAAGACCTTATGAGTAGGGGAGAGGTGGGTAATTCGTACCGCTGGATAATTCGTACATATGCCGTTTTACATACTTTGACTGGTTGTAATTAAGATTTAAGCCCGTCACATGCCAGCACATTAGTTAGGACTTCCATAGAAGAATGGCGGACATTGTCAAGAATGAAAAACGGTATGCACGATTTATATTTTTTTTACACTAGTTGATGTTATTTTGACCACTGCCTCTATTCGTACTATGCAGGTCTGGTAAAACAAAACTTGTTTATACTTGTTATGTGTGCTGACTATCCAGTCTTCTTATATAGCAGATCAATTATTGCCTTGTTCTATTTACGTTTTATTTTAATTTGAAAAATTACTACCTGTATACCTAAGTCGTGTTAATTCATAATACTTCCCATAGCAACAATAGGTCTCCCCATAATAAAGGTCAAATGTTCTATTGTTCACATTGCCAAAAAAAAAAAAAGAAGACACCGTTTGCTTGTCAAACTACACGTTAAATTAAACGTTATTTCCATGAAGTGAAAACTATAAATTCAATATATTTAGGATATCAACTTTAAAATAAATGTATCTCTCTTTCGTTTATATGGCAAGGAAAAAAAAAGACTTATTCTTAAACCTATCAGGGGTTGGGAGACTCGAGAACAAGCGATTTAAGATGGTTAATTTAAAAACCAATTTTACCGAAATGAAATAATAAAATAATATATTATACATACAATTTTTAACAACAAAAATAAAATTAAAAAAAACATATCACTTATCTATAAAAGTGAACAGTTTTTACTTTTTCTAATAACTAAAGGGATAAGATATCCGATAATAAGACGCTTTTTAATGTAACGACCCTACAAATAGCGAAGGTCTAAGCAGACAGGCTTTTACGAAGGTAAAATACTATTTCAAAGTGTTTATAAAACGCGTTTCGCAAGGCTGACCATAATATATTATAATATTTATGTTTTGTTATTTGTTTTTATTCTTACAATAAAATGACTAGTTTTAATGTGTGGTAGTAAGAAATCTTATAAAATCGCATTTATTTCTGCGAATTAACTTGCTCATTCAAACCTTTACACAAAGGCCTTGTTCGCAATTTAACATAAAGATAAAAGGCCATTTATTTATGTACATAAGTGTGAAATATTAACTTTTATCATGAATGGTCGGAAAGTATCAGACGGGTTTAGTCCGAAAGAGTTTTAAAAAAAACAATAACGTTAAGGCTCGTAGAAAAGGAAGCCAAATTTGGAGGACCTAATTAAAGTAAAAAAAATGTTTTGAAAGTTGTCAGACACTTATTATATTATAAGCTTGTTAAAGACAAATTATTATCTGAACTAATGTATATATATATAAACACCGAACATAGATTTGTAAGGAGTTATATACATGATAAACAATATAAAAATTGTATACGAATTTTTAAATTTAAAGATTTTAAAAGAATTTTACACAGCCTTATGATGCAACATTGATTGTAGAAACTTATAAACGTACATCAGATCAGACAGAACTAACAAGGCCAGGACAATCGACACTACGATCAGTCCAACCCAGCCGAAGACTGTCGAAGACGGCCTCACGTCCTGGGCGCTGGACAGAGTTCTTCTGTAGGCCGATAGGTTGCGGTGATTGACCGTGAGCTGCTCCACCAATGCCGCGGCTAGTTCTTTTCCGTTGGGAGTTGACGTCATTGTGGTCTGCGTGCTAGTCGTGCCGCTTTCGCCACGAGACGTTGAGGTGTCATGTGGTGCCGTGGATGTACGGGACGCTGTTGTTACTGCCTCCGTTGTGTCTCGGGCGTCGCTTGTGCTGTCGGGCTTACCCGGAGTTGTCATTGCTGTGGTAACCTGGGATGTGACATCGGAAGTGACATCGGAAGTGGCATCGGAAGTGAAAGAGGCAGTGACATCGGATGTAACATCCGTTTCGAATGTGGGCATCTCCGCAGGACATAAACTGTTTTGTTTTTCTTGTAGAAGTTCCAGGTATGGTTTATGTTGGAACTGTTTAGGACAATAAAATTAGAAGTTGTAAGTATTGTTTATGTTAATTATAACAAATCATGTATAAGGTGTAAGGGCTGTTTATTATGAACTGGTTCAATTAGAAGATAGTATGTAGAAGTTTATTCTTTTTTTAAATGTTGAAAGTTGTAAGTATTGTTTATGTTAATTATAACAAATCATGTATAAGGTGTAAGGGCTGTTTATTATGAACTGGTTCAGTTAGAAGATAGTTTGTAGAAGTTGTTTCTTTTTTTAATTGTTGGAACTGGTTGGAAAAAATATGTGGAAGTTGTAAGTATTGTTTATTTTGGAACTGGTTAGAACAAAGTATGTGGAAGTTGTAAGTATTGTTTATTTTGGAACTGGTTAGAACAAAGTATGTGGAAGTTGTAAGTATTGTTTATTTTGGAACTGGTTAGAACAAAGTATGTGGAAGTTGTAAGTATTGTTTATTTTGGAACTGGTTAGAACAAAGTATGTGGAAGTTGTAAGTATTGTTTATGTTGGAAATGTTTAGAGCAAAGTATGTATAATTTGTAAGTATTTTTCTTGTTTCAACTGGTTAGAAAAATCCCCAATTACATGGAAACAAATTATAGCGGTAATCAAACTTTGCCTCGAATTCATTGTAATGCCTATTTAGTGCACCGCATCTAGACTATCACAAACTTAAAATATGTAAATCTTATATCTATACATGGTGAAGGCGTAATTTAGTACTTACCGGCTTAGAATATGCCGTTTTGAATGTGTCCGCTATGCCCATTGGATGACAGTATGTGGACTTTGTCCCAATGGCCAGTATATAGGCTCCAAAAGTTCTGCGTTTGTTCGTGAGTTGAAGATGTAGGTAAGTGACGCTACTAGCAAGTGTTGTGTGACAGCCTGAATAGTTTGTACCTTCTGTAAATGAACGTCAATTCAAGATTAGGCCATTGTAATGGAAATGAGCGTCAATACAAGATTAGACCATTGTAATGTAAATGAATGTCAATTCAAGATTAGAACATTGTACTGTAAATTTACGTCAATTCAAGATTAGACCATTGTACTGTAAATTTACGTCAATTGAATAGAGCGTTCTCAGTGGGCGTGGCTTAGGTTTTTAGTGACGTATTTGTGTAAATATAAGAACCCATTTGAGGTACAAATGTAACGTGTCGAAGTTGTTCTTTATCATGCTAAATTCACATATGAATATTGGCTATCCTACTCAAAAATAAGGAGGTAAATAGTAGTACTGTATATTAATTGATTAATGTGATTAGGCTGGGGCCGGCTAGACCTATTTACACTTTCAATTTCACTTTATACGCCTACACTTTTAATGTTTCGTAGACTCGGCTAATGGCTAAGTAAGCCTAAGTAGGACAGCTACGATTTCAAGTGATAGTGTTGGTGAATAGGCTATCTAGTCAAGTCACTAATAGGCTCACATCGTCTATGATCTATGTCTAAGATAATAATAAAATAGCCTATTTTATTTAACAGACATAATACAGCTTAAATCTTAATAAGACTTAAAACACAACACATCATTTTAAAAAATGCTCGAGCCTATATAAAACGTTATTAATACACCGGCCATTGTTACTTGTACACCATTACTCGAAGTAAACAAAAATCACGTGCTTTTTGTCACGTGATTGCAAACGCCCTATATTAGACAATTGTACTGTAGATTTAATTAGACTGCAGACTGTGTGTGTGTTCAAACAATCATATTACTTCATTTAAAGACACGTGACCTTTTTGTCTCATATTATACTTTTGCGATTTCACCTCGGACATGTGTCTTCACTAGCTAAGTGGTCAGACTTATCGGACTGCCGGTGACCCGGGTTGGATTCTTCAGTTAGTCTATACCTTTTTTTTCTACATTTTTTTAAATTTCAATTAATATTAATAGGATTGTAAATATACGAGCAACACCGGACAATTTAGATTTTTGTTAAATAAAAAAGACTTGCCTACTTTTTAACCGATTACAATTTTTATTTACAAATTATAAATTACATATTTATATAGCGCTATTCATTACAAAGTCTTCGAATGCGCTTTAAATTTACCATAATATGTTATTAAAATAAATAGAAAAAGTGTGTTTTTAGTTTTGTTTTTAAAATGTCTATAATAAATTATTGTCGGCTTGTTTAACTGTGTTCGGAAGTTCATTCCACCACAGAGGTGCTACGACGCTGTTGGAGCAAGCTGCAAATGTTTCTCTTTTTACGCTTGGTACCTTGAGTTGTTGATGGATTTTGTTTGAACGCAGTCCTCTGATGTGCAAGCCCCACGAGAGGGGGGTACAGCCGGGGCCCATGAGAGTTTAGGGACCCATAAAACCCATGAATATTAAAATAAAAAAGTAAATTGGCAATTACGCAACTATTTTTAAATTGTTGCTATTAAGCTAAGAGGAAATGCCCCAAAACCTCCTACAATTTCACGTGGCGCTAGGGATCTTAATATTGAATGTGTACTTGAACATTATAGATTATAGATATGGAAGCTGCAAACAAAGAAAGCTTATAATATGCACAACTAAGGGTTTTGCGAAACACTATGCACATTTTGGTAAAGAACAGTTGGGTGCATTGGATGTGGAACTGTTAAACGCTTTGGCAAATTTCAAATTAGAAAATATTTTTCCTAACATAAGTGTCAGTTCGAGGATGTCCCTTACAGCACCAGCCACAGTAGCATTAGTAGAGTGGAGCTTCAGTAAACTTTTAAGCTCAGAAAAAATTACCTTAGGTCCACCACGAGTCAATATCGCCTGCACAAATTGGCTACCCTCATTATTGAGTATTGCATTGCAAGACAAATTAGCTTTAACACTGTAATTCGTAGTTTTGCCAAGAAAAAGGCACGCAATGTAAGGCCATGTTTTAATAAAACTAGTCTTTTTCTTCTCTGTTTTATTTTCTGTTGACTATTTCTTTTCACGAAACAGTAAGAATTCAAATAATGAATGATTTTGGTATATTTGTAAATAATTAATGATTCGACACACAGATTTACATTTGTTTTTTATTTGCTGTCTAAAATTACTTTCCCAAAAGTCGTCAGTAAAAAATATTTGTTTGTAATTATTAAAATTTAAAGCTTTCTGTTCATTGTAGTTTATACATTTTGTTATCTGTAGCTTTTACAGGCCTGTTTTATTTCCCCCTCCAAACGCCGGGCAATTTAGCTTGTTTATAAATATAAAAACAAAATTGTTGGAGCATATCATTTCAGTCTTTGCGGAACGTACCGATCTTTACACATGTCCATTGCACTGAATCGTCACTTGTCTCGATGGTCAAGGGCATGCTGACGTCACCGACGATGTATATTGTGACCTTGAAGGAGTCAGAGACGCTGGCGAATTCATATTCGTATCTCCATGAATTTGGCGGTAGCAGTGACATGACGCACAGATCCTGGTTACTACCTAGGTAACACATTATACAATGTAATTAAAAATTGTCACAAACATGAACTTTATATGTTTTTATTATGTTTTTTTTAAATATTATATTTCCTTCTTTTTTATATAAAAAACGTTAAATATTTAGAAGTGCCTCGTACCCTATTCCAAAAAATAATAGTAAAAAATAGTTTAATGCTAAATAGGCCTAATATATAACTGCGCTCGCAAATTGGAGCTATTATATTTTATCTTTTTCCTCTCAATCTTTTCATTTTCGCCGTTATATATCATCCAATGCCAATTATTTTTTTTTAAATTAATTTTTTTTCTTAAACCATTTTTCTTTATCTATTTTCTCTTGTATTTTTTTCTGTCTCTTCTTCCTCCCTCTGTCTCTTTCTGCCTATCTCTCTCTCCATTTATCACTCCTTGTTTTGTTAATTCCTTCTGTCAGAACATTATTTTATTCTTCATGTCTTCAGGTAAAGCTAAGCATGTGTGCTTTCTTTTATATATAAACAAAACGACGTTTTTTTTTTGTCTCTTACAACCTTTTTCTTCTTTATATATATATATAAAATTATATATTAGGCCTAGGCCTATATATTTGTGCTTCAATCGTGCATTTCCTTGACTTTTATTATAATCCTATCATCGACCAAAGATACATTCAGAGATAACCACGAAAAATGTCCTACCTGAAAAGGTGTGATAAGCATAAAAACTTTCATTGCCAGAAATGTAGAGAAAACCAGCGCTCGCTCTCGACAAATAATAGATGTCGCCTGCTGATTCAAGTAGTATTTTTGTTTCCGAAGACATCTGGGTCAATTCAAGAAAACGAACACACATGTTAAAAGAGTGTAATAATCGTAGCCTTTTTCATACAGTGGAACATAATGGAATACTATACGTGATATAATACGTGTGTTAAAGGTATGATTATAAACGGGTGTTTGTATCGCCCCGTTCAGAACTTGCTTGGGTTTAGGAATAATTTCTCTATGCAACAACTCTCTCATTCAGAACTAAAACTAAGATCATCATTTTAACACCAAGCAAACAAGCATTGTGGAGAAACAGCAACCTCAGCAGCAACACCAAATAACGCGTTTTCAAAGCAAGCGTAAAGTCAATATTGGCATATGGGGTAGAAACGTGGAGGCACACGAACGGAATAGGTTCAATAGATCAGAAAAAAAGTGTTCACCGTTGGTTGCTATCGTCAAGTCCTAAAAATAAGATGGACTGACTTCATCCCAAATTAAGATGTCGAAAGAAGAGTTGACCAGAAACCCATCCTACGCAAATTAAATAATAGAGGGGAATTGGTCACACTTTAAGAAGAAAACAGGGTCATATATAGCACTGGAGTAGAATCCGAATGGAACCAGGAAGAGAGACCGGCAAAATACCAGCTGGAGAAAGACACTTTAAAAAAAAAATTTTAAGACGCGGGAATGCAGTTTCAAGAGATGAAGAGACAGTCTCAAGACCGGAAAGAGTGTAAAAGTCTTGTCGAGGCCCTATGTCTAACGGAGGACCTAAAGTAAATTGATTGATTGATTGAAAACAACCTTAAATCTAACTTCTCCAGGGTGAGAATACGAACTTAGATTACTCTCTTAGTAGAAAGCTAGGCTTTAAGCTAAGAAAAACACAACCTAGTAAAGTAATCTTGTTCTAGCTTATATAGCCATTAGCTTCAATTCCTACAGACAGGCGTCTCTATGTTACAAGTGCCTGAATGACTCTACCCCCCGATTACCTTCGCTCCTGTCTCGAGCTCTATACTCAATCCCGTCCACTCCGCTCGGCTTCTGATAGACTTTTTACTCTTCAGATCCCTCGTGTGAAACTGGTGTCCGCTAGCGAACGGGCATTGTCATACGTAGGCCCGTCCGCATGGAATGCCCTCCCACTACAACGTCGACAGAGCCCTAGCTTTGATACCTTCAGAAGCCGGCTGACGACCTACCCATTCAATTAGCAGTTTTCTTTTTATTATTTCTCATTTATACAGTGTTGTCTTTTATTCGTTGCATGTACTCTGTCTGTAACTGTTGACAGCGCATAGAACTGTTTCCAACGGGATATGTGCTATACAAGTCTTATTCTTCTTCTTATTATTATTCATATAGAGTAAAACTATAGGAACTTACGAAAGTAATCTGGGTCCATGCATATACAGCCATCAGTTTAAATCTCCAGTAAACATTGAGCTGATTGCTGAAATAGGTGGGAAAAATGATATACTCCTTGCCCAGCAATTGTAGTGGCAGAACTTCATCCAGAGTAGAGCCCAAAGTGTTCTGAAGGAAAGTACAAGTTGAACAGTGTGTAAACATGCTAGTTGGGAGGGAGGGGTGGGGAAGGGGGGGGGGACAGGCGTTGAATGTACATCAAAATACAGACAGACACATACATATTTAGAAAACAGAGAAAGAGAGAGAGAGAGAGAGTGAGACGGTCAGTCTGTAGTTAACTAGCTAGATAAATTAATAGATACACATATTAATGTAATATAGATATATATAACTATTTATAGACATATATATAGTTGGGTAATATAATAATAATAAACATTATTGTATAGCGCATATCCCGTTGAGGACAGTTCTATGCGCTGACAACAGTTACAGGCAGAGTGCAGACAAAGAAGAACAGATAGGCTGAATGCATGACTGATTTTAAAAATATCGGTCCTGTATTAGCATGGGGCATAAGTGTTTTATAAATTTGGGGGCCAGCCAGAAAGTTACTTTGCAAATAATGTCGTACTTTCACTCCCCTCTAATCTTATTGCACCCGGTACATTTTCACCCCTCATGGATATATATATATTATTAAATTCTTTGACACCCCCTCCTCACCTTTACAACGTAATTGAAAAAATAATTTTAAGCTATTTTCAGAAGGCATTTGTTTACTAATTATAGTTTGTATCGTTTTTGGTCGTGTTGAATTTTTTCCCATAAAAAAAAATATAATTTCACATTTTAATTTTATTGTCTAGAGCCCATCAAAATAATTTATAAAACACTTTATGCGATAGAATAAAGCATATTAATTTAATAAGATGGAAATGTATATCAATCAAACATACATATGATTGAAGTATTGAGATGTTAAAATCACATTCGGACTAAAATTATCATAGGGCTGGTGAAGCAGCGTTCATCAATTTTTGTTGCTACGGCATACTAAAAGAAGTGTGGCCAGCACAATACCTACCCGAGTACCCATTAGAGCTGGGTAGACTCAGGGACACCCTTAAGTCCTCAGAAAAAATCCTAGCCTCCACCAGAATTCGAACCCAGGACCTTCGGATCGCCAGTCGAACGCGCTGCCGCTTGGTTACCGCGTCCCATAATCACTAGGTAGGCCTCCTTCAAATTAATTATATATTTATAATTTCCTTTGCATTTAATCATTGCACATTAGTTGCAGTTTGTAGCTGTTTTGTTTTAAAAGTGCAAGTGTGTGAACAATTCTTAAGTCCCATTGCTTGCCCGTGACAAAGAAATTGTGTTTAAATCTATTGTCTTTAATTTCATTCAGTCTTCTACTTGAGCGGTTTTTGTTTTCAATTGCTATGTAGGATTTTAATACATGTGTACATATGTAAGGGTCTGCAACTATTTTTAAGTTGGCAGCCGTTTCCAAGTTTAATTTTTATTCTTTTCTATGTTTTTGATCCATTTCCGCCCGCCAGAGAATAAAAGGGTTGAGTGAAGTAGAGCCATTCGCTATGTGCGTGTGCGATTGATGGGGTTAGCTGTGTGCTTCCCTGTTTTTACCTTTGTGTGGACTTAGTGTCCAGTGGTCATCTTTTTGTAGTACTAAGGTGTGGCTGCTAAAGTAATTATAATAGTTTTAATCGATGTTTTATTATGCCTTGTATTTAGTGTTTACACACGGGACTGGTATGAGTCTTGTGTGTAATTTATTTTAATTATTGAATGGTTTATTGTTATAATGTTTTCATGTTGTTATACGTGGTAAATAGCACTACAATTTGTGTTTTATTGGGAGTGCCCATTGCTCCTTTGTTTACAAGTTGTAACAGGTGGCGCATTTATTTGCCAGCCACGCTGTATTGGTTATGTTTCCTATTTACATGTGGTTTACTTCATTGTTACCCACTTTGTAATGTCATGTATATTGTTTTCCCAAGAATTGGAACACGAAATGTTTATTCCTCTCTCTCTCTCTTTTCTTACTACACACCATATTAGGACGTTTAGTAGGAAAATAAAAGGTTCTAGGTAATGTTGGGATTCTGTGTTGATCTCAAATTCTCAGAGTCTGGGAACGACTCATTATTTAATAGGGGAAGTTCCTATCGTTTTTGTTATGAGTTTTGTAATTATACCATGATTTTCACCCCTACTGGTAATGGGTCTATCCCTTGCACCACTCGGATAGTATTTAATGATTTGTTTTGTCTGAAAGACAGAGAGTTTCAAAATATGTTCCTTTGAGAACGTTTGTGTTTGCACTATTTTATTCTAACTGTACATAATAGATATATTGTATATATTGAAAATACCACCTGAAATAAACTATCAACAACAGTTACACTGAAGCTTCCTTGTCAAGTTACTATTCAATTGTGTTGTATACATTACAATAAGATTTATCTACTACTATAATGTACAAGAAAGGAAATGTTGGAATACAAATACTGAATTTGTGCCCAGGACTATAAGAAGAGTTCGTGTAATACTGAAACATAAATACTAATAATTAAAGTCTCCCCTAGGACTAACGAGAATTATCAGCAAGATCTACACAGCTCTGGCCACAAGGGGATTGTGGACGTAACAAAATTTGGTGGTCTCGCCCGGTATATTTGAGTTCTACTTTTCCTGACCTAGGATTGACAAAATTTGGTGGTCTCGATCGGTATATTTGAGTTCTACTTTTCCTGATCTAGGATTGGAAAAAATTTGTTGATCTCGTCTGGGAAATTTGAGTTATATTTTTCCTGACCTAGAAATATTTTGTGACATTAGTAGTACTGAGAGCGGCATATTTTTGTTTCGTTTTCTAGGACTGTGAAACTATTCTTTTTAAAAAGAGGAGAGAACTGGTTTGCGTATTTATGCCTTGGGAAGTGTGAAGATTCCACGAAGTGTTTAATATTATATTGTGCACATTTCTGGACAAATCGTAAGTTGGAACTTTATATTTTATTATACAATATATACTACTCTACTATCACAAATATTTCGAACGCTATACTATGGCTTCGAATATATCAAGTGAGGAACTTAATGCCATGTCATTTGCTGAACTAAAAGAATTAGCTGAGTCCTTTGGGATTGAGGCAGGACAGGCAAGACCTAATCGTAATCGTTTGATCAAAGAAATTATGACATGTTTGAACGGGCAGAATGCCATGAACACTGGTAATGTAGTTGAAGTGGGACAGAACGATATCAATGAAGGTTATGTAGCTCACAGTGGGGGCGAGGTAATTGCCCACGGAGACGAGGTAAGAAATATGTCATCTAGATCATCAAACAATGATGAAGATGAAGGGTTGAGTGAAAGCCTAAAATTCCAATTAGCTATGAAGAGAATGGAATTGGAAAGAATTAGGATAGAAAATGAAAGAATTAGGATAGAAACTGAAAGGGAAAATGAAAGAATTAGGATAGAAACTGAAAGGGAAAATGAAAGAATTAGGATTGAAAGCAGAGAAAGGATAGAGATGGCACGCATAACAGACCTGACCATCGTAGGGACAGCAATGGTATGGATATTAGCGCAATGAAGCAACACTTGCCTATATTCAGAGAAGAAGATGTTCAAGATTTCTTTTTGCTTTTTGAGAGGATAGCTGTAGATTATCAGTTCCCTGATGATAAGATGGCTTTATTGTTAAGGTCAACTCTCAACAAAGGAAAAGCATTGGACGTAGTGTTGAGTTTAACACCCGAGGAAATAAATGACTATGAAGTAATCAAAGATAGGGTGCTAAAAAGTTATTCCCTGACACCAGAAAAATATAGAAAGCTATTTAGAGACAGAAAGAAGGCATATGATCAAACTCATGTAGACTTTTTGAGACAAAAGGAGAAAATGTTAGAACAGTGGCTAAGGTCACAGAATGTAAGTGAGTTTGATAAACTCAAGAACCTAATATTGTTTGAGGAATTCAATGATTGTATTCGAGTGGATATTAAAACCCACATCTCAGACCGAGGGGTTGAAGATGTGCATGAAGCTGCTAGATTGGCAGATAACTATGCCATAATTCACGCCAGCATAAAGCCATATTATGCTGACAAACCCAAAGTGCACAAACCAGAGCCCAAGGAGGCTAGTAAACCAAAAGAGACAAGTGAAAACAATAATAAGAACAGTGGTGTAAATAATAATAGTAACTTAGTTCATTTCAGGAAGCAGACAGATGTAAATAAAGCAAAGGTGGTATGTTTCAATTGCAAGAAAGAGGGCCACATGAAGAAAGATTGTTGGATCCTTACCAAGAGGCAAGGTGCTATTCTACACTGTGCCAGAGTGCAGAAAGATAGCAAGCAGGCAGAAGAAGTGTGCAACACAGGGTCAAGAAACTCAAAAGAAATGCGGCCGGCATCGCCCATAGTTGTGGAGTCGATGGTTTTTGAGAACAGTCTATCTAAGGTAAAAGAGAATAGCTGTACTCAATCTATTATGCTTTCAGAAGGCCGTGAGGAACAGATGGTTCCTGAAGTCCCGGAAGAGGACGACCTATCCGATTTTCGACCCTTTGTCTACGAGGGGACAGTGTCGACAGAAGTCGATGTACTCAGCAAGAAGAAAATACAGATATTACAAGACACGGGTTCTGCTGTCAGCGTGATCCTGGAGGGCAGTGTGCCGTTAACAGATGCCACCAGTACCGGTGAGTCTGTTGTGCTGAGAGGTGCTAGTATGGAGGCTGTGGAAGCTCCACTGCACAGAATAAAACTCGAGTCGGATATTTTTACAGGTGACATCGTAGTGGGAGTGTGGCGCAAACTACCCGTCAAAGGCGTTTCCATGATATTAGGAAATGACATTATGGGCGGCAGAGTCACTGTCGAGCCCATGGTTAAAGTGTTGGAGACAAAGATGGCGGAGGACAAAAACCTACGTCCTGCCAATGAACGCCCAACATGTGCACTGACAAGAGCAATGCAGAAAAAGAAGTCGGTAAAGACTCCTGCTACGCCGTGTAGTGCAACGAAAGATGTGTTTGTCTGTTCTGAAGACACACATGCGACTGAAACAGTGATAACAGAAACACCTGACATCGATTTAAGTGATACGTTCTTTGCTGAACTAACAACTGGTGATGCAACAGAGAACGATAACATTTTGTCACCAAAGCAGAAATTGGTGAAAGAACAATTGAATGACGAAGTAATAATGCAACTCAGAATGAAAGCTGTTGATGAAAATTCTGCAGATGCAATGGCGGAATGTTTCTACATGAAAGATGAAGTGTTGATGAGAAAGTCGAAACCGCTCAACTCAGGCACAAACGAGTGGGACAGTATTCACCAGATTGTAATACCTAAGTGCTATCATCAAGATATACTGCGTATGGCGCATGATCTTCCTTTCGCTGGTCACATGGGAGTCCGAAAAACGCACCACCGTATCCTCCCTTACTTCTACTGGCCAGGACTGAGAAGAGATGTCGAACAATACTGCAAGACTTGCCACGTATGCCAAATGGTAGGACGTCCTAACCAACGAATTCCTGTCGCTCCACTCCAGCCGATACCAGCGTTCGACGAACCATTCAGTCATATACTCATTGATTGCGTGGGCCCGTTGCCGAAAACAAAAGCCGGTTTTCAATACCTGCTCACAATCATGTGTTCATCCACTCGCTTCCCGGAAGCCATTCCGTTGCGGAACATAACAACAGTGAAGGTGGTAGACGCCCTGACAAATTTCTTCACACGTTATGGCCTACCGAAGACAGTACAGTCCGACCAGGGGACTAACTTTACTTCGAACATTTTCAACATGGAACACAAGTCATGGAACAATTAGGGATAAGCCATAGGCTATCAAGTGCCTATCATCCTGAGAGCCAGGGAGCTCTGGAAAGGTTTCATCAGACATTAAAATCGATGCTTAAAAAGTACTGTTATGAAAACGAGAAAGACTGGGATAAGGGTGTGCCTTATGTACTGTTCGCTGCAAGGGAGGCCACTCAGGAATCCCTGGGGTTTAGCCCATTCGAACTTGTGTATGGACACTCAGTCAGAGGTCCTTTGAAACTTCTACATGAAACTTGGCTAACGGACAGTGAACCGATTGGACTTTTTTCATATGTAGATAAATTTAAAAATAGGCTTTATCATGCTTTTAACCATGTGAAGATTCATTTTCCACAGATGCAGGAGCGTATGAGACAGAACTATGACCGTAAAGCTACAGCTAGAACTTTTGCACCAGGTGACAAAGTTCTTGTGTTTCTACCTTTGCAAAATCAGCCTTTAAGTGCAAAGTTTATTGGACCCTATGAGATAGAGTCAAAGCTTGGCGAGGTCAATTATTTGATAAAGACTCCTGACCGGAGACAAAAGCAGAGGGTATGCCATATTAATTTGCTTAAGCCCTATGTTTCCAGGGAAAAGAGTAAACCACGGGAGGTCCCCATGATTTCATTAGCTAGAGTCCCGACTGATTTATCTAGGATAGAATATAAGTTTGCAGAAAGTAAACTTAATAATAATGATGCCCTTAAGAGTTTAGATACAAGGCTAGAACATCCTCCGGTAGAAGATAAGGAGAAGATTATTGAGCTGGTACATGAAAATAAGTCAATGTTTACAAATGTTCCCAGTAGGACACATGTCATAGAGCACGATGTAGTGTTAACCAATAGTGCCAGGTCTATTAAACAGCATCCATTTGACCCCATCAGACCTGAGCATATTAAATTAGATGTAAAGTATATGTTAGAAGATGACATAGGAGAAAAATGTGATAGCAAATGGCCTACACCCTGTGTGATGGTACCAAAAGCCGACCACACACTGCAGTTTTATAGAGACCTGGGGAAATTAAGTAATTTGACAAAGACCGACTGGTATCCCATTCCCCGTATCATCGACAAGATAGAGACAAGGTCATAGCTGATACTCTATCTCGGGTGCTACATGATTGACTGAATAACCCTATACTTCTTTTTCAGATCATCTCACTTATTCATTAAGAATGTGTCATGATAACCTATCATTCGTTTGAATTTTGATTATGGAATACCTATAGAATACTTGTATCATACAGAAGTCAAGTCTTTTGAAAGTATTAATAATTCTTATAATCATGTATAATATTGATGTTCTGATATATTTTAAATTCATTTGATTATGGAAAAGAAATTCCATTTAAATGTTGATGCATGATGCAATAAATATATAATATGCACGTATTTACTTGATATGGATGGATAAAAGTAATTGTCATCACATGCAATTAAGTGGGAAAACTTTGAGCTAGTTGATTTATTATCTTGTTTTATTTTAGTTAATGAATGGAACTAAATAATAATATGTACAATTTTTATCTTAGAAAGAGATGTAGTATCAATTGGTATAAATTAATAGATAATATTGGAAATCTATTGCTAAATTGTTATATCATGGTAATAGAATGAAAAAAAAACTAGTGGATATTCACTATGTTGTATATAGGTTGTTATATATTCCATAGATCCTGGGAATGGAGGGAAACAAAGGTACCTAAAGGTGGGCACTCATTCAACCCTGAACAATCTTTTATATTAAACTTTCAAATTTGCCAAAAACGCATAATAGTGGATTACATTTTAATATTGAGATTACTGTAGTAATCGTAACTAGAGCGTATTTTCTCCTCATATTTGAGAAAAGGGGAAGTATCATCATCTTAGGTATGAACCCTGTTAATGTCAAGTTGACACTGTAATATAAAGGGGAAGTAACCTATAGTTTGATTCGAGTTATGTACTACTTATCTTTTGGTTGGTATATTAGAAGTAAACTGTTGAAAATTGACAGAGTTTGAGCAATGTTATATTTGTTTAAATAGATTAAGACTTTTTGCAAATTTTTGGTGGAAATCCACACAACTGTACATAGTTAAAATAGGAATGACTAGAATATTTTTGAATTATTTGTACTTGTTGAGACATTAGTTAATATTAATATTAACGGGGAAATATTTGTCCATCACGTTATAATCACAATTACCATTGGGTAGTGACACTTTTTATAATTTAGTTGTGCCAGTGAGCCATGTTTGCTTAAATTGTCTTATAATCTTCCATTGATTGATGGTTGTTAAAACGATAGTGTTAAGTACGAAAAATGTACCATGTTGAGTATTACTTGGGTAATTATGGTACATTATTTCTTTCATTGGGTGGGGGCGTGTCATGTATATTGTTTTTCCAAGAATTGGAACACGCAATGTTTATTCCTCTCTCTCTCTCTTTTATTACTACACACCATATTAGGACGTTTCGTAGGAAAATAAAAGGTTCTAGGTAATGTTGGGATTCTGTGTTGATCTCAAATTCTCAGAGTCTGGGAACGACTCATTATTTAATAGGGGAAGTTCCTATCGTTTTTGTTATGAGTTTTGTAATGATACCATGATTTTCACCCCTACTGGTAATGGGTCTATCCCTTGCACCACTCGGATAGTATTTAATGATTTGTTTTGTCTGAAAGACAGAGAGTTTCAAAATATGTTCCTTTGAGAACGTTTGTGTTTGCACTATTTTATTCTAACTGTACATAATAGATATATTGTATATATTGAACATACCACCTGAAATAAACTATCAACAACAGTTACACTGAAGCTTCCTTGTCAAGTTACTATTCAATTGTGTTGTATACATTACAATAAGATTTATCTACTACTATAATGTACAAGAAAGGAAATGTTGGAATACAAATACTGAATTTGTGCCCAGGACTATAAGAAGAGTTCGTGTAATACTGAAACATAAATACTAATAATTAAAGTCTCCCCTAGGACTAACGAGAATTATCAGCAAGATCTACACAGCTCTGGCCACAAGGGGATTGTGGACGTAACAGTAATATGAGGTCGAATATGTTTGATTTTAAATGTGGTTGGCTTGGGTGCCAGAATCACATTTAATTAACTGTTTTCTAATATAGCCTTCAGTGGCTTTTCATAGTCATTGGTGGTGGTGATTTTGTAGTCCTTTTGTATATATTATTATAATGCATTCCCTATTTGGCATAATTACTTGAGATGCCTTGTCTGGCATGGCATCCTTTACTATTTTATGTTTACCTTTTATTTATATGTATATATTGTTATGAATTTAAATTGATTACTTTTTTATATGTTTATTGTATGTTTCAGCCAGGTGATATTCTGGTTGGGTTTTTTGTTGGACTGTTAATAGATAATTGTGTCTTTTTTGTAATAGTAATAGTTTTCTTGAAGTTAGATTTAGAGTATTTTTATGTGAATAAAGTTATAGTTTTATAGTGTCACTTTAGCTTTTGTTTTTCTATATCTGTTTCTTTTAAGTGTTGTGCTCTTGTGTTGTGTCGTGCTGTTTTAGTTAGCCAGTAGTAGCTGTTATTTTATTTAGGATAGGATAGTTTAGCTAAAGCCTTAGACTGACAGTCACCTTGGGTTCGGTTAGGCCAAGGTTGCACAGACCACGATCCATAACCCTTTTTCTTCCCCTACCTTACCCTTTTCCTTCTTCTCCCACTCCCACCCCTTACACATACGAAGGCCTTAATTCGGTGCCCATACAAATAATAATAATAATAATAATAATAACGGTGCTTATATAGCGCATATCCCGTTGGTGACAGTTCTATGCGCAGACGACAGTTACAGAATCCAGACAGACAACGAAATATGTAGTAATACGCTAATTCTGCTGACGAAATAGGTGAGTCTTCAGCCGGCTCCTGAAGGTGTCATAGCTAGGGCTATGGCGAAGCTGTAGTGGGAGGTGATTCCAAGCGGACGGTCCTGCGTAGGAAAATGAACGTTCGCCAGCGGACACTAGCCTCACACGAGGGATCCGCAGAGTAAGCGCGTCAGAAGCCGAACGAAGTGGGCGGGACTGGGTGTAGAGCTTAATGATATATTTAGACTATATTTGCCGCCCCTAGAAGTGTCGCCCCCGGGCATATGCCCCTTCTGCCCCCCCCCCCCCCCATGTGAGGGCTCTGCTTTATGTCGATATTTCTCCCCTCTCCTCGCCGAACGCACCCGTTCGCAAAATCTAAATCCAAGCACCCACTTCTCGCCTAAGTGCATACGATAATATAGAGATGTACCCTTCATAATAATATTTGCCTTGATTATCTTTCTTTGCCTTTGAAAAGGTAGGCCCCTTTAGACAAAGGAAAGATAGAAATAAAGATTATATAGCTGTAAGAGATAGAAGCGAGACAGTAGAAAAATCCTACGTAAACTATTGACCAGAAGTTAAGTAAATTTAACAATGAAGTGGCACATTACTATACTTACATCCGTTGTACTGAGATGTACCATGACAGGTAGACTAGAGTACAGGTAAGAGCCATCTAGATTACGTTTCAGGTGGACGTTTAGACTTGAATATAGGGAGTCAAGATTTGTGCTGATGTTATCCACAATACTGTTAAAATAATACATAACAACAATATTAATCACAAATATTAAGTTTTAATATAATTCACAATATTGAAAATGAACAATGAAGGCATACGACATAAAGACGATTAACCAATTCGCGTCACGTGATAAAAAACAATGAGGACTATGCCACTGATCTATAAAAAGAATGGCTTGCGCCTTCTTAATAAATTGGTTTGAGCAAAGTGAAGAAAAGCACTGATCTATAGAAGAAAGGAAAAACTAAAAATTTCCACTGCACTTACAGATATAAACAAAATTGTGTCTAAAACTTACTTCGCCACTGATCTATAAATAGATCAGAACGGAATCTATGTTGCAGCCATTTTACACAATATGCATATGACTTGTTGCTGTCAAACTTCCCACTTCTAATTAATAATATAAAACTAACAATAATAAGATCAAAAGAAAACAAATACCAAAAGATAAAAAAAAGTTAATAATAAAAAAAGTATACAGCAATATTTCGCAGTACGGGAAAACACGATCCCGAAACACACAAAATTTGAACGCATTTCAAATGAACATCATTTGGAAACAGCGCGCATTGTATAACCTTAACATAGGGTGATTAGTAATAGGTCTAAGTTTATTTTAACAAATAAATTAACGAATTAAGCAATATTGTTGACAAAATAAAACTTTTTTTTGGAGGACGTTTCCAATTTATACATGTAACTTTTAACACGATTAGTTAAACGGCCTTATGAGACTGTAGAGCAGAAACAAACATCTAAATAAATAAACAAACTTATGGTAATTGTATATATTGATCAGTGCAGTGGAAACAAAATATTGGAAATTTCCTCAAAAATTTTACTTCCGAACCTAATCCAGTCTTTTTAGAGATCAGTGGGACTATGCTCGTTTTATCAAAGTAAAAATTGGCCTACGTTCCTTTCATCAAATGATTTTTTGTGTGTCTAATATCTCGTTTACTTGATCGATTTAGAATAGAACATAAGACTTGGTCACAATGTAGAGTGACTTATAATGACGAAAAAAACTGGGAGCATAACTCAAAATTGACCAAAATGTGAATATATTCTTCTCTTTCTCTCCCTATTCCTTCCTATACTCTCTCATTCTCTCTCATTCTTCTAATGTTCTAAACAATGTTTACATTGCTATGCAGATTTTTACCCAATCACCGCTTAGGTCAGAAATCTCTACGCGATAAAAAAATTATCGTGCCTAATGAGCATTATTTAACAACTATTATCTCAAAATTACATTCATTTTTGTTACAATTAAGAAATTAAACATGGTATGTTCAAGAATTAAGATAGTTTATAGAAAAATTCATTAAAAATATTTCAATTTCTTATATAACCCTGACCTTTCTACGTCATCATTTTCTGTGTAGAGTAGTGTACATTATTTTAACACAGCAGTTTTAAATTGAAAACATTCAGACATGGATTTTACTTAAACAAAAATTGGTTAATTTACTTAATTAACTATCAATCAAAGCAAGTTATATCATCTTCATACAATCTTAGTACTAAACAGTAAGTAACTATTTTCTTTAGATTACATTAAAGACATTTCAAATACAATATTATTGACGTACAATAGATAAAAAGAGCATAAACTATTAATTTTTTTCAGACAGAAAACAATCTTAACAATTTATGTACAAAACAGACTGCTGGTCTGATTGGTGTGGTCAAAACATTCCATCTCCAATCTTTTCAGTTAGTAGGGTGGGATACATTGCTCTTTTCCATTCCATAAAGGTTTTATTCATAGGTTATAGGTTCTCCTGTGCCTGTTACAGTGTTCAGGTTTACCCATTCCTTTGGTTGTCAATACAATTCATTCAATCTATTTTAACTAATACAGAAAAAATATAGATTAGTTTTACAATCTTGACATGAAATCCTTAATTAATCATACATTTGTTGAACATTGGTATGTCAACATTTTAAATTCTCAACCATTAACCAGAATGGTTTATAGTGTCAAGCCAGTGGCACATCCTATATTTATACAACATAAGGATAACACAGTTTACATTAGTTTCACTTCTGGACTGCTTTTCATATAACAATATCCTAAAAGTGAAAAATCATTAATAAATACATTTCTTGGAATCTTGTTAGTCGTAGTTCTGCCTTGCTGCAACTATTTTTACCCTACATTATCATACATTCAATGATAATAGAACAAATGAATAAATTCACATAGAAGAAATTTGCATCCTGAATCAGTGAGCAATTATTTCAACAACAGTACATGATAAAATAAATTTCCATAGTACAATAATAAAACATTTCTCAATACTTTAGTGATAGAAAAATTATCTTTTCTCAAAATCATTTACATCTTTTTCAATCAAATTATCCTCTCTGTCAAATGTTTCAATTATCATTTCCAGAGTTTCTCAAACATATCTTATAATCAGTCCACATTTATAATGTCCTCTGATTTAGAAACAAATTCTGCGGATAAAACTGATCTTTTTCTCGAATAGCAATTATTTTAATGCTCAAACTAAACAAGTTTGTTTAGAAATATCACAATATAATGATATCTGCTCTAGCAATACTTTTACTCAGTTTATTTTCATCACAAGTAAGGGATTTAGTTTTAAAATAGTAAGTTTGGTAACTAACTATCAGTGAATTTTTCATTCAATTCATCTTGAACTCCAGGCATGAATTTTACAAATAAGAGTAACACTGTTAACAACATCAAGTTTGTTCCAATTGTTTTCAGAAGGTAAGGCTTTATCATTTTCAAATGATATAATTTCTTTCATCACACAACAATTGCATCTGCATGTAAGTAGTGTACAGTTTTTTTCTAACAAAAACAGTTATGTCAGAAAAAAAATGTATGTACTTATCCAGGTACTTGATCAGCCCAAGGAGATCCAATTCGGTCTGCCATGCCTCTTGAAGTAGTTTGAGTGGTCCTCGGACAGTGGGTCCAAAGATCGGTCCATAGGCTCCTTGACTCTCCGGATAGGATTCAGTTGACATCTCATGCTTCGTGATGCACAAGTTCGTTAGGACTGGATTGAAGAGTTTCGAGTTGGTACCTTGATCTGTCGGAATGGATTGTGGTAACCCATAGCTTTTGATAGTTTCGGTCCAGCTCTCAGCACTCGTTTCTTCAGTAATGCTCCTCAAATCTTCATCTGTACCGGCAACTGCAGGTTTGCATTGTTGTTTTTTTTAGCATACTGTTGTCTATATGGTTATATACATCCTTGATAGGGTTTTCTTGCTCAACAATCATCTCTCTTCGTGATGACCTCTTTGATTGTTCATTTCCTTTCGGACAATTGTCAATCTTGGAGAAAAAAGTAGTATCAAGTTCCACTTCTTCTTCCCCTTTCTTTTCTCGTGAGATAATTTCTTCCTTCTTTTCTCTTGAAAGAATTTCTTCTTTCTTTTTCTGTGGTGTCATACCCTTTGTGACATCACCTACAGGATAAAGTTCTCTTTCTTTACCTGTCTCCACAGTAGGACTAGGGTCTGGATTCTCCTTCACAATCAGTTCAGGTCTCACCCTCCCTTTTGCCAAATCATTTGCTAGGATAACAGATATGCCATCAACAGGAAGTTTAGATACTACTCCAAGTGTCACATATCCTGTTACCAATTCAGATGAGAGGTATATCCTATGTAGAGGTATTTCTTCTTTCCATTCAAAACCTCTCACTAGGACAGTCTGTCCTGTCAATGTATTAACATTCAGTGGTAATACATCTTTAAGCAGCAGGGTTAATGATGCTCCCGTGTCTCGTAATATGTTTACGGACTTCAGTGGTCCTTCCTTTTGTAAGGCCACACAACCTTCACTAATGAACGGTTGGAAACTGCACAGGGTCTCTGTGTCAATTTCATTCTTCCCTTGACCATGACTTTCGGGTGGTTCTTCATCTTTCGACGAATTCAGACTCTTGTTCGGGTCAAAAATACTTTGGTCTACTTTTTCGTCTCTGTGGACTTGAACAATCAATCCAATAGTAGCCATTCTGTATTGAAAAGCAGGATATTCATCCTCACTTTCTTCAGTTGTAGATTTCTCTACCTTCTGACTTTTGCTCTCAGGCAAATCCACCCTCAGTGTTTCTGGTTTAGAAGAATCTTTCGTCGAATTTAGTTCGTTTGTATTTTCGCTTCCTTGTTCATTTTGTTTTGGTGCATGGCTGGCACACATTACCACCTTGCTAGGTCTTTTATCTCTCTGTATGCTCCAACAGTCTT
The DNA here is from genome assembly GCA_949126835.1 of Anisus vortex. Lineage (NCBI taxonomy): Eukaryota > Metazoa > Mollusca > Gastropoda > Planorbidae > Anisus > Anisus vortex. The sequence goes on along the minus strand of OX421503.1, from coordinate 28,856,520 downwards.
CTATGCTATGTCCTATTCTCTTACAAAAAGTACATTGGACGTTTTTGTTGACAGGTTTTTTATTAACATCATTTTGTTTCAAAAAATGCTCCTGTTCACGATGTTTTTGTTGTGTGTTTTCTGCTGGCCGTTGTGACCTATTAAAATTCTTTGCATCAGCTGTTTTATGACACAGTGTGTATTGCTCCGCCGAATCAGCAGCTTTATGCGGGTCAGTGATGTCACGCTCGGATAGATACATTCTTACATCCGGCCTCACTTTGTTAATAAAATCTTCTAAAAGAATGATATCTTTCATTTCTTTTAATGTGGAGACATTTCTGGATTTTATCCACTGATCCATTAACTTTTCTTCTGCTCGAAGGAAGTCTAAGTGTGTTTGGTAAGGGGGCATTGTTAACTGACGGAACCTTTTTCGATAACTTTCAGGTATCTGGTTATAGGTATTCAGTACAGCTTCTTTTATGACTTGTAATCATTTAACTGCTCCTCTTTTAATAATAGCACACAATCTCTTGCCCTTCCTTGAGTAAAAGCTGTTCTAACCAATATTCCCCATTTATCTTCTGGGAACTTAAAATCTCTGCAAGAAATCTCAAAGGTCTGGAAGAAATTAGCTATTTCACTTTCTTTATCAATGTAGGTAGGGACTAGTTTTTTCCATCTTGCCATCTCTACTTCATTATGAGATTCTTTTTTAGTAGCTCCTATCTTCGCTAGTTCTATTCTTTCCTGACTTTCTAGACGTGTTTGTTCCATCTCAAGGTCAAGACTTTTTTCTTCCATTTCCATCCGTTTCATTTCTAGCTGAAATCGGAACTGTTTGGACATTGAAGATTTTGACGTCTGACCTTCAACTTGATATTCCTCTGCTCTTGATTCTACTTTCATTTTGCCACTAGCAATCAACTCATCTCTTATCTGCTGTGTCAACACAGTTCTTGATGGTGTAGTCTCAGTAATTTCTATCTTCAAGATCTCGGCGATCTCTTTTAACTTCTTTATTGATAAAGTTTTCAGAACTTCTTCTTCTGGATTTTCAATAAATTCCATTCTTTCGTTAAGAGATTTTTAAAGTAGTAAATTTTTCCAACTTACGTTTTTTCCAATCGGAAGAATAAATTCAGCGTTATTAGACTTACTCAGTAGGTCACTGCTCCAACACACAACACAACACAACTTGAATATATGCTTCACTATACAACTATATCGGACGAAGCCCTCAAATTGTTATGGACTATCTTTATGATGACTATTATTACGACTCGTTAAATCGGATCCAATGAATATAGTTGTATCTTTATTAGAAGTCTCTAGATTCTACTAATCTGTAGCCCAAGCTAGGGGTTCCTTAACTGACAGGTCTATGCAGTAATGTAGTTATATTCAGTATAATTATCTTCAACACCTTTCTCAACAATGATAGATCAAACAACTCCAGTTGTTGAAAAAACAATTTTATTTAAATTGTAGACTCAAGATAAACGATAAATAAATGCATCAACTGATGGCAACATAAGAGTTTCATAAAATTTCATAAAATATACAAGTATCAATCTAGCGACTTCTCTCTACAAACTTTCGAACTGAACTAACTTTAAGGAGGTAGGGACTTTACAAAGAAAACTATTATCGAAGATTCTACAGGGTCCTAATACGCATTTAAATCTCCTACTCTATAGGATACTGCGATCTAGACTTATAACCTTCAATTTCCACGGGGTTGGACGAATTATTTTATTTAAACTGCCCTCAGAGCATAAAGGTCAAATCTTGGACTCTAATACGCACTTGTTAAGAGGTCAATGCATTAGTACGTCATTCATATATGACCGACATTCGTAACAACCTGAAAGTAAATTGTGTTTCTCCTAGATAGACAATCTGCTTGGCATTTTGATTGTTGAACATCAAGTTGATGTCGTTGAAATTTTCATACATTGATGTAACAGTCAAAGTGATGTCTGTGACTGCAAAAGACACATAACAAACATTTTTTTTTAATTTTTGGAATGTATTAAAATGTATAAGGATTTTTTACACAAACAGATTAATAGATAAATAGATATGCCTGGATAGATAGCACACGAGAAAACAATACGGATTTTCCTGGAAAATTACCTTCTGAAAAATAAATTTCTATATGTGGTTGTTCAAATCAACTAACCTAATTGCAATTACAGGTTTACAGCTACCAGTTATTACAGACTGTCATTTCATTTAATTTTTATTTACTAAGTTGTTTATTTACACAGTTGCTAGGTCAGCATTATTCAGCATTAACCTATTAAGGACGTAAGGATTATAGTAGGGCACTTCATTGCAATTATATTTCTGGTTTGGCAAAATGGAGGATGCCTGTACACAATAAAACTATACATATTTTTAAGTTGTAGTTTGCGTGCCAAAACCAAAAGGGGCTAAGGTTGATAGTTTGGAAAGACTGATAGTTATGAAGTGCCATAATATCCACTTTGTAGAAAAGGTAAAAAAAAACTGGGTGTCATTCTTGACTCACAGTTGTCTTTCGACGCCAACATAAGCAATATATGTAGACGACGTTATATACAGCTTCGTAGACTTGTTCAGATCCTACCTTATCTGTCGTTTGACTCTCGCACATCGACTACTGTAATGCTCTGCTAATCGGAATCCCTGACGATATAATCACCAAAATCACAGCACATTTAAAACAGTGCTGCCCTGGCGGTCGTGCGTATGTCAAGGGCGCGATTCTACAACAGTTCTCATGCGTGGGCTCATTAGCGCCCTGTGAGAGCCAGAATTAATACAAAGTGACGATATGCCTACATGCCTACGTAATAATGACATGGTCTTATCTCAAGGAACTAATCAAACCTTGTGTTCAACAAAGAAGATTTTGTTTTGTTGACTCTGCGCTTCTGGAGGTGCCCCGTTTCTTCTGGAGGTGCCCCGTTTCTTCTGGGGGTGCCCCGTTTCTTCTGGGGGTGCCCCGTTTCTCCTTGACGACCGTGGGCCTGAAAGCCTTCTCTACATCTGGCCCGAAAGTCTTGAATGTACTCCCCATCCAGTTCATGCGAACAATTTGTATTACTAATTTTAAAAAGTACTTAAAAACTCATTCGGTATTTAGTCATATTGTATACTCTCGGTGTTTAGACTCAAGGAATTTTCAGAGTTGTTCATGTATCCAGTCACCTTGGAGAATGTTAATGCTTCTATTTACCTTCTTCTATTAAATAACTTATTTTTGTTTATTTATGGCATTTTATTTTTACTAAATAAATAAAGCTTACTCTCAAATTACGATCTGGATAAACTTTAAAATCATTTCAAACTTTTCGCTAGCATATATTTATATATATATATACTATATATTTTTTATCAAACGTTTCACACAGTGTCCAGCACTTATGAGCCACCGCGAACAACACAATTTTTTACAAATATTTTTGAACGACTTAATCTTAGATTATATATCTAGGTCTAAATATAATGGGTTATCCTAGCACTCATTGCAATACAAGTTCTAGTTTAATGTACCACGGAAGGTGGATGAGTTTTATTATTACACACCCTAACAGCACGCATTATTGGCACAATACTGGCCACAACATTGGGCCAGGATTTAAATATCGGCAGCATATTGGGCTTGTATTGGGTCAATATAGTGTTGCTGTAAAAGCATGCATATAAATATGTTAATACTGTAGCAGGTGTGACTTTTCAGATAAAGAAAAGGGCAAAGCGTTCTCTTTATTGAGAATACGATAAGAGAAGACAATAAGATATCAGTTGATGATGCGTGTCCATAGTCTAGTTTTCGATGAGGACCATCCCATGTCAGAGTCATGATTTCTAGTGGGTTCGGAGATGGCTGATGAGGTCTATTTTTGACCGTAACTATTTGCCACAGTGGCCGGTTGTAGCGGGGCTGTCTTTGCTGGATGTTCTAAGTTGTCGTTTTTCAGTAGCGACCCTTCGCCTTTTATCTTCGTGATGTGTTACTCCAGTTCGGGTCATGTTGCTCCAGTTCGGGTCATGTTGCTCCAGTTCGGGTCATGTTGCTCCAGTTCGGGTCATGTTGCTCCAGTTCGGGTCATGTTGCGCCAGGAGGGTTTCCCAGTTGTTTGGATCGATTTCAAAGTTTCTTAGGTAGGCCTTCAGGGTGTCTTTGAACCTCTTCCTTAGCCCTCCTAGCGAGCGCTTTCCTGCGACTAGTTCGTCATAGAAGATCTTCTTGGGTTAAGCGTTATATTTATTGAGAATATAATAAGACGGCAATAAGATACAAGTTACAGTTGTTAATAATATACATAAGCAACGTGGCAATAGTTACCCTTCTTGAAAAGTAGATTGGATGGGAGAAGATAAGAAGTCACTCCAGCTGTGTACATGTGTACAGGGTACAGCAAGGTTGAACTAGCCCAGGTCAAGGAGTCCCCCATGACGTACAGTACAACGGTCACTGGTTGGCTGGAGTTCAGTTCCACATAGCGAGTATAAACACCTGGAGTGAGTGGATGATATCACGTTAACACGACGAGGCTTATCAAATAGATATTATGATATTGTTCATAATAACGCATTACGTTGTTATTTAAATAGACGGACAAACCGACAAACAGCTGGGTTGCTCAATACACAGACATATATACAGACATGTACAATATTATAGTGACATGTATATATAGACAGATAGACAGACAGAAAGAAGTATAAATATATAAAAGAACACATAAATACATTAGACTGATTAGAAAAAAAAAAAAAAAGGTAACGGATAACTCATTAGTTCCACAAGGAACTGTTCTAGAGACCCTACTATTTCTAATTTATATTAATGACTTACCCAATTGCATCTACACAGGTAAATAAGTAAGATTATTTGCAGATGATTGTATAATTTATAGAACAATAAGGACTGAAAAAGATAGTGAACTCCTACAAAAAGACCTAGATAAATTATAAAAATGGGAATCTATCTGGTGTATATCTTTTCACCCAGAAAAGTGCAAACGGTTAAGCATATCCATGAAAAAGAAACAAATAATTCAAAAAAAGAGCAGCAAAATTTATGACTAGTGAATATTCCCAATTAACAAGAGTAACACCATTAGTCAAATCACTAAACCTAGAAACACTAGAGGACAGAAGGGCAAAGAGTAAAATAGTAATAATACATAAGGCATAAAACTCTAATTTAGAAATACAACCCAATAACAACCTGTTGCAAAGCTCAGATAAACATAAAGACAAAAACACTTTCCTTATCCCTTATGCGATAAAAAATGCATATAAGTACTGTACTCTCTCTTCCCGAGTGGCATTTGGGCATGGAATGGGTAGCCTGAACAAATCAGGAAAACCAGTAGCTTAACATCATTTAAAACATTAATAAAAATGCAAGACTATACTATGAAAGCGGATGAGCGTAGGACGCAATAATCCTTTTTATAAAAGGAGCGTCTGTAAGGCATAAGATAAGATAATTCCAAACTACTTCATCCATGGTAAAGACCTAACCCAAGCTAAACATGCAAATTACTTAAGAGTAATAGAAAATGATAGATTATCTTTTAATCCATATATTGATGAAGTTATTAAAAATATAACAAAACATTAGGCTTCATAAAAAGGAACTTTTACAAATGTAATAAGAACGTACAACTAAAGTGTTAGATCTAAACTAGAATATGCAACTTCTGTATAGGATCAATTAACTACAGAGAACATTGAACAATTAGAAGAAATACAGAAAAGAGCTGCTATGTTCATTACTAGCGAATATTTACGTCTGACAAGATTAACTAACACCAATAGTTAAATCACTAAACCTAGAAAAGCTCGAGGACAGAAAACCAAAGAGTAAAGTACATAATAATACATAAGGATTTGAACTCTAATTTAGAAATACAACCCAATAACTTCCCGTTGCAAATCTCAGATAAACATAAGGACAGAAACACTTTCCTTGTCCCTTATGCGAAAACAAATGCATATAAGTACTCTTTCTTCCTGCGCTGCATTCAGGCATGGAATGGGCTACCTGAACAAACTAGGAAAACCAGTAACTTAACATCATTTAAATCATTAATAAAAATTCAAGACTAGACTCGGACAACAGTGAACGTATGACGCAAAAATCTTCTTTATAGAAAGAGTGTCTTATTGAAGATAAGATAGATTATAGATCAGCAGATACAAAGAACTATATCAATAGATATGTAAATATATACATGATGGGTAGATACAAAGATAGTCATATGAAAGAAACTTATCTTTATATAATATAGACCGATATAGGAGATTGACCAATTAAGAAACCCACCTGTTGAGTCCAGAGAGATATTTTGGTGAAGATAAAAGTTGGCAGCTGTCCGTGGCGCTAAAGGTAATACTGTTATAGTCTCAGAGCCACTGTTGTAGCTGACCTTGAACCTTAAGTAGATGACTTCACTGTAGCTGGAAGTCACTTGGAGTAGTCCCTGTATAAGACTTGTCTTGGACAGCCTGGGGACAACAGCTACGTACAGCCGCGGGTCATGGGCTACAGCAGCTGTCGATAAAAAAAAAAAGCCGCCATTTAAATAAATCGTAAGCAGTGTAATTTGGTTGTCACCACTTTACATTTATTTAAATAAATACATGTAAATTCAAATATTTGGGGACGCTTATTACATCAGATGGGCGCTGTGAGACAGAAATCAAAGCTAGAATCGCCCTAGCTAAGAGAGGCTTCATGAAAAAAAAAACATATTAACAAACAAATCATTAGCGATAGAGACATGAAAAAAAGGTACTAAAGTGATACATAGAACCAAATTTATTATATGGCTGCGAAGCATGGCTGCGAAGCATGGCTGCGAAGCATGGCTGCGAAGCATGGCTGCGAAGCATGGCTGCGAAGCATGGACAATGAACAAAATACTGACTTCTTTTTTGGAAAGTGCAGAGATGTGGTTTTATAGAAGAATGCAACGAGAGGCATGGACAGAGAAAAAATATAACGTGGAGGTGCTCAAAATGTCGTATAATAATGGAAAAAAAATTGTAAAGATCATGAAGAGGAAATCAACGTTAGTTGGTAATAAGAAAAGAAAAAAATCGATAACATCATAATAACTGGAAGGCTGGAGGGAAAGAGACGCAGAGGAAGATAGAGAAGGAAGATATTTGTTGATATGACAGAATGACATGGCAAAAACAACAGAAATGCTAGACTTTGGTAGAAAGAAAGATACGTGGCAAGACAAGATCGCTTACACCAACAGGCATAGTACCCTAAGAAGAAAATGATGGTGTACGTGAATTTACCCAGTCATGCATTAATAATATACCCAGTAATGTATGTATGTTAGCGTATCCCAAGATGTGTGTTAACTAAGTCTTATTCCTAGATGTCTGTTAATTTACCCCGTGATGCATGTCAACTTACCCAGTAATGTATTATGTTAAGCGTATCCCAAGATTAGTCCCTAGATGTATGTTAATTTACCCAGTGATGCAAGTCAACTTACCCAGTAATGTATTATGTTAAACGTATTCCATGATGTGTGTTAACTAGTCCTTAGATGTATGTTAATTTACCCAGTGATGCATGTTAATTAATTTACCCAGTAATGTATGTAGGTTAGCGTATCCCAAGATATGTGTTAACTTATCACTAGATGTCTGTTAACGTACCTATTGATGTATGTTAACTTAATCAGCAATGTATGTAAAAAAATTGTAAGCTTAGTTGTATCATCATAACAGCAATAAAAATCAGTTTACATTCGAATATCTGCTTTTTTTATAAACTTAATCTATAAACCACCGCGTAAAACTGACTTTTAAAACTATTATAATATTGCATAAAAAAAACAACAACACATTTTCATTGTAATCGATAGATGGTCCGAGCTGCAACAAAACAACCCAAAGAGTGATGGGTACTTCAAACTCTCCCGCCAATTTCAAAACATCATCTTCAGGCTAAGGACAGGTCATAACAAGCTGAAGCAACGCATGTTCCGCAAACTACGAATAGGAGCAAGTGAAACGTGCCCCCTGCGGGACAGCTCCCAAAAATGCGGAGCACGCCCTTCAGACCTGCCCCCTCTGTACCACTCTACCAGGTCAGCCATATGCCCCCCCCCCCCCCCAAGGAAGCTACAATATAGGATAAACTGTATGGTGGACTGGAGCAACTGACAGCCACGGTGCAGTTCATCACAAATTTAGTTTCATTTCATTTATATATTAAGGTTTGCAAACGTAGCCTCTTAAGTGTAGGATTTCATATATTAATATACTTCATATTATTTTGCTTGGACATTATTCAAGCACTTTATTGAAGCATGTTTAATTGAAAAACTTACTTATAAAAGTCTTTCAAGCAAGTTTTTATCAATAATGTGTGTCCGTCCACTAAGTGTCATAAAATTCTCAAAATCTGGATAGCAAATTAAGATAATCTCCCAAAAAAAGCTTAATGAATGTAGGCCTTTACTAAAGGCAATAAGATAGTTTCTGTAATGTTATCGTTATATATCAATTTTTAATTCAATTTAAATTTGAAAAAAAAAATAGCGTAATAGAAAAAAAAACGATCATTTAAATTTTAAATGTGTTAAAATAGTTTTAAATTTGTTAAGTTTGTTTACATTTTGCACTGTTGAATTATTAAAAAATAAATGTATTTGTAACAAATAAAGAAACTTAAATGATATATTATGACAATAAAATGCAGATCTATGTGGAAAAAACCTAAGCGTGGTATCCCTAAATGAGGTAGTTTACTTTCATTTTATTAAGTAGGTTTGCCCATACAAGGGGTGTGACACGATGAATGTGACTAAGATTGACGACAATATACCTGTCTGACAGACAAATCCGCTGCTTTCGTTGGAGGGCGTGGGATCCCACCAGTACGACCACATTATGTACTGGGTATATGGAAGGAAATTAGCAGCTTGGAGATTGTCGGTGTACACTGTGTTGTTGCTGACTACATAGCGAAACTGTCGGTCCGATGCGCTATTGCTAGCACCCAGCCATACTGTAACTATAATGAATAAATATATTAAATATATATAACTATATAGTAATGATTATTTATAAAGCGCTTGTATCCATTTAGCATGCTCAGTGCGTTAGTGGTAAAAATTGCAGTGGCTAATGTATGGTTGCTTAAGGCAAACAGCCACTAATTAAGAAGAAAGGTCTTTAAACTATTTTTTTGAAAGACTTTTTGTCTCATAATCTCTGGGGCAAGCTTCTATAGAATAGAAGGTGACACTGATTTAAACTTCTTTTGGTTTTTATCCACACTGGGAATTCTAAGGAGAGACTGTGATATAGAGCGCAGTCCCTTTGATGACACACTCCTTTCTAATGAGTTTTTTTGGTGGGTAGAAAGGTGCAGTGCCATTCATGCGCCCATAAGAAAGGGACATATTATATACATAAAACAATCAAACAAGCAGATAATATTGACATTTAAATGAAATAATTAAAAAACACACTTATTCGATTTATTTAACACCATAGAGTATTAATGTAAAACGAGTTCGATGACTAATTGATATGAATAGCGCTATATGAAATATGTAATTTGTAAATTGGATATATTTCAGTCAAACGCCCTGACTGCCACTTTGAAAGGGAAATGTTCGATCATTTTATATACGTCACAGTAGAGCAACAGTGTTAATGCCATCCTTTCAGTTGTGTCTCAGCCAGTGCCCTCACAAGGGGCGGGGGCAGATGTGGGCATATGCCCGGGAGCAACACTTAGAGGGGGACGCAAATATAGTCTAATTGTCTAAAGTCTAAATATAGCACTTAACAAAGCAGTTACAGTATGCAAGAGGGCGTCGCTGAAACTTTTGCCCTGGGGCGCCACAAAGGATTGTAAAGGCTCTGGTCTCCGAACAAACAACAAATAATTGTGTTCCGGATATATTGCTTAGTGTTACTTTCTTTTGTCTTTTTTTTTTTAGTGCGTGTGTCCATTCAGCCGTAATGCACTGCTAGCTATATACTAACTGTGAGGATTTAAAATATAGATAGTTGTTTTATGGGACAATTTTTATAATCTCTAACCCGGTGTTAATGTATGGAATAAACGAGTGACGTTTTACGATAGAAACAATGACGTAGGAGTTAGATTGAACGTAGCGTAGATTTGGTAGTAAAGACAGACGACCTTAGAATTTGGTAGTGGCTGGACGTGTTTTGGACTAGGCTATATAAACTGTGATGTATTTGAATTCATCTTGTACATAAATTACATTAAATATTGAGTTCTCATTTCTACTAAAAGCCGGCAGTTTGTTCATTGTTTATTATTATATAATAATGTGATCTCCCTGAGAGTTGTATACATAGTAATTACAAAATAACGGTCACATTATTTGGCGCCCAACTAAAATTTGGAAGCTCAAGGTGAATTCGGAAGCCCAATGTGGAATATTGAAAATCAACGGAGAATGTTGAAGGAGAATCAAGGTGAATATTATTGAAAATCAATTTGAAAGAAAGCCTACAATATATTGTGAAGCACAGCTTAAAGAATACCGCAAATGAACGTTTCTTACGAATAAAAGAAGACTAAAATTCATTGAGAAGAAATATCGACGAGAAAGAAAATTTGACGGTTTAACAGTATAGCATAGCACGTCTTGGAAATAAGCGCTACCAGTACATAACGGTGTACATGAAGATAGAAACGGAAGTTTATGTATGTTACCAAGCAAGTCGGTTAAAAAGGACACTAGAAAATCTTAAGTTGAAAGGCGTCTCGGATACATTTTAAAAGTATCGAAAGTGGTAACAATTATTGAAACAATAGTGAAGCTGTGGTTAATAGGACAAGCTAAGTTTGTCAAGTGAAGAGATTAAAAAAAGAATCTCCGTAGAACTAGTGAATGGTTCGAGAAAAAAAGAATACTTCAGAATAGTCACAGAACTAGAAGTCAGTGCAGTACAGTAGCAGAAGTCAAGTGAAATTGGAAGTAAAAAGAAACTTCAACAAAGTGAAAGGATTGTAATCCTTAAGGAATTAATGAACATACTTCGTGCTGAAAGAACCTGTGTGGTGGAGAATCGTTTCGGATCTGGAACCCTGGATTCGGAGACGGAAGGAAAAGGAACGCGTTTTTTAAGATAAGTAAACTGGTGTATACGTTATGTTGTAGTATAGTATATGCCTAGATTTTTTTTTTGTGAAATCACTGGCATGTATTAGTTTCTTTTAGGAATTTTGTGTATACACTTATTGAAAAGTCCCTGTAAGTCAGGTTAGTTGAAAAAGACTTTTCATAAGTGTATATTACATAATATATGTTAGATTGTATAGTCTTGTATGCACAGTGTTATCATATTGTTTATATATTTGTCATAGTAAATTTTTTGTGAATCTCGAGTCTCATCTACTATCTGTGGTGTTCTTATTTTTATATGTATTGATTATTATATTGATATTTATTTTATGAATATTGTAATATTGATTACATTTTAAATTATATTAGTTTGTTGTAGTTATATATATTAATTGAAAATGGAGTGTCCCTCAATGGAGACATATGCGCTGTACATAAATTATGGTAAGGAGTTGGGATATACTGGTAAAGAGTTGGATGAGTGGGTGGAGAGAAAATGGAGAGAGTATTTAGAGGCTAAAGAAAAAAATAATGAAAGAGAAGAAAGGGCTAAAGAAAAAGCTAGAGCTGATGAGATTGAGCTAGAGAGATTAAAACAAATTGATAAAGATAAAGCTAGAGCTGATGAGATGGAATTAAAGAGATTAGAGATAGAGTTTAAAAAGTTAGAATTAGAAGAAAAAAAAAATACTGCAAATGTAAACATTGGAGTCACTAGACCTGTTGTTGACCAGGAAATGGCTATTAGAAATAACATGTGTAGATTTACTTTCCAATTGTTTAATGAAAAGGATGGTTCTATTGATACAATTCTAAAAAAATTTGAAATGGAAATGGAGAGACAAAATTTTTCTTCATGTTATTGGTCTGGACTACTTGGAAAATCCTTTACAGGAGATATTCCATCAAAAATTTGTATGGAACAATCAGATTATGCATCTGTCAAGGAACAATTGTTAAGACATTTTGGAAGTACAGAGGAGGCTTATAGAAAGAAATTTTTTGAAATGACTTTATCAAAGGAAGAAGATCCAAAAAGTTATTTTGACTCATTGACAAGTGCTATGGACAAATGGTTAAAATGTGCTAAAATAGAAAAATCATTTGAGGAACTGAAGAATTTTATTATTAGAGATAAGGCAATATATTCACTCGATAAGACTCTCAAAGCATTCATTCAGGAGAGATCTCCCAAGACTATAGAGGAAATAGTTGACCTGATTAGGAACTATAAATTAGCTCATCCCATGGCACCTACTTCTAAAGGAGAGGATTACCAGGATATAATATGCTTTGCTAAAGGCAATGATAATTTTCAAAGAGGAAGACAATTATCAAGGAGCAAGATGAAGTGTGGTAATTGTGGAAGAAATAACCATGTTACTAAGGATTGTAAAGATAAGAGAGATAACACATTGACATGTTTTATATGTAAAAAGAAAGGACATATAGCAAGAAATTGCTTCAGAAGGTCAAATTCTGCTGGAAACAATAATAATAATAATAGATCTCAGGGATATACACAACAGAGAGATCACAACTCCAGATTTAATCAGAACAGGAATCATTGTGGAGCTGTGTTATCAAGAAGCAAAGGAATAAAGTTTTTTCCAGGATATGTGGGATTAATACCAGTTTTCGCAGTTCGTGACACAGGAGCCTCTGTCATTGCAATAAACAGCAAATATGTTCAGTCAAATCAATACACTGGTGAGGTAGCAGATTGTACATCATTTGATGGAAGAGTGATTAAATTGAGGTTGGCCTACATTGATATTAGGACACCATATATTACAGGTAGAGTACTGGCTCATGTTATAAATGATGCACCAATTGATTTAATTATTGGAAATGTTGAATCAGTTAAAGAATGTACTAGAGAGGAAATAGAAACATGGGAATTTAATAATAAGCAAGCACAATGTAATGTGATTAATGAATGTAAAGCAAGCAATACTGAAGAAAGTCAGACAATGGTGAATAATGAAAAAGACACATCAGTTGATAGTGAATCATTACTGAATGAAAACTTTAATTTGGAAAAATTCAAAAAGGAACAAAGAGAGGATACTACATTGAATAGACTATTCAAATCTACAGAGAAAGGAAATATTAATAAAAATAGTGTATGCAAAGTGAAAAATGATACACAACTATTAGTCAGAGAGATACTCATAAATGGCAGACAAGTGGAACAAATAGTTGTACCATATAAATATAGAACAGAAATAATGACTAATGCTCATTCTATACCATTGGCTGGTCATATGGGAGTTGGCAAAACCAAAAACAGAATAATACAACATTACTTTTGGCCTAAAATGTCCAAAGAGGTGAAAAGATTTGTTAAACAATGCAAAGTGTGTCAGATGAAAGGATCTGGAAGTAATTTTACCAAAGCACCAATACAAAAAGGAGTGACTGCAACTAGACCATTTCAGAAGGTAGCCATAGATATCATTGGTTTGATGCCCATTATGTCTAACAGAGGACATATATATATTCTTACATTGATTGATATATGTTCAAGGTATGCAGAGGCAGTACCATTAAAGAAAATTGAATCTACAGATATAGTGCAAGCATTATATTTAATATTTACTAGAATTGGATTTCCTGAAGAGATAATATCAGATAGAGGAACTCAATTTACATCAAAATTGACTAAGGAATTTATGGAAACATTTGGAATAAAGCAGAAGTTTACAACACCCTATCATCCACAATGTAATGGAATGTGTGAGAGATTTAACAAAACTCTGAAGGAAATGTTGTCAAAAGTTAGTAATGAGGATCCAAAGAATTGGGATTTGGCAATTTCATCAATTTTATTTGCATATAGAGAAACTACTCATGATGGTACAGGTTTTTCACCCTTTGAACTAATATATGGAGGTAATTCAAGAGGTCAGCTTGAGAGAATTGATGCAAAAATAAAATGTCATAGACATAAGAATGAGACAGAAAAAGAATTTTGGAAGGATTATTTTTCTAATGATAAATCTGTGGTAGATTGGAAATTGGACATAATTAATCTTGAGAAAAAAGAAGAGGAAAGAGAAAAAAAGGTTCAATTAAATAAAATGAATCTAGGGATGAAAATCATGGAGTTAAATAATGAAGATAGCTTATGTGATAATGTTGTTGATGTAATTAAGAAGGATGATATAGAAAATGAAAAATCAAAAAGCTTAAGTGGAGAACTTAAAGTCATATTGGAAGAACCTAAGAATTTAAATGAGGATTCTATTTGTAGGAGTATATTGGATGAATCAAGGATTGTTATTGAAGAGCTAAAGGAGATAGTTGAAGAAGAAAAGGTCATATTTGAAACATTAGACTTAAAGGTCATAAGAGAAGTTAGGATACAAATAGAAGAGGCACATATTAGAAAAGAGTCAGAGATCATTAGTAAAGAGTCAGTGATTACTATGAAAGAGTCATTGGAAGTGATAGATAAGAATATAGTTCATGCAATGATTGAGAAAGAGAAACACTTAGAAATGAGTGATGTGCATAATGAATTTAATGATAAGTGTTTATTGGATAAGGTTGATACAAGAGTATTAAATGGTAAGTCAGTACAAGACAGTGTACTAAAGGATTGTCAGAAGGACAATATGGGAATTGATGATTGTCAGATGGGAGAAATGGCAATTATAGATAATCAGGATATGTTATGTGAAGATTGTGAAGAGGAGAAGATAAAGGGGTCTGATATGTTGATTGAAGATGGTCATAAGGAGAAAGATGATTTTAAGTTGTTGTGTAGAGAGTGTTTTGAGAAAAATGAAGTGAAGTTTGTGGTGATGGAGACAAATGAAAAAGAGAAAGTGATGGAAATAGATAAAGGTGAAGAAAACATATGCTGTGAATTAGTGTTATTGAAAAGAGAAAAAGATGTAAGTGGTATGTTGGAAAGTAATTGTGGGAGTTTGATTAAGAGTATGTCAGAGAAGGGTTGTAGAAGAATGAAGGTGAGTCAGGAATTGGTTAGGTTTAAATCTTGTAGTATCAGTAAAAATACTAAAAGAGTTGGTGAAAGGTATTTGTTTAAATTTGATAGACCCAAGGTTTTTGTAAAGAAAAAATGGTAATTTATGAATTATTATTTCAGAGGATTGACTTAGTTTTGACTATGCATTAGACTGGTTTATGGTGAATGGATTTGTGGTATAATTATGGCTTGGAAAAATATATATATTCTGGTTTTGTAGTGGTGAGGAACAAGAATTGAGAATATCTATGATACAATACTATAGATTTGGTATAATAGTATGTAAATAGTAAATGGAAAACACTCATGGTTATTAAAGTGGTTGAAAAAAAAGGTGGCTGATTTGTTGTCTAGATGTGGTGTTTAAGGTGTGTTGTTTGATACGTAATCACCAGTTTGGAACGCGGTTAAAAATTATTTTTCATGTAAATATAAAGTATAGATACGGTGTTAATGAAATATTGATTTTTTCCAAAGGTTCTGGACGAGAAATGGTTCTACAACGGAAGCACGGTGATTCAAGCACAACGTACCATTTGTAAGTGAGAGATGTTCTATCACGTCCTCACATTATCGTGAACGGTTTTTATGGACACCATATCAAACGCAAACATGAAGACATCATATGAAGAGTACATTTATGGTGCTGACATGGAATCGAGGTCTTGTCATCGCTATATCAAGGTATATTGACATTATGAACATGGAATCGAGGTCATGTCATCGCTATATCAAGGTATATTGACATAATCAACATAGAATCAAGGTCATGTCGTTGCATGATTAAGGTACATTTACATTGTCAACGCGGAATGAAGGTCATGACATCAACATATGGAGGAATCAACAGATCAACACGTTATTGATAACATTATACATTTTTTTTGGTTTATGACCAATTCAACACTATATTGCTTACAGACAGACAGCTCGTGGTTAAGTATTCAATGGTAAATTCTTGAGATGTATCTGTGAACAATGCATTGTAATTATTGTTGTGATATTATTGGAACTATTTTATCAAGGTGTTGAAACTCTACAGGATGGATAATCTACAAAGGACCTATGAAATATTCAATAAATGTATTGTTGGACGTTCAGAAGAGGAAGGTTGCAATGATATTACATGGACCAGTATGAACTGTTGTGTTCGGATTTGATATTTATAATGTTGGTTTGTGTATTTCAGTGATACAGGACAGGATATACTTTGAAACATTATGGACATAGATATTAGTGAAAGTTATTGGTTAATATATTAATATATTGATGAAATTGTTGGTTTTGTTAAAGGTTATTTGTGTTGCATAAATTATTTTAATATGCATGATAATTATGATTATTTATATAATTATATGATTAAAGACAGGGGATTAAGGATATATATATTTAATTTTATCAAAGTATTTGACGGAGATAGGGATTTTATTTTAAGAAATTTGTATGACAAATTTAAAGGGTCGATGGGGGAATGTGAGGATTTAAAATATAGATAGTTGTTTTATGGGACAATTTTTATAATCTCTAACCCGGTGTTAATGTATGGAATAAACGAGTGACGTTTTACGATAGAAACAATGACGTAGGAGTTAGATTGAACGTAGCGTAGATTTGGTAGTAAAGACAGACGACCTTAGAATTTGGTAGTGGCTGGACGTGTTTTGGACTAGGCTATATAAACTGTGATGTATTTGAATTCATCTTGTACATAAATTACATTAAATATTGAGTTCTCATTTCTACTAAAAGCCGGCAGTTTGTTCATTGTTTATTATTATATAATGTGATCTCCCTGAGAGTTGTATACATAGTAATTACAAAATAACGGTCACACTAACATTGATTGCTCCAAATGTACTGTCGAAGCACCGATCGCATTTTTTGCGTTTCCGGTTCCGCCAGGTAAGAATTGATGTTCAGACAGAAGTTCTGAAAAGTTGATCTTTTAGTAAGTTTACATTTGTTAAGGAAAATTGAATGAATGTATTTTTTTAGAAAAGGGGGAAGAAAAAAAAATCACGTGGTTGTTGATCCATGGAAATATAGGTCAGTGAATGTCGATCACGACGAATGTTCATACATAACATTCAGCCTCGTTTTGAAGCGATTTCCGACATTTCCTACAAGACAAATTAATAGTACTTATTAGTAATGCCTTTGTTAGGAATGATATAAATTTCAATGTCATATAATGGGGCACGGTAGCTTAGCGGAAGTGAGCTCGTCTAGCAAGCCGAAGGTCCAGGGTTCGAACCTCGGTGAAGGTTAGAACTGGTTTCTTTGCGACTGTCCCTGGGTCTCCCCAGCTCTGATGAGTACCTGACAGTAGCTGAGGCAAGTAAATTAATCTAGGCATTGTGCTGGCCACACAGTACAATAGTGTGTCATGGTCATGTAAACTTCTATACCACTCTTTACTGGCTCTATAGATCAAATAAGTCTGATGTGGATACTTTCCCTTACAATGTCTCTTATGTGTAGAACAGTGTAGACATAGCATGTTAAAAACATATTAAAACGTAACACGTAAATTGGATGACAATAATATAATCTATATCTTATATGTAGGTTCCCGTTTAATTTTAAAACTATATTGCAGTCTTTCGCAATTAGCCTTGACCCATTTCCCGTAAAAAGAACGGGGCTTGAGAAGGAGTTTAGGGATGAATGCCTCACGAAGCAAGATGTTTCAGTGGTGTCGTTTAGGGGCGTCCGCTTTAGAGTCGGACTCTAGATGGTTATCTAAGTCATACATTTAATTCACTGACAATCTTATTCAAAATTGATCCTGGCTTTGATTACTCTCGCTGTACTTTAGAATCATGATGTCAAGTTATTAAAATTTTAGTCTTATAGCGTCTAGCCGTGAAAAAGTACATATGTAGCTTCGGACTCTTCGGTTCCCTCGTGCGAAGCTAGTGCATTCTCCTACGCTGGCCCGTCCGCCTGGAATCACCTCCCACTACATTTTTGCCAGAGCCCTAGCTTCGACACCTTCAGGAACCGGCTGAAGACTAATCCATTCCATTAGCAGTATTCACTTGTACATTTATACATTTTTCTTCTGCTCTTCGTTGTTTGTACTCTGTAACTGTCGTCATAGCTCATAAAACTATCCTCAACGGGATATGCGCTATACAAGCATTATTAATATATAATAATAATATTAGATTCATATTCAAAGAAGACACAAGTATTTTTCTCTGTTCTTCAATAGGTTCCCCATAACCGAAAAATATCCGGTGTCGAAACGTATACATCTAACGCCACAACAGCCGAGATCGAAACTGCCGCGCCAAAACGGAGGCACCTAAATGTCACGAACCGATCCTTGCATCTTTACCAGGAATTAAACCAGACACCATAGAATGATCTCATTACAATTATTGAGCCAATGGTTCTCAGTATTTTGTGAACAGGCAGTTTGAAAAACAGGCCTTAACATTTAAAAGGTAAAAATATAAAGGGGAGCTACTTACTTGGGCTGTTTCCCAAGTCACTAAAAGGTAAAATTATAAAGGGGAGTTACTTACTTGAGCTGTTTCCCAAGTCACCAAAAGGTCATAATATTTAAAACACTGGCCGTAACCATAGATACCACCGGGGAAGTAAACATCACACGGATTGGTCAGTTCTGAAATACATTCGATAGGAAATTGATACAATAAAGAACCTGGACTTGGTCAAACATTATTCAGACCAAAGACTATAATAAGATGGACCGCTTCCTTTGATATTTCTGCGATTTGGAAAGGACGTGATATGTTTGTAAACAAGGAAGACATAATCACTTAGACTATAGACATGGGCACTTGAGCTGTGATCTATCTTATACATTACAGACGCTCCTTCTATAAAGAAGATTATTGCATCCTACACTTATCCGTGGTCCAAGTCTAGTCCCGCATCTTTATTAATGTTTTAAATGATGTTAAGTTACTGGTTTTCCTGGTTTGTTCAGGCAACCCATTCCTTGCCTGAATGCAGTCGGGAAGAAAGAGTACTTATATGCATTTGTTATCGCATAAGGGATAAGGAAAAATTTTGTCTTTATGTCTATCTGAGCATTGCAACAGGCTGTTATTGGGTTGTATTTCTAAATTAGAGTTTAATGTCTAATGTATTATTACTAGGCCTACTTTAATAAGATCGTTTAGACAGACTGATGCGATTGTGTTTTGAGAGATGACGAGGCTGTTTATTGTATCTACTATTATTGACCCAAGTGATTTTAACTGCATCAAATGAACAATGCCTTCGAAGAGATGCTTTGTCAGCTATTAAGGTGTAGTTGCAGTTTATGTTCCAGTTTATATAATGTAGCCTATGTATGATCCCGTTATACCCACAAATGATAAATTTGTTACAGTAAATGTCATATATTTTTCTGTACCTATTTTACAGACAAATGGTAAATTTGATGAACAGTTGGTGGCATCAAACGTCTTGCTGTTCGAGTTCATGGACACACAACCTTCGGACAACTTCGGCTGACCAACCGACCACCAGTTATCTCGAATCACTGACCTCTGTTTCGACCAAACAAAAGTTCCAGAAGAACTGTAGTCAGTGGCACCCACGTAATCTAATCAGTGAACAAAAGTAGTATAGTTATAGAATTATTGATACGAAGTATAGAAATATACATTAACTTTATAGAGATTTTCATAAGAATTATAGAAATATACTTAAGAATTATAGAAACATACACAAGTATTATTGAAATATACATAAGTATTATAGAAATATACATAAGTATTAAAGAAATATACATAAGTATTAAAGAAATATACATAAGTATTATAGAAATATGCATAAGTATTCCAGCAATATACATAAGTATTATTATTATACAAATGTATTATACAGAAATACATAAGTATTTAAAGAAATATACAAAAAATATAAAATAAACTTAGCTTAAATATTACATCATTCAATATACGTAGTATAATAACTCTAATTTTGGAAAACTAAATTTTAAACAATAAATAAAACAAATAGTAAATAATGTTTGAAAACAATGCTCGTAATACAAAATATTGATGAAAGTATTACAAAGGTAATTTGTTATAGGAATTGAATAAAAAATCACAATTAATGATGGGTTGTGGGTAACTCATAATATTATATTTATAGGAGAGAGGTCTAAACCTTTTTAGTGACATACCGAATATACACCACGAGTTCGTTCATTGTTTAATTTATCTTTAAAAACGGACCTCGCGTAATTCTCTCTATGTAACCTTACTGAAAGTCTAACCAAATACATCTATACCCACGTGACAAATAAATACGGTTCCAAAACGGCTGGCCCAAAACACAGCCGGCGCAAAAAACGCTGGGCACTAAAACACCATTAAACATAACCATTATACAGCCTTGTGCGTCAACATCAGACTATGACGACGAAGTGGTGGGGGGATTTTACAACAACTCCAAGAAGTATTGAACCAAATTCCCAAGAAAGACGTTCTCGTTGTTCAGGGTGACTGGAATAACTAATTAGGAGAAGATGCTTATTCAAACACAGGTAGAGATGAACAACACTGCATTGCGACATCAAATGAGAGAGGTCTAAGGCTCTCGAAGCTTGCGAACTTCAATGATCTCTTACTGGCCAACACACTGGAAACACATACGTTTTCAAGAAAAACCTCATGGCACAGCCTCAGTGGTAAATATCACAAACCAATTAGACTACATTATGATAAAAATACGCTGCCGGTCAAATATAAACCTTGCTAAGACTAGTAGCTTTCCTGGAGCTGACATTGGAAGTGATCATGAATTAGTCATGTTGACCTTTAGGCTACACTTAAAAAGTTAAAGAATAAGGGGTACATGATTAAGTTCGACCTCGAAAACCTGAAGGATCCTAAGGTAACAAAAGCCTAGCGGGCAACGATAGGGGGACATTTGCAGCGATAATGTCATAGATGCTGACTGTATGGACTTAGACACAATGATCAACACCTTTAACACAAGTTGTGACAGACACAGCTCATGATATACTTGGTAATTATAGACCGGCCAAGAAATCATGGATCACATCAGACTTCCTGGAGCTATGTGACGAACGAAGACAGCTAATGAAAACGAAGACAAATGACAAGGAAAATGCTAATAAATACAGAACAATCAACCAGGCGAAGATAAAGAGGGTAGAAATCTGACTGAGCTACCGAACATCTTAAAAAGGTCTACCGAATAATGCTCTGAAGTGTATAAAGACAATATCACTATAGATCCAGAGATTCTAATTGTCCCTCCAGTCACAGACAATGACAGCTACCATAAGCTTATTCTCCGCGCAGAAATGGAAGCAGCAGTACAATCCCTTCAAAAAAGGAAAGGCTCCTGACCTCAACGACGTCAATGCAATGTCGGAATTTACACAATATATGCTGATAGACTTGCGACCACCAAGGGTCAAGATATTAGTCTAGATTAGTATAGAAATATATGTTATCTATTATCGTTCATTGGATATATTTGGACTTGGTTTCTGATTCATTGATTAACTATTTTGTATGATCTTTCTGTGTACTATATTCTATGATCATCTTTAAATCAATGTGTTCACTGCTTGCGTATAAAGTACTTATATGTAAAGCTATATGTTATTAGGTCTAACTAATGTTTAATAGCATTTTAGCTTTATATATTACATAGAACGAGAGTTATCTAGACTTACAAAGTATGTAGTTTTTACTTAAAAAACATGTCACAGGTATTGCTCTGAGCTTGCATTGTGTTTGTTGGTAGCGCTATACAAATGTCATCATTATTATTATTATATACAAACTTACACATCCTTTTGTCAATTAATAATCTTGCCACACTCTCAAGGTCAAGTACGTTGTATAGTTCAGCAAGTGCTCCGTCATATTTCTCACACAATTTCTGGGCGGCAAAAGACCAAAGAAAAAAAGGGGTTTTTAAAACGTTAAGATGACACTGTCACTCTTACACGCCCGCACAGGCAGTCAAACAACTAGAATAGGCCTACATGCTCACAAGCAATAAAATATATTAATATATTATATGACATTTGTCCTATGTCGTCAATTCATGAGAAGAAGCAACATTTGCTCAGACCATGAAGTTAAAGTGTCAGCTTTCTCCACGCCTTTGGTGGATCCGACGGAACAGCTAAGCTTATACACCTTGGGTCCGTTTGCAGCACATGAATCGCCAGCGTGAGATAAAAACCTTCATTAAAACTGCCTTTAGGTACTTAGGTAGTCATCTTCTTATGTTAGAGAGATTGGGTGTTCTGGGTATCAGACATTTCGTATGTCCTGCAGTGCCAGGCATTAAAAAAAAGGTAATGAGCAACTATTTCATTTTGGTGTTTACAGAGAGGGCATGCCGCCGCCTTTTCTGGTTTGATGCGGTTACGGTGCGAATTTAGATGTGCGTGTCCTATGCGCATGCGAAAGATGGTCACTTGTACAAATTTCCATTAATCCCGGCATTGCTCATCTTCCAGAGGAGTCCGTTCCGCCACACTCTGTCATAGGTTTGTTCAGTTTGTTGTAGGTCAACGAACACAGTTGTGCTTTGTTTCTTGTAATCCAAGTTGTTAGATATCAAAGCTTTACATTCCCGAGAGTTAAGCCAACTCAACATGCCACATTTAGGCGGGGCAACCCCAGGATCTGCTCTCAAAGTGAGCTGGGAAAAGGGAAGAAGGGCCGCCCAAGAAACACATGGGGGCGTGACCTGGAAGCCGAAATCACCAAGATGCGTTTTAGTTGGAACTAGACAGAGAGGATGGCCCAGGAAGCTGGAGAACTGTTGTTGGTGGCCCATACTCCGACAAGGGTTGACGGGCGTAAGTAAGTAGGGGCGGGAGAAGGACTGAACTTTCTCGTGACAAATAATTATTTAATTTTTTTTTTGTTTTTTTGTGTGAATTTAGTATAGATTTTAAAAACCAAAACTTAAAATTTCTTTCAAACTAAATATAAGGTTCCCTCAGCCCCCTCGTGACTTCGCCCCTACATCTACACCCGAGGCTACTGGTTTGAAGACGTTAGTGGCAAATTAATGTATGTATAACAATCTGATCGGAATTGAATTTTTCAGAACATGCTCACAATTATTTATTGTTCTGTTTAGTGACACCCACCTGACTGACATTAAAGCTGGTACTTGATGACTCTGAAGCCTGAAGAACTTTACCTGTGGCACTGACAACTGATGTAAGGGAATTTCTGACTGTGGGATATTAACAACGCACACATTCTGTTTATTTAAAAAGTCATCAAAAAAACAAAAATATATGTATAGCCGTAAAATTAATCTCTAAAGTTTGAATTTCCAAAAAAAAAAAAAAAAAAAAAAAAAAAAAAAAAAGTAGAGATTTCTTTGCAGTTTCAGATAATATATGATTAGATCAGTGAAACGTTTTTTAAAAAATGGCGGCTTTGCTTAGGAGACATACCTTATCATTAATAAAAGAGTTTGGAAGATGAAAAGAAGAGTAAAAAGGAGGTCCTTTTAGTTCTTGTCTTTCACTTTTTCGTCCGAGCACCGAGACCGATTATTCTCAGGCACTATTTGCCGAATCCGGGTACGAACCAAGTAGACTTAGTGTGTGCAGTTCCAGAGTTTCACTATCATCTGTAGAGCTAAGTGTCTCGAAAATCGTCACCTTGGCCTCCCTCTCTCATTCAAGTCACGCTGCAGTCAGCAGTTATGAATTTGGCAAAAAAATATCAAAGTCCAAGTTATGGAGGCCTACTTTACGTACTTTTACGTCTAATGGGCTAATAGATCTCCTTCAATAAATGGTATATCTCGGCGAGGCGACTGTCCGATGGCTATTTCCGTTTAGGCACACATATTATTACATACACATACTGTAGCACTTTACGACCACACTGATCTACGGGGCAAATGGAACCTCGTTTACTGGTTCAAATATGACTCGGTGGACATTACCGAAGTTTCCGGGTTCATCTTTTTTTAAAAACTTCATATTGTATGTGCTATGTTCATGAGTTATTTGCTATTATGTTTAGGTAGCCTCTGTTTATATGAAGTACAATTGTCTGTCAGGTTGATGTTCTTGAGATTTTAAAGAAAATTCCACATCATCAGCACAATAAACGTAATCCTTCCTTGCCACTTGCAAAATCTATTGTGTGTAAGTGTGAGATCAGGACTTGCACATTAAATAAAAATATCGGGCACTGTCTCACTAAATCAGCCTAGATCAGCATCTAGACATCGATTTCCAGACAAACAAGCCAGCGGCGTGGAGGCGCAGAGAGTCGGTGCCTGGCTCACCCAACCACCGAGACTTACTTAAATCGGAGTAAGCATTCACAACACCTATTCTACTCAAAGCAAGCGCCCAACTTTTTCACAAGAGTAAATGGAGCGTTCTCATCTGCAGACAAAGGCTTGCCCTATATTAAACACTAAATAGAAATTTGATAGCAATATTTAAGTTACGAAAAACAAATGAAGGTATTTTAATGTTCCATAAGATTTATGGTTGTGACTTTTTGCAAGACCTAGGTTAGGTTGTGTTACATACTCGTGTCCGTGATTTCCCATTTTAAAAATTGTTTTTGTTATATCTTAAAAATGGAGAAATCTATTTTGCAATTCTCGGTTTCAGAGAACGAGACATAATTAGACTTGCATATCATATTATTATGTTTTTAAATATAACCAAGCAATGAGAATTATTGTGAAAGAAAAAAATTTTGAACATTATTTAGACCTTCTAGAATCTAGATTAATTTATAACTTATGAACATTAAAACATATTTTTACTTCTTAGCGCCAAAACATCCGGCGTTAAAACGGCGGCGCCAAACGGCCTCCACGCAAGAAATAAAATAAATAAAAACAACGATCTTGCCAAAACGTTCTACTTTTGGATAAATAAACTATTTATTTACTGTCACCAACGGGATATGCGCTATATAAGCACCGTTATTATTATTATTATTATTATTTCCAGTCGTGCTTTTGTACTGAAACAAGGCATTTTTAATATTATTATTAACGTAAAATATTCAATTCCTACTTTTAAATTGTCCAATCCTAGGGTAGACTGGGGCAGAACGCCCCTTGGAGTTAAAACGCCCCCTCACTATCCTGAGCCCCCTAATGTATTTTTAAAAGAGGAATCGTCATGTATATTAAACTATTAAACTTCACCGTGTGCAAATTTGCGCTTTTAACGTGAACATTTTTCGAGTTATTCAAGAAAATGGTAAATTGTACTCAATCTTATAGTTTTCTGCATATTGCGTTAATCAAGTAAAAAATTCTAGAAATAACGTATGCTGTTTGAAATTACATATCTATAAAGGTTAGTCACTTTTCAATCTTAAATAATATCTAGAATCATTTAGTTATCCCTCAGTGTTACGTAATAAACATAAAAGCAGAACACCCATGTTTGAGGTAAAACGCTCCCATTGGCTTGGGGCAAGACGCCCCTGTCTCCGCTGCCATTTTTCCTTTTATAAAATGTGTAGGCCTATATGAAACCAAATGTTTGTTTGTTTTACATTAATTAGATATTGCGTTTATTGGAAAAACAATTGTTTAGAAGTATATTTTAATTGCAATGTATTACCTTTTAGTTTATATTTATTTTATATATATATAATATATATATGCACGGGTTAAGAGGCCCCTTTCAAAAAAAAAATTGTTTGAAATATTTCACCGAATGGTAATAACAATGTCTCCTGTGGTAGTATAAGTGTTAGCACGTATAGAAGTCAATCATATTAGGTGAAAAAATTTATAATATATCACACCATTTTCAAAAAATTACAAATCTGCCTTAGAGGGGGCTGGCTGCCCCAGTCTACTTCAAATTAAACAAATTGGTGCAAATCAATAATTCCAGCTGTTTAGCGAGCCCAGGGTGGTTGCGATTTACTGACATTCTTTTTATTATTTCCTATATTAAATACGATCACTGTAAGCTGTTTCATTATATATATATACATATTGTTACGAAACGTACATTTATACATTTTACAATTATTAAATAGATACTAATCGTTAATAAGAATTGCAGAAGTAATGATATAAATTATTTCATAAGCCAAGGTCGTTGGTTTTTCTCAGCTAATAAGGTCGTTGGTTTTTCCCAGCTAAATAACCGGACCATATTGACATTGGTTTTTCTCAGCTACTGTACCGGACAACATGGCCGTTGTTGCTTGTGGTGGTATTCGGATATTCCATAGCACGCTAGTATTTTATTAATAATGTAATGTACTCTTTTGTATTCACTTATGATATCGTATCGATCCATAGGATAGACCCATGCGAATCAGTAGAAAGTTTCGTCAGTTTTTTGGCAGCTCTCGTCAAGTAAACACGTAGCTTGTGCTCTGAGATAAAATTCCTTCAGATTTATACTATAAAGGATTCAATATTGTTTTACCAGTAATTTCAATACAATTCATAACCTATTGAATATATTTCTTATTCATTTTATGGAACATGTGCTATTCTTAACCACTTGTGTAAATATCATTCGGATTTTTAATTGTTGATTCTGCGATTAAACCAATTATTCGTTTATTTTACAAAATCGATTTATATAATTTTCTTCACGTTCCGGTATTGTGTGTGTTTTATTTATACTACAATAGTAATTGCCAACACTACACAACAGCAACACGATACTTATTGTGTATATTGATCCAACATAAATATACACCTGAATAAATCCTATAAACTCTAATCAATGTTATAAAGATTGCCAGGGGATATTTTGAATCAGGACCAACCTAGACCACACTAAACTATTATCAAAAAGAACTAATAATGATACTACCAATTGAAGCAGTAATTATAATAACTACAAGACAACATAATAAATAAATATTTCATCAACTGAATGGGGGCTCTAGCCAAATAAATAATACAGTCTACAATTCGGTACTCATTATTCTACAGTCATCTACTACTTAATAATTATCTACAAAAGATAATAAAAGCTGGCTTGTCATTTAACATTGTTATAGAATTAATACTTGAAAAGCATATCAAAGCGACTTGACCAGTGAAATACTAAACTTATCTATTGCGGCATATGTAAGGGCCTGTAATGGATTTGCAACTATTTTTAAGTTGGCAGCCGTTTTCAGGTTTAATTTTTCTTCTTTTCTATGTTTTTTGTCCATTTCCGCCCGCCAGTTTTGGTGAGAATATAAGGGCTGAGTTTAGTAGAGCCTTTGGCTATGTGCATTCATGAGGGTTAGCTGTGTGCTAAGCAAGGCTGTGTGCCCCTCTATGAAGCTGTGTGCTTCCCTGTTTTTACCTTTGTTTGGACTTAGTGTCCAGTGGTAATCTTTTTGTAGTAATAAGGTGTGGCTGCTAAGGTAATTATAATAGTTTTAATTGATGTTTTATTATGCCTTGTATTTAGTGTTTACACACGGGACTGGTATGAGTCTTGTGTGTAATTTGTTATTTTAATTATTGAATGGTTAATTTTTATAATGTTTTCATGTTGTTATACGCGGTACCCCTAATTGTTTACCACGTGGTAATTAGCACTACAATTCGTGTTAATTGGGAGTGCCCATTGCTGCTTTGTTTACAGGCTGTATCAGGTGGCGCATTTATTTGCCAGCCACGCTGTATTGTTTATATTTCCTATTTACAAGTGGTTTACTTCATTGTTACCCACTTTGTAATATGAGGTCGAGTATGTTTGATTTTAAATGTGGTTGGCTTGGGCGCCAGAATCACATTTAATTAACTGTTTTCTATGTAGCCTTCAGTGGCTTTTTCATAGTCACTGGTGGTGGTGATTTTGTAGTCCTTTTGTATATATTGTTATGAATTTAAATTGATGATTTATTTATGTGTTTATAGTGTATTTCAGCCAGGCGATGTATATCTGGTTGGGTTTTTTTGTTGATTGATAAAATATGTTTTCTTAGACAGCAGAAATTTGATTGTTTGTTCTAGTTTTAGTAAGAGTCTATTTTTAGTTTAATGTAAGATAGGTTTTTTTTGTTGGACTGTTAATAGATAGACCTAATTGTGTCTTTTTTGTAATAGTAATAGTCTAATAGTTTTCTTGAAGTTTTAGATTAAGAGTATTTTTATGCAGAATAAAGTTTTAGATTTTATAGCGTTACTTCGGCCTTTGTTTCTATATCTCTAGTTTCTTTTAAGTGTTGTGCTCTTGTGCTGTGTCGTGCTGTTTTAGTTAGCTAGTTGTAGCTGTTTATTTTATTTAGGATAGTTTAGTTTAGCTAAAGCCTTAGACTTGACCGTCACCTTGGGTTCGGTTAGGCCAAGGTTGCACAGACCACGACACATCCCCCTTTTTCTCCCCCTTCCTTACCCTTCTCCCACTCCCACCCCTTACACATATATGACAGTGCATAGATGACCACTGATATATCGCCTTTGTAATAAGAATCTATAACTCAACCTGAAGATTTCTTATGAAGAAGAGGCTGACGTAAATATATATATGGTATGCTACCATATTTTTTTATTTTTTTTACTTTTCCTCAGTGGCGTAGCTAGGGTGGGGGAGGGGGGTCCAAATTTGGATATCCCTTCGGGCCCCCACTTGAGAGGGGGCCCCCAAATGAGTGTCCGAATTTTCGTTTACATTAAATATTATGCCGCTGCCATGTAATCTTAATATTCACGTTGTTATATAAGTTAGTGTCCCTGTTGCATGTATTCCACACATATTAAGGATTTCAAAATTACGTACATCAACACGCATGTAAAAACTGGTATAAGTTTACAAAAAACTGTTAATACACAACTCCAGTTTTTGTAAAACACATTATTTTGACGGCATTTTATCGGTTCCATTGAAACCGGGGCCCCCACAAAAAGGGGCCCACACACATTCCAAAAAGAAATGTTTTAGTGACATCCCCATTCTTTCGTTGAAAATGTAAAATAAAATTCATTTATATTTATGAAAGTAAAACAAATGCAACGTTTTTCAAACAAATGAACGGTTTAAGTATAGCTGACGACCTTTTTTAAGCAGCTTTCTTCCAGATTTGTTCGCAATTCGGCAAATTTTGATGTCCATAAATCGGGATGTTTTAAATTCAATTTGCTTCATTTAAAAATAGACCAGCCAGAAAACTCCACTTTGAGTGCTTCAATGTACTTCTTAAGCTCATCTATGTGTAATGTATATCTCAATGAGTTTTAACATAGGGGAAGTACTATAATGTTTTAATATTATCACGGATAAATATGTCCAACGTCCAGTTTCAATCCAAATTCTTTCCAGTAAAAATGAGTAACCAAACAGTTCAAGAACTGTTTAATCCTGTCCTTGTAAACACAAGTTCATCATTTAAAATGAGTCGTTATGTCTGAAAAAAAACATCAGTTTCATCAGGCATTCTTTATCATTCAATGGGCCGTATTGCTGCTGAGAGTTAACACCCTTGCCCCTTATACAAGTCAATATTTTATGACTGACTTGTAATTTACAAGTAAGTCATAAAATATTGACTTGTATAAGGGGCAAGGGTGTTAACTCTCAACAGCAATACGGCCCATTAAGAAAAATATTGTTTCATCAAAAAACATCGTATAGGCCTACTGCGTCCAGACACAAAACGAATCTATTGAACACTTAACCTTGACTAAGCCAGCGAAAACTGCCATGCAACAGCAGATCTCCATATTCCCTTTCTATTTCTTGTAGTAAAGATTTGAATTGTCGGTGAATCAAAGAAGAGTGTGAAACTATAAAGTTGACTATTTTAACAACAGTTTCCATTACGGAACGCAAGTCCAATAAAGAGATCTTTGCACACAAACTTACATGGTGTATAATGCAATGGAAGCTTAACAGCAGCCTCCCAATGTGGTTTACAAAAAAAATTGACAAATCTTTTCTGTTTGCCAAACATCGCAGCAGCGTTTTTTGTCATTTTCGGACATTTTATGGGGACTTATATCTTGATATATCGCCGCATAATAGAACATTTTGAATAATTGTAAACGTTTTCTATATAGGCTATATAGGCCTACAGATATGGTGAAATTATATTAATTTGAGTGATATCCTCTTGTTAAGATCAATGTAAAATATCAAATTTTTTATTATTCGGGGGAGGGGGGGGATATTTCGGTGGCACACTTTTTTTTTACGTTAAATTGAAGGATATACTTTATAATAACATTTTATTGGAATCTCGAAAAACAATAATTAAGTTAATGGTTTGCAGATACTAACCACTTGTATTCGATATTTTTTGGCTTGTAAAATAATACAAACAAAACCAACCAAATGTAGAATAGTCGGCACACTCTTTTGATGTAGCATTCTTTGATGTAAGCACGGGAGACGCAAAGACTAGTTTATATCCGCTGAATTTGAACGCTTTCGAACAAGCAAACGATATATTGATTTATTTTGATTTATTTGAAAAAAAAATCAGCGAGAGCTAATGAAAAAAAGGACATGGCACGCAGAAGCCATAAAAAAAAAAACTTTTTTGGGGTGGTCCTCCGCGTGCCAATGAAAAGGGCTCCGCGTGCCAAGTCTGGCACGCGTGCCTTAGGTTGCCGACCCCTGATCTAGATGATGTTATAGATGCCTTTGCTGCACAGATAGCACGACTGAGGCGATATGAATTGAGAGTATTCACTTATGCATTATCTCGCCAATAAACAACGGTATTATTCATTAAAAGAGTCTTAATGATTATTTTTATTACTCCCTTTATTTTAAGTTGCATTTTCTGTCTGTCTGTCTGGTGCAAAAATTGGCTTCGATTTTTCGACCACTTTCCGTGGTCCGATCGAGCTGAAATTTGGACAGCAGATTTGGGGCGCCTAACAATACATCCTATCAAATTTTCAGTTACAACGACTTAATAATACTACACTTATGACAATATTCATTTCTTAAAAGGAAAGTATAAGAGATATGCCTGTGCAACTTTTTATAGTTTTTCGGCGCAAAGGTAGAAAAAAAAATTATGCTTCACACATTTAAAAAGAAATGCGCAATCGTTATAATTAAATATGTATTTGCCGACATTACCGATTCGAAATTTTAGTTTTGTAGTGTTGTGTTTACTGCAAGCCGTACATTACCAATTGGAAATTTTAGTGTTCAAATTCATAAAGTATGATATTACTTATTTGTTCTATACATTAAACACATGGTTTGCAAATAAAGGGAGTATAATAAAAACTTCGTTTTTACGGTTTTCTTGTTTGTTAATTTTACTGATATACTGTACCAATTTGAATTTATACTTATGTATTTATTAATTAAGTACATTATCTCATGTCATAATGTCGAATGTCAAAAGCAGGGGCCCTAAAACCCTAGCTACGCCACTGCTTTTCCTTTTCCTCTGACTTATAATTCGATAATGTAGCTTTTTTTTTTTTATATACTGCTATCCAAATAAATTCAGTCTACTTCCTATTCATTTAAGTATTATTGAAATTAAATAAATTAACTGTTGAGAAGGATTTTTTTTTTCTTCACGAAAAAAGAATGAAAGAGAGAGAGAAATGTTCTTTTAAAACTTTTAGTGATAGATTAGCCGATAGGTAAACAAGCAGTTCTTTTAACCCATATCTTAGATTGATTTTGTTTAAGTTAAAAGAGGAGACAGCCATTATAGAATATTTTATATATTCTCCACACGAACAGCATCTAGACGTGATTCCAATTACAGTATTATATACATTAAAATTATCAGCGCCACCATCCCCGCCTCCTCCAAAGCTAAACCCATAAAAATAGTAACGTGGAAGATGAATTAGCCAATATATACCTTAGAAAGAACAAAACAACGACATCATTAAATGAGCCACACACATATTAAACCTTTAAAGACTAGCAACAATAATTGAAATCCTAGGTTTGTAATGACAAGTACAAATACACGTTTGAAAACATACACGCCAGAGATGGAGCTCACCGTTTTCACAAATGTAGAACAAATCTGCCTCACACGAGGTAAAGTCAAACAGCTGGGATGTCAAGAGGCCAACACAGTGCTGTCCTTGCTGTGGGCCGGATGACGCCCACTGGTTGGGTGCGATGCTGACGTTGGGAGAAGTTGACCAGAAGTAGGTTCCATTTTTAAACTTGTCTTCGCCGCCGATCCAAACTGCAGAAAATGTGTTAAGGTAACTAATATTCTGGAAAGGCACACAATTTCAGAGCGAGTGCTCACATATTAACAAATGTAAAGCTTAGAATCACCAGCCTTAGTGGCATTAAATTATTGGTTGAGATTGAAATGTTAGGGATAGATTGATAGAATAGATTTAAATATTAGAGAGGTAAGTTGAACTCAATAAATTATTTCTTTGAGATTGAAATGTTACAGGTAAAAAGAACTCAATATATTAATTGTTTGTAAATTGTACAGGTAAATGTAGGCTGTACAGGTTGTAGAGGTAAATTTAACTCAATATATTCATTGTTTGAAATGTTACAGGTAAATTCAATCCAATAGATTGATTGATTGATTGAGATTGAAATATTACAAGGTGAATTGAACTTAATACAAGCATTGATTGAGTATGAAATATTAGAATGTAACAATGTAGCCTAAGTAAGATTTAATAAAACTTTGATAAGAAAAGTATTGGGACTTAGAACTCACCATATATTAAAATTTAGTCTATAATTTGACTAATAGCTTACATTGACCAATAGCACGTTTCATTCCGTAGCTACTGGCAGTCTCTCGATCGTCCTCTGTAAAAATTTCAAACAGAGCTGCACCAGAGTCTAAGCTGCTACAGAATGTCTGTGGAAGGAATAGTGCATGGGGCGAATGAAAACAAACAAATTAGCACAGGAAAAGAAAAACACAACTCACTTAAGTGTTTAACTAAATAAATAATAATGTACATAAAATAATTATTTGTTGTAAAAGCTAAGAATATTGATTACTGTCTAATATTACAAATGGAAAAGAGACACCTCAGAAGAACCAGCAAAGCCAGCTTCTCTTCAACTGGCCATCAAGCCACGCATCCGTGTTCCAAATGCGGCCAACACTTTCGGGCAAGAATAAGCCTTATAAGCTACCTCCGGACCCACAACCAATTTTGACTTTGTCAGAGGATAGTCTTCATCAAAACCGATGGTCAAGCATCAGCAGAAGCACAATAATTATTCCCGGTATATACTAATGAGAAATCTAACACCGAGGAAATATTCTTACTAGTAAATGGCTAATGAAATGAAGAGAGTATTACCTGAGCTGATGACCAATCTTTGGGTGAGTGAAACATTTTGATACATTTGCCGTCAACGTTGACCGCTTCTCTCCACGGGTAGCAGGTATCATTAGTGAAAGGTTGAGCAGCTGAAATAATGATTTTGTCATTTAGTGTGTATAGTGGACATTTATTGTAGTTATATGGACAGGCTGGTAGGCTGGAAGGTGGACAGGCATGCAAGCAGGCTGACAGAGTGCCAGGTAAACTTACAGGTAGGTAAGCAGACAAGCAGGTAGAGACAGAAAGGCAGGTATGACTTGTATGCAAGAAAGCTAACAGATGGACAGAAATACCGCGGGATTGACAGGTAGGTAAGTGGAAAAACAGGTAAAAAGAAAACCAATAAAGGGAGCAGTTATACATGTAGACAGAAAGACTTGTATAGTGGCAGCGGGCAGGTATGCAAGCAGATAGAGATAGACTGACATTAAGTAAGCAGAGATGCAAAAAGACTTATATGTAAAGTGGGCATGCAAGTAGTAGAAAACGATATATAGTTAGGTTGGTAGTTAAACAAACATGACATAGATTATAGATTTCTAAACAGACTAGACCCACCCGCCACCTTCACTATGAATAAATTACCTATACTCAACATGTCTTGTTCAAATGAACACCCCAGACTAGCCACTCCATCCTGGCACGTAGATATTAATGTACGCCACCATGTTTATGTTTTAAATAGTGGCTGAGCACCAAACATCTTTTGCGCTCTCCTGATAGTCACTCATTCTCAACACACGTATGAGATTACCAAATGGTGCGAGGTAAAGTTGAGTACGACACAGTACATAATCAGTTCTTTTTACCTGTCTGGCATACAAAGCTATTGGCAAGGTCACACCAGTGGTCATTAAAGCAATAGGTTGGGCCGTAAGCCCAGATCTCAACACAGTTTTCATTTCCGCCCAAATTATTTGGGCCGTTTTCACACCAAGTTAGAGATGGTGACATGGCACTGCCGTCAGAGCTCCAGACAAAATTGTTTTCTTGCATCAGATCGTTGCCTCCAAGCCACACTGTGAACGGTACAAAAAAAAAATCAGTTAGCAATAGTATACAGATGGTGGGCAATTAGAAGACCAAACAGGTTGCTGGCAATAGTATACAGATGGTGGGCAATTAGAAGACCAAGCAGGTTGTTGGCAATAGTATACAGATGGTGGGCAATTAGAAGACCAAACAGGTTGTTGGCAATAGTATACAGATGGTGGGCAATTAGAAGACCAAACAGGTTGTTGGCAATAGTATACAGATGGTGGGCAATTAGAAGACCAAGCAGGTTGTTGGCAATAGTATACAGATGGTGGGCAATTAGAAGACCAAGCAGGTTGTTGGCAATAGTATACAGATGGTGGGCAATTAGAAGACCAAACAGGTTGTTGGCAATTAGAAAATAAAACACAGTTGGCGGCCCATCTGACAATTTGGGCCTCTTTCTCTGGCAAAAGCGTGAGGCTCTGAGTAATAAGGGAATAAACAAGGTTGATTAGAAAAAGCAAAAAAACAAAAACAATAGACATAACGGTTAATTCCCCTGTGTTCCTTAGAGGGATCACTGGGCTTTAAGAATAACAATAAAGCACGCCATCAATCGAAATGTGAAAGCGTTTGAACAAGGTAGATCCCTTTTAACATGGCGGATCACCATGGAGCGTGGCAATTATATTGGTGGTGGACAATTTAAAAGAATGAAACGGTTGGTGGGCTGGTATACTTTCGCTACATGTTATGGAAATGCCCCCCCCCCCCCTCAAATGTTCAAAAGTTAACTAGATTTTGCAGCTCATTCTGCATCCCTCGTACAATTCAGCCTGGTTCTCTCTGCAAAAAATCGAGCAACAGCTATGCGACGATCCGACAAAGGACATTTTTCATAAGGTAGGCAACGGGTAATTTAGCTGGACACAAAAAAACTACACTTGCAGGCTCTTGTAGCAATTTGGTTAACGAAAGAATTATTTAAACTGCTGTCTGTGTTCATGAGAAGTACATACAAGTTCATCAGGATGTCAGCAACCACTACATAAAGCTCTTGGCGTTGAACGCTATTTTATTCTATAACGTTTACAATGTAAATGTGATAAGGTTGGTGATGGAAAGGCCACTAAGTACAAACATATATAGCGACTTGCATTCTCATCGGAAAATCCCACATCTTGAGATACATTCACAGGCTGCACGTTTGGTAACTTACCATTGGTTTCGCCCAATTGTTTGACCAGAGCCATGACAATCCTTTGTTCTAGACTAGTCACCGTTTCCGCTAATGTTCCGTTGTGAAAGTTCTGCTCACAAAACAACTGTGGAATGTACAACCACACAGTAAACACACAGTAAGTCACATATTGAATTGTGTGCATCACGTATAGTAGTACATCGCGCCATCTCAGCTCTCACTATACATAACATAAAAGTCTGCTTCGATAACATAATGTTATTTAAATAAGACAAACAGGCGTCATATTTCCATTTCTTATTTTAACGTTTTTTGTTCCCATATACATTTATTAAACTGTTCAGAACAGCAAAGTCGTCATTTCAATAGTCATTTCAATTATTGGTAATATACTTCCATTGAGCGATTTAAAGAAATTTAAAGTTCTTCACGCAACCTAAGACTTTTTATTCGTTCTTGGATAATAAATAGTCAGAGCTTTCCAGTATAAAATAAATTATACAATAACAATTATTACAATTCTCATATAAACATGAGAATAAATTATTTTTACAAAATTTCCTATTCTATATTCAAGAGAAAATACATTAAAGTTATCTTTCTTGACGAGTGGCATCCATGCATGGAATGGGTTGCCTGAACAAATCAGGAAAACCAATTACTTGACATTAAAAACACTATTTAAATTGCAAGACTAGACTAAAACCCACGGATAATAAGAGTTCTACTCTGGCCACTTCAACTGAGCCACCTCAGTTATTCTTGGACCGCAAATTGCGCTGTTTATAAAACATTAGCGAATCAACCATTTAGCTACACACAAAAAGTACCCTTCGGGCCAAACTGATCATAGGGCTTGTGAAGCAGCGTTCATCAGTTTATGTGGCCACAGCATACTAGAGGATGTGTGGCCAGCACAACGCCCAGCAGCCTTTACTTTACCCCAACTAATGCCAGGTACTCATCAGAGCTGGGACGACTCAGGGGCACCCTAAAGATCCAGGGAAAAAAAATCCTAGCCTGGATTCGAACCCATAACCTTCAGATTGCCAGTCTAACGCGCTGCTGCAAGGCCACAATGCCCCGTTAGGCCTTAGTAAATTCAATGACAAATTAAATGTAATTGTTAACTTGCAGCTATAGTTTAAAAAATAGGCAATTTCTATATTTAAAAATATGTTTCTTTGTTTACCTGGGCTCTATGCCAAGACAATTTTATGTTTCTGAAGAGTTTCATACATTTTCCATTGATGAAGATTGTGTCCGTGCTGCTGGTTCTACATGGATCTGGAACTTTGATCTCTAAACAAAAAATGAAATGTGATTTTATAAACACACAAACGCTCACCTATTACACTAAAAACTGATACGCAATAATCTAAATGATTATAAATATGTATTTAAGCGTGCGAATCAATGTGCATAGGTAACATAGAACCTCCCTGCCTTTTTCAAGAATAACATTATCCAAGAGACACTGTTTTTATGATCTAAGATGTTATATAAATTTGTACTCTTGCATTTAATCAATCTTATAATGATCAGGTGCAGTACCCAAGTCAATGGTTAATGGATTGTAAAACTACGTAAATAGATTTATTAAATGCAAATATATATTAAATTATTATATAATATTATTTTAAATGGCAAACTTTTTAAATATGTGAATTCATTATCAGAATGCTAATACAGTTATTGATACAAAATATTAAATCTAAATTTTAAAGAATTAGTTCAATAATATAAGAACTTATATAAGTACTCTGGCCGTTTTGAACATTACAACTATGTCTTACAGGTTTTTTTTATCACACTTTTGTAATAATAATAATGGTTATTTATAAAGCACTGCTATCCGTGCTATTTTAGCATACTCAGTGCGCTCTAGAAGATTATTACGTCCACTAGGCCCAAAACTCCAGCAGGGCGTTAGGGATCGGTCGGAGGCTGGGATAGAACCCGCGACGTGTCGGTTGACAGTCCGGTGAACTAGCCGCAGGATCAGCCGGCCTGTAAATATGCTTGATTTTCTTTTTTTACAATCAACAAAGTCTGCCCCATGCATGTTATGCAGAAATAACATACATATCCGATGAAGTTACGAGTAAATTAATGTTACTTAATTTGTTGATCAAATGACCGACAAGTAGACAGTGAGCTAATGCACTTATTACCGAATTCAAGGGTCATATTAACATTTATTGTTATGTGCCAAATCGATGCTTGGCACTGCTATTCGCCCTGCTTCTAATGGCACTTATCGGCCAATGAAGTCCACCTGTAGCATCTACGACAGAAAAACGCACGGGTTCTAGACATCTCGTTATTTTAATATGGACATAACTAAGACATATTGTGTGCACCTGTGGGTCTAATGATAGGTAGATTGTCAGCACCTGTTGACTAATTATAGGTGCATAGTTTGGATCTCTGGGTCTAATAACAAATAGATTTTGAGAACATGTATGTTTAATGTTAGGGCATTTTTGAACATCTATAAGTCTAATGATAGGTAGATTTTGAACACCTGTATGACTAAGGTTATTTTGATCGCGTGTAGGCTTAACAAACGAAACTTTACCTATCTGACACACAAATGGCTTCCTCAGACTGCAGTTCCTGGCGGCCAGGTTCATTGTCGTTACCTCCACGCAGTCGTCACCTGGAAAGGCGTGGTCAGGTTGACCAATGTCCCACAGTGTGGTGGTAATTGCACTTTGATCGGATGACCACACAAAGTGACCTTTTGTAGCAATATCACTTGCCCCAATCCATGCTGTAAAAATAGTTTAAAGTTAAATTTTGTGTAAATATAATTTTAGCCAATGCTTGTATTTTTATACTAACTTTGACATTGACGCCATTTTCACATTAGTGTAAAAAAAATCCTTCTTTGCTCAACAGTAAAAAAAACACTATATTTTGTCACCACTAGAACATCAACCTGTCGCTAATAATTAATACCAATTGCCAGCATTTGTCAATAATGCGTATTTTGATACAACCAGTCTCTTCGGACTCGTTATCTTTAGGCTTGAGATCTCTAACTTCACAATTATAACACGAGTCAACTATAACACCGCAGTACATAATACATCAATGACGGAGGCAGCACACGGTAACATGAACAAGAGCTGCATTCACAATAATATGTACACGAGTCAAACAAAAGATGTACTACACTGCCTAGTGGATATAGTCCCACTGGGAGCCTAAGCAAGTTGTCTCTTAACTCTCAACGGACAAAGCTTAATTGTGTACGGTCATAGTAATCAATGACGCGTCGTGATTATGACGTGCCAAAAAAAAAACAAAAAAAACAAATTACATCTTAATGCGTATGCGTATGGCGAACAATGATAATACTGATGGTCATTTGAATAGCGATACTCTCCATGCTATCGCATTTTTTCAGTGATCAGTGCGCTTTTGTACACAATTGTGTGGGTTCGATCCGAAAGTTACATTGAATTCATATATCACTTTCAATTAAGCGCCATCTTGGTTCCGGAAGCTCGATACACTTGAATCTGAAGATACTTGACTGATGTTTTGTCAGTAGCACCGAAGTGCTTTAGAAATAGGCTAGACTTCTAGACCAGGGGTCGGCAACCTGCGGCTCGCGAGCCACATGCGGCTCTTTCGATGTCAAGATGCGGCTCTCCGGTTCCATGCGCAAATATTAATAATTATATTATTTTACTTTCAAAACTAAACAAATATTATATTGCAAATATATACTGCAAACAAGATAAAAACTCTCAACAGAAACAGTGAGAATATGTGGAGTAGAGAGTAGACGGACAGCTGACAGCCGCTAGCCACTACTAGCACCTAGCCAGCAACCCAGCGAACATAGTGCTTAGTCTTCTGTCAGCCTTCCTCTAAGCACGATTGCGTGTGTGTTCATTTGATCGCTTGCGAGAAACAACAATTTCTGGTTGATCAATATTGGACGGAGTCGTTTGCGTTCATATGCAATACAGACGACCTTCCGAGTTGTCTCATTTGCCAATAAAAACTTGCACACAATAAGTAGTCAAATTGGAGAGACACTTCACTTCAAAACGTATCCGATTCGCTGCTAAATATCCCACCGATGACGCACGGACATAAGCTGTTAAAGAGCTTCAAAAACAAAAACAACAGTCGAGTTCTATGTTAAGTAACTGGGCACAATCTTCAAATAATGTAAATCTGGCAAGTTTTGCAATATCACTGTAAATTGCAAAAAGAGGGAAACTATTCACAGATGGTGAGTATGTCAAAAATAGTTTCATACGTGGAGCTGAAGAACTCAAAACAGAAATCACGAAGAAAATAAAAAAATGTGCTATTATCTGCTAAAACAGTACAATATAGAACTGCTAAACTGTCTTCAAATGTAACACATGTGCAAGTGGAATACATTCAACTTGCTATGGATTGGTCTTGCGATATAAAGGACAGGGCACAAGTTACCCTATTTGTCAGGTATATGTCGTCCCACGGTCCAAAAGAAGACTTGCTAGGATTGATATAGAAAATGCTGTGCAAAAATGCCTGGAAGACTATGAAATCGAGATAAATAAAATTATTCCATAGCAACAGATGGAGCCAGAAGTATGACAGTAATACATAAGGGGTAAAAACGATTCTTCGGCAAAAAAACACGAATTGTTTTATTTTTTTTTGTGCCTAAACATTTTCGGCAAAATAGTTGAGGCCATGTACTTGGTAATTAAAATCATTAACAGCATTTGGGCAAAAGCACTTACCAGCACGAGTTTAAGGAGTTTCTTGAAGAAAAAGAAAGCCAGTATTCTGACCTACTTCTGCACAATAAAGTGCGATGGCTTTCTAGAGGTAACGTATTGAAACCTTTTGCTTCTTGCTTGAGTGAAATAAAAACAGTCTTCAATGAAAAAGGCATTGTCCATCTCAAATTGAAAGAAGACAAATGGCTGCAAAAATTCAACTTCATGGTGGATATCACAAAGAAACTAAATGAGCTAAATGTAAAGCTGCAAGGAAAGGGAAATCCAGCCTATGCCTTGCTTAAAGAAGTTGTTTGTTTTGAAATTAAATTATTTCTTTTGTCAAAGACATGGAGAGCGGTAAATTACTTCATTTCGGACATCTGAAGCAATATCGCGATGAAACCAATGCAACTATTGACACGAATTATTTCAGCATGGCTATATAAAAATTGAAGGATGGATACGCTGAGAGATTTGATAAATTAAAAAACAAACGCAAGTACTCTAGCGTTCAATGCTCAACACAAATGAGATCGACATTGAGCCATTTGGAATTGATGCTGATAGCTTTAAATGCAATTGCTGGATTTGAAAACTAAACATTTGTGGAGTGGAAAGTTTACAGAACTCAAGAGCAAGTTAGAAGAGTTAGAGGTCCAGACAAGCTTGCACGTCAAGCTGCACAACTGGACATCTCTAAAAGTAATATTGCGAGTTGAGGCACTCATATTTGACGCATGGAACAGTCTTCCAGAATGCTACAGTGAGGTCAGGAAGTTGGCATTAGGAGTGCTTACGATCTTCGGGTCAACATATTCGTGCGAGCAAGCATTCTATTGCATGGAAATACTAAAAAGTAAAGTATGAAGCCAATTAACAAATACAAATCTAGAGGCATGCTTGAAACTGAAAACTACAAGTTATGAGCCAGATTTAACCGAACTTTCAAAAGGTATGCAAGGCCAATGCTCCCATTGATGTAACTATTGTAACTATCTATTATTAAATAATTATAGTTACATTATTTGATTACTAATTTTATTATTTTAGCAGAGCTAGCATAAATACTTTAATATGTTTTGTGCGAAACATTTGTATGTTTTTATATGAATAAATATTATTTCATATTTAAAGCTTTTTTATTTTAAATCAAATTTCTATACCTAATCCTAATCAAATACCATAATATTGAAACAAAAATGTTAGTGGCTCTTTAAAAACTGGGAAATTTTGTAAATTGTAGCTTTTGGCTCTTCCGTCTCAAAAGGTTGCCGACCCCTGGGCTAGACTAATGCTTAGTCAGACAGATGTGACAGGTATGAAACGGACCAGACTTTATACAGTTTTCTTAGACAGATAACCAGGAGTTCTGAAAGAGGTTATACTAATGTCTTGTCTGAACGAGGTCGAGTGAGTCAATGTATCCAAATATTATGTTCTAATTTAATTTAGGACCTTCATTCTTTTTTTTCCATTTATCACTGTCGCTTACACTAATATCAACTCACCCCATTCTTCTACCATACATAAAAGATGTCACATGTGAACGACCCATTCAAATGGACCACATAAAAGAGATATTCTCATCTAAAAATGGATAATCTTATCGGCTGAATACAGCAACTACTGACCATTTGAACTGCCTGCAGATTTCACCAAATTTATGACCGTCAACATGTCCTCGTCTGTAGTAGGTTCCACCAACATGGCGTCGTACAGATTGACTTGACAGAATTTCTACAGAGAAAAGAATTGAATTTAGAATAATTGTATCTATAATTAATTTAGAGCTATTTATATACATTTAATTGTTGTTTAGAGATTGTTCGTGTAAGAATTAATTCGATATTTCCTTTAGAGTTATTTATTTTTATTTCCTAATGGCTAATACAGCGTTCTTTAAACCTTGGCATTTTGGCAACTCGGAAATTCCGAAAAGGAAGTTTTCCCATTTACGAAATGTTGTATTTTTACATATTTTTGGCACTTATCTATAGGCCTATATGTCTAAGTTGCGTTCTTTACATCGTTCTTGGCGATTTCGTGAATATTAACATAAAATAATGAAGAGTTACTTAATTTTAGGTTTTCCACTCATATAGTAATTTCCCTATAATGGTAACTGTATATGCTGAAAAAAACTAATTGGCTAAAAAAAAATTCAATGCCATGTTACAAACTCAACGTATCGTCAAGTCGGTTTTTTCCTACTTTGATAAATCTTAACCATTGTAAGCTGAAAAGCTTCTAATTTTATTTATATATAGATCAGTGCTTATAATGCAAAAAAAAATGTCTAAGCTATATTGAAATATAAAAATATTTAAAAGAAATTTCTTTAATTGAAAAAAATCACGGAACATAATAATTTACTTTATTTATAATTGTAACAAATATTTATTTTAAAAAATGCAAGGCTGCTAATGTAACAGAAACTGGTGAATGCTGCTTTTACTGGCCTTTGGATCCACAGTTTTAAAATGAACATTTTCAGAAACCGTAAGTTTATTTTCAATTATTCCTGCTCGGAATTTCTGAATTACCGAGAGGTAAAAAACAAACCATTAGATATTATTAATGCTAGAATTGTATCGATAATTCATTTAAAGTTATATAAATTAGTTTAGAAATTTTTTTAGCTGTCATAGTCTCTGCAAATTACCAGTACTCATTTTATATCGCTTCTTCTTCAGTGAAAATCCATTCTAGCACTTTCTGCATTAAAAGCTATATAAGGCACGCAGAGGTGTTATTGTTGATGTTGCCAGACCGCTAAAGGAGCCACTATTATGTTCGAGTGCTCTTTAAGGTAAATATTGTGCATAAGTTCAAGTTTTAAATTCTTCTTTAAATGTCAATCGAGTGGCTTGAGTGTATTATTGATTAGTGAACCAGACCCGTAGAGGGACGACAGAACCATAGACTATAATCAAGATGGACCGCTTGCTCTATTTTTAGTGCTTATTTCAACTTTTTTTTTCCCTGCGCAACCAATAAGGATGTCTTAAATTACTTCATACGCTCCTCGTTGTTTTTTAAATGTTTCCGCTTTATACTACTTTCGATTTTAATTTGAATTTTTCATTGAGAAAATCAAGCGATTCAATAAAACGGAGTTGTAAAGGAAACAACGAATCGGCAATTCCGAAAATCAGTGTTTCGAGTCATCATATAGCAGAAATACTACAGCAAGCGGTCCATGGATATTATAGTCTATGGACAGAACACCAAGGCCAAAACAATATACTTAAATATATATATATATATATTGTTACGAAACGCCGTTCCATTATAATTAAAATGTTCTTAAATGTCTATTGATAATTAAAAACGAATTGCAAATTTGCTGTAAGGAGTTTATTCATTACTAAAAACGGGTCTCTCCAACATATTAGCAGGAGAAAATCCGGACTATTTCAATATTAGTGATTTAACGAATTCGATTACTAAAAGATATTGAATATTTGGTTACCGGACAGTTATTCCCTGACACTTAACCCAACGACAGTTTACCCCATTGACACATGGACCCGAGACACTAAATCCCACCCCTTCCGCCATATAGTCCTATTAACACTTAATCCCTACCGCGGACATGTACACTAAGAAGAAATAAAATGTATGTATTTGGAGAACTAGCTGTTACAAAATACTCACTAATTGGTTGGAATAATAATTACTAATAAAATGTGTTTCCTTATTTTAGCCACTTAAGGGAAACAATTATGCGTAATGTTCAAGTGACTAGCCCCTGCGACACGGTCCGATCACCACCCTTTGTTACCTGCGGACAATCCTCACCCAGATGGTTGTCAAAGTAGGACCCGCGCGTGTTGGTCTGATTTCGAGCTAGACTTGCTTTGATTGGTATACAAAGAGATTGTCAGAGAGATATGTCGGCTTTGCTTTTTTGTAGTGACCGCTCCTTGTGACCCCAACGACTAGGTTAGATAAT
Organism: Anisus vortex; assembly: GCA_949126835.1. NCBI lineage: Eukaryota > Metazoa > Mollusca > Gastropoda > Planorbidae > Anisus > Anisus vortex. The sequence goes on along the minus strand of OX421503.1, from coordinate 28,812,260 downwards.
GAATTGGGTCATTGTAAACACTCCTGTGGGTTATTGTAAAGACTCCTGTATTAACTTTTTTCAATTCAGTTGAAGACTAAATGACAGGTGACCTGGTTGGAAGGGGCGCAGCCTTTGCTTTCATTGGGCAATGAGTTATGATATGACTAAATGGCGTCGCTCACTGGACCGCCCTCTTTAGGACCCTAAATGTTAATACAAACACCTTTAGTTTCAGATGTTTTCTTAAGCTTTTAGCTCTGTACTACGGATATCTTGGATTTATACTTGTGGATATGGCTGATAAGATCGCTTTTGGTACAACGTCGAAAGGCAAGAAGTCTTTGCTACACAAGCAATATGAATTCGTCAAACATAGGAGAGTGTACGAATGGGACAATTCATTGGCGATGCAAACTTCACCAGAAAACCAGATGCCTTGCACGTATTGCTACCAACTTCGATGGAATTATATGATGTTGTAATGCTAAACACAATCACGACTGAAACATGGAGCCTATCTTAGCGATGCAGGCTGTCGCTGAAAAACAAGATGGGAGAAATTTCGGCAACAACTAAAGCTGTCATTGGAGAAGTGAGTACACATCTTGATAGTTGCGTACTTATGGCCTTACCAAAAAAAAACATCACTGAAGAGAACGTTACAACGAAAGCGTCAGAAATTGATGTCTGCTCCGGATTCGATAACTCTACCACCACCTCCGAAAGATATGACTTTCTGCGTTCCTCAACAGTTCCAACATATGATTTTGCATGATTCCGGATCTGGAAACGAAAGGTTGCTTATTCACGGTCATAACGAACTGTTGGAGGGATAAGCCAGAGCGAAATTGTGATTAAGTAGATGGAACATTCAAGGGAGTACCTACGATTTTTTTTCAGTTGTACACCATACATTTCGAACTAGTGCCTGGAATTTCCCCGGTCCTACTTTATGGATTTTCTTTAAGGGAATCGAGAGAGACATTCAGATGCAAATATCGTCTTTTCTGCAAGGAAACGGTTTGCAGCCGTCTGTCCCCAAGAGATACCAAACGCAGAAGACGCGTGTCAAAAATGCTGAGGAACGTTCGAGCGAAACTCTTGTCTATCTGCATGCCATTGTTTACTTGTCATACATTTAACTTTTAAATGTATAGTTCTATATTACACTTTACATTTAACTTTACATTTAACGTGAATACCTCTGATTACCTTTGATTAAATTTAATAAATATAAATGTATTGTTTAATAAATTTAAATGTACTGTGTAATAAGTATTAATGTACTGTTTAATAAATCTAAATGTACTATTTAAATACATTTGGTTTTTTTTTTCTTAGTGTACATGTCCGCGGGAGGGATTAAGTGTTATTATATATATATAATATATATATATATATATATATATATATATATATATATATATATATATATATATATATATATATATATATATATATACTATTAAGTACACACGATGTCTGCTCTCCTATACATTCAGGGGACCAGTTATATGTACAGGCTTTTAATTTGTTTTATTTTATTAGTGAGTCTTGACTTGCGTGTATTTGCTTTTCGGCGTATGGCTTTGGCGTGTGTGTTGTGTTTGTGTAACAACTAAATGTGCTTTTGTAGATAAACTACAAACATACCAGCTGTATAGTTGTTACCATAAAAACATTAACATATAAAATAAATTACTTTATTTATTTTGGGAGTATGTATTCAATATATTATTACAAGTAACACATTTATTAAATGTCGTATTTCTTGTGATATCTCTAGCTAGTGAGTTGTGGATATATTGTTATATAAGTGTTCGTAAGGCTACAAGTTTGCAGACATTGGAATAAAGTACATGTTGAATTCAGACAATGGTCTATATATTTTAACTTTACAGTTATTACTTAATGAAGACTAGACGGATGTAAAAGATATAAAGAAAACTATTGTAATTGAGCTTAATTATCTGACTACTGTAAAAATTTAAATAATGAGCCATTTTAGAGCAACGGGGATAGGATACGACACACACGAATGACACACACACACACATATATATATAGGCATATATATATATATATATATATATATATATATATGTTAAACCTCGGTTTTCGTTGGCTTCGGTTTTCGTCGATTTCTTTGGACTTCGTCAACGCTGATGCGAAAGCAAGTTTAAAATAGTTTACAAAAGCACGTAAATGACGTAACCTAAAGTGCTCATAAAGTGGAGTTTCCCATTAAAACATTAATATATGTAACTCTATCAATGTCTTGCACACGCTTTCCTGATTCGATATATATACTATTTACCTTCGTCACCATTGCACCATCAAATATTGGAGTATTTTATCATATAAAAAAAATATAAAAAAAATCCATTCGATTTCCAACCTGAGCTTCTGTCCAAGTTAACGACCAATTGAAAAACTTGATACATTTGTTGCCCAGCAACAGAGAGTCTTTATCCAGTGTAGAGCAGATTCCAGGTAAATTCTCACCTGTGTGTGTGGGCAGAAAATAGAGATCTGAGTTCAGAGAGAGAGAGTCAAGTAGATATATGTAATGTTAACGTTGGAGTTAGGCCCTAGGATCATATGTTCAGTTAGGATTGGTCAAAAAGATAATAGGCTGGTAGGGGGAATCCATAAATTACCCACTTACTATATGAAAACAACAAAACAAAACAAAATTAGCTAAACTAAAGTGAGCTACAAAAGTTCCTTGCAAATGTCCAAAAGATAATAATATGCATATAATTTTGAGATAGCCTAATGGAAAATTCGGGAGTCCTGTAATTTACTTAAAACGTCATGTTGTATAATGGAGGTTGAAGTCTTCCGGTCTTCAGACTGAACCGTCTTTCCTCCCACCCATACTAGCAGTTTTAAAAACCCCTGTCAATGACCAATATTAAAGTTGGGTTTATATTTCGTTCACGCTGGAATTCTATTTAATTTATGTGTTGTTTTTTTCTCACTTATCACCCTATTTTAAATTCTATATTTACAAAAAAAAAACTCTCTTATCTTATCTTATACATTACAGACGCTCCTTCTATAAAGAAGATTATTGCATCCTACGCTCATCCGTGGTCCGAGTCTAGTCTTGCATTATTATTAATGTTTTAAATGATGTTAAGTTACTAGTTTTCCTGGTTTATTCAGGTAACCCATTCCATGCACGAATGCCACTCGGGAAGAAAGAGTACTTATATGCATTTGTTCTCGCTTAAGGGACAAGTAAAGTGTTTTTGTCTTTATGTTTATCTGAGCTTTGCAACAGGTTGCTATTGGGTTGTATTTCTAAATGAGAGTTTAATGCCTTATGTATTATTGCTAGTTTACTCTTTGCCCTTCTGTCCTCTAGTGTTTCTAGGTTTAGTGATTTGACTAATGGTGTTACTCTTGTTAATTGGGCATATTCACTAGTTATGAACGTTGCAGTTGTTTTTTGAATTTGCTCTATTTTTTTCGTATGTTTTCTTTAGTGGATGGGTCCCAAAACGATGCTGCATATTCTAGTATACGCCTAACTAATGTGAGATATCATTTTATTTTTATTTTTGTTATTACATTTGTAAAAATTCCTTTTTATATATCCTTTTTTTTTTAATTACTTCATCAATATGAGGGTTTCAAGATAACTTTTTTATTTATTATTATTCCTAGATACTTAGCATTATTAGTTTGAGTTAGTTCTTTAACATAAATGAAGTAGTTTGCTATTATTTGTATCTTTTTCTTGGATACCCATATTAGTTGACAATTTTCTGGGTGAAAAGACATACTCCAGTTTGAATCCCATTTTTGTAGTTCATCTAGGTCTTTTTGTAGAAGTTCACTATTTTTTCCTGCCTTTATTATTCTCTAGATTATGCAATCGTCGGCAAATAATCTTACTTTTGTTCCTGTGTATATACAATTTGGTAGATCAATAATATAAATTAGAAATAGTAGAGGGTCATAGAACAGTTCCTTGTGGAACTCCTGAGTTTACAGTTATTGGTGATGACTTAGAGCCATTTGTTATCACTGTTTGTTCTCTGCCTATAAGAAAGTCCTGAATCCACTGATGTAAGGGACCAGAGATGCCAAAGTATTAAAAAAATTTTAGTAGACTAGAATGATGAACTTTATCGAATGCTTTGGACAAATCTAGTAATATAGCATCAATTTGGTTGTTATTATCTAATCCCTTAGACAAGTCATCTATTAAGCCTATTAATTGAGTCTCACGTTATGTTTTTCCTGAAGCCATGTTTGTTTGGGCACAGTGCATTAAGTTTGTCTAGATGATTTACTATACTACTATATATTATATTATATGCTCAAGTATTTTACATGTTATGCTTGTGAGGGAAACAGGTCTGTAATTTCCGGGGTCAGGTTTATCTCCTTTTTTGGCTAATTTCCAGTCTTTGGGCACTTTGCCCTGGTTTAGAGAGGCCTGAAAAAGTATTTTAAAAGATTGGAGATATTTCATTAGTTAAATGTAGGATTTTGTTTAGCAATTGTTTGACATTGGTATAGGGAAATGGTTTGACATTGAATAAAAAATTACATTTTTAGCATGTTAAAAATATATGAAAGCTATATTTATTATGTATATTATTTACTTTGACTGAATAGAACGCGATATAGATTACAGATGCCGCATTGTATTACCATTCATGTACACATCGGGAGTAATATAGACCGATTACTTCTAAAGATGAAAACGTCTTAAGATTTCTAATTAAAATAGAGTTTTGAATTTCGATTTCAGTTTCAAATGAGTTTTATTGGTTCGTAGACTAATTCAGGGAACTCATTCCAAGCCCGCATGGAGCAAGGGAAAGATCATTTATATGAAATTATTCTTGAATAATTAATAACTTTCAAAAACGCTAGCTTCACATTTGATTAAATTATTTTTATTAAACATGGTAATGCTTACCTGTAACTAAAGTAAACCAGAAAAATACCACCAGCAAAACCATCGCTTGATAACGCCCTTTAATCAATCTAGACAACATTTGACGAATAAATATTCCTACTTCGAAAATGCCCGACTCATTTCTCAAACGTATTCCTTTCTAAGGTTAAGAATGGCCTGCTCACTCTAATATTAAAGAACAAACTTCGTTGGATGGTGTTTCTATTCAATGGAGCATCTTCATTTGAATTGTTAATTTGTTGATAGATCAGTTGCAAGAGCATCGATCTCCAGAAACAGAACAATGTGCTTTGTTACTGTGACATTCACAATAAATCAATGGTATGGACAACTTCTACAAACAATGTTAGGCCAAAACAAAACAATGGTGCACTGGACTCAAAAGAGTTTGTTTCTTACTCCGTTTAGGTACCTGTGTTATAGAATTGGAAACTTAAATCTAGTCGTGTAGAGTCCATGCATCGGCAACGTACGAAACGCGTGCCAAAGCTGGCTTGCTGAGTGAGTTTCAATGGCACGCGGAAGACACTCCCCCCAAAAAAGTCAATTCTACGAGTAATTGAGTGCTTTAAAAAAGGTGACTTTTAAGATGTTGGCACGCTGAATGAATTAAAAAGTCTACTTTGGCACACTATTATCAAAAGGTTGCCGACCCTTGGTATAGATGTCCTTTAAATACGAAAGATTTGTTTAGTTTCTTACTAAAACGTAGTTTTCATGTTGTTTTTTGTGTATTTTTTGATCATTTCGATGGCATGTTTTTAAAGGCTGTCAATTTGCTAGTTTTCCAGGCGAAATTAAAGTTTGAGTCTAAACGCACTTTTCTTGAGACTCATCAACCATCTCTTCTTCTCTTATCTTATATATTACATACACAGAAGATTATTGCGTCCTACATTTATCCGTGATCCTAGTCTAGTCTTGCGTTTTATTAGTGTTATACCACTCGAATGCCACTCGAGAAGAAAGAGTACTCAAAGGCATTTGTACTCGCATAAGGGATAAGGAAAGTGGTTTTACGTCTTTATTCTTAAAAGAATAATGATGTTTTATTATAACTTAAAAATGTTCTAACTGAATCATCACGCTATTCAACTTAATCTCCTTAGGTACATTTACATACACCTGGCTGTTCTAATATGCATCTATAACACCTGAATGGATAACTCTATAATATACAAAGGGGCGTCTGTATGATATAAGATTAAAGAAGATGCTACGGTAATACATATTAATTTATCCTATCCCATGTTACATACGCACATTTTATACATAATTTTATTGCGCATTACGACTATCCGAAGTTTTATTCAATGCTTTTATTTCTGTAAAAATGTACCGTTAATAATAAATGTTAATGGTTTTCCTGACTTGTTCCGTGCCGGAATGTCGTACTGAATATGGCTCTAAGACAGTAGCCTTTTTGATGATTTATATAAGATTGTTTAATAGTATTTCTAAGTTAGTAAGGTTTTGTTATATTTCTAAGTTAGATAGTTTTGTACCATAAGCTTATAACCGTCTACGTCAGCTTTAAAATTAGCATCCTCATTTCATTTTCAAACAAAAAATAGGACAATTTTAAGATTTAAAATATTTATATGAAGTACAAAGAGATGTATCTGAACTTTAAAAAAAAAGTGCAATCAATAAATGAAAAAGGCACAAATATCGTTTTCTGTTGGGTTCCTGGTCACGCAAGGATAGAAGGACACGAAATAGCTGACAGAGAAGCAAAAGACGCCATATTTTTATCAGAAAGTACGATTGCGATTCCATATCGAGACATGAAATCTTTAATAATTAGACATAAAAGACAAAATTGGACTAACTTCTTGAAAACTGACTGCAATAAACTACAATATTATGTAAACTAAAAAACCTGGTTTGATACAGCCAACTAATTCGAAAGGGACGAAGTTATTCTCTGCAGACTACATACAGGACATACAATAATAACACAGTCCTTTCTCTTAAGAAGAGAAATGGCCCCAATGCGTGCTTTCTGCAAAGTCACCTTAACAGTTTCTCATATTTTGTTGGAATACGATAAGATAATATTACTTTATTCATCCAAACAAATGAAAATTATACTTGATTAAATAAATTCCATCTTTCATCGTAATTAAAACAAAATAAAAGAACTATTTGAACTCAAGCACACACACACACAATGCAGTACATTTACTGAAATTCGACGTAAATACTATTACTGTAGAACTCTTAATGAACTTTTCAGCAAAAATAACCCGAAATATATAATAAACCATATTAAAGACATCCAACTGTATTTCATAATTTAAAGATATAAGAACAATAAAATGGATACAAGAAAAACATGACAACAACGTTAACAAAAAGGCCTTCGATGTTGAAGGGCTAGAAATACAATTCAATTTAAGAATAATTGCTCTAAAAAAAAAACGTGCCATCAAGAAAACTTGCTTTAAAAAATACTAGTAATATAAACTAGTAAGCGATCTAATGTTCGTAACATCAAAGGCACATTGCAATTATTGATCAAATATACGTTACAGTATAGCAAACAAAATATAACACAAAAAGACAATGCATTTAGCAGAATTCAACCTTGACTTTGCTTGGAGTTAAGGAAGTATAGCAAGAGCTGACGAAGCTCATCTTACCTATTGTACTGAACAAAAAGGACACACTATATCACAGATAAGTTGTACTATTGAGTGGGGAGAATTACAAATACTGCTTAGCAACAGGATCGTTGGGGTGTAGCTGTTCTTCTTTCCACCTCATTTGAAATAAACACACGAGTCAGACAGGGATGAATACTTTCACAGGAGTCAGACAGGGATGAATACTTTCACAGGAGTCAGACAGGGATGAATACTTTCACAAGTGTCAGACAGGAATAAATACTTTCACAAGAGTCAGACAGGGATGAATACTTTCACATGAGTCAGACATGGATAAATACTTTCACATGAGTCAAACATGGATAAATACTTTCACATGAGTCAGACATGTATGAATACTATCACATGAGTCAGACATGGATAAATACTTTCACATCAGTCAGACATGGATAAATACTTTCACATCAGTCAGACATGGATAAATACTTTCACATGAGTCCGACATGGATAAATACTTTTACATGAGTCCGACATGGATAAATACTTTCACACGAGTCAGACATGGATACATACTTTCACATGAGTCAGACAGAGATGTATAGACTGGTCTTATTGTAAAGAAGACGGTGGGTAGAGTGCTGTGCAGGCATTGTTCGGAATGGTGAATTCATTTTGATAAGCACATAAATAAGTCACGCCCTTGACGTCCCGGTATCGGTCTTTTGGCGCTAGGACCGTCTTCATAGTCAACGTAAAGCGAGGCAAATGCCGAAAACCGAAATACTATTACTTATTACACGCACACCCAAAATCTTATCGTAGAACAAAACTGACGAAATCTGAAGTCAACGAAAACCTAGGGTGTGACTGTAAAATGGTACTTGGGTTTACGAACTTAATAATTTGTTCCTGAACTGGGCTCGTAATCTGAAATGTTTGTAACCTGAAACATTGAAATCAATGATATAAACACAATCCGTTTTAAGATTAAAGAATCGTTATTTTTTTATATTACCATCTTGTCGTTTACCTAACAAAACGCAAATAATACGTTTACTGTACGTATATTAAAAACAACCTAAGAAATTAAAAGTTTTTTTTTTTTTATTCGGATTAAGACAAGACTTGCATATTTCTCTAAAATTTGAGGTCTTTGTTTCTGAAGATTAGTTAAGTCTTTAACCACATGAACTTAACCACATGAACTGATTTGAGTAACTATTTTTTATTTCTGATGGTGGAGATTTTGCCACGCTGTACTCAATAGCGATTTTACGCCACATATATGTTTCATAATTATTTCTTTCTTTACGTCCACTTTAACACGGGCTTCCTAGCAGCTCCACTACCTTTCTTCGAACTCATAATTGATAGAGCTAATCATGAATATAATGAAACAGATAATAAACTGAACACTGTGACACTGGTAAGAAATATGTTACTGCCGTGTAATAAGGCCAATGAAATCGAGGTAGCGCACGCGTGCAAAACTAAGCTACTAGACTAGCACTTAGTAATGTTACTAAATATATTATATTGTATCGCGAGATCTTCATTGGTACTGTAAGCGATCGGTTGCCTCCAACGTTAAACCTCCATATAGACCTAGCGTATGTCTGTCTCTCGCCTTCGTAACCCGAGGCACTGTTCGTTACCCGAGAAGAAAAATGTCTAATTTGTTGTTCGTAACCTGAATCGTTCGTAACCTGTGTCGTTCGTAATTTGAGGTACCACTGTATGCCTCTTTTCTTCACTCTCATCACTGTATTTCTATCATTCTCCTACAACTTTCTCTTCCTCAACAAGCTTTCTCTCTGTCTATCTATCTTTTCAACTATCATAGCCATGAACTCCCCCCCCCCCCTTTTTTCAGTCTCTCTCTCTCTAAACTAAACTCTAAACTTTAAGTGAATGTATTTCCTGTATGTGTCATAGCATATCCACCCAACACTGTATCTTTGTCACAAGCAGAGATCTTTAATAATGTTCTTTGGCCTAGTTATACTGCAAGTGCCTGTAGTAGTACTATTATTTAACAGGTTGCTTTGAGTGCCGTAAAATCTACACGTGTTTACTATACGTTCAATTTACAGTTATGTATTATTTGACGATATACTAATTGGCTAAACAGAAGAAAAAAAAACATGTAAGTGCATTGTTTACTTAATTCATGAACTTCATTTAGAAAAGTTGTCCTTTATTACTGACATGCCTAAAGTTTGTTTAACATTTTTGTTTCATAATAATTTAATAAAAATGTGAACATAATGTGGCCTACTAATGGATCAGCTTATATCAAAACAAAATATAATAATTAATTCAAATATCTAACACGTTTTCTAAATGTTTGGATACCAGTGTTAGATTTTTATGAAAGATAAACATAAAAACTTTTATAAATACATATACACACATATATAAATAGATATACTATAGGTCTACATTTTACAGTCGCTCCTTTGACTAGGACGGTGATTGCAATCAACACAACATCTATATGTACTACTCATACATGATAAATTCTTTGAAATCAGCAACGTAGTTTTGTGACAATCATATTGTTGAGAAAGGGCGCCGAAACAAAATGACGTATCAATTGGTTGCCACCTAAGTCCTGTATTAATTTATAGCACGCCCCCATTTCCACCGCCCTAACAAGTGCTGAAGTATTTATTAAATATCTTTCGGTGCCCAACCGATGTTTTTTTTTAGTAACCAAACACCGCGCTTCACTTCTTGACCACGAAGATTATTCGGTCTGTCTGAACATGGACATTTGTCTTCACCACATTTTAAAGGGCGTGAGAGTGGTGGCTGTGGTATTTCGTGTGTTGTACTGCACTTCACAAAATCTTAATCACATATAATTCATGGATAGATCTATTTTATTTCTTCCTGGATTTATATTTCTCAAGCTATAATAGTTAAAAACCTGGAAGTTATCTGGACATTGTGATTGCCACACAATCATTGTATTTACACCTACATAAGCCACGATTATAAAATAAACAGAAGAAATTTAGCTTTAATCTCTAATAAACTTTTCTGTGGTTGTTGTTTTGTTTTTTTAACTAAGTGTGTCTATTCCAAACATCTTTTGAATAGGACCTTTACTACCATACTAAAGTTAACTTCTTCTCAACTGGTGCTAGACTAAACATCTTCTGTATAAGACCTGAACTAAACTTCTTCTCTATGAGATCAAACTAGAGTAAACATCTTAGATGTAGGATCAAACTAGAGTAAACATCTTCTGTTCGAGATCAAACTAGAGTAAACATCTTCTGTACGGGATCGAACTAGAGTAAACATCTTATCTATAAGATCAAACTACAGTAAACATCTCTTTTATGAGATCAAAGTAGAGTAAACATCTTATCTATGAGATCAAATTAGATAAAACATCTTCTGTATGAGATCAAACTCGAGTACACATCGTATGCGAGGGATCAAACTAGAGTAAACATCTTATGTGTAGGACAAATTAGATTAAACATCTAAGGTATGGTTTAAAATAGAGTAAACATCTTCTGTCATACATCAACTTGGAGTAAACCTCTTATGTTTGTGATCCAACTAGAGTAAACAGCTTCTGTATGGGATCAAACTAGAGTAAATATCTTATGTATGTGATCAAACTAGAGTAAACATCTTATGTATGGGATCAAATTAGAGTAAACATCTTATGTGTGGTATCAAACTAGAGTAAACATCTTCTGTTTGGGATCAAATTAGAATAAACATCTTATGTGTGGGATCAAACTAGAGTAAACATCTTCAGTTTAGGATTAAACTATAGTAAATATCTTTTGTCTAAGATCAAACTAGAGTAAACATCTTATCTATGAGATCAAATTAGAGTAAACATCTTCTGTATGGGATCAAATTAGAGTAAACATCTTATGTGTGAGATCAAACTAGAGTAAACATCTTATCTTTGAGATCAAATTAGAGTAAACATCTTATGTGTGGGATCAAACTAGAGTAAACAACTTCTGTATGGGATCAAATTAGAGTAAACATCTTTTGTGTGGGATCAAACTAGAGTAAACGTCTTATCTATGGGATCGAATCAGAGTAAATATCTTATGTGTGGGATCAAACTAGAGTAAACATCTTATGTGTGGGATCAAACTAGAGTAAACATCTTTTGTATGGGATCAAACTAGAGTAAACATCTTATGTGTGGGATCAAACTAGAGTAAACATCTTTTGTAATGCATCAACATAGAGTAAACATCTTATGTTTGGGATCCAACTAGAGTAAACATCTTATGTGTGGTATCAAACTAGAGTAAACATCTTCTGTTTGGGATCAAATTAGAGTAAACATCTTATGTGTGGGATCAAACTAGAGTAAACATCTTATCTTTGAGATCAAATTAGAGTAAACATCTTTTGTGTGGGGTCAAACTAGAGTAAACAACTTCTGTATGAAATCAAATTAGAGTAAACATCTTTTGTGTGGGATCAAACTAGAGTAAACATCTTATCTATGGGATCGAATCAGAGTAAATATCTTATGTGTGGGATCGAGCTAGTGTAAACATCTTATGTGTCGGATCAAACTAGAGTAAACATCTTTTGTATGGGATCAAATTAGAGTAAACATCATATGTGTGGGATCAAACTAGAGTAAACAGCTTCTGTATGGGATCAAATTAGAGTAAACTTCTTATGTGTGGGATCAAACTAGATTAAACATCTTTTGTATGGGATCAAATTAGAGTAAACATCTTATGTGTTGGATCAAACTAAAGTAAACTTATCTGTACATTTTGTAGGGGACCTAGATAGGAGTTAACGGTGTTGTTTTAGGGCCCTTACTTACTTAATTATTTATTTAACTGAACAACAATTTTTGTCTAAATGCTTGAAGTCTAGATCAATGCTTTCTTAATGATAAGTTTCTCTTTATTACACAGGCGTCCGGTTTAAAAATGACTTCCATTAAACCCACATTGAAATATTCAGTTTATGTTTCAGTTTTAGTTTCCCTGTACATTTTGTACCAAGCTAATGTGTGTTCAATGCACGCCGTCGATAGGCTGTTTCCAAATTAGGTCAATAATCGGCTTTCCCATTGAAAATGTGTCAACACATTAGGTGACATATATTCTACTAGTGGTTATTCCCGTCAAAATGACGTAGAAACGAATGACTACAATGTGTTTTGTTAAGAGAGAAGAACAAAAATTGCTATAAAAACTGCAGTGAGAAAGTTTTTTTCTGTATTTAGTTTTTGTTCTTTTTTATCGAAAACTTAGAAACCGGAAGTAATACAAATATAAACAAATCAAAGTAGTCTAGACAATCTATCTCTCGCTTTGCCGATGTTTAACCCCCCCCCCCCCCCCGCTCTTTCCCTCCGAAGGTCAAACCTATGAATCCCGTGAGCGGTGATAACTTGCAGGATAAATAAACAACTTTATGCAGGGGGAAATATTGGGAAATAGTAAATGAGCGTTCTAGGGGAGATCAGTTTAGAACCTTAACTTACGGTGATTAGTAATAGATCTAAGTTTATTTTAAAAAATTCATTAATGAATTAAGCAAGGTTGTTGATAAAATAAAATTCTCTTTTGGAGGACGTTTCCAATTTATACATTTAACTTTTGACCCGATTGGTCAAACGGCTTAGGTGCCTATATCGAACAAACATCTAAATAAACAAACTCACGGTAATTATATTATGTGATGATTAATTACCGAGGGGGGTAGAGCTAAGCACTATCTCTGATTTTTTCGGAAATTCATTTAAAACAATTATTTCAAACAAACTATTGTTATACGCTATAATTTGATAACTTTATCTCCTGGCAAAATCTTAGCACCCCCCCCCTTCTTTTTCCCACAAAAAAATACATCTCCGCTCTTGTTAGTCATTGCCATTTAATAATCCACAGTTTTTAGAATTTTAGAAATATACATTGTTGATAAAACCTATAACATAAATATTTGTATAGTTTTCATGTATGCATTTTGTTTTATATTGGTTTGTCACGCATTATATTTTTCTGGCTCGGTTTCTGCGGGACGTCCTTTGTGGCGCGGGGACCTGCTGGACGTCCAAAACTGAAATTTGCGAATGTCTGTAAAAGAGACATGAAGCACCTCAAGATTGACCCAAACAGTTGGGAGGTCATGGCGCAGGATAGGCCCACTTGTAGGGCAGGGATCATAGAAGGTTCCGGCTTGCAGGAGACCAGACTTGAACCTCACTTCACTGGAGTGAGTTACGAACCAATATTAATCTCTTAGGGCTCGGAGGAAAAACGCACTTGTGCTATGCAGTGTAGCCAAGTCACCATATAGGTTCGGTGCAAACAGTTGACAGTTCCCATCCACTCTATGCTCCTGCAAGTCAGGGCAGTCTAAAAGCACACGCTAAGCCGTCTCTTCTGCTTCCCTACAATTTATAGACCGCAAGTCATGGTTGGGCCTAAATCTTCCGAAATATAGTGCAGTGACATGCACAAAACTGGGCCACTATTGCCTGATCCTTCCTGCGGAGTTTCCACCACGGGCTTGCAGGAGAGGGACGCACGGGGAACAAAGAAGTTAGAGAAAAATATGGTTCCCTCCGCTGCATTCACCTGCTTCCATTGTGACCGTGCCTGCACTTCCGGGATTGGTCTCTTTAGCCACACGAGGGCCTGCAAGGGTCGTAAAATGCCGACGCTATTTTTCTGTTATTTATATTGTTAACGGGGTTTCTGTTTCTTCTTTCTTTCAATAGCAAAACGAAAGTCATATAAAAAAAAGAAGCCACTGAACACGTCTAAAAAAGAAGTGGCTGATAAACAATAAAAATAATTCTGTATAGCGCTGCCGCCAAACAAAATGTAAGCTGACATTATACATTGAGCAACAAACAACCAAGAACACGGATAATTAATAATTCCCTAGACTAAAAAGGATATAAAGCTATTTAATAATTAAAATGTGTACAAACATAGGACAAAGCAAATAAATGTAGCCATTAACCGACTTAATAATATAAAAAATATAAAACAGTAAAAGTCTAAAAATAATGTTTAACGCAGGTGAATATTAAAATAATGTGTTTTCAAGTTCTTTTTGAAAGTGACGACAGAAATATTTCGCCTTAGTTGAATGGAAAGTAGATTCCATTTATTTGGGGCAGATGTTGAGAAATATCTCAGGTAAACGGTCATCAAAGAGTGTCACGTGGCGGGGGTTGATTAGACCATTTAATCACCAGTTGAACTTAATAAGTTGGGGTTAGATCTGCACCCGAGCCTCCTGTGTGTCGTGCCTTCTGTATGATTAAGTAAAAGTGACTGAATTATTTCACACTGTTTGGCAGGCAGGCTCGTATGTGTATACTTTCCTTCTTATAAAGGTGGTTTACATCTATAGATAAGAGATGAATTATTCTCTTACTATCATTGTTGGTTGCTTATCGTCTTAAGGGATGAGCCGGAGTACTGTGCTAGAGATTAACGTAGTGATGATCAAATTTATATTTATGTGTTGAATTTCACGGCTCGTCTGAAGTAATCATGCAGAGGTTTGGCTATACTTAACACATATAGACTTCACAACATTGATTATGCAGTCACTAGAGAACACGAGTGAAAAACATTATTCTTAAGTTTATTCACATTAAGACTGAGTATGCCGTTGCATATACATATCATACATAATATCCTAGGTACATAGTCCAACAATATAAACAGCAAAGATTTAGATACAGACTTAGGGTCGGAGCCTTCACAAAGGCCTCAGAGGGGCCCAGACGGGACCCACTCAGCTTCACGACCTCCTAGCTAGACTCTTCGTAAAACTAAAAAATAAATCTAAATCTAAAAGCATTAATAGTCACGTGGTGTAACGAGATTTAATTCGCTATCTATCATGTATGTGTGTGTGTGTGGGGGGGGGGGGGGGGTTAAATGTACACATTTCCTTAGTCTGATTGACAGGGGTAGGGAAAGCACATGAGAGGGCGGGATTCTCCCACGCTTCGGACCAAAGGTGGGGGGGGGGGGGCGGTAGTGGACGACATCTAAAACCCTTGTCCGTGGTCAGACTTTGCTTTGTTCACGGTCGGCTCATTACGTTACACGGTTTACAGCGGTTAACGACCAGCTGGAGATCTCAGATGTCTATTTTCAAATACATGCTATATCTCGTTGGTCGAGGACGTAAGAAGGGACGGGGGAGAGGGGCTCGAAGACGGTGGGCTTAGCTTGATGGCGTCAGGTATGCCTTGGCCTGTTCCGAGGGGATGGGGGGGGGGGGACACACACACGTGCCACAACATTAAATTTATAATATACATGAAAGGAAACTAATATAAATAACTAGTCAAATAACAATAAGTAATATAGGCCTACTTATAAGCATGCAGAAGTATACATATATGTAAGTAAAATTCATTGCAATGCTAAATACATTAAATGTTAAATGTAGGAGAGAGAAAGGAAAGACTTATTTTCACTCCAATGAGACATGCAAGAATGTGGCACATAATGTCAGTGGTTTGTATGTACAGAGGATATGATTTTAGTATTATCTTATATGAGCGGATTGCATTTAGAATCTTTCTAGTTCGTGTAACGTTAATCTTGCCCAATAATACGCCACAAAGAGATTAGGGGACACCTTCAGAAGCCAGGAGACGACAGAACGATAGATTGACATAATGGACTGCGTATCTAATCTAGGATGTGTGTAAAACCTAAATATTTCAATTTCTACTATTTGAGTATATTACATTGGTAATGGTAATGGTAATTTATATAGCGCTTCTATCCATGCTATATTAGCATGCTCAGTGCGCTCTAGAAGACTATTAATCTGTGAGAGGTTTCACTGCTGCCGGTTAAGCGCATGTGATAACAACTCAATATTAACGTCATCTAGTCCCAAAACTCCTGTAGGGCGACAGGGATCTGCCGGTGGCGGGGCTCGAACCCGCGACGTGTCAAGTGGTTTTTGGTTGACAGTCTGGTGAGCTAACATTAGATTGAACACGATAAAAAAAACGTAAACACATCGATGTAATCAGATCTATAGGCCTATATTCAATATATATATATATATATATATATATATATATATATATATATATATATATATATATATATATATATATAAATGGGGACGTGCATTGATTACGTCAACACTTTTTTTGGCAATTTTTATCTCCTCCCTTCTCCCTCATTATAATTGTCAAACTTTGAGATGACTCCCCCTCCCCCCCCCCCCCACCCATTTC
This sequence comes from Anisus vortex, assembly GCA_949126835.1. Taxonomy (NCBI): domain Eukaryota; kingdom Metazoa; phylum Mollusca; class Gastropoda; family Planorbidae; genus Anisus; species Anisus vortex. The sequence goes on along the minus strand of OX421503.1, from coordinate 28,795,480 downwards.
CCCTTTAATTAACGGACCAAATTTTATACTTACGCTGGCTTTTACGTTTAAAACAAAATAGGGAAATGAAATATCTATAATTAACTTTAACACATTTTAAAACTTGTTTAATATATTTAAAAATTGACTATAGCTTTTACAGGCGTAGCCACGAAAGGGGTCGGGCATGAAGACACTTTGTTAAAACCGCCCACCGCCTTTATACAAGTTTTATTCCCTGTCACTATATTTCCTACCTTTTACTATTTGCCAACCCCAGCATGCAATCCTGGCTACGCCATTGATTAATATGAATATTTACCTTCTAAAACAAAATTAATTATCCAGAAAATTAGAAACTGACACTTTGAAGTTATGAAATAATATTGAAGTTTCACCTATTAGTAGTTCGCAAAAATATATTAGTTTATACATAAGAATAAACCTGCTATTGTTCTTCTGCCGTGCAATATTTCATCACACCTACACCCACATAATTTGAACAATCTCTCCCACTAGCACTATAGCAGTACAAGAAAAAATATCAAAATATATATATGTATCAAGGACTACTTAAGACAGGACGTGCAAGCTTGCATTTCTGACTTATCTAGCTAAGGCCAGTTTTTTTAACAGTAGCGATACACTCCCTTGTCGCGCTGATGTATGAAGTAAACTATTATTAAGTAACTAACATAATTAATGTCAATAATGTCAATAATGTCAATAATGTTAATGTGCAGGGCCGTTTACTAATGTGGGGTTAGGATTGATGGGGTTTAAAAGAGCATTAGAATATTATTTAAGATCTATTTAAATGATTGAATGATTAGGGCCGTTCACATGATACCCTATTTATATATGCGGTTGGTGTTGACGGTTTCGTGTGTGTGGGGGGGGGGAGTCACCTTAGGAATAAAATAAAGTGAAAAAAAATCTAAAAAATCGTTATTTCTTGACCTAAAAAGGGAAAAACGTAACCCACCCATAAAATTTCTCACGCTCATAATTAAGAGACAAATGCACAGCCTCTAAAAAAAATTTGATTATGAAGTAAGTCGATTATTTGGGTTGAGAATTTTGCCAAGTGGTACATGTATACCATTATTATAAATACGATAATTTGATTTCTATATCTATGGCAAAATTTATTTGTGTTTTTATGACCAAGGAATATAAAGAATGTAAATTGACTGTGATAGTTAAAAATAAACATACATTGTGCTCTCCTCTCATGTTTTCTGCTTTCAATAAAGGTATACATGCACTATTTGGCACTTTAAACAAACGACACTTGTTGGCAGCATTATAATTACCTTTACAATTAACTACACCACATTTATTAGGCATTTTGATCAAAATACACGATCGAAAAATTTAAAACAAACGCAGTGAAGTAAAATCCAACAACAACAAGTATCCATGTTGGAACCAAACTGTGCCCTCTATTCATACTCCTTAAAAAATAGTGCGCTCATGCTTGGTAATTATTAAGACATTTTAGTGGCTATTAGATCGTTCTTTGTCATTAAATAAATGAAAATGTCATAAACCATTAATACAATGAATCATATTAGTAAAGAATTTTGTTAGTTACTTAATAATAGTTTACATTATATCGCTGCGCCAAGGGAGTGCATCGCTACTGTTAAAAAAACTGGCCTTAGCTAGGAAGTCAGAAATTTAAGCTTGCACGTCCTGTCTTAAGTAGTCCTTGATATGTATATATGTACACAATAAAAACTCACGCACTAAATTACTAATGTTCAAGACTTGTTAAGTAACATACATTAACATCTATAACTTGTACTAAAGAATAACAAAAGGCAAAGAAAAATCGAAACAAAATAAAAACTCTTACACATAAAAAAAATTCATATGGAAGAGATGATGGACTTCCGGTGCTATTTTGATCTTTTTCCGTAAACAAAACCCCTGCTTTTATTGGTGTTTTTCAATTGATTTTAACCTCGACGACCAGTTCTGGTCTTTAAGAAATATACAAAGGCTACAAGATTAGTTATGAGGAAATCGTTTTTAACATCAAAAGTGAGTAGGCGATAATAATACTCAAAGTGTTAGTTTCGTTAAGTTAAATTCAGATTCGTTTATAAAATAAATTAGTGAAGAAATGGTTATTAAAAAGAGGAAAATTCTTTTGCATAAAGCAATAAGTTTTACATTATAAAAAGATGTCACACTCGTCTTCATCTCCAGTTTGGGACCCTCTAGTATTTTGCGCCTGCCAGTATCGTAGCTTGGGGAGGGGGAGTCCAAATTCGAAAATCCACCCAGGCCCCTACTTGAGGGGGCCCCCCAAAGGAGTGTCCGAAAATATTTTTTGCAGGGGCCCCCAAAAGAGTGTCCGAAATTATTTTTTTTGCAGGAGCCCCCAAAGGAGTGTCCGAAACAATTTTTTTGCAGGGGCCCATAAAGAGGCCGCGCCCCCAGGGCCCCCAAATCTCTAGCTACGCCACTGACGCCTGCTATTGAAGCCTTGGAGAGAATTTGAAGACCTTTTGAAAAACAAACAGCAACAACTGCTGTTTCTTGTGACTCCATTTGATATTATACATTTAAAAAAGTTCTACCTAGTTACCCATTTAGCTTCTCCCTCCGGAGTGCAATCAAATGCTGGATAGACCGCTAGGTCTAAAAGAAGCGCCATCCTCTTCGCCAAAATTTAATATTTCTAATTTACTGTTAAAAGAAACAGCACACCCTTGTGTTGGCCAATATCTTCTAGTCCAAGAGAAGACAACCTATTGATAATAGTGTGCCAAAGTGGGATTTTTAATTTATTCAGTGTGCCAACAGCCTAAACGTCATCCTGCTTTATCACACCATTTCTTGTAGAAGAGACTAGATGTGACTTTTCGGGAGTGTTCCGTGCGCCACTGAAAATCGCTCAGCTTGCCAAACCTGACACTCATTCAGTAAGTTGCTGACCCCTGGTCTAGCCAACGTTTGCATTGTTTTTCTCTCCTCTCGTGATCCAGTAATCACAGAGTATGAGAGGCCAAACAATACATACAAAATGATGACGTTAAGAACACAAATTGACACACTACAGCAAAGTTTAATTTTTTTTTAATTCACCATCGTATATCGTTTTCAATGTAACCGCTTATTGTTGACTGAAACTCCTTGAAACGGTTTGGTGACATTTGATCCCGCGACAGTTTACCCCTGACACTTGATCCCAAGACAGATAGTCATTAATTAATTTAGTCTGACGGAATTACTTGTATTATATTGTTCATTCAATAAAGATATCTAGATAGTATGTTCTTAAAGCAATATTTCTAAATCATTGCAGGCTATAGTAGCTATTTAACAATTGCAGGTTATTAAAGCTAGAGTCAAACTTTGCAAGACGCTATTGATACTTTTTAAACAAGGCAAATTATTGTTTCTATATTACAAAATGCAAGTGTTATTTCGCATTTGTGTCTATTTTATTAATAAAAAATGTTTCTTTTATTGTAGATTTCCTTCTTGTGTAAACTGCATCTCACTAGAGGAATAAAAGTGAAATAAAAGTGTTTGGATAAAGACTGCAACTCCACTCCGAATACCCTCTTCAAAAAATGCTCAAATTTGTATTTGTCATCTTTCTTTTCTGGCAAAGACTATGTAAGTATTGTGCGTTGATCTACACACAAATGTACATATGAATTGCTTGATGATTGTACCAGACCACATAATATAAATGTTTGTTAAATACTTTACCAAAAAATTCAAACCGAAATGGTCAAATGAAAATGTAAAAAATTGACCATAATTGTATGTATTCTGTTATATCTTACTTGTACTTAAAGTTACATAAAGTTTCTTCTATATTTGTATTACAGTTATGTTTTTTGTTTGACATTTTATTTAAAATAAAAAAACACAACAAAACTGCGACTTTTGTTAAATAGGCTATTATTGTTTTTCTTATTGTTGCTTTCTTTCTTTTTCCTTAGTTGTTTCATGTCAAGAATCAAATCCAGTTACAATACTAGAGAATGCTGCAACACAACAACTGACACTCAACATTCCATCAAATAAGACACAAAGTTATATTTTCATTAAACTGGATGCCGGCGACAGCAGTAGTTTAAATAATGTACTGTTTATCAACCCAAACGACTTTAGTACAAAAATACTAGATGTGTATAGAGGTAGGCTAACTGTAACATCTTCAGCAGAACAAAGAAAAGTTGACATGGTTTTATCAAATGTAAGAGCAACTGATGCAGGAATGTTGAAATGTTTTTATGGATCTGCAACTGAACCATTACCTAAATGTGGACAAAAGCTGATTATTGTGCGTAAGTAATTTTTTTTTTTGATTATTGATGCATGAATTTATTTAATATTAGTCTATAGGCCTATATACCATATTCTTCACAATCATTGTTATATTATGATAAAAAAATTTACTTAATTAAAATTACACCAGAAATACAATAAACATCAAAATTTTACTATTGGAAATTAGAAATACTAAAATATTCCCAAATTGTGAAAAACTGCTTTTTCAGCTAATAAATAAAACTTATTTTAGTCATGTTTTTATTTTGCTTGGAGTATCTCTCAATCTCCCATGCCTTTCTTTATGAGCTTCAAATGGTATATCATCCAATCTATTTTTTGTTCCTGACATAATGCTCTTACTCTCTCTCTCTCTCTCTCTCTCTCTCTCTCTCTCTCTGTTTGTCTGTAATCTCCAATTTCTTGCTTTTATCAGAATGTAAATCAGCTCAGAAAAAAAGTAAAATGATGATCAAACACCACAGATTCAGAAGTGCAAACATCATAATGAACCAACAACTAGAAGAAGTTAAGAATTTCAAATATCTAAGAGTAATCATATCCGTAGACGGACGCTGTGAGTCAGAAAATCAAGCAAGGATTGGGACTACAATGGTGGCAATGGCTCACCTAAACAGAATCTAGACCAGCAAAAGCATTGGTCTCGAAACAAAGCTCAGACTTTACAGAGCCTTTGTAAAAAACATTGTTCTGTATGGATGTAAGACCTGGACGCTGCTATAAGCAACTGAACACAAATTAAAGGCGTTCGAAAATAAAGGCATAAGAAAAATACTTCGAATGTCCTACGTAGAACACAGGACTAATACTTATTTGTGGGACAGAATATCCTCAATTGTAGGCCCTCAAGAAAACATTATGGCAACAATCAAACGGTGCAAACTGACATGGCTCGGTCATGTGTTGCGGCACAATAACCTGCCAAAAACAATCCTCCAGGGCACGGTAGAATGTGGACGTCAGAGAGGCCGTCAGCGGAGATGCTGGTTTGACATTGTAAACAATTGGACATGGCTGCAGTTGAGTCAACTATTGACAACAGCACAAGATAGGCAAAAGCGGAGAAAGTTGACTGCTGAGATGTCCATTTGCTCCCCCCAAAGACCACAACGGTCATGAGATTGATGATGATGATGATGACATTACTTTCATCTATTATTTAATTGTCTATAAAGTTATGTCTCTATAATATTGCTTGTTTAATTACAATATGCTAAATCATTGTAATGAAAAGATATTCTTCTTTTTTTCAAAATAGTCTTGGATGTCAGAAATTGTAAATCTTTTAAAAACATATCCAAAACAAATTTTCTTCCACAAAGAAAATTATACGGAAAATCATTTAAAGAAAATTAAGAATATTTGGTTTTATTTATTTAAGATATAAAAAGTGTGATGAACCTAGATGGCAAAATTTAGAAGATTTCTCCACAATTTTATCTTTTTTTTTTAAGTTCTAGATTTGAATTCAAGAATTGTATATTCAAGAATTATATATTGTTACAAGCAGGGCTGCGGAGTTGTTAGATAAATTTGCCGACTCCGACTCAGACTCCTCATTTTTTTTTACTTTCGACTCCGACTCCCCGACTCCGACTCCTCTGTATTAATATGCGAATATATTTTGTACATTCCTTGAAGGAAAGAAAGGCAACATACATCTACGTGTCATTACCACAGGTCTACTGGCTGGAAAAACAACAGTCTACTGTATTTAATTTTAAATATTCATGGGCCCCCAAAACTCTTGAGGGCCCCGGTATGGCGTACCGGCTGTACCCCCTCTCGTGGGGCCTTATCAGTAGAGGTGACGATCGGCGACTCCAAGGGGCAAACGGTTAATCCCTTACCAGTGAGAGGCTAGGTTACATATGGGCGCTGCGTTCCCTGTAACAGCAGAACTAGGGATGTTAAAACCGGTTATTGGTTCTATAAAACCGGTTTAAAACCGGATTTCGGTTCCCTCCACCCCCCGAGCAATGTCACAAATCACATGCCGGAACAGCCAAATGTGCGTAGTTTTGTAGGCATATTTGAAAAATACTTCAAACTTAATTAGTGTTTGCAGGGCATTCAAGGGGTTGATTTGTGTGAATACAAAATGATTTTGGACTCTTTACCTTAAGAACTAATTCAGCTAATTGTGCGTTGCGAGCGTAGCACATTTATAAGTCGTAAAGGCGGCATTTTTTTGTAGGCCTATTGAACGCAAATTACATCGCAAAATAATCGTAAATGTGTTAAAGCCTCTCTAGGCCTCTAATAACGGTATGCTTGTACACTAGTAGCTTAATTAAGATGCATTTTATTTAGGATCTATGGCCTAGGCCTATAGCCTACTAACGCAGTGTTTAGTATTCCGAGAAAACCGCGCGTGCCATGTCCTAGCATTTGAAATAATTACAAACAATGTGAATGGTAATTAGTAATTTGGGCACTTGTATAGCGTCATCAATACCAGCGCCGAGCCGTCTATATGACGTTCAGTCTAATGACGCATTTCAAATTAGTTCAAAAGACTTTTTTGTGTGTCCACCCGCTATAGTATGACAATAGGGATAGGATCTTGGGTAATGATGGGGACTTGAGGAAGAAACAGATATTTTACTTTCTCATATCACTAATTTCTGTAGGCCTATTGATCGGTTGTTTAAAATAAATGAGCCATATCTTTTTCCAATCTAAATTTAGTAGGAGTCGGAGTCGGAGTTGGTGCATTATTTGCCGACTCCGACTCCGACTTCAGGTACCCAAATTTCCTACGACTCCGACTACTCGACTCCGACCCCACAGCCCTGGTTACAAGCTTGTAAATTCTTCCCGTTGGTTATTTAATTCCTTTTTGCTACAGGTAGATTGAAGACAGCACAGTGTTGCCATCATGAGTCACTCTTTGTTTACTTTGTGTGTGACAAAAATTAAATTATGCTAGAACTGCCCCTTTTAATAATCAAGCATAATCAAGAGCAAGAGATGTGTGTTTTGCAGATTTGAAGATAACTAGTGTGTGTGTTGTGTTTGTTCTTGTTGATGTGCTTGTGTTCTTGTAATACTGCAATGTAATCAAACCACATTTCCTTTATGGCTCAATAAAGAAATTTTATCTTATTTAAACACTTGTAATTTACAAGTCAGTCATAAAAGATTGACTTGTAAAAGGGGCAAGGGTGTTAACTCTCAGCAGCAATACGGCCCATTAACACAACAACATAGGTTATTGACTTTTATTTTGGTTCATCTTCTCTCTTTTATTTGTACCATGTTTCCCATTCACCGAAGCAGTGGGTCAATAAACATTTCGCTTCCCCATATGAGTAATAAGGCATAAAGAGGCTAATAAACTATAATTTAATACGTTATCAGCAACTTTCACCCTGCTTCTCACCTTTTCCCCACACAACCATCTGTAATTTAATGGCTAAAACTATGTTTTGCCATACACCAACCAGTCTGAATGGCCACTTTCTCTAGTTTGGCAGACAAAATATGTCACTTGCGTAATATTCAAACCAATGCAAAGCTGTGGGTGAACTGTTTATAAGGCACATCTCTCTCTGAAATCCGTAGTTGAGTTCTACAGTTTCTTTCTTGTAATATTCTTCAGTTTCACTGTTGGTTAGATAGGATGCAATATTCTATAGTGTTCAGGGGATTTTATTGGGAACAGCGATTATTATAATTATTATTATGTCTACTTTATGTATATTTTCTTGGATTATATTATATTATTTCATTTATCATTTGAATTAAAGATTTTATATTGCTTTATGTTAGTATTTTATGTCCTGGTGTATTTAAAAAAAATTATATCAATAAGTTTTTAGGCTTAATTTTTTTTTTTTAAAGTGGATTAACTAAAGGAACAGACTCATAAATTATTGAGTCTACATTAGACAACAAGCCTAACCGAAACTATATATTCTGTATACGTTTGTGAGAATATATATATATATTGCAACTTTCACCCAATTACATTGTCTAACAGTTTAATTAAAATTAAACACCCTGATACACGATACTAGGTTTTAATTTTATTTTGCAGAACAAATTGAATTATATATCTAGATTAATTACATTGAATCACTGTCTAAATTACGGTAAATTATATAATTAGTTAAACACAACTCATTAACGAGAACTATATCATTATGTAACTGAAACAGTTTAGACTTAGAATTAATTAATTTAACTGATTCAATTGTAAAACTATATCCAATTACACAATGAAAATGATATATTTTTAAATCTATATATATACTATGATTAACGTCTTACAATTGTATACTTAGGTAAGCCAAATGCACCAAAAGTAACAGAAATGACCAGTGCCTTAGAAGGTCAAACATTAAAACTTTCCTGTAACACCAGTTCCACAAGTTTACCTCCAAACCATGGACTTAAGTCTCAGATACTGTGGCGTGATGAAAAAGGGCAAATTATTGCCTCAATAGCTTCAGACAAGGTTGGTAATTACAAAGATAATGAAGCAATATATTGCTCTAGCTACAGACAAAGTTGGTAAATACAAAGACAATGAAGCAATATATTGCACTAACTACAGACAAGGTTGGTAAATACAAAGATAATGAAGCAATATATTGCACTAACTAAGACAAGGTTGGTAAATACAAAGACAATGAAGCAATATATTGCACTAACTACAGACAAGGATGGTAAATACAAAGATAATGAAGCAATATATTGCTCTAGCTACAGACAAGGTTGGTAAATACAAAGACAATGAAGCAATATATTGCACTAACTACAGACAAGGTTGGTAAATACAAAGATAATGAAGCAATATATTGCTCTAGCTACAGACAAGGTTAGTCAATACAAAGATAATGAAGCAATATATAGTTCTAGCTACAGACAAGGTTGGTAAATACAAAGTCAAGGAAGCAATATATTGCTCTAGCTACAGACAAGGTTGGTAAATACAAAGATAATGAAGCAATATATTGCTCTAGCTACAGACAAGGTTGGTAAATACAAAGATAATGAAGCAATATATTGCTCTAACTATAAACAATATTTAATTATCAGGATATTATACTACACATTATCAATTAGTTGTAATATTAATGTTTTTTTTTATTATAGTTTTGTAAGCAAATTAAAATGTAATTTTCAACCCTTTTATGTTTTAAAACTGTATTTTTAAAACTTTTTTTGCATTAAATTATGGAGCCAATGTTATAGTTGTTTTTTTATCATTTAAAGGCAAACTTTGTGGAATCTCCAAACAATACAGCATTTTTAATTTTGGAGCTCATGGCACTTTTCTTAATGTTTTTTTTTCCAGTATAGTATGGACGCTGAAGGTCACCTTGATATTAAGAACATACAGCGAACTGATAAAGAGAAAAAAATTACCTGTACATCATCAGATAAAGCTGATGGAATAACAAACACACCAGAGTCTGACTTCAGTCCACCTTATGAAGTTCAACCTGAATGTAAATTTAACATTTATTTGTTTTTTTTTCATATATGTTTTACAATCTCAATCTTTAAAAACTAACGAAAGAAAAATTAAAAGCCTTAATTAAAATTTTATATTTTCTTGGAACTATACATATTGTCACTACTTATTCCGATAATAACCTTGAAACTGTTGTTAGGTGACAGTACATAACCATACGGTTTAAACCACCCTTTTACTAATCTTTCCTCTCGACATAACGTTCCTACTTAAAATATTCTTTGTATTAGGTCGTGACTGTTTATTTAACTATGCATTAAGTTAGTAACACAAAAGACAGGGTCGTTGAAACGACGATTCATTTACAAACTGACTAAAACCGAATTATTCCCAGACAGTAGATAGCTCAGGCAATCCCGTGAAAGTTCTTAATAATTATTCCAAGAATTGGGCTGCCTAATAAATGCACGCCATCCATTGGTTGGAAGCAACGAATGACGGTGACGTCACGATTCCCGCGCTTCGTTTCGCCGGAGAAAGTTTGCCGGCAGAGACAGACGATAGCTAACCTCTGAATAGACAAGTCACATTTAATCTGCTATATTTGTATTCCAAGAAATCACACAGTTTTACTTGTTGATTAAAAGTTTCTACAAAATTTACCAGCCAAGAAGTTTGTCTTGTTTTGAAAGTTGTTGCTTGTAGTTAATTTGGAATAAATACTAGATCGACCAACTTGAAGTATAGCTGCAAACCTATTAATTTATCGTCAGAGAGACATAGGTTCCCGCTTGGTCTCAAATAAGAAATCAACCCTAGACAGACAGCCAAAAGTATTGAAGTGAGAGCTCCAATCTAACACTGTTGATTTTCTAACTTTGAGTTAATCTGTCATAAAAAATCAGAAACCAGAAAATAATGAAGCAGGAAGCAGAACATTTAGATTATTACAATTTCAGTTTCTTATTTTGTAAATACATGTACTTCTGTCTCTGAATATTAATAAAATAATTTAGGTATTTGGGGCTGCCTACTATTATGATTTCCACCTTATTTTTATAACAAAATTAGTGTTAAAGTCAATTTTTTTTTTTAGTTTTCAAAACTAGCAGAAATGTCCTAAAAGGGAACTTTCTAAAACATGCACATCTTTATATTTGTGCATTGTATTCCTACTGATCTATATTATTTTATATTATATAAAAGTTATCTCTCCTTTGACTATAAACGGAGCTTAAAAAAGTTTCTTCGTTCATACACCTCCATTTGCTTATAAAGGTTAAAAATCGAATGAAATAGTTGAATTACTTATTAGATTTTTTTTAAAGTATTTATTTGTTTACTCAAGTAATCTAAAACAAGTTATTGAATTATTGAATACATTTTTGAATGTGCTGTAAGTACCAAGTATTTCTTGTTCTTTGTTTATTCAGCATTTGTTTATTCTTCACTTGGAAAAACTAAATGTTTAAGGTCAGAGTTATCCACCTGGTCTGAAGTTCCTAAATATTCCCTACTTTTAAACAAGCACTACTATTCCATGTATATATATACATCAGTAGATATTCCCAAATACTTTCTACTTTTTTTTTCAATGTCTGTTTTTATTATATTCTTAAAGAAGGTCATGCTACTTCGTCAGTTTTTGCATTTTAAATTCACACAGGTTGTTTTTTTCTCACGAATGGAAAGATACAAACAATTCAATTTCATTAGAATGTATAAATTTCAATAATAAAGAAACTCAAAATAATTTATTATAGCCCATAATATCAATGTAAAAATTGTCAACAATGATCTTTTTTCCCCAGTCAAACCAGTTGCAAGTGACATACTTATAACTCCACCTGTTGTAAATGATGTCAAGATCATCAAAAAAGAATCAGATGAAATGACCTACACATGTGAAATATCCTGCATACCATTTTGTACAGTACAATGGTCATTTAAAAATGTCTTTTCTGCAAGGTCTGTACACACATAAATACTGACCATTGAGAATTATAATATGAAGTTGAATGTAAATTTGCATTTGTTTAGAAGAAAAACACATATTTAAGTGAATAGAAATACAGGAATACTTCAAATATTTTGGAGGTATTTTCTGCCTTGACCTCCCCAGGCACAGGGTCTTGGTGAGACGGTTTGCTGCGCACATTGCTTCCTCCCCACCAAGTCTTGGGGCCTCTTGGCAGTGCAATGATTCTCAGATGCCCAACAGGGGCTGCCTCCCATGCGTTAGCCCACCTGTGTACTCCTATTGGGAACGTATCTGTGGTTTACAAACTCCACAATCATAACCTCAGGGAGGTTCACTATCTTGTCCGTCTACCTTGGCTGGTGTCTTCTAACATTCTAGGGGCACAGTTAAGGAAATTTGCTAAGTAGTTGCTTATTCTGGGTTATTGCGCAGGTCCTGGCCTGTATAAACGTTTTTTATTCACATCCACCAAACTGCAGACAATGCCCGCCCCCCACCTCTTCACACAACCACACACAACAGTAGTTGGCACTTCATACTTGAATGTTCCAAACTAACCAATCTCAAGCAGACATTATTGCCCATTCAACCTACCATTAATAACACATTATAATATGACAACACAGAACAGCTAACAAAAAAAACAAATGTTTGTCTGGCATTGACTGCAAGAAAGCAAAATAAGAAAGTGCATTATGTTTGCATTCTGAATGACCGTGGTTCGACTCCAGGTAAAAACACACATTTTTTTTTAATGGCCATAGAGTGTGCCCCTAAGTCTACCTAGCTCTGATAAGTGCCCGAATCTACTATGAGTCTAAAGGAAGGCTGAACATTGTGCAGGCCAAACAATCCCATAACCCTATAGATCAACATGGTCTGAAAAGATAATTAAGTCACTAGATAAAAAGGTCCTTTTGCTGACAAATTGACTTTCTTTATGGCTTTATTGTCAACAAGAACAGCATAAAACAATTTAAAAAAAAACAACATCTGTTCAGGGTTTTGTTTTGCACCTGTATATAAGCCGCAGGTATAAATTGGAAGACAAAATGCAAGTAAAATTGAAGTTCATGAATATAAGCAGCACTAAAATCTGTTGGGTAAAATGTTTGATTTGATGATCTAATAAAATGAGACGTGTTCTTGACATGTTTATTTTTCCAATGTCCTCCAGTTTTAGCCCATTACCTGAAGGTAAAACTTTAAAGTTGAAGGTACAAAGAACTGACCATGGAACATTCAGATGTAGTGGAACTAACAGACATGGAGTGGCTAGTAAAGAATTTGAACTTGTAGTTCATTGTAAGTATATAATTTTTTTGTTTGTTTAAAGGTTAAGGAACTAATAACCATTTTAACTTTGACCATAAAAATCTGTAATACATCATACTAACATATAGGTTATTACTTTACTTACAAGTACAAGATATTAGTACACCTGTATTTAATTTAGTTAAAAGGTATTAGTACACTTTTATCTATTTAATTATATCAGAACATCTTGTTACCTATACTATACAGTTATCCCCTTACATTATACTGGTGAGAGTTACTCTTTTATTGTTGTTATTTTAATATACGAGAAGGGGTCTAGACAACTCTACATTTTTTTAAACCTCTTCTTGTGTTGTTCAGAACCGACCACATCTGGAGCTATCCTCAAAAGAACCATCTGTTAGATGGGATATATAAACAATGAATCAGGAGTTTGTGTTTAGGTTTACCATGATTATTGTGTTATAATTTGAGTTCTTAGGGACATTTATACTTTAGTGTTTGATTCTACTAATGTACATAAGGCCTTGTTCTTTTCATCCAAATGAGGATCAAAAGTTCCTTGCGTATGCTAAAAACCCAAAAGCTCAAAACACACAGTATTTCTAGGAAAGTTTTCTAAAGATACACATTGTATCAGATAAGCCTTTTATATCCCGGATAAAATATCAAGTGAAATAGTTCAAGTTTTATGTTTTTCAAGCTATTTCTTGTGAAAACATGTTAAAATAAGTAAAAGGAGTAGGAAAACCAAGACTTTAATCACATTTCAAACCTAGGGGAACATTTTTTTAGATTTTGATTAGGATAATGCAATTTTATATCAAGGGGTGGATTGGAAAGTTAATTAGTGATGTAAATAGGGATATAGTGAAACTACAATAAAGCCATTGACTATGTGAACTTTCACTGATTGGCCAATAGTCAACCCTGTGTCCGATTTTGATAAAAATCATTAATAATCAACAAATATAGACCACACACACATTTAGTATCATTTTAATGGCTATTTAATTTTCTTTTCAATTATATAATTACGGAAATGTGTTTGTTGAATGTTATAGATGAACATTCTCTGTTTATCAGCTTGTTTTTTCATTGTCCTAATTTTAAACATAAAAAAAGAAAATATAAAATAACAAACTATATGTATATATATAAGTAAAGTACCCTTCGGACCAAAGTGATCATAGGGCCGGTGAAGCAGCGTTCGCCAGTTTCTGTGGCCACGGCATACTAGGGGATGTGGGGCCAGCACAATGCCCAGCCGCCTTTACTTTACCCCAACTAATGTCAGGTACCCATCAGAGCTGGGTAGACTCAGGGACACCCTCAAGTCCTGGGAAAAAATCCCGGCTTCACCAGGATTTGAACCCAGGACCCTCGGGTCGCCAGTCGAACGCGCTGCCGCTCGGCTACCGTGCCCCATATATATATATAAAACATGCACCAATATTTTTAATAAATAAAACAAAATAAACATTTGAAATGCTACCCATCATGAAAAAAATCTAAGGGAAAATACTTTGGGCAAATCATTTTATTTAGTTTAATTTTTATACTTAAGTAAATTGTATATTTAAATTCTTTGGTTATGCATTGTTATTTTTTTTTCTGTTATGTTATTGTTTAGAACTTTGTCGTTCTTATATTAAACTTAACTTAAAGTTGGATTTAATTTTCTCATTATTGCTTCTTAAATTAATTCAAATACTAAATTTAATTCATTAACAAATCTTTATTTATTTTATTTTCAAGATATAGCTAAGCCTGTTTTTATTTTATTCACAAGATATCAATACATCTACATTCATTTTATTCACAAGATATCACTAATCCTATATTTATTTTATTCACAAGATATCACTAATCCTGTATTTATTTTATTAACAAGATATCACTAATCCTGTTTTTATTTTATTCACAAGATATCACTAATCCTGTTTTTATTTTATTCACAAGATATCACTAATCCTGTTTTTATTTTATTCACAAGATATCACTAATCCTGTACTAAGCATCAATGGAAAGACAGAAGATAACGTCAAAGTTGTAGAAAATGAACAAGCCAGACTTCATTGTGTAATTGATGCTCTACCAGCTCCACAATTTAGGTGGGTCCATGGCAGTTGTCTTGTTTTCTTCTTGAATCCTTACATTTAACTTATAGAAAGGTCTACTACTTGACATTTAATAAGTTGATTCCACATTGTGGTAAACTCACTAGAAGCGCCAGCGCTCAGCCTGGTGCCATGGCACTTATTCACTATGGCTCCAACCTATAAACTACAATTAATCCTGGCGGTGCTCACCAATGAATGAAGAATGTGTGACTGTATTTGTATCTTGTATCTTTTTTTTGTATATATGAATGTACTTACTCTCTTCTATAACTGTGTACATGCATCAATATATATATATATATATTCCTTATATTATTATACAAGCTTAGTTATCTGCCCTTATATATATTTAACATGTTTACACTCCCCTTGTATGTACAGTCTAAACACCCCCCCACCCTCGCCAAGCCCTTGTATGTACAGTCTAACCCCCCCCCCCCACCCTCGTCAAGCCCTCCCTTTGATCCCCCTCTCGGCTACTGACCACTGGTCAAGATAAGCAAATTGCGTCTACACGCAAAATCTATTGCAGTCGGCCCAGGTGGCCAGGGAAACTCTTCCCCCGTAAACTGACACATACGCAACAGCCCTCGTCTGGATGTATGGTATCAAAGAGCTTTTGTATCCCTCCCCCGACCGCCCTCTTCTCCCCCTTCCCTTGCCCCTACCCCCACAGAGGGCACGTCTTGGTTTAAGATAGAAATAAGAAATGGGTATTGGGGCCTTAGACTCGGAACGAAACAGTCCAGTCTTCGGTCGATCCAAATATATATACTGTTTACACTGTAAATTTGTGTTATGGATTAACTTCTGCTATCTATCGTTTATGCCTAAATAAACAGGATTTGAAACTCATCCCAGCATTGAATCAATCATTGTTCTTGTGTCTGCTCATATATTAGCACTCGTGTCATATAGTAGTAAAAATTACTCTATTCAATAGGCTTACAGCACCCGCCAGCCAAGCGGGATAACGGACTAAAATATAAATAATTCTAAGGCCCAAACTTCACTGTGACATCATAATAATCAGCCTCTACACGAGCCAAATAACCACGTAGAGTGCCCGCCACGCTACACCTGAGGACCTCGCCGGGATCAGAAACTCTGCAACACCCTGCAGGCCTGGGCCTATTGTCATCACATTGAACTTGGCACCCTTAGATGGGGGCTCACTCCGTTTGCTGAAATTCCAACAGGACACCGCTACCACAGTACAGAATTCGACACTCGATATCATCTGCTCTTTCGCCATTACAGCTCTGACACTTGGTCACCTGCTCCTGCGCAACCATAGACCTGACAATCGGTCACCCGCTTCTGCGCCATCACCGCTCTGACGTTCCGTCACCTGCTCCTGCGCTACCACCACTCCGACGTTTCCGTCACCTGCTCCTGCGCCATCACAGCTCCGACACTCGGTGTCGCCTGCTCCAGTAGACTATTCTGCTAACTGTTCCAGTGTTCCAGTGCCTGGCTACCGTACATCGCTAGCAAAAGCTAGCGACGGGGCAACGCTCGCCCTTAGCCGGTTCAAGACGCTTTGTTCCAGTGTTCCAGATTACCAGTGTACCAGACACGCCCCTGTGTCGTTAGTGCCTAGCGCAAAAAAAAAAACAATAACATTCATTAGCACTTTAACTTCTATTCACTCTGATTAACCAGTGCGCTATAGGCCGCTCCACCATCAACACCAATCAACGAGACCAGTGTCGTCACCCCAGTCGACAACGCAACGAGGGACAAGAGTGCGAGTGTGTGGAAGACTGAGAAATAAACCTGGTGAGTACCGCTTTTTGTCTGGATTAAGGGACAGTTTAAGTTATGAGCCGTTTAGCGCCACAGCATACCATGGCAGAGCTGGTTAACTTTCGTAAGGCCATTAGGGAAGAAGCGATAGCACTGAATCTCCAAGGGGACGAGGTGTATAAATACGTCCAAGAGCAGTTAGAGAGAAGGGATAGGGAACTAGAGCGAGAGAGAAGGGATAAGGAAATAGAATTAGAGATAGAGGAAAAACGTCGACAGGACGACTTGAAGAAACTAGAATTAGAACTAGAAGATAGAGAGAAAACTAGACAGGCAGAGAGGGAGAGAGAAACTAGACAGGCAGAGCTAGAAATAAAAAAACTAGAGACAGACAAAGAGATTAGACTAGCAGAAATTGCAGGTAGAAACAGGCAATTAGACGACCCACCCCTTTTCCCACCCGGCTCCCTTCATAGCGGTTTTGCAAATGGGCGCCATGTGCCCGTCTGGACTGACACCTTCTTACCAAATCAAGAACAATTCGATACCTACCTCACACGTTTTGAGGAGGCTATGGCGTACCACGACGTGCCTCGCGAGTCCTGGTGCAGGAACTTAGTACACACCCTCAGGGGAGACACCTACGAGGTCTACGCTAAACTAAGCCCCTCCGATCAGGACCCATATATACAACTCAAAAATGCCCTGCTTAACAAATTTGAGTTAAACGCACGGGCGTTTCAGAGTATGTTCAGGTCAGCCAGACTAGAAGAGGGGGAGTCAATCAGAGAGCTGGTAGACAGGCTAAGGAAATACCTTAACAAATGGATTGAATTAGCCAATCAGGATAGGACATATGAAGGCTTAATTGATCTGATTCTTTCAGAGCAGTTACAGTCCCTCATGCCCAGAACCGTTAAAACGTTCTTAGCCGAATGGGGTTTAGAGGGACTAAACGAGGTTATCGTGGCCGCCGATCGATACATGTTGGCCCACAAGGGTGAGTTTGCCAACCCCCCCTCTCACCCACATCACCATTGGCAGGAGAAAAACAAAGAGGAGGCGTACAGGCACAAAACTCCAAAAGGCCCCCCCCACTCCCCAGCAGCGCACGTCCAACTTCGGCCAACATCGGCCCCAGAATCCACGTGGAGAACCCCGCCCCATTGGGCCCACAAATCCGTCAGCTCACGAGAAACACAGAGGCGGCCCCACCCCTTTCTTCCCCGCAGGAGCGTTCTGTGCTCTAACACCTACCATGCATTCGGGACAAGACTCTACTAACGGTCTGTCGGAGCAAGAGACAGAAACGCCCTACCCCCGCTACTTTACACCTGAGTACGCCGAGCACTTAGGGCGCCCCGTTACGTACGAAGACGGGCGCCACCCTACACCCCCTCGAACGGTAAGCCAAGAGCGGCCGCGAAGAGAACCCAACACCCGTTAGCCCGCCCTACTGGGTTTCGCCGCCGCGATTTACCCAGGTGGCGCCCCAGGCTCCGGGCCCTTGAACCGGACCCATAGCAACTCTACGGAGTAACTAAAAATCAATAATCAACTCGCCTCATATTTGTTCGACACGGGCTGTGAGTCAGAAGGCATAGCCAAACGGGCATATATCCGCGACTCCGATTTCACCGGGGACACCGTCCAAATTCAGAGCATATGGGGCCACGTGGAAACGCTCCCCACGGCATTAGTGCACATTGAATCAGCCCAATTTACCGGGTTAGCGACATAAGCAGTGCAAGAAGACCTGCCGTATGATGTCATTCTAGGCAAGAAGTACTTTACCCCATGTCACTATGGATTCCCACATCCCCACGCGTCGGTCGCCGCCCGGACACACCCCGAACCTAGCGCCACCCAGCCGACCTTAAACCCATCCCATCAAGAATTCCTGAAGACACAACAGGAGGACCCTACCCTAAAAAGGCTGCTAAACGAAGCAAAGACCTATCAAGGGAAACCAAGATCAGCAGGCCACTACTCACTCAAGGGACAGCTGTTATACCCAGGGGCGAAGCCAGAAATTTTTTCCAGGGGGGGCTAAACAAATATTTGCAAAATACCAGGGGGGGCTAAACTTTCGCGTGACAAAGATTTACCAAATTTTTAGCAAATTTAGTGCATATTTTAAAAAAATCAGTTGAAAAAAATATTTTTTTTAAATTCCAGGGGGGGCTTAGCCCCCCTCAGCCCCCCCTGTGGCTTCGCCCCTGGTTATACCGCCAGGTGCCCCTACAAGATGGGACAATAAGAAATCAATTAGTAGTCCCCTCCCCCTACCGTAAGCAAGTGATAGAGGCCGCTTATGACTCCGTCGGGCGGAGTCGTCGGGGCCAGAATGCCACTCTCAGTAAGATAAAACATTATTACTTCTGGCCAGGCATGCATGTGGGAGTAAACCGCCACCTGTGCAAACTCACGTCACGGAACTACTACACCCCACCCGTACCGTTATCGCGGCAGCCGGATGGGGGAACTCCATTTCAAGGTGTCCCCAGAGACCTTGGGGGACCCCTCAAACGGACATGGAACAGAAATAACAGGACTAGTAGCAAATAGACAATAGACATACTTTTCTCTCGTTGGGTTCGCCTAGCTTAGGATTAGTACCGTAAGTTATAGTAAAACAGACAATTGCACGCCTGACTAATTGTCTCGAGAAAGGGGGGATGGTGTGGTAAACTCACTAGAAGCGCCAGCGCTCAGCCTGGTGCCATGGCACTTATTCACTATGGCTCCAACCTATAAACTACAATTAATCCTGGCTCATTGCGGTGCTCACCAATGAATGAAGAATATGTGACTGTATTTGTATCTTGTATCTTGTATCTTTATTTTGTATATATGAATGTACTTACTCTCTTCTATAACTGTGTACATGCATCAATATATATATATATATATTCCTTATATTATTATACAAGCTTAGTTATCTGCCCTTATATATATTTAACATGTTTACACTCCCCTTGTATGTACAGTCTAAACACCCCCCCCCACCCTCGCCAAGCCCTTGTATGTACAGTCTAACTCCCCCCCACCCTCGTCAAGCCCTCCCTTTGATCCCCCTCTCGGCTACTGACCACTGGTCAAGATAAGCAAATTGCGTCTACACGCGCAATCTATTGCAGTCGGCCCAGGTGGCCAGGGAAACTCTTCCCCCGTAAACTGACACATACGCAACAGCCCTCGTCTGGATGTATGGTATCAAAGAGCTTTTGTATCCCTCCCCCGACCGCCCTCTTCTCCCCCCTTCCCTTGCCCCTACCCCCACAGAGGGCACGTCTTGGTTTAAGATAGAAATAAGAAACGGGTATTGGGGCCTTAGACTCGGAACGAAACAGTCCAGTCTTCGGTCGATCCAAATATATATACTGTTTACACTGTAAATTTGTGTTATGGATTAACTTCTGCTATCTATCGTTTATGCCTAAATAAACAGTATTTGAAACTCATCCCAGCATTGAATCAATCATTGTTCTTGTGTCTGCTCATATACTAGCACTCGTGTCATATAGTAGTAAAAATTACTCTATTCAATAGGCTTACAGCACCCGCCAGCCAAGCGGGATAACGGACTAAAATATAAATAATTCTAAGGCCCAAACTTCACTGTGACATCATAATAATCAGCCTCTACACGAGCCAAATAACCACGTAGAGTGCCCGCCACGCTACTTACATTATCGGCTTGACTCTAAACGCTGACATGTTAATTTAAGCCAGAGTGCATTATCTTTGAATTCGTTCTAGTAATGTCCATTAGTTTACTTTTTATTTTGTTGAGAATGTCAAATCATGAAATTATGCCACATATACCAAATAAATAAATTGCTTTGCAATTCCTAAAAAGTCAGAATAATAATATTCTTTTTCGAAATACGACATGATTCATTTTTCAGCCATTTAAACTACCTCTGGTGTAATTTAATCAGAGGTAAAGCACATGGACTTAATAAGCAAGCTAAAGAAATAAATAAGCCAGCTACAAAACTCACTAAGCCAGCTGCAGAATTTTATAAGCCAGCTGAAGAATTTAATAAGCCAACTGCCGACTTTAATAAGCCAGCTGCAGAATTGTATACGCCGGCTGCAGAATTTAATAAGCCAGCTGCAGAATTTAATAAGCCAGCTATAGAACTAAATAAGCCAGCTACAGAACTAATGTAGCCATTTTCTTTTAAAGACAAAAACAAAAGTGGGTCTGGTTGGTGAAAAGAAAAAAGTCCATTGGTTGATGATGAAAATGTTATGAAGTAAAAAACATAGATTATATGGCTTCATGACATTTAAACACATGAGACTTAAACACAGACACTTAACCACACAACACTTAGAAACACGCAGACACTAAATCACACAAAACTTAGACACGCAGACAATTAATCACACGACACTAAAAAATATGAACAGATAATCACAGCAACAGATAAACACACTTTTTCATTATAACATAAGACGCTAACTGCCATACCCTTACATAAGCCATTAATCAGTAATATATTCACTAATATATAAAGTCATTTTTCTGGGTAGATTTTTTGTTAGATACGGCAACACAAGAATGTTATATTTACACACACACACACAAATTGGGATGGAATTGGACATGACAACCAAGGATGATGTCATGAGGAGTCTCCACATTCTTGTCTCTCTCTCTTGTTGAAAAAATAAGGGTTTCTTTCTTTATTCTCATAACTAGGTCATAACTATTACTTTAACAATTAAATTAAAACTTTCAACATTTATAGTATAACTTCACTTACTTTTGGGAACAAAGCTTTGTATATCTCTATCAACACTACATATTCTTAATATATAGTAGATAAAAACTCTCACCTTACTACCCTTTCTTTTCTCCGTCATTCAGACGGGTATGGCTGCTAGTATAGAATGCTACCAAAAAAGCTTGTTTATCTGTTGCTATGATTATCTGTCTGTATGTTGTGTGATTAAGTGTCCGCATGTTTACACTGATTAATATGGGGCTTGGTGGTCTAGGGGCAGCACTCTCATTGCTGTACCAAAGATCCTGAGTTCGAATCATGGTTAATGCTGAGATTGTCTTGGGTCTGTCCACACAATCCCCTAGTTAGCTGTTGCCACAAAAACTTATGAAGACTGCTTCACTGGCCCAATAGGTGAAAAGTAAATGTATAATCCTAAGAAAGGAATTGCACTAATTGTGTAGGTCTAATTGCAATAAAATAACACCTCCACTAGAGCAAAGATAACAGCACATTGCTAGAAATATTGCCCTTGTTTAAGTATTTACCAAAGACATATTCTAGCTTTATCATTATTAAAGAAAAATTCATCTTTATGTCTTTCACAGCTTGAGGTCCCCACGGAAGGTTTTAATAACTGAAATAGGAAAAGATGTTAAAACATCTACCATTGGTGTTTTCCAAAATAATTTCACAAAAGACTATACAGTGAATGGCATTCAATGTGAAGACAGTGGGATCTATTCATGTGAAGGCAAAAATGAAGTAAATACAATGGAGGAAAGGAAAAATATTGTTGTCACTTGTAGGTTATAAAAGTGTTTTTTTTATCAGATAGACTTAGCTTGCTAACTGTATAATTTTATTTATATCTAGAAATTTAAAACTTCTTCTTAAACTCAAGTTTATCTATGGGTCAGTGCAGTTTTTATGGTAATTTGTTTTTAAAAGGTTAATTTAATTTAATAAAACAGAACAGCAGCTTAAAGTTTCCCTACTGACCAGTTCCAAGAAAGCCAAATTACTGGGTCACGCAAAGAAGTTCTAAATATCTAGGTCATATTCATGTGATATACTGTCTACAGATCTGAAAACAAATATCTCATTCAGATCATGTTGTCCCAATTGAAGCTACGTTTGCAAGTTTCTGTGGTCAAGGCAAAGATGGGATTATGTTGTCAGTACAATGCACAGCTGCCTTTAATTTCCCCCTACTGATATCAGGAACTCATCCCAGCTTGGTAGACACATGATCAATCTTCAAGCCTTACCTAAAGTACATTTTGCCCCTAATGGACTTTTTGTGATATTTTAGCTACGAATAATACCTCAAATTTAATTCCACCAAGTCTCATACATTAAATACTACGTCTAAATATCATTCTAGGCACTAGGTCCATCAAGTCTCATACATTAAATACTACGTCTAAATCTCATTCCAGGTCCACCAAGTCTCATACATTAAATACTACGTCTAAGTCTCATTACAGGTCAACCAACTCTCATACATTAAATACTACGTCTAAACATCATTCCAGGTCCACCAAGTCTCATACATTAATTACTACGTCTAAATCTCATTCCAGGTCCACCAAGTCTAATACATTAAATACTACGTCTAAATTGCATTCCAGGTCCACCAAGTCTCATACATTAAATAATACGTCTAAGTCTCATTACAGGTCAATCAAGTCTCATACATTAAATACTACGTCTAAATATCATTCCAGGTCCACCAAGTCTCATACATTAATTACTACGTCTAAATCTCATTCCAGGTCCACCAAGTCTAATACATTAAATACTACGTCTAAATTGCATTCCAGGTCCACCAAGTCTCATACATTAAATACTACGTCTAAATCTCATTCCAGGTCCACCAAGTCTCATACATTAAATACTACGTCTAAATCTCATTCCAGGTCCACCAAGTCGGGCAATAACCAATCAGCCTGAGTTAAATCTTCAACCAGATTATGTTTGGGAAATGTCCAGAACTTTAAAATTTTCTTTTGTCATCAAAGCATTCCCAGAGCCAACTGTGACCAAAGTTATGTCTAAAGTCAATAATATGTAAGTCAAAGTCAAATAACCCGTAATGCATGATTTAAACTTGTAAGTCAAATACCCATTAATGTACGATCTGAACATCTAAGTCAAATACCCCGTAATGCATGATTTAAACATGTAAGTGAAATACCCATTAATGTACGATCTAAACATCTAAGTCAAATACCCCGTAATGCATGATTTAAACATGTAAGTGAAATACCCATTAATGTACGATCTAAACATCTAAGTCAAATACCCCGTAATGCATGATTTAAACATGTAAGTGAAATACCCATTAATGTACGATCTAAACATCTAAGTCAAATACCCCGTAATGCATGATTAAACATGTAAGTGAAATACCCATTAATGTACGATCTAAACATCTAAGTCAAATACCCCGTAAATGCATGATTTAAACATGCAAGTTTTAATTAAGGTATAATGTTATCATTTCTGAAATATTGTTAGCTCAAATAATTATAATTTATTTATATTTATTATTAAATATTTTTTTAAGAAACTCTTTTGTTCAATTAACACACCTAGTTAATAATTTGGTAAAAACAATTTCTAAGAAAACTTTAAAAATGATTTGCGAAACCCGTTTTGTGATTTCGATTTTTTCTTAACCTTATTTGGAAGCAATTAATGTTTTATGCAAGAATTGTTCTTAAACCAAAGTTTTGAAGCATGTAAAATGGATCATGAGCTTACCAATCTACGCTACCAATTGATTTGTGTTTAAATATCCTTATGATCTTTGCCATTACTCAACAGCTGTCTTGCAAAGCCTAGTGTTTGTTTCTTTACTGCAAGGCTATCCCTTTAATACATACCAGTCATTTAATATTTTTAAAAAAATTTCATGAAGTAAAACCGTCCAATGAATAGATTTACATTAGGTATAAATATTGTACGTTGAAAAAATAAATTCACTGTGTATTCCAATTATACAAAACAATTGGATTGTGTGTTGAAGGATAATTTGGACAATGTAACCTTACAGTGTTAATCAATGCTTTTAACTTATAAAACTATTTGTTTGGCTGTATATAAAGTTTTCAATTTTTACCTGTCATCTGACTGGGTTTGTACCATAAAGCATTCTCCTTTAAAAAAAATAAGTAAACAACATTATAAAACTTCAATAAACTCAACAAGATTGGGCAACAAACACTTCTTCCGATTCTCACTTAAAGGTTTCAACCATGATAAGGCTAAAGTATTTCATGGTGTCACATCTGTATGCTAATTTACTTAATGTAATGGCTTGTTAAAAGTAATTAACAAACAAAAGTACAACTTAAAGAAAAACACAAACCAAAATGATACAAAATGTAAATAAAATATTTGATTCAACTGTTGATAAATAGAAATAAATAAAAACAATAGAAACTAATATATAAAAAAATATATGTGTGTATGTATGGCATCCGTCCGTCCTCAAGTGATGATGACATAATCTTTTTTTTTCCCCATGCCTTTCGCCTTTCT